>CM035806.1:35978601-36578601 GCA_020466095.1 Chlorops oryzae
AGTCTGTATGGCGATGAGGTTTTATAGTGTTTTGATTCGTAAAACTGAAATAGAAAGTTCGGGAAAGCATGCTTATTAAACTGAAAAAGGACACGAAATAAGGTATCGCATCGCAATACAGAGCAAGGCCCCAAGGCCTCTCAAGAGACTCGACTTTGAAAAAGTGGGTTTGAGAAGAACGCGATCAAACATTTCATTCCGGCAAGTAACGCATAGCATATGTATCTATTGTATATATGAGTCGTTCAGTGGATAAAGGGAATGAGTCCATTTTTGGCGTTTTTGAGATTTAGCGTGGATACAGTTCCTTTTATGACTTTTATGACCTTTTTAGAAATTTTAAAAGAAGCCCTGATTATTAATTTTGCTTTTTTAATTTTGAGTTTTGTTGTAACAACTACATAACATAGTTTTAAAAGTCAACTTCAACTGTTCTGTCGTTTTTCTGCATTTAAAATTTTTGGACTCATTCCCATTATCTACTGAGCGACTCATATGTAGGTACGATACAATAAACTACAAGAAAGTAAAGAAAAAATCGATATTTTCAAAACTCTTCTCTAGAATTACGCCTTAAGAGATCCGGACTATGACAGTTATTGAATTGAGTTGAAAATTAACCTTCGACTCAATATTACAATGTTGAATAAACGGCGTAGCAATGCAGACTTATCATATGTATGTAGTTTGGATATAAAATATACCACAAACGAGGTTGTACTGTAAGGGGCCACATAAAGCTTCAAAAACTAAAAAATTTGAGTTCTTTTCTCGCTTTATTGACATTCGCCTAAGTCGATAAAGAAGGTTGTGACAAAAGAAGCAAAAGAAAACGACAAAAAGGGCACTATCGCTGTGACGTCTTTACACTTTCTCTGTTGGCTCATAGCTTTTCCTTCATTTTCTTATAAAAGAGAGGGGGGGGAGAGAGAGAAATCGAGTGTGGTGTGATTGGGTGTACAAAAACCTGTGTAATTTTAAAGTGCAATAACACATATCGTCTCATTTATATTTGGGAAAGAATAAGTCCGATTAAATCGTGCAAGATTCTTCAACATAATGGACGATATTTTACCTCTATTAGACTATGACGTGAATTCGGTATGAAGACTTGCTGTTTTCTTTGGCAAATCAATCCACGCTGCTTGCGTATAACTCATTAACCTAAATTTGCGCTTGTAGTTTTGTTTGTTTGTTTGCAATTGCGTGCAATTTAATTTACAAGTAATAAATTTCAATGAAAACGCTAAGGAATGGCGTTAAACAAACATAATCGATTTCTACTTGCGCTCGCATTGTTCGACGCATAACAATTTGTTGTTTCTCAGTTTCCTGAGTTCGTTTTGCTCAATTTTATATGCTATTTCGTCGATTAAAAAATGGAAATACATACTTAAAATAAAAAAAATTCCATCACCTCATAGTTTCGAGAAAATCGCAAATTAAATTTTTAATAGGCACCATTTAAAGCTATTTTTAATTAAGCCTGTAAATCTTTTGTATTCTTAAAACATCATTCTTTAATTTGCCACCAAAAATAATATACAAATCTATAAATTAATGGTGTACCTAAAATACTGCTCAAAGTCAAACAAGTAAGGATGTTATAGTCAGGCGAGCCTGACAATCGAATACCCGACACAGACACACATGTTCAAATTAATTTTTAATATCAAGAGGTGTTTAAGGCCATAAGGGGCCCGATATGCCGACTTTTGTTAAATTTCTTTATGAAAACCGCCCCTTTGCCACGCCCACTTTTACAATTTTTTTAGAACGAAGTTCTTTACGAAACGATAGCGACAGGGGACCTAGTCGAGAAAAAGTGAAAAACCGCTATAAAATCCGTGTTACCTAAATTGAAGTTCGCAAAAAAGGGTATAATAACCCTTGCAAAAGAAAAGAAATATACATATATTTACGTAAAATTACTTCCTGATGCGGCCGAGATATTATACTTCTTTAGGTCACACTTATTTCCGACGATATCCCGAAAACACAATTAATTATTAAATTCAGAATCTACACAGACACATACAAGCATACATGCATTCAAACAAAACAAAACAATATTGGTGCTGCCAGACTGAAAGTTTGCGATGGAAAACCCTTTACACGTATGGCTTTTCAGTTATCGAACAGCTGAACAAAAAACTTCGATTGTGCATTTTTAGAACGAATTTCTTTATGAAACGATAGCGACAGGGGACCTAGTCGAGAAAAAGTGAAAAACCGCTATAAAATCCGCGTTACCTAAATTGAAGTTCGCAAAAAAGGGTATAATAAGTTATTATATTTAAGTTATTATTATTAATAACCTTTGCAAAAAGAAAGAAATATACATATATTTACGTAAAATGACTTGCTGATGCGGCCGAGATATTATACTATTTTAGGCGACACTTATTTCCGACGATATCCCGAAAAAACAATTAATTATTAAATTCAGAAACTACACAGACACATACAAGCATAAATGCATTCAAACAAAACAAAAACAATATGTGGTGCTGCCAGACTGAACGTTTTCAGAATAACTCCGATTAGTAGGTTTTTGCAAATATATAAGGGCATTTTAGGTAGCTTATAATTTTTTTGCGCTATCAAAGTATACGTCAATTCGTCTGTACTCCGGGGGCTGCGGATGTAATATCGGTGTGAAAAATATCGATACTTTAAAACATCTTTATGTATGAAAATTCGCATTTTCGAGACTATCTCATTTGCGATGGAAAAACCCTTTACACGTATGCTTTTTCAGTTCCAGTATATTCTGCTTATCTAACTTAGCACTTTGAGGGCTCAACGCTGTTAAAGTAAATTGAAAGGAAGTAACGAACTCACTACTTTGAAGAAAGGAAATCAGAGTTGAAATTTCGATGACAGGTTGACAGAAATATAGGAAAATGTGTGACTTAAATGCAACCCTGTGAGTCCAATTACTTGTAATAAGCGTATGCGTTCAAGTAGCGAAAGTAAGTCAAAGTACTTATTTGGTTTTATACCCAGCGTAAGCAGGGTATATTAAGGTATCTTGTAACAGCCAGAATAACGCTCCGTAGATATAGACATATATATATATATATATTCTTGATCAGGATCAAAAATTCGATTTAGACATGTCCGTCTGTCCGTCCGTCCGTGTCCGGATCTCCTCCGAAACGGCTGGACCAATCAAGTCGAAATGTGGTACACAGGTATATCGGGGTCCGAGTATGATCCTAACTAAAAATGGAAGACATCCGCCCACAGCCACGCCCACAAATGAATTTAATGTGTTTTCAGTAAAATGCTTGTAACTTGCGAACCACTCAACACATTTCATTGATATTTGGTGTACTGGTAAACTACGAAAAGGGACATATCCTGGGAAAAAATGGACGCCGCCCTCCGTGAGCCACGCCCACAAATAAGGGCTTATCGTTACTTGTGAAGTAAAAGGCGTAGAAGCTTCAATTCGCAACATTGGTTGACCAAGACGAATGAAAGGTGTAGGAAAAAATTTTATGAGGCCCGCCCACTGCCACGCCCACAAATAGAGATTTTTCGTAACTTCCGAAGTAAAAAGCGTAGAAGCTTCAAATTCGCAACATAGGTTGACCAAGGCGAAGGAAAGGTGTAGGAAAAAATTTTTTGTGGCTCGCCCACTGTCACGCCCACAAATGAAGATTTTTCGTAACTTCCGAGGTTAAAGGCGTAGAAGCTTCAAAATCGCAACATAGGTTGACAAAGGCAAATGAAAGGTGTAGAAACAAAAATTTATGTAGCCCGCCCACTGCCACGCCCACAAATGGAGAATTTTCGTAACTTCCGAAGTAAAAGGCATAGAAGCTTCAAATTCGCAACATAGGTTGACAAAGGCAAATGAAAGGTGTAGGAAAAAACTTTATTTGGCCCGCCCACTGCCACGCCCACAAATGAAGATTTTTCGTAACTTCCGAAGTAAAAGGCGTAGAAGCTTCAAAATCGCAACATAGTTTGACAAAGGCAAATGAAAGGTGTAGGAACAAAAATTTATGTAGCCCGCCCACTGCCACGCCCACAAATGGAGAATTTTCGTAACTTCCGAAGTAAAAGGCGTAGAAGCTTCAAATTCGCAACATAGGTTGACAAAGGCAAATGAAAGGTGTAGGAACAAAAATGTATGTAGCCCGCCCACTGCCACGCCCACAAATGGAGAATTTTCGTAACTTCCGAAGTAAAAGGCATAGAAGCTTCAAATTCGCAACATAGGTTGACCAAGGCGAATGAAAGGTGTAGGGAAATAATTTATGTGGCCCTCCCACTGCCACTCCCATAAATAGAGAAGCAAAACATAGTGCGCTCATAACGTCGGGACGCTGGGTATTTCAAAGTCGGGCTTGACCGACTTTAGCTTTCTTACTTGTTTGTTAATTAAAATTAATATTTGGACGGCGTTCTTTTAAGAATTCAAGTGTTGTTAAAGACATTCTGATATGTTACTCAAAAATACAGCAAAAAATTTCGGGTAGGTGCTTTTTTCGCGTAAGTGCATAAAATTGTCTGGAAAATAATTGAATGCAGCTAAGCAGAATATACTGTATCGCATTTTCGCTTGTTAAAAACAGTTGAAAACAACAAACAGCCGCCTTGTATACATATATTTTTCGATTAATAAAAACAATTGAGTTTTGCGAAAAACCTTGCTGCGAATTATATTTACTAACATTTATAAATACCATAATGAACTTCGTTCTTATCTGGTGTCCTATGACACAACTCAACTTGTTTTTTTGGAATCCTAATCGGAGGCTTAAATATACGCTGAAATTCTAAGTTTCATTGAATTATTTCGAAAAAGTCAGATTTTGGGGCAGTTTTGAGATTTTTGTGACAGACCCTAGTACTGGAGGCACCCTTAAAAAATGGTCCGAACGGGTCCATTCTCGAATTTGTTCTTACTCATGTCCCCGTGAGCACGCATATCAAATTTCGTCCAAAGATAGCTCAACTAGTAGTAAAAGTAGTAAAAAAAAAAAAAAAAATTGGGTCACGTAGTTTGGACACGTTCCCATATGTAGCTCAGCCATTATTGAACGCTCGCTATCTGATATTAAAGGACAATGAATTCTGTAGGCGTGTGTCAAATCTGACCATCGCCGTCTCATCCTTTGCGAAGATATAAGCGCTTTTCTAAAACAACTCTATTCATACAAGGCTTATTTTAAATAATAAGTTATTTAAGAAGGTGGTGTCAACACACTTCTTTCTGAAACTAAACCGTCAAACTATATGAAATTTTTCGAATTTTTAGTTTCTTTGCAACAACAAAGCAATGTGTTTTGTTTAGATTTGTTTTTCTTGTTGTAATATTGATATCACGTTGTAAAATACACCCTGCTATTCAGACTTCTTAAAAAATGTTTCAACTTTTTTTGTATCACACAACGCACAACTTTTTAAGCATTTAAAATTTTTCGATTTTCCGACTTTCCTATTTTCCGCAGTGTTGCCAGTTTAGGGGTTTTCCCGCTAGATTAAGGGGTTTTTCCTTCTTTTAGGGGGCCGTTTAGGGGGAACAAATTTTTAGGGGCATGTTTAGGGGGAACAAATTTTCCTAGGAGGATTTTTGGGGTTTATGATATGTAAATATATGTACGTATGTATAAACAAATGATGTGCGAAGTTTATTGAGTTTGATATAGAAAATCTGTCAAATTTGTTGTTGTTCTTTCCAAATTACTTTTTTCCATTTCGAATATTGTACTTTTTAGGGGGAACATTTCGAATCTGTTGGGGAGTTAAGGAGTTGATTTAGGGGGAGCTACCTGGCAACACTGCCCCTGACTGAATTGATTTTAAAGATTGGATCAGAACAAAAAAAAAAAACTAAAACTAAAATTCGTTCATTTTGAGGTCAAATAAATACATTAATTTCTCTTAAAAAGCATTACACAATGACCGAAAATTTCGACCGCGGCAGTAAATGTTGTGACCTATGGATTTACGCACAATTTTTATCCGAACTTTATTTTTCCCTGACCCGAATATTTCAAATCAGTCCATTCATTAATTCATTTTCAATTTTTTACCAAGTTGAAATCTATAAAAAAAAAATGCTTCAAAATCCCTTGACTTTTTTGTTTTACCTGTAGACCGGTGGTAATCAATTCGATGCAAAGTATGTTACTGATCCGAATCGGAATTTTTGAAATTAGTGCTCAGTTCGAGCGCCTCCTATCTACCTTAAAAATGTAGCTCACAAATGCTGTGGTGGTTTTTCTTTAGCTGTTGTTATTATTTTTGTAAAAGTAACGCAAAGAAAGCTTTTTTACAATAATTCAAGTTCGAGTTTAAACCAAGGTACAGAAAGCTTCCGTGTATTTTACGTCAACATCATAAATTCTCAATGAATTTGCCTGAACTTAAGAAAGAAAATTGAAATATTTCATCAAAAGGAACATTGACTGTGGAGTTAAGAGTGATAGGGGAGACTGAGAAAGACTTAGAAAAGATTTTAAGAGGTAGACAAAACAGAAGAAAAAAAAAAATGTTCATTGAGGTCAAAAAAACTAATTTGAAAAAGATAAAGACAAATTCGACCGGAGAGAAGAGTTGGACCAGGATTTAGACAAGAGCGAACTGATTGACGAGAGAAGATGAGATAGCAGATATGAGAAGACGAAGAGAAGTAGAAAAGAAAAGCAAACTGATGTTAGAGAGAGAGATGAAAATGATGAAAGAGTAGATGAAGGAATGAATTGAGGCAGAGATCGAAGAAAGAGCAGAAATGCAGGAGGTAGTGTGAGATTGAAAGAAGCAAGAAGTAAAGAAGTCGAGAAAAATAGAAAGCCCGGACGAATTCAAGACGACAGAGAGAAGAGGAAAACAGAAGATAAAAGAGAAGAGACATTAAAATAGTAAGACAGGAAGAAAAACAAAAAGATACAGGAGAAGAGGAAGAGAGAGAGAGAGAGAGAGAGAGAGAGAGAGAGTAAACAGAAGAATTCGTAAGGGTGTTATAATCAGAAAAACCGGACAATACAATACAATAAATGATATACATATATGTATGTATATGTGCACATATTCAGTAGCATGGAAAAGTGAGTTCCTGTTGGGATCTCCAATTATTTGTTTGCATATTGCACCCGGGCAACTAAAGTGACACAACTCAAAATCTATGAATCTTGTTCGTAAGTCACCTGTCTACCGGCAGGAAAAATTCCATTCAGTTCTTCTTATAATAAAAGGCCGAACAAAAGTTGAAAAATAACAAATTTTGAGTTGTGCCACTTTAGTTGCGTGGGTGCGATATGTTCTTAGATTATTTGAGAATAAAAAAATACTGAGGCGGAAATGGTGTATAAATTTAAAAAGAAGAAAGACGTGAAAACATGCATCAGGACCCACATGGACTTAGTTTTACTTGTTTGGCAAAATTCTGTAGGCGTTTAGAAAAAATGTGTAGCAAGTGGAGAAAATACTGAATTTTGGTGGATGTAGTATTTTGATCAAGTGTGGTCAAGAGCTACAAGATCATAGATCTCCCCGATAACTGCACGGCTGTAGAGGCATCGCTCTATACATAGTGGATATAAATATATGTACATACATATATACAATATATGTATTTTTTTTTTCATAATTAGCTATTTGACTTCTAAGTTTATTATGGTTTTAATTCAACAGTAATTCAATAAATTATTTTGCAAATTTTTATACTGATCGGTTTTGCAGCTTATCCAATGAATCGAATGTAAACAAATATTTGACTAAGTAATTATTTTTTCCTGAAAGTATTTGGTGAATGTAGCAAATCCCTATATTTAGTTTTGTCAGATTTGCAACAGGTCAATTTTAAATCGATCTCGAAAATTGTGGCCGAGAATTAAGTTACGCACTTACTTATGGCTCAATAAGTATACAAGTATAGTACTAATGGCTATTTGGCACAATAGTCTACACAGACGGATGGCGCCCGAATAATTGTCTATATAATAATCTTGTGAATAATTTAATATTTCATTTTCCTGTCTATAAGAAAGTCTTAGCTTTAAGGTGCCTTCTCACTTCCCAAAGTAAGGCGCTTTTAAAAAAAGGTTTTGTTTTCGCTTGCCAAATGTGGTGGGGTTCCAAATGCAAGAAAAATTGTTCTTGATAGAAACTTTTTAAGCAAGAACAGTTTGCTTCTTCAGGAAGTAAAAGCGCTTTACTTGCCAAGTGGAGAAGCACCTTCAGACATAGAGAAAAGATCTGTTATAATAACTGATCCGAAAAAATGTACATCTGGTTGATAGAAATTTGGAGGGAAAAATCGTAGTTTTTTTAAAAATTCACATAATTTTACCATTTCTTGCCCAAATCACCCAAACCGGTATTTATTTTTATTGGTTTAAATGAGGAAAAATAAAACTGGACAAATCCATGCAGAACACCATCTTTATTCGAGCGCTCTGCAACGCTGAAAATTTTCATCTGAAATCAGAAGGAACCCTCTGAAAACAATGCTTTAATTATGCCCGAAATTTTTTTCTTGTTTTTCGTAAAAATACATACATACGTAAGTACTGTAAGTCAACTTTGCCTGCTAAAAATATGGGCTTTTGAAATCCTTGAACAAAATAATTGGATGCAGAATAACAGATAGATCCACGGACAAACCCGAACTTCCTGATGACACAGATCATTTCCTGCACGAACGCACAAACGCAATATACCTTCGGTACACAGGGTTTCGGGTACACAAAGCATACACTCTAAAGAAAACAAAAACACTGATAAAAATAAGCGCAAAAGGGCAAATTGAGAACATATGTATGTCAGAAAAGTTTTCGTTCTTCTTTCAGGCAGCAGGTTTCAAAAGAGAAATGGAGAAAAATCTTTCAATGGAATAAGTCAGAAATAGTAACGCCAAATTGAGAACGCCCACTACAAGTAAAAACGAAACAATACAACAAAAATGCAACGGTAAAACTGTTGAAAAACAAAACAAGAATTATATATATTTATATATATATACATGTATTCATATGTGTAAGTATGTATCATACGTATAAATAAACTTGTAAATAGGCGTAACCTGTGCAATGTTGCTGAAATGTGTAATTATCTGATATGATTTCTTTCATTCAAACATTTTATGGAGTGCGAAAAACGAAGAAAGGAAAATAAATGAGCAATTTCAATTAGTGAGATGAAATGCGATGAATAGTAGAACAAACTCTGCGCAAATTTATGTTTCGAACTCGAATTCAGGAAAATGTCTACCCCAAATGCCGATTTTTGTTCAATATCTTTATGTAAACACATACACCAATAATAGCACAAGAACCCGTGTTGCAAAATTTAATTGAAATCTAATACGGAAGGGATATACGTCAAAATTAAAATTTCATTGAAATATCTCGAAAAAATTACTGTTATTTCGGGACAGTTTTTCGGATTTAATCGATAAGACTCATAAGTACATAACATAAAGTACCTAATAATGTGACGATCAAGAAAATTTTTGCACATAATGTTAATACTATAAGGAACAAACCAAAAGTAATAGTAAAAAAACGCTCTCCTGCAAATTTAGTTATATTAACATAACGTAAATTCACGAAAAGTTACTTATATGACGTGGCATGACATTACATAACATAACATGACATAAATAACATGACATAACACAAAATAACATAATGAAACGTGATAACATAACACAAAAAAATCTAACATAACAAAACCATTATGAAATAACATAAAATAACAAAACATAAAGTCACATAACATAAAATAACATAAAATAAAGTAACATAATAAACATAACATAACATAACATTACAAAACATAACATAAACATAATAAGTAACATAACATAACATAACATAAAGTAACATAACATAAAGTAACATAACATAAAGTAACATAACATAAAGTAACATATATAAAGTAACATAACATAAAGTAACATAACATAAAGTAACATAACATAAAGTAATATAAGTAAATATAATAACATAAAGTAATATAACATAAAGTAACATAACATGTTAGCTATTTTGTGTTATTTTATGTTATGTTATGTAATGTGTTGTTATGTTCGTGAGTTCTGACTTGACGGAACGCAAACAAAATTTATTAATAATGAAAAAGCATAAAAAAATTGAATACACACAATGAATATCTACATAATTAAAGGTAAAATTTGAAAATGAAAGATAAAGGTATATTCTTATTGGAAATACTTTAATGGATTTTATTGATTTTGGTTAGCCACTCAACTAATTTTCATGCTAATATTGCCCAACGAGTCGGTCAGTATTTATCCGATTATACCATTCTAGCCATTCTGTTATGTTTTGGTTTGTTTTGTTTGTTCTTTCGAAATTATACTATATACATATATATATCGCACACCCTCTTCTAACGAGACACAACTCAAAATTTCTCATTTAAGTACTTTAATGGGTTTTACCAAATCAAACTTCGAACATTTCGATGCCTCTACTTGAAAGGTGTTTTACCGCACTGTGGGAGAGAAAATTATGAAATCGCCGAAAACCAAAAAACCATTATGCACTAATACATACATATATATATATTTATATTTATATATATTTATATTTATATATGTTTATATTTATATATATATATATGCATAATTAATAAAGTTTCAATGAAGGCTAGCGGGATGATTCTTTGAACTTTCAAACGTGCAAGTCGGCCATTAAAAGTAATTAATTTTCAAATTTGAATTTGAGTTTTTCATTTATCTCGCTGAATATTCTATCGCCAAAGGGGCAAAGAGGAATTTAAAACAAGAAAGTTTACGCATTTAAATGAGATCTATTGTAAGTCCACACCGTCGCAGACAGAGATATTAATTGGCAATTGCCAAATACCTATTTATGGAGCCTTCATACGATTAACTGAAATCACAGTGCACATTTGAGATAGATATTAATATCACGAGGATTCCGAAGATCGGAACCCTTAAGGGGGTCTTCTCATTGAAAACCCGTTTTTTGGACCCTTTTTAAAAAAATTCTTATTTGAAAACGCAAAGAATAATTGAAAACTTTTTTTATTTATTGTATTACAAAAGGTTCAAAGTAAATAAAAAAAATTTTTTGCCTCGATACGTGGGCTGTTCAAAAAGTAATCAGACTTCAAAGTTGGTGGTGAAAAAAAAGGTGTCGTCACGGCGGCCACGATTCCGGGTCTCCGGAGCGTCCGAAATGGAAAAAAAATAATTCTCGGGTGAACCTCAAGCTTAATTTTGTGATTTTTTTTGACAAAATGGCGGCCATTCAAAAAAAAATTTCAATTTCGGGCTTTTTTTTTTGTAGTTTAGTGTAAAAAAAAAAATAGTAAAAAATTTTTTAAAATTATGGTCGAGGTTCACCCGAGAATGGTGACAATTCTGCGTCGATTCCACTTTGTTTCATGAAAATCGGTTCAGTTGAACTGGAGATATCATGGCCGCCAGTTCGAAAAACGTGGTTTCGAGATAAACGCGTTTAAAGTTTGAAGCAACGCAAAAATTACTCGTTTTAGCGCAGATCTTGCTCGACAAAGAAGGCTATATCCTCTAAACTATTTCGAATTTCAAAAAATCCTTTTAGGGGCATATTCACAACTACCCAAGCTATAAATAAATGCAAAAAAAAAAAAAAAAGTCGAAAAAAAAAGTTGCTCAATGAGAAGACCCCCTTAAAATAGACGAGCATAAAAAACCCATACTCGCGCTATTCAAAAGAAATTTCAAATGAAAAACACGGCAAAATCCCGTATGCAAAAAATAAATAAACAAAATTATTATAATTGCACATACATACGAGTATTCAGAAGTTTTCATCAATGATGAAATCATGAAGCTTGCATTTCTGAACGGGCTTTTCCTTTTAATCGTATCGCTTGATAAACTTGCAAAACAAAGCATGAAAACGGTTCCTGTACGAGTTGTAATGGAAAACAATTTTCAAGTTCTATTTCAGTTGAGATTGTGAGCTCGAGACGCGTGGACCGTTGTAAACCGTTGATTCGTAATAAAATTCATAATCATCATATAATAATGAAGGTATGTTTTAATGTCGCTTATCGCTGAATGTGCATTAAGGATTTTTCAAATAATTCTTTTCGAAGAGTGTGATAATATACCCTAAATGCGCATTTAGTTTGGAAAAAAGTTGATCGGATTTTGCCTCAATTATTAAGTATATTAAAATTCAACAAAATTTCTCTGTACATAGCTTGGACTTGCGCTTTTAGTTGCGATGATGGCTCTTTGTGTAGTCTTTAAATCAACTTACGGCTATCCTGGAGGAGGTGGTGGAGGCGGCGGGGAGGCGGCGGCGGAGGCGGTGGAGGCAGCGGTTGCACTATAAGTGCACAGGGTTTAAAGAGCTGTGCTGGAAAGTGAGACCGCTTGAAACACTGGACCTCTTCAAAGCAAACAAAATTCTTTCAGATTAAATGACAGAAGCTTGGGGTACCTATTCCCCCTTAAGCGCGCCATTGCATATTTATTGAATATATTGTAAGTGCGACATACGAGTATCTCTATGAAGCGGGCATACAAAATACATACTATGTATTGATGATGTAAGATTAAGATATTTAAATAATTATGTTAAATTAAAAATAAATAAATAGGTATACATATATGTATAAATATCACCTAACCACCTCCTAATGATGGAGTGCTTCTTTTTTTTCGAATATTCGACTATTTGACCTTCCTTGTTAATCATGGCTGCCAGCTTGTCAAGCTTACGGCTGTGATTGACCACGTCACAAGCGATTGAACATGAAAAGCTAATCTCTTAAAACATCTTTATGCTGGAAGACCGCACGCACTCTAAAGATCTATTATTGGAAATGTTCTTGAGACGATTGTTATTTGAAAAATAAAAGAAAGAAGAAGAAGAAGAAAAAACCAAAAACAAAAGATAAATTCGATTGAAATCACTTCTCCCGGTCGTCACAGAGCATAGTGCATCAGATTGGCTTTTCCAAAGATGCGCATCTGTGATTTGCTTAATGAAAATGTTCACTTTGCTTTTCTCGCTCTTCGCGATCGCGATCGTTATTTCGTTCTGTGTTCAAGAAGACACACAACGCGCACCATCATCCCACATAGACGCATTAATAAAAACGGAACGGAAAATAGAAATCGCCCAGATACAGTAAAGAGAAGAATGAGAATGAAATATGGAATTGTGAAAAGGGAGAACTCGTGAAGAAAGAAAGAAAATATTAAAATTAGATTTCCATTTCGTCTTCTTTCGACTTTCGAACGCATTTTCTGCATTATTTTGGTTTCTCAAAACCGACTCTCTGCGTTCCTGTTCTTTATCGATTTTTTTTGTGCTCTTTTCTCAATCGCTGATTTGTCATATTGAACTGATCTTCTTTGGCCCCGATTTGTGGGCATGGGCTCGCTCGTTCTCACATCATTCAACTGAAATAGTCTACAGCAAACAGCATTTCTCTTCACTTCTCCTTCATGAAGTTGGCTGTCATTGAAAGTTTTTAATCAAATATACATATAATAATACTTTTCTAACACTAAAACAATACCTACATAAAATCCCAGCCGGAAATGTCCCGGTGAAACAATCAATGATTTCAGCATGACATAGAGCCGCGACGACTCCTCCTGATTATACACCAACTTTCAAATGAAATTAACACACAAGCGGCATTGGCAGTCATAAGAGCATATGTCACGAGTGGATGGAGATGTCATCGAAAGTGAAGTTGCGATGAATAACATTGCCATTGCAATTGCGATAAAAAGCTCATTCTCTCGATGGCAATGCCATTGCAATTGAGAAGTACTCAAATGTTCCCCTTGATATCCTTGGTGAAAAAATTAATGAATTGGTCATTTATGACAAAATTTCCGGCTGGGATATTTCCCGGGTATAGGCTCTTCCAATAAAAGCATTCCTTTCTTAAATGAACTTAATATTTTGTATGGACGAATCTCCATCGTTTCGATGTTATAAGTGGTACTCGTGCACTGTAGCGTAGTGAGGGGGATAGACGGGGAACGCCAGGGAAGGGCCGGAATTTCCTCCATTGTGCTCCGGGCGGCGAAATGGCTTACTACGCCATTGCTCGTGCAGACTCAAGACAAGCTTTGCGAAAAGGGAAATGAGCTGTCAAAATTCGAATTGAAGAAATTTTACGAAAGTCTGTGTTTAGATTAGGAGACTCGTAGTTTGTATTGAGAAACTTATGGGCGGTGCGGGCGACTCAGCTTTCTCTCACCCAAAACTACGCCAAACTTCGAGTTGCAGCGACAAAATTCTTCAAATCTAAACACGTACAAGCTTGACAAATCTACCCATAGGTTTTTGCTTCGCAAAATGTAGCAAGTTTTTTTCGCAAATGAAGCTATGACCGGCATGCACCGGTATTAACCCTTTATATAGAGAACCGGTCATTAAAAAATGGCTCTCTATAAACTTTTTTTTTTTTTTTAATGTTCTTTCATACGATGTACACAGTCGTCACCTTTCCATAGGCAAACTGACAATGGACCTTTTGACTGATGACGTCTATGAAGTGTAAATAAAAACGAAACGATTCAGAAATAAATGAAAATCAATCGGGGTCTTCCCTTAAACGTGTATTTGCCTCGAAAAATTCGAATAATCGTAAATCAAGAAGGCTTAGAGATTAATGAACGAAATTTTGTATGAAAAATTTTACACTTTTCCGATTTTTCAATCTTTTCACTTTAAAGGGAATACCCTAAATATTAAAGTTAATATAGAAATCAAGGGTGTGCTCACACAAAATATGAGAATAGATGCCTACTTAAGTACCTACATACATATGGGGCCGTCCATATATTACGTCAGCATGATTTTGACCATTTTAGACCCCCTCCTCCCCCTTATCATCAATCGTCATCGTCCAGAACCCCCTCCCCCTTGTTTGACATCATCTTTGAGCTCTTTATTATTTCACAAGTAAATAGAAATTAATTTCTTCAAAATATAATTTAATAGTGTTTTCTTGTAAGATAGAGATGATGACGTGATCATTGCGGATTGACCCCCCTCCCCCTCATCGGCAAACGTCATCATTCGCGAAACCCCCTCCACCCTCCTGTAAGATGACGTAATATATGGACGACCCCTATGTAATAAAGTGGAATAGTAAAAAAACGGCTTAAGGTGTTCATCTTATTTAAGCTTTAACCAATTAATGACCCGGCAAGAAAATTCACCCTGAAAGATGACGTTAGAGCGGCTTTGTTTGCATTGTTTGGAAGCTTTGGACGCTCCATTTGACCTCTCATATGTCTCTCATCCCCTTCGCACATTTAAGATGCGCATCTCCTTCTCACTTTCTCACATTATGGCCTTCTGCACTTCTTTCCTTCTATCATTCTCACTTTCTCTTAATCTCTCTTTATATTTCTCTTCCTCTTTCTGTCACTCTCTCTTTTTCTCTGATTCTTTCATTCTCTCACTCCCCTCTTCGCTCTGATTCTCTCTTTATCACGCTCTCACTCTCTTTCTCTCTTTATCTCTTGCTAGCTTTCACTCCTTCTCTCTCATTCCCACTCTCTCTTTCTCTCTTTATCTCTTTCCAGCTTTCTCTCCTTCTCTCTCTCATTCCCACTCCCTCTCTCTCTCTACTCTCTCTCTCTCTACCTCTCTTCTCTCTCTACTCTTCTCTCTACCTCTCTCTCTCTACCTCTCTCTCTTTCTCTCTCTCACTCTCTCTCTCTCTTCCTCTCTTCTCTCTTCTACCTTCTCTCTCTCTCTCTCTCTCTCTCCTCTCTCTCTTCTCTTCTCTCCTCTCTCTCTCTCTCCTCTCTCTCTCTACCTCTCTCTCTCTCTCTCTCTCTCTCTCTCTCTCTCTCTCCTCTCTTCTCTCTCTCTCTCTCTCTCCCTCTCTCTTTCTCTCTCTCTTCTCTCTCTCTTCTCTCTCTTCTCTCTCTCTCTCTCTCTCTCTCCTCCTCTCTCTCTACTCTCTCCCTCTCTCCTCTCTCTCTTTCTCTCTCTCTCTCTCCTTTCTCTCCTCTCTCTCTTTCTCTCTCTCTCTCCTCCTCTCTCTCCTCTCTCTCTCTACCTCTCTCTCTCTCCTCTCTTCTCTCTTCTCCTCTCTTATTCTGACATCTACTCTCTCTTCTACTCTCTCTCTCTCCCTCTCCTCTCTTTCTCTCTCTCTCTCTCTCTCTCTCTCACATCTCTCTGACATCTACTCTCTCCTCTCTTTACTCTCTCTCTACTATTCACCTCTCCTCTCTCTTCCTCTTACTTCTCCTCTCCTTCTTTCTCTCTCTCTCTCCTGTCTAACGTCTTATTTAGAATTATATTTGATGTTACTGTCTACCATCTCTTACTTATGTATTTTCATATTGCCATTTCAGACAATTTTTGATTTCTGGAAGTTTTATTTCACTTATTGTTTGAAACTCGATCGACACCGACGATGAAATGGTCACCCAAGCAGCATTGCGTGACAATGTCACGTGTGTAAATGTTCCGGTGAAATCACGGATGTATTTGTCCCGTCGAAGATATATCTGCCTGCTAGAGCGTTCTTATTGATGTATGAATGTATGAATGTTGGTATGTTTGCATGTGTTCAGTCGCTTAACTTAAGTGTAAAATATTAAATACATATGTGCCTTCGGAAGAGCGAATTGCACGACAAACATATGAATTTGTTTATACAAATCGATTAAGATTGAACACACGGTCGGATCAGAGCAAGCAATCAATTAAAAAAGTGAAAATCTGATGATAACGCCACCGACGAAGTCTGATCATATAGAGCATAGCATAGCGTATACCATAGCATGGCAGAGCATGACAGAGCAGGGTTTTTTGTTTTTTCGTGTGCCGAATCACTTCGGCGTTGGGAATTACGATTAGAAATCTGTTGAATCCATTGGATGAAAGATGTTCCGCCGCATGATATCGAGCAATTTGGAAATTTCTTGCGTTTTCGAAAAGTTCAGCAATGATTCTGCTGCTGGAATTGCGAAATTTCGTTTATTCTGCTTTGGAGTTTTTTTTTTTTTTTATCGATCTAAATTCATTCCGTTATTGATTCCACTAATAGAGCTTGCGAAGTTGTGCGGGCATAATTAAGTAAGTATATGTAGATAGAAAATAAATGAATTCCCTGCCGACTTCTTACTCTGAATCAAGCAAATCTGATAGAGCTATGAAAGGCAGTTAGCGCACACGCATAAAGTGTGTTCGTTGATTTATTTGGTTGATAAAAACGTTCCTATTTTCGTGTTGGCTTATCGTTTTGAATTTATTCGCAAAGTTATCCAATTGCTTACAAGAAATCTCCTAAATCCCTGAGTTCTGCTTGAGATGTCTATGAAAATGTCAATTTCAACATTAACCCTTTAACGCATAAGGGACAAGTTATTCCTAACGTTAAACGCAAAGGCTGAATGTTAACTAACTGAAGCATTCCTTCCGTAGACTCTTACGGATACTTAGACTGACTATTTACTAACCAATCCCAAACAAATTTCACCACTAGAGGTGCAAGCAACTAATTCATTAACCCATTTCGGGCCGGCTGTTCGATGTGTCGAACAAATTTAATGGCTATTTGTTGTTGACGAGTCAAAATGGGTTAAGTCAAGACAACTTGTGTTAAATCAAAATGAATTCAAACTTTATCAAATTAAAATCCTTTCCCCATCGATTGCTTCTTTTCATCGAGAAATAATAAAATAATTCAAATAATCTTTAATATTCTGCAAGAAAATTCCAGATTTTATAAGCTAAATTTTTTTTTTTTTTACGTATGTTAAGCAGTATTGAAGAAGTGCGCATTAGTGTCCAACCAATCCACAAAGATTTTAAAAAATTAAATGTTTTGGGAAGCTGTCAAATCGTGATTTTTTTCTGATTATAAAGGTTATGTTGAATATAGAAGTGGGCGATTAATGCCAATCCCGGGATCCCAGGATTTCAAAAAATAGTAATAAATCCTTTAAGTCGTAAAAAAATCTTACATCCGTAGTCCCGCTTAGGAGGAAGCTATTTGAAAAGCAGGAATACTAAAGCATTCCCAAAAATGTCCCTTTTAAAGGCGTGTCCGCTTAAGACAAATGTCCCAGGTCACATAATACATACATAAATCTTATACGTCTAAAATAATACTACATCCATGGCTAAGAAGCATAAAAGCAAAACATAACATAGCATTGCATTACAATTTCCCTAAAGCTAAACACAATGTACATAACATACATAACATAACATAAGTATACATAAATAATAAACCATAACAACATAACATAACATTCTATAACATAGCATAACATAACATTATATAAACTACAATCATAACATAACATAACATAACATAAGCATAAATAACTAAACATAACATTAACATAACTAAACATAACATAACTAACATAACATAACTAAACATAAAAAAGCATAACTAAACATAACATAAACATAATTACTAAACATAACAATAACTAAACATAAAATAACTAAACATAACATAACATAACTTAAATAACATAACATAACTAAACATAATGCATAACTAAAACATAACATAATCATAATAAACATAACATAAACTAAAATAACATAATACATAATAACATAACTAAACATGACAAAGCATAACTAAACATAACATAACATAACTAAACATAACATAAGTAAACATAACATAACTAAACATGAAAAAGCATAACTAAACATAACATAACTAAACATGTACAAACATAACTAAAAATAACAACAAACTATAAATAACATAACATAACAAACATAAACATAACATAACATAACATAACATTACACAACAAATGCCTTAAACACGAAAATTTGCATATAACGAAAAAGTCACAATAATTGTATTTTTTTTATGTCAAAAAATTTTTGTTTCCGATAAGCGAAAAGAAAAACAAAGTGTTAGAAATGAATTCAATAATGTTCGTGTTAAAGGTTATAGAGATTAAATTATGTATTGATAAAATGGCGAAACAACTGTTCCATTTAACACGTGGTTTTTCAATTCCCTTCAGTAGCAGAGAGTAAGAGCAAAAATAAAAAGAAACAAGGACCACAAAAGCCGTTACAAACGTCAAGGAAACCATCTTAACTTGCCTTCTCTTCTTAAACCGATTCGTTCTACCATTGCCCAACAGGCAAGTATGTATATCCAGCAGGACAAAAACATTAATAATTTCACTGGGTCATACAGGTGACTTTATCACGCATGCCAACCTGGAAGACCTTGTCCTGCCAGGAGTGACCAGTGACTTTTTCCGCGAAGAAAAACTAAATTACACTGGAAGTCCCTGTCCGTTCGTGTCCAAATGTCATACAAAGGGTCCTACGAAATGTCATGCATACCGACTCCATAGTCATTCTGACGTCATTGATTCTGTCAGGGTGACTTTTCCTGCTGAGTGGTTATACGGGAATTATGTTCCTGTAGGTACATATGGTGGGAAAAATCACTTAAATAGCTCTTCTTCTTAACCCACAACCCACAACTCACACTTCTAACTGAGTTCTCACTTTATATGTATACATACAATTTCGAATATGTACATGCAAAACAGCTACATACATATATTAGCGGGAATCGAAACATTTTCGCTGTCAATATCAAGGGGATAAAAATAAAGCTTTTAATAATTTTTTTTTTTTTTTTTCAAATGAAATTTGCATGTGGCATTCTTAAGTCCGCAGATAAGATAACTTCGTGGAGCCATACTGTCTGTCTGCACAGCCCCAAACTACGGACAACATACGCGTATTCCATTACCAATGAACGATAAAAACTTTATCGCGGAAATGAAATGACAAAAAGCCAAAACTGTTTTTTCGTCAAACTTTCCGTTAGAGTTTGAATTTCCAATACAAAGAAATAGACGTCAACGGCAGATAACCAAGTTTGCCTAGCGTAAACAGAAATCTAGACGAAATATGCATTGCTCGGGAGCAAACAAAACAAACTTTTTCTTGACAAAAATTATTTGAAAAGTATAACAACTGTACGACCTGCGAATGTCAATGAACTCGCTCGTTCCAATTGTCAGACTGGGTCTGCATGCAGACCACAGGGAATAATGCTTCCTTGTATTGTTTTGATTCAACGAGGAATTACAGTGAGTTCTTTCCAAATATTTTCTTCTTTCTTCTGTTTTATTAGTACGTTGTAATGAAGGCAGGCCTTTTTATGTAAATTGCTGATGAGCGGCGGTCTGGCGACACTTTTTGTTTCTCCCCACATAATGGAATGTTTTAATGACTATACTGCGTGTTTATACCTACATTGAAAACATATAGACTTGTGAAAAATCAGAAGAAGAAAGAAAAAAGGGGCAAGGGGGCTCAAAAACGAAGAAAAAAAAAACAAGCGGACACACCCCTCAAAAGTTGCCAGACAACTGCGAAAATGTACCTTAAATTATTCAAATTACGCAAAATAGGACGAAATTATCCTCGATATTGAAATTGGTCAAAGTTATCCCTAGCTGGAGCTAGACCACAAAGTAATTCTTCTGCAGTGCAGATGACCCCGGCAGCTGATCGATATTCAAAATTCGAAAAATTCTATTTAAAAAAAAAAAAAAAAAAAAAAAAAAAAAAAAAACTTTGGATGAATTTTTCCACATTGACCCTGACTTAAAATTGAAGCAGCAAAGCCATCATACAATCATTTCCTTTACTACTTCAGACTCCATTAATGGCTTTCTATCGCGCAAACTCCAAATTACTCCGAAATGCGAAGTGAAGCGAAGTCAAGTGAGGTGAAGTGAAGTGAGTGAAGTAAGTGAAATGCGGTGAAGTGCGGTGAAGTAAGTGAAGTTTCCCTTCTAACGGGGAGTTTTCATTTCCAAAGGAAATTGCTTTTGCAATTGCATTTCACTTATCGCACAAACAGGCCAGCGAGGACAGGACGTCGGGTGCAGAGACGTCAATAAAAATGAAGAGAATAGCAGAGAAGAGCGACAGAGCAGTGAGTATGGAGCGTGGAGCGGGAAGCGGGAAGCATGAGTCGAATGAAAAAGGGGAAAGTGTGAAAAATATTCAAATGGAAGGAGAAATAACAAATCCCAATGGCTTTAGAGAAGCAAGAAGAAACTATCAAATTGGATAAGCGGAAAATTGCACTATGTACTTTTCTATGCAATTGATAGCAAGCTACGGGATATCTCGAGTCCGCTTAGACTCAATTTACATATGCATATACATACATACATTGTATATGCACATATGAGTGCAAGTACATACATATGTATGTCGCACTTTAAATTGGTTAATAACATTTCGGTCTTGTATGAAAGAAATATGGGCCGTAGAACTTTGGTCTATAATTTTCAAGAGAGCGTTACCATCCTTTCCCTTTCCACTTCCAGAAATGAAAACCAAAACACAAACGCAAACGCAAACGAAACAATGCGCACACAAAATATTTTAAGAAATTAGCCTATTTAGCTCATACGGCGCATGCCAGTCCTCTTGAAATCAAAGGAAAGCAAAACGCCGACCTCATACCGCCCTCACCTGTACAAAGCAAACCATGATCCAGAACCACCCACTCGTATTTGAAACGTTTTGCATACAACAATGGATGCACTTTTTGTATAAAATCCAAATACCAAAAGCAAAAACAACAAAAAATCCATTCTCTGGACTCAGAAATAAAAACTAAATTAAAATGTATAAAATTGGCGTAGAGAAAGACGAATCCAATAAATTCTTATTGAAGCGAATATATTACAGTTATTAATATTAGAATAAATTTGGAATACAATACGGAATTTCGAAAAATTTACCTATCAGTGTTGCCGCAATTTTTAATTTACTGCCATGAAACGATGGAAAAACAACCAAACGACTTGATAGTTTTTTTTGTTTTTCGAATTTTTCAGCTCATTACCGAATTACTTGCTATTGGAAACATTCCGGGATACTGTTAAACTGCATTTTAAATGCATTAGATCATTAAATGCCGATTGGCTTTGTTTGTTTTTTCAATTGAACACTTTATCACGACGCGCGCCACCATCTCCTCCAAAAACTCTAATAAAACTAAACGATTCGTTCTTAGGGACGTCGATGCAATATCGATGCACCAAAAATATCAATGTTCTACTTCTTTGTATCGAAAATGTACGGATCGATGTAGCGCTGTCGATAGCATCGAGAGATATCGATTTTTTTAAGTAGTCATCACTACGAAGATTTGCTAATGCCTTGTTCAGATGGAACGTGTTTCAGCTCTTATTCTTGTTTCGGGGCCAAAACACTTCGAAACACGTGTTTCAGATTGAAACAAATAGCGAAACAAATAAAAATTGCTATCATTCCTTATTTTATCGATTGTTACCGGCAAAATAAGTAATGAACAAAAGAAAAATTACTATACATGCGATCTAAATTCATTCATATTCTGACATTTACTCACATTTCTTTTCCATTTTCAAAGTAGGCATAAAAACTATCTCAAAACAGTTTGAAAATAGAAGAAGAAGAAGAAAACGAAACACGAATAACTACATCTGAACGAGTAGTTTCGCATTCGTAATTCACGAAACGAAACACATGTTTCGGAGCTCCGTCTGAACAAGCCTTACTACGCTATTTACACTTTAAGACATTTCGATAATGAAACAAATTTTCGTCGGCAAGGGTAGCAGGCAGTGCTGCCATGACAAGAGGCCAAAAATTCTTCATTGTGTTCCAAAAAATCTTCAAAATGAAGTTTTAAGACTTTGAAAAATCTTCTTGACCTCAAACCTAACTAAAAAAATCTTCACTTAAAATTTCAAATAAAATAAAAGCAAAAGTGTTTTTTTTTCTTGATTTTATTGACAAAAATAAAAATATACTTTCATTGCCTTAACAAATAAGTATCACAAAATAATATGAATACTAAAACTGAAATATGAATACATTCAATGTATCACAACAAAGACGTAAACAACAACTTTTTTATAACAAGAACACAGTTTTTTCAACAAACAAAAAATATATATATAAAAAATGCCATTTTTAAGATTCCAATTCAACTCCGGAATTTTTGAAAAATTTACACTTAGAAAAAAAAAATAGAAAATAATTGATATGAATTAATTTAATAAAATTTTACTGAAAAACTAAATATCTTCATTTTGAAGATTTTTGCACTACAATATTTTTCAAAAATGAAAATCTTCTTTTGAAGATTTTTAATAAAAAAACTACTCAAAAAATCTTCGGTTTGAAGATAAATCTTCACTTATGGCAACGCTACTAGCAGGGGGAAGAGAGAAAAACGCAACCATACCACATCCCCGCGCGTCCCTAGCCAAAAAAAGTGTTTTTCTTATCGAAATGTCTTAAGGCTCAGTTAAGGTGAAAACACTCAACAGCGATTTGAAAATAGAATGCAAGAAGAGAAAAGAAAAGAAAACTACATCTGTAAACAGTGACGTAGCATTCAACGAAAGAATTACACATGTTTCGGTGCTCCAGTTTGAACAAGTCCTTTACTACGCTATTTACACTTTAAGACATTTCGATAATGAAACAAATTTTCGTCGGCAAGGGTAGCAGGCAGTGCTGCCATGACAAGAGGCCAAAAATTCTTCATTGTGTTCCAAAAAATCTTCAAAATGAAGTTTTAAGACTTTGAAAAATCTTCTTGACCTCAAACCTAACTAAAAAAATCTTCACTTAAAATTTCAAATAAAATAAAAGCAAAAAGTGTTTTTTTTCTTGATTTTATTGACAAAAATAAAAATATACTTTCATTGCCTTAACAAATAAGTATCACAAAATAATATGAATACCAAATTCATATATCACAACAAAGACGTAAACAACAACTTTTTTATAACAAGAACACAGTTTTTTCAACAAACAAAAAATATATATATAAAAAATGCCATTTTTAAGATTCCAATTCATCTCCGGAATTTTTGAAAAATTTACACTTAGAAAAAAAAAATAGAAAATAATTGATATGAATTAATTTAATAAAATTTTACTGAAAAACTAAATATCTTCATTTTGAAGATTTTTGCACTACAATATTTTTCAAAAATAAAAATCTTCTTTTGAAGATTTTTAATAAAAAAACTACTCAAAAAATCTTCGGTTTGAAGATAAATCTTCACTTATGGCAACGCTACTAGCAGGGGGAAGAGAGAAAAACGCAACCATACCACATCCCCGCGCGTCCCTAGCCAAAAAAAGTGTGTTTTGTTATCGAAATGTCTTAAGGCTCAGTTACTCTTGATTGAACGTACCTTGACTTTACGTATTTAATCAGCTGACTTGATATGTTTAGTACATTTTGTATGGGAGCAGTTATTGATAACTTAATTTGAATTAAGATAAGAATCTGTGGAAAACAGATTTCAATAAGTTAAATTAAGTTACGATCAATCAAGAGTAACTGAGCTCTTAAGGTGGTTAGTGTATTTAATTTGATTTTTTTAAATTTATTATTTTTATCCGAATGCATAACATATCAACATTATTGTGTAAAAATTTCAAGTCGATCGGAGCCGAACTGACGATGCTATAATTTGTAGCAGTGTGTAGTGTACAAAACTTTACACCGTTTTTCTCACAAATCGCGTTTTCAACGTTCGTATTTAGATTAGGGGACAGTCGCTCGATAAGTTCCCGTGTATTTAAGGCGACAAAATTGGTTTGTGGGTGAGAGACGTTTCGGGAAGAGGTACGGAAGTATTTTTCTCTCTTCCCCGTGGGTCCTTCGCCAACAAACCAACTTTGTCGTCGCTGATTTGTCGCTTAGTATGAACGGCGACTAATGCAAATTCCTGAGCAAATTCCCAGTACGATCGACAGAAGAGCGATTTGTCCAGTGTTGGAACCAGCGCCGGTCTTAGCACTTTATATCCGCCGCCCTAGGCGGTTGCCACACCACGCCCTACCCAAACACCGCCACTGGTTGGTACTTTACTGCAATTGCAGTAGATCTACAGCGATTTTCAAAAAAATTTTATATCTACTGCAACTCTGCGAAAAGTTTAATTTTTGCTGCCATTTTCGTCCCTGATGTAAATCGATTTTTTTTTTCAAACAAAACTCGTAACAAAAACTAAAAAAAAAATATACAAATTTTGAGTTAGTCATTAGTTATCAACGCCGCAATGCTGTTTGTAACAAAGATATTATTGTTGTCGTTATTTTACATCGTGAGTTTTCCATTCAATCCTATATGTCGCGAAATCGATAGTTTGAAAGTCCATTTAACAGAAAATAAATATATTCATTTTTCAAAACTGCTGCACTTTCTTCTGCGCCAAGTTCCAACGCTGTCAAGAAACGCTGAATTTTTCGATAGCTCCCGGCATATCATTTTGGTCAGAAAATGAGAATTGACGGTCAACAATTGACTAGTGTAAAATGGCTCAAATTTAACACCACACATACCACGCATACCAAAAAGCTTGACAGATGGTATGCGATGAACCATCGCATGTCGAGTCGCACTGTTAGTAATGCGAGTAGTCGCAGTATGAATTTTCACCACTTCGGAAGTAGTATAGTGAATTTCCGGCTGGGATGCTGCAGCGATAAGAGTAGATTTTAGGTACATACATAAAATATTTCAATTCCCCAATTGTGCACGCCAGCTCTGAAGGGTTAAGGGGAAACAAAGTTTTTGCTGCAAGAAAATTATCGATAGTAGATCAAAGCCTATCAAAGACGATCAACAAAACAAATTTTGAAGAAGATGAAGAAAATATCCTTCGGGAAAATCAATCTTAATCTAGAGAAAAAAGTCGAAGATTCCAATGAAAAAGAAGAAAATGTTGACAAAGACGAGCAATTGGACACTGGGTTCAAAAAAGTTGATAAGGCACAACTAATTCGTCAAATTGACGATGTAGCCGAAGACTTTGAAAGCCAACATATAAAAGAAGTAATGGGAATATCAAGTTTTGGACGAAAAGCTGCTAAGGTTTTTGATATAAATGTAAGTTCGAATAATTCTTCCTCTTCAGAAGCATAATAACGTTTTTTTTTTTAATCGGTAACAGGAGCAAATAGCCAAGGCACGAGAAGCTGCTAAACCACAAATCAATACTAATTCGTCTTCATCCGAAGATGAAATTATAGGTCCTTTGCCTCCGGGTGACCGCAATCGAAAAGACCACGAAACAGACTCGAAAGGAAACAATGAGCTACATTCCGATAGCGATGAAGATGACGATGATGAAAACGAAGAAGATTTGGAGAAAAAAATACCAAACTCTCACGAGGTCAAAATGCAACACGGATCGCGGGCCGTGCTTGCCCTAGCTGGGGATCCATCAGGTGGTCGCTTGGTGTCTGGCTCTATTGATTATGATATGTGTTTTTGGGACTTTGCTGGAATGGATGCGTCGATGCGAAGTTTTCGTACAATCCAACCATGCGAAAATTATCCTTTACGCGCACTCCACTATTCTGTAACTGGCGATATGATTCTCGTGATATCTGGTAATGCTCAAGCCAAGATACTGGATCGAGATGGGTTCGAGAAAATGGAGTGCGTAAAAGGAGACCAGTATATAACTGACATGTCACGCACAAAAGGCCATACTGCTCAACTGACTGCCGGATGCTGGCATCCATTCTCGAAGGAGGAATTTTTGACATCGGCAATGGATGGCACACTGCGCGTGTGGCAAGGATTGAAATCGAAAGAACAAAAATCTGTAATTAAAGTACGAGCCCTAGGAGGCTTGAAAACCAATGCTTCGTCCTGCACTTACAACAGGGATGCAACACTAATTGCAGCTGGTTGTGTTGATGGTTCCGTGCAAGCCTGGGACACCAGAAAAATGTTTGTGAACACAACAATCTGTGTTCGCGATGCGCATCAAAAAGGCAGTGAAATAACTTCAATCGTTTTCTCATATTTAGGTGCGTAATGCTCAAAGACGAGCTTTAGCTTTATTAAAGCTCTAAAATTTGCACATATTTTTTATATATATTTTTTTTTTTTTTTTCATATTTAGGTCAACAGATTGCAACACGTTCCAATGATGAGACTATGAAGC
This sequence comes from Chlorops oryzae, assembly GCA_020466095.1. Classification (NCBI taxonomy): domain Eukaryota; kingdom Metazoa; phylum Arthropoda; class Insecta; order Diptera; family Chloropidae; genus Chlorops; species Chlorops oryzae. The sequence goes on from CM035806.1 coordinate 36,005,600, forward strand.
TTTGGGATTTGCGGTATCTTAAAAGCGTTGTTCATACCTGGAGTGGACTCTACTCGCGATATGATACGACTGATTGCTGCTTCAGTCCAGATGATCGGTTGTTGGTTACAGGAGAATCTCTGCCAAGGGATGCAAAGGAAGCTAATCTCTACTTTTATGACACGCAAACATTCGAAGAAGTGAAACGCATCGGTGTTACAGAATCACACATCATAAAGACCCTATGGCATCCGAAACTCAATCAACTTTTTGTCGGTTGTGGCAACGGTGTTATAAAATGTTATTACGACGAACAGCGGAGCTTAAGAGGCGCAAAATTGTGTGCCGTCAAAGCACATCGTAGAAGAAAGAATACTGAAGTCGTTGGAGTATCGCAGATCATAACACCGCACGCATTGCCAATGTTCCGACAGGAAAAGTCAAAGTCTTCACGCAAAAAATTAGAAAAAGAACGTTTGGATCCTGTTAAATCAAAGCGCCCAGACTTACCAATTACCAGCGGACAAGGAGGACGTGTAGCGATTTCAGGTAATTATCGTTCAATCTTTATGTATTCACTTAAGTGTCATGACTTATACCTATCTCTATAATCCAATATTATTTCTAGGTGGCACCCTCTCTTCATATGTCATACGAAATTTGGGTTTGAGCAAACGTGTCGATGATGACCAAGACCCCAGAGAAGCAATTCTAAAGTACGCCAAAGAAGCTGAAGAGAATCCTTACTGGATTGCACCCGCGTACAAGAATACGCAACCGAAACCAATCTTTTTAGAACCGAATGAAAGTGGAGAGCCTGAGGCAAAGAAATCCAAAAATGAATAAATCTATTAATAAAATTCAAACAGTCTTTTTATTGATGGGACTGGGACGCCGCTAACGCATCTTGGAGGCGATAGACGTCACTGACAATTTTCCATTTATCTCCCTCAGCCGTTATTACAAACGATTGTTGAAATATTTTCGACGGCTTTTCGCCATACTTAACGCTGCCACCAACTTGAATGATTAATGTTGTCTGCCCGGCAACGGCATCATCAACTATAGGTTGCACATCCAACGTTGTAATCGTGTGTTCGGTAATGGGTAATTCTGAAAAAAGTTTTTGAATATTGTCCTTTCCTGAAGCTGGATTCCCATTCCAAATGAATAGCCCTGAGTCATGAAACATGCGTGTAAGTTGCTATGAGACAAATTGTATTAAATATTATTTTGTCTTTTTTTTGTTTTTTAATTAGCTTACCGGCCGCCTTTTGTCGAAGGAATGATAATACAATTTCACAAACTCATCTGCCGTCCGGCAGCTAGCATCTACCTTGGCTCGCAATTCCTGCAAAAGTAAGCAATTTAATTTTGGAGGAATAACAGCCGCACAAAAAAATAAAAATGTCAGACCCCGGAGTCTTACTGTGTGTTTCGGGCTCGCTGAACCCGAATCTGGGGTCTAAATAACTCCATTGGTATTGGGATTTGAGATTTTGGCTAAATCTGTGGCCAATGAAGCTATAGAGCCTCCAAATTGGATTCAGCTACCTGCTGGCTTTATGTTTTCGGGGTCGCTGAATCAGTTTTTAAGGTCTTTGTAGCTTTATCGGCTATATATTCACCCTACAAAAGTCACCTTCGAGCAGGATTTTGCGGTTACTTTTTTGAAGTTATGACGAATCCGATGGAGTTATATATAGACCCCAAATTTGGACTCAGCGACCCTGGAGACTTCGAGTAAACATAGTAAGACACCTGGGCCTGACACTTTTATTTCTTTGTGCGGCTGTGCGCACCCATTTCTTTTAATATTTACTTCATTCATTCTTCGAAAAAATAAAAGAACAACTGACAGTAAATTGAAAATTGCAATTGGCTTAAAGCGGTTAGAGGTGCACACAAAATATCGAAATCAACTTCTATTTACGCTATTTACACGTTAAAACATTTCGATAATGCAATTTTCGTTGGCAAGGGAGGCAGGCGGAAGAGAGAAAAACGCTCCCATACCACATCCCCGTGCGTCCCTAGCCCACAAAAAGTGTGTTTCATGATCGAAATGTCTTAAGCCTCAGTTACTCTTGATTGAACGTAACTTGACCAGCGTTCGGGCTATACTCCGACCGGAGTAGATCTACTCCGTTTTTTTTTAATTTTTGAAATCTACTCCGCCACTACCCTATACCTGAAATCTACTCCGATTTTTTCACTTCACCAAACTCGAAATAATTTTGTCTATGCACGATTTAGACGTAATGAGAACGAGTTTTTTGTGTTCCCTCGTTCGCAAACAAATTGTTGTTTTCCATACAGATGTCTCTGTATCTAAATCTTGACTGATGTAGATAAAATAATATATGTAATATGTAAATGTAAGTTATAAATGTTTGCTTCAAATAAATTGTTGACCTTTTTTTTTTGGTGCGAAAATGAGAAATTCCAATTTACTACCCAAAAATTCATTTCAACTCCGACTTTTTCGGTCTTCTACTACGAAATGGGATTTCCGTAGTCCGAACACTCAACTTGACTTTACGTATTAAATCAGCTGACTTGATATATTTGGAACATTTTCTATGGGAGCAGTTACGGGAATCTGTGGAAAGCTGATTTTTATAAGTTAAGTCAAGTAACGTTCAATCAATAGTAGCTACTACTGAGCCTTTAACGTGTAAATAACGTGTTGGCAACAGTGAACATCGATGATAGAACTTGATATGTCGTCGTTGCGACTGCAAAAGCGCGTAAGAGCAATCTGCAATAACCGCGTATTTACAAAATTCGCAAACTGATATATCGTGCTATTGACATCTGATTGTATATGGGAACCTAATTTAGCTCACGCCATTTGAATTAGCCAATAAGGAACGTCCATTTCAACGTCATAGCAAAACGGCGTATTATTTCTTGAGATGTATTTGGCACGATATTTCATGTTTGCGACTTTTGTTAATACGCGGTATTGCAGATTGCTGTTACGCGTTTTTGCAGTCGCAACGACGATGTTCTATTGAAATATCGGTGTTTGAAAAACATCGACGTATCGCTTGCATCCCTAACTACTAGGCGCCGAAAACAGCGTTGTTCACATTTGAGCGCATTGGAATTTTTCATAATATTTTGTTTGGCTTAAGCCTAGGTTAAAAGTGCACAATGGTAGAAAATATGGAGTTCAATGATGTCTCCGTTGAAATCAGAGGTGTCATGGTAAGTACTTAATTACCATACTAAAATACATAAGCTCCAACGAGACTGCTTATTGCTTGCAGACACCGGGCCGCTTAAAACTTACTGAACAAGCAATAGTTTTCAAGAACAGCAAAACCGGAAAGGTGGACCAAATTTCAGCCGATGATATTGATTTGATAAACGCGCAGAAATTTGTGGGGAATTGGGGTCTACGTATATTTACGAAAAATGGGGTACTTCATCGATTTAGCGGATTTCGTGACAATGAACACGAAAAAGTTGCCGAATTCGTTAAAAAAGCGTACAAGCAGGACTTGGGTGAAAAGGAAAGGTGTGTCAAAGGTTGGAATTGGGGCACAGCTCGGTTTAATGGCACGATTTTGAGTTTTGATAAAGATGCGAAAACCATCTTTGAAGTTCCGCTTACCTATGTATCACAGTGTATGACTGGCAAGAATGAGGTGACCTTAGAGTTCCATCAAAATGATGATGCACCCGTTGGTCTGCTCGAAATGCGTTTTCATATACCACCAAATGAAAGTGGAACTGATGACCCCGTCGAAAGTTTCCAGAGCTATGTAATGGGCAAAGCATCGGTTATCTCTGCATCTGGGGATGCGATAGCCATTTTCCGCGAGATACATTGCTTGACCCCGCGTGGTCGATACGATATAAAGATATTTTCTACCTTCTTTCAATTGCACGGAAAAACATTCGATTACAAGATACCCATGGACTCGGTTTTACGCCTTTTCTTATTACCCCACAAGGACAATCGCCAAATGTTCTTTGTTCTCTCGTTAGATCCTCCCATTAAGCAGGGCCAGACGCGTTATCACTATCTGGTTCTTTTATTTGGTGTTGAAGAAGAAATTACGATTGAGCTTCCGCTATCCGACAAGGAGCTAAAGGACAAATACGGTGGGAAACTTGAGAAGGAAATTTCTGGACCTATTTACGAGGTTATGGGAAAAGTTATGAAGGTATTAATTAACAGAAAAATTACAGGACCTGGCAATTTTCTTGGGTAGGTTGATATCATCGATTAAATCGTTTGAATAGTTATTATAATAATATCAATTAATTTTTCCAGGCATTCTGGTACACCAGCCATTGGTTGCTCTTTTAAAGCAGCAGCAGGGTATTTGTATCCCTTGGAGCGTGGATTTATTTATATACACAAGCCACCTCTCCATATAAGATTCGAAGAAGTTTCTTCGGTTAATTTTGCTCGCAGTGGCGGCTCTACTCGCAGCTTTGATTTTGAAATCAGCTTGAAAAATGGCACGGAGCACACTTTTAGTTCGATCGAGAAAGAGGAGTACTCAAAACTGTTTGACTACATCACACAAAAGAAACTGCACGTTAGCAATATGGGCAAAGATAAAGGCGGCTATAAGGACGTCGATTTCGGGGACTCCGATAATGAAAATGAGCCAGATGCCTATCTGGCACGAGTTAAGGCCGAAGCACGGGAGAAGGACTCTGAAGACGATGATGATGATTCAGACGAATCGACGGACGAGGACTTTAAACCAAATGAGAACGAATCGGATGTTGCTGACGAGTATGATAGTAATGTTCAAAGTTCCGATGACTCCGATGCTAGCGGCGGCGGCGGCGGCGGTGGCGATGGCGATGAGGGTGGAAGTGATAAAGCCGAATCAAAGCATTCAAAAAAATCTAAACCCAAGAAAGAGAAAAAAGAGAAGAAAGCGAAAAAGGAGAACAGTGCTAAGAAAGAACGCTCGGTAATGGATTGTATATCAGAGTTTCCATATTTGGACAATTAATAAATTTTACTTATTTCCTATTATTAATTTAGAAAAAAGGTTCCAAGCACAAGGATGCGAATAGACCTAAGCGCGCGACAACCGCTTTTATGCTATGGCTAAATGACATGCGGGAGAAAATTAAAAAAGATAATCCTGGCATTAAAGTAACTGAAATCGCTAAGAAAGGCGGTGAAATGTGGAAAGAACTTAAAGACAAATCAAAATGGGAAGAACAAGCAGCCAAGGATAAACAACGTTATGCAGATGAGATGAAGAATTATAAACCGAGTGCTTCTCACGATGATGATGAGAGCACCCCTAAAAAGTCGTCGAAATCGAAACAAGCAGTACAAAAATCACCTGCTAAGAAAGCTACACCCACTGGAGGTTTCAAAAGCAAAGAATATATTTCAGATGATGATTCATCTTCCGATGGACACGGTAAAGAGGTAATAACAGGTGCCTTTACAGTTAAAATTTTTGGTAATAAATTATTTTCCATATTATTCATCAGAACTCAAAATCCAATAGAGAGCCTAAAAAGAAGAAGAGTAAAATTGAAATAACTCCGAAAAAATCCAAAAAAGAATCCGAGTCTGAGGAAGAAGAGGACGATGATGAAGATGAGGACGAAGATGAAGTGGAAGGAAGCAGTGATGATGGCAGTGATTGAGCGAAACACAAATACATACTCTACTGCACTGATTCGCATCATATAACATTTAATGATACTACTTGTTATGCAAGTTAAAATCTTACTAAAGAAACAATTTAAAAATATAGTTTGTTACACCTTCCGTTTCGGAATTTACAATGGATAAGGGTGTATAGCTTGGTTACTACTTTATGCGCAATGGGTTGATTTGTTTTCGTTTTCTTGAACGATACATTTTGTAACATTTTGTGTTCAATTGTGAGTTCGATGTGAAATATAGCTTCATTTGGATTGTCAAGCCGAGCGCGATCTAATCTAAGTAGCATGTATACCAAAGGCGTGGTAAAAAAGGAGACAAGAGGCGTCTGTACAGATAAAAATAGAAATAAAACATTAGTAATACATCTGTCAAGATATACAGTACGATTCTGAATATTCCCGGGTAAAGAAAGTTTTGGGTATGGGTCAAAATACCCATTCCCCATCAAATTTCTTCCTCCAAATATTTAAAAAAGAAGTTGACGCTCGGTATATTAAGAACATCACGCGCAACATGAATTGGAGAAGCAGTTATCGTTTTCGATTCATTTTATTTTTTGAATCAGCTGTCTTTCAACATGTTTGGCATAAAAAATGGAGTCGAACCAAAAATGCTCCATTTTTCTATACTTCCTCGCACTTCGCTCACCCAAAAAATGAAAATTGACGTCAATAATCGACTGGTGTAAAAAGTCTCAATGAATCAAATTTATAACAAAATAAATCTACCACACAACTAGTAAGTAATGTCATGTTCAGACGGCACCATGAATTACGTAATTCGCCCCTCATTCGTAGTTCACAGCCGAATCACGTCCCAGCTGGACATTATCGCATGCATGAAAAAATCATTAATGCAGAAGAAGTGAAGCATTCATATGTAAAGAGGCCAATTGGTGCTTTTTCGAAAGATCTTCTAGTGAAAATATCACAGAAGCAAGAGCTCGTTGCAACATACCCTTCTTCAAATGAAATTTTCATTTGAAAGAGGGTTGTGCACTCCTATTTTCAATGAAGATCCTATGAAATTTTCATGACAAGATGTTTTTCAATCTGTGTGCTACAATTCTCAAAAGTTTTATACTTTTTTTTGTACTTTACATGTTTTAAGAATTGAAACTCTTAAGTCTTTCCAATGGCGATAATGTGTCACAGTCACGAAGTGACGAAATATGGCCATATACGCCAATTTTTTTAAAATATTCTTTTTCTTCTCCTCTCAGATCCCCGCGGCATATACTATTATTTCAAATGTAATTCTCAATCGTGTTTTTCCAAATAATATTTTCATTCATGTTCGCATCATATACTATATTTTCAAATGAAACAATCATGCACGTTTGATCCATTTTACCCAGCCAGCATGTACTTTTTGCCCAAATGAAGTTTTCATGCGGTCATACACGCATTAACCTAATGAATAACATATGAATTTTGAAGTACTGAAATTAGCGGCCATCTCCTAACAAAATTCATTAGAAGTAAGGGTTAGTAATGCGAGTAGTCGCAGCATGAATTTTCACCACTTCGGAAGTACTGCAGAAGTAGTGAAATTTCCGGCTGGGGTTGTGAACACCATCGCATAAATTCGCTCATTAATTCAACAATTCACTTGACAATTCGCATATTAAATCGTGTCTCCACAAGTAATTTCACTTTGAAACGATCCGAATTATGTCAAAATCGGTGCTCCCCTAACATTTATCGAAACTAGAAAAGCATAAGCTTATGATCAGTATATTGATAGCAAGGACAAGCAGCGACACGATGGTTGTACTAAACGCTATTTACACATTTAAGACATTTCTAATAATAACACAGAACTTTTTGGGACTAGGACGTCAACAGGGGTGTGGTTTGGGGGAAAGTTTTTCTCTTTCCCCCTTGCTTATCCTTGTATGGCCATCGAAAATTTGTCATTAATCGAAATGTGTAGCGTGTAAAATTATAATGACATCGAATTAACTTATGCTATGAATAAAAACAATAAGAAAAAATTTCAAACGCTCTATACGCTATTTACACGTTAAGACATTTCGATAATGAAACAAATTTTCGTTGGAAAGAAACGCAAGGGGAAGAGAGAAAAATGCTCCCATACCACATCCCCGTGCGTCCCTAGCCCACAAAAAGTGTGTTTCATTATAGAAATGTCTTAAGGGGACCTTCTGGTCTAGAATTTTTTGAAAATTGATTTTTTTTTTTTTATATATTTCGGAAGAATAGATTTTTAAGAATATGCTGGCAAAGTTTCGTGAAGATATTGACAATATTTGTTTTGCTACAGCCGTTTTAGAAGGTGGAGACAGCAGGCAGCGCGCTTGATCAAAGCAACTTTGAACGCGTTTATCTCAAAACTACTTTTTTTGACCTGGTGTGAATGAAAACAAAAAAACCATCGAACCGATTTGTCTGGAATTTTTATATGTTATTCATAATATCAATGGCTATGGCCCGAACTAGAATCGAATTTTTATTTCAAGAACTTCATATTTTTTCATCAAAAAAATGGTCAAAAAAAGGGGAGTTTTTGATGGTTGAAATAAAAAATTGCGCCATTTTGTCAATTTAAAAAAAAATTTTTTTTATTCTAGTTCCTGCCATAGCCGCATTCATTCTGATTAATAAAATATTTTTGTTTTTTTTTTCGATTACCAGAACTGCCAAAATCTTTCACACCACGGAGGTACTTTTTCAAAGAGGGTCCACTTCAACGCCATTTTTAAAATACAAAAAAAAAATTACATTTTTTTTTATTTTTTGTCAATAAAGAATATAATAAGCCTGCATACTTAGAAAATCGTTTTTTATTTGGCTTAATACCAAAAAAAAATCATGAAAATACCCTAAATTTTCGTGCTCTAGACCAGAAGGTCCCCTTAACGTGTAAATGGCCTCCTACCACGAGCAAAATTATCGAATCAATACTTCTAGGTACTCGATATCTTCTCGATTCTCAATACTTACATCGCTAATACTACACACGTGCCCCGCGATTTTGTTTTTGTTCGTATTTGTTTACTAACGGACATTATCTGGAAAGCATGGATATGTCTAAAAGGCAGAAATTGAACTCCGAGGATGGAGATGATCACGAAGCAATGGATAGTATTGGCACAAAAACTTTGCAGGCTCGCTTTGTATCAGACACTGGAGACGAATCGGGTCCACCATTTGAATTGCCTATCGATGTAACCGTCGAACAGTTAGGACTCATTTGCAATGCGATTTTGAAGAACGAGGAACCAACACCCTATCTATTTTTTGTTGGAGACGACGAAATAAAGAACTCCCTTTCGAAGTCGCTAGATCTTTCGTCAACGGATACAGAAAATGTTATCAACATTGTTTATCAGCCACAAGCTGTATTTAAAGTTCGTTCTGTTACACGATGTACGAGTTCAATGGAAGGTCACTCCGAAGCTGTGGTGTCGTTGAGCTTTAGTCCAAATGGTGAGAATTTGGCAAGTGGCTCTGGTGATACAACCGTACGATTGTGGGATTTAAATACAGAAACACCCCATTTCACATGTACTGGTCACAAGCAATGGGTTTTGTGCGTATCATGGTCTCCAGATGGTAAAAAGTTAGCCAGCGCCTGCAAAGCTGGAAATATTATTATATGGGATCCGGAAACTGGCAAACAAGTGGGGCGAACACTCTGTGGTCATAAAAAATGGGTGCACTGTCTAAGCTGGGAGCCGTATCACCAAAATCCAGAATGCAGAAAATTAGCAAGCGCTGGAAGTGACAACGACTGTCGAATATGGGACACAGTTTTGGGACAGACCATTTTAGTTATATCTGGACATACGAGTGCAGTGACAGCAGTGCGTTGGGGTGGTTCAGGATTAATATACACTTCATCAAAGGATCGTACAGTAAAAATGTGGCGTGCCGATGATGGTGTATTGTGCCGAACATTTTCCGGTCATGCACATTGGGTCAATAACATAACATTGAATACTGACTATGTTCTTAGGACCGGACCTTTCCATCCAGTGAAAGATCGAAATAAACGATATTCGGATATTCCGAGTAAGTTTCATATCGCCACAACATTCAACTCAGTTTATGATGCTAAAAATATTGCTTTGACTATTATATTGACTATATATATATATATATATATATATATAATAGAAGAGGAATTGCAAGAAATGGCTCTTCAGAGATTTAAAGACGTGTGTCCCGATGGTGTGGAGTCGCTTGTTTCCTGTTCAGATGACTTTACATTATATTTGTGGATAGCGAACAAAAACAAATGCATTCAGCGCATGACCGGACATCAGAATGTTGTAAACGACGTGAAATATTCCCCAGATGTTAAGCTAATTGCATCTGCCTCGTTCGATAAATCAGTGCGGCTATGGCGTGCAAACGATGGTACGTTTATAACAACATTTCGAGGACATGTACAAGCTGTTTATACATTAGCATGGTCGGCAGACTCGAGGCTTTTATTAAGCGGCAGCAAAGACTCAACGCTGAAAGGTAATAGTAGTCGGCGGATTAAAAATTTCCTTGTAATAAATCTTATCCCGTTTGTAGTTTGGAGTATGAAAACCAAAAAATTAGCTCAGGAATTACCTGGGCATGCCGATGAAGTTTTCGGTGTAGATTGGGCACCAGATGGCTCGCGTGTGGCGTCAGGCGGAAAGGACAAAGTCGTGAAGCTGTAAGCTCCCCAAATGATTAATTTATAAAGATTATTTATTCCTGACTTTTATATCTTCCAGATGGGCGTACTAATACGAAAGTTTCGATCGTTTTTGCATTACCATATTGGTTAAGTTTAAATAAAAGATTTTAAATCAAGTTAACAAACGTTTTGAAGTGTAGTGTTTTTTTTTTCTTCTTTTTATTTTTTAATTTACAATTCAAGGCCCGACACGTTTATTTGATATAAGTTCTCAAGCTTTGCTTTAAATATTAAAGAATTTTACTTCCGTCAAATGATAATTTTCAGAAAAAATAAAAAAATAATGTAAAATGTTTTATAATTAATTGTGAGTCAACTGGTCTTTCAAAGACAAAGTTGTTAAATATGAAAATGGAATGCGAGGATATCCTATTTTGCCATTTCTATTGCTTCTGAATGCTCATTTTCAAAGATGGAATAATTTTTTGGCACAGCCGATGATGACAGTAGAGAGCACTTCGCGGCTTCGAAGCCCAACGACACACATCGTTTTATCGTGAAGCCTCGCAGTAAGCCCGTTATAAAGCCGCTCGAGAAACTGTCGCCAGCGCCAGAAACGTTCTTGATGTTTACGATTCGCTGTGCTGGGAAAAATGTTGTTTTATGCTTGCCCGATGTCTTTTTAATAAGATGATATTCCATTGTCCGTACATCGTACAAAGGTTGATCCTCGAATTCGGCACGCACACTAACAACAACCCCATGATGGCCTAGCGTTACTATAATGCAATCAAAGCAGTTCTGTATGTTTTCGAGCATTGTTCTAGTTTGTTCTAAGATCGCTTCAACATCTTGAGTAGTTGCGTCGTCAGGCACGTGTTCAACATGTCTGCGAGTAATTGTCTCAGTTATCGTTTTTAATTCATAAATGTTGGGCGAAGTAAATTTGATCATGTTGGTGAAAGAAGATGGCAAACCGTTAAATGGCTTGCCGGCAATACGCATATCTGTTGGTTCGAAGAACACCGGACGACTATGGTGATGTGCCAATTTCAATATGCATTCCATCGTTTCCTCAGACAAATTGCTATCAATTACTATTAACGGTGCATTCCTTAATAATTTCTCATTTTGCATAATAATTTCGGGTGTTATTCTTTTATGAATATCCATGTTTCCCATTATTAGCTTACAATCTCCGGTTACATCGAATAACAATGAGCACAAAGACGTCGATTCATTCTCACAAACAATAACAGAACTATTCAATTGATGAGGCATTAAATTAAGAAGATTTTTGCCTAATTCATCATTTCCGACAGCCGATATAAAATTTGCCTGACCATGAAGTTTATAAATGCCTTCTGCTAAATTTCGGCCCACTCCACCGCTTGATTGCTTGACCTGAACGGGATAAGTTGCACCATTGAAAGTCTTTGGTATTTCCGAATCCATTGTGAACGATAAATCTAAGATCGAGGCTCCTATGACAAGAGGAATGCTGCTTTGTTGCTTGCGCTTGGCATTGGAATCATCATCGATAGGTGGTATAAAATGATCCATTGATATTGCATACAATTCCTTTGATATTTGTGCTGCCACAGAGGCATTATTTTTTATTAGAGCCATGTTAGCTTCCAGGCTGGTTCCTTTAGTTATTTTTGAAATGGCTGCAAGAAGAAACGGAGTAACATCTTTTCCTGCAACTCCATTGCGATTTGCTTCCTTATAAGCCTCATCGATGGCAGAGGATATAAGCTTTTTATCCAAAGCATATTCTTTGGGAATTGGGACAGCTATTAGAGCGCCAGAATTCATTTCGAGATCATGAAGAACTCTTATCATATTGGCAGCTTCTTTGGGTCCCGATAGATTATAGGGCACCCGACAGCCACTATCACGAGTGTAAAAATCTGGAAAACATCCGTTCGCCTCACCGTAGGTCGCAACACACACACCATGCGTTTCAAGGTACTCTAACGTACGCGGAATATCAAGAATAGATTTGACTCCACTGCATACTACAGTTACCGGAGTTCGACCAAGTTCAATAAGGTCAGCAGATATATCCAATGTGTCTTGTCCATGACGATGAACACCGCCAATTCCACCAGTAGCAAAAACTTTCAAGCCAAGCATATGTGCAATCAACTACAATAGTATTAATTAAATTGAAACAAATTGAAAGATCATTAATATCCCCCATACCATAGTCCCGCAAACGGTAGTACCACCACATTTATTACGGCCCACAATATATGGCAAATCGCGTCGGGAACATTTAATTGCATCAGTTTTGTTGAGTGACGACAGATATTTGAGGGACTCGTTGGTCAAACCAACTTTGATACGACCGTCTAAAATGGCAATCGTTGCAGGGACGGCTCCATTACTTCTCACTATGTGCTCAACTTCGAGTGCTTTAATTGAAGTATTTTGAATTCCTGTGCAAAACAAACGTAAGCATTACAAACCTGTATTCAAATTATTTGGATATGGCATTCCATGAGTTATGATCGTGGATTCCAAAGCTACTATGGCAGTTTTTCTATCGATCGCATATCGAACTTCCTCGCTGACGTCAATATGGGATCTAATATTTTTCAACGTGCCATAAGCCCTGTGCTTAAAGCTCACACAATATCTACGGAACATACTCATAGGCACAGAAAAAATTCAAAAAAGAAAAAAGAAAAAAAAACCGGATCTTCAAGATCCTTTCAGATTGTTTGACAATCAATAACAATCGACTAATTAGTAAAACAAACAAAAAATTATTTTTTTTTAATTTTTCCTTAAGCGGTAAAATAACCGATTGGCTTCTAATGGGTTTATGTATAAGTCAATGTTCGTATAAGTTAAAATTAATGACAAAACAATTGTAAAACAACGGAGCTGTGTGAATCTTAAAGAACTGAAGTAGATCAATTAAAGTGGACAGAGAACATGAAAGCATCGGCATAATCGAATAAGCCGAAATATATCGTAGTAGATTTGTAGAACTCGCGAAGCAACTAGTTCAAACAAACTACATCATTTTTTTTTTGCGGATGGACGGATTTCGATAACTGTTCCTTCCTAGAAGGAAAGGTCATCCTGATAGCATCGAAGACGTCAGGGCGATTTTGGATCTAGTGCGCATGGCAATTCGTAGGAAACTTTGTATAACATTTATATACTAACTGACAGCGGCATCCCGTCTTTTCTTGTTTTCTCTTTACCTTTTTCGAAAACTTTATTTTTGGATATTTTTTCCCATTTATTTTTTTTTTTACTTGAGGTCAGTACACACTTGCTTAATCGTAACGAAATATTTGACAGCTAATTGTGTACAAAATTCGTCAATATTCCGCCAGCTAAAAGGTTGTGAAATTATTTTTAGAAGATTACTTTTCGCTGGTGCACACTTGAATGTTTATTTAAGCATTGTGATTAGAAACGTAAAAAAAAAAAAAGGAAAATCTCGTTTACGTAATTAATGGACAATCCCTTACACAATTAACTGACTGATTGAGGCCTTTTAAACCAGTGAGTTGTTGGCCATCAATTCCTATTTTTATTCCCTTTTTGAGATGCATTTGTCTTTATACGTATGTACAAAAGATAGCATTTAACGATTGATCGAGTACGTGCAACGGAAAAATGCTTTTTTTTTCTCTACTTCCACGCACTTCGCCCGCCCGAAAGTGAGAATTGAGGTCAACTATTGACTTTGATACTATCTATGGAGTCATCGATAGCTTTTGAGCCACACTTTAAACAAGTGATTATTTATTACCCTACATCCCGACATTCGACTTTACTGTCTTATGAGTTGATAGATATTCTTGGCTGAGCACTTTCTTTCATGCCATCATCATTTCATAAAAAGAACTTTTAAGATATGTCTATTTTGAGCGTTAGTTGGCGAACGCAACGGGTATAATAGTTTATATATTAACAAAATAAGAAGAGAAAAAAATGATATATGTAGGTATATCCTGCTAGGTCTTACAAGACATCATGATTACCATAAATCTCATGCAAGCCGATGTAAACAGTATTCATTGGCGACTTTATCGTGCTAGAGCCATCAGGACAGCAAAATTTTCCGATTGAAGCCCAAAATCCAATATTGCGAGAGACCGATGCGAGACACCGGGGCGAGACGCCCAAATATTTTAATACATTCAATCGTATGGCTCAAGCTCCAATGTATCGCACTGCGAGACCTCGTAACGAGAAAAGTTCGGAAAATTGAATATTTCTCGTTGCGAGGCAGTTTGACAACTAATGATGTAGATATTTTTTTTAAGTACTCGCTATTGGGCACTCGTTAAATCTAGTGAAACCAAAAATTTTCAAATAAAATTTGTTGGTAATTTTAAAAACTTAAAGAAAAATTTGTTTGAAAATAAAAAAAATTAAGTAGTGAACAAGTTCAGCAGCAGTTATAGCCGTCATAAGCGAGAAGTGATAACGACTAATTTTTATGAGTACTCGGTACTTGTTAGTTTGGTACTTGGTTCAAATATTGCATTACTAGAAGTGAAATTATGCTATCATTAGCGCGACGCAGAACTTTCATTGGAGATTGAAATGCGTCACGCAAAATATTTGCGCGACGTCTCGCATCGAGCTCTCGCAATATTGGATTTTGAGCTTGACACATGGTGCTGTTAATAAAAACGACAAGAAATTATATAGGAATACAATATTTTGGCCTAGTTAATGTCTAGATATCTTTAAGCAAGGTGATTCACACACCACAACATTTTATTTCTATATTTTTTTCTTGTGCTATTGATAAAAATTAGCTATATAGAATTATTGACGTCAATTCTCGCTTTTTGGGCGTCAAAATGCGGGAATTTTGATAAAAATTTAGCGTTTTTTGGTCGCACGTAACCAGTAGGTAGTTTTGTGGCCTCCTTCGTGCGTGGAAATGCGGAGGATGTATCTCCAAAAGTCTATATAAAAAAAAAAAATTGAATAAAAATTTGAATTGACGGTCAATAATTGAGCAGTGTGTAAAAGGCCTCATTCTGAAGTTCGATTTGTAAAAATTCGCCATTTTGGGGGCGAAAAATCGATTTTCATTCGATTTTCGAACATTCGAATATCGAATTTACCCATCCCTAATAAGACGAAAAATTTATATACTCTGCTGAAGCTGGGTATAAAAAAGGAACTGAAGATTTGTCGACTATGGGCTGTGGACAAAGTAAAATTCACTTATACCCAAGGAAATCGAAGAGTAAAGCCAATGGAAAGAAAGGCGGACACGGTGAGAAACTTAAAAAAGCCCCCAAATCAGCATGCAGGACTCATCTTCACATTTCTTAATTTTTTTGATTAACTTGTTTTTATATCTTTCTTTTTTGCAGTTTTTTCCGTTTCATTTCATTTCTCCTGCTACAGTTTTTTTTTTTTTTTTAATCTTCAATATAGAAAAATCCTTTTCACATCCTTTTCACATATCGCACACGATACAAGGTACGAATGTTTTTTTTTCTTGCTGTTGAAGAATCTCAATCGGATACTGCTTGAACAAATGACTGAAGTGCAGCTCATCCGCGAGAAACGTGGCTTTGAACTGCCGCTTCTTGATTGAATCATTAATCAGTTTTGTAGGCGAACATAATCGTTGAATGAACTGAAATGTGTATTGTCAGTGTGATAAAAATTGATATTAGAGAGTTTTTAAAGGAATGCTTAAGGTTATTCCTTTAAAGTTAGAATTAATTCTATTTAAGATGTTCTCGTTCAAGCGGGTCTATCATTTTCCTTTGGCATTCCTTCCATAATCTCAACCTCCTAAAATTAAAAATATTCCGCCAATTTCTTCGTCCTATTTGGTGTGATTCTGTCTGTAAACATCTTTAAAGAGGTTTTATATGAAAAACCATTGCAATAACTCTTCTTAAACATAATTATATAGTTGCGCTAAAAATGGTCAAGTGATTTATCTCTTGCTTTTAGTTAATTTCCAAAAAAAAAAAAATGTAAATCCACGTTATGATACGTTTCTTTGGGACTAAGTTCCCACGAAGATGTGATTTTGACGAACACGGTGAATATTTGAAATATGGCGATAGTCTTGAAAAATGGTTAAATCAGATTTTGCGGATTAGTTAAGCAACCTCTTAAAAAATAGATAATTATTTTACACACATCCAAAATAAAAAAGGATAATTTTCAAGTTTTTAATATCAAATTTTTCTCTTTCAAAATACCATAGCGAATAATGTACACCTTAAAAATTTTATATACAAGCTCACCAATTTGATGTTCATCATAGTTAGATTTGTTAAAGGTAATGCTTGGATAGCTTTTGATAACTTTACCTCATTTAAAATGTAAATGTAGTAAATTGTTTTTGAAGTAAAAAATATAGCATCACCACTTACACACTTTCAAATGGATCATTGGGATCATACCAAATGTATCCGATATATTTTTGATTCGGCAACACAAAAATTCTATTAGGAAAACTAAATACGAAATTGGAAATTTTCTAAAATTTGAATATAACCCATATCCTCTTGGATCTTGGATCAGTCCAACCTAGATTAGTGAGCAAATACTAACACGCTTCTTTCAACCAGTAAGCAAATATTGCTTATTAATTTTAGGGATGCCCATTCTTTGAAGGATTTGGTCGTGCCCATTAAAACAATGATTTCTATACAGAAAGTATTATATAGCGCAAAAGTGTCATGTCCTTCTTATAATATGTATAATACGCGATCCATAACCATTACAGATGAACATTTTATTTGCGAAATTCCCAGCTATGCTTTCGCAACATTAAACGACCAAATCTTACAAAAATGGAGTGTGCCCTCAATTGTATTGTAAATTGCAGTAACATAAACCTTGCCCGGAGGAAATATATAGACGTAACTACGAAACTAGAATTTTTGGTTCGAGCAAAGCTAGCAAGCACGCTGCAAAGTGGTCTTTTGGATCTGACTAGGTATTATTTTGGAATTTTTCGTTTTCGTTATTTCTCTTTTACTTTTTTAATATTAATTTTTTCCGGTGTTATCATCAAAATCAAATGCGTTATTGTAAAAACTTGTTGCATGCATCCTGTGTAAGCTTACAAATCCGATGAATCGCATTTAGTTCAATAAAAAAAAAAAAAAAAAAAACACAAAAAAAAAACAACAATTTTCAGTCGATTCTGATGCAGAGACAGATGAAGACGAAGGACATTTTGAGGAGAAGTCCCAAAATCGAGATCCAGAGAAAACTGATGAAGCCGAAGAACAAGGCACAAAAGATGCTCAAGAAACCGAGGAGGAGGTGTCCGTATCGTTACTCCGAGCGAAAAATCTTTCACTTCTCCAAAGCCAGTAAGCTATTTCAAATTAACATTACATACATGAACCCTATAACAATACATATAAAGTAAAATATGAATTAACCGTATGATTGCTTTTTAGGGAGATTTCTTCGAGTCAACAAAATTTTTTCCGTATGCTTGATAAGAAAATTGAAGAGGTAATTTTGCTCGTTTCTTTCTCTCCATTTTTCAACTTTTTTTTCTACTCTTTTCCCACTTGTCTTTTCTAACATTTTTGATTCGTTTTTAGGGACCCGATTATGATTCGGCGAGCGAAACAGAAATTGCTTTGGAAGAAGCACGTTTAAATGCATTAGTCCAGCATTGGGAGTCAGTTAGCTTGACGGCCTCGCTATGTTCCTCAGCCAGTAGATCACAGCAAACGACACCGGTACGACAAATCGCCGTCAAACAATTGGCGTCAAGAATCATTTTGCCGACTGCAGTTCCATCGCATGTTCTTAATGCGGCGGACTTTCTACCTCATGGTGCGTTGCAGACTACTCAATTGTCCAATTCTAGTCCCATGTCTAGGCTGCCGCAAGCTCAACAGCAACTGCTCCTAGCCCAAATGAATACAATGAACTCTAAGTTGCTACAGCAGATGGCCAGTTCTTCGCAGCAAATTCCATTGAGTCTGGAAACTGATTCAATTGGAAATAATAGCATTGCAACCACCGCTGCTAACTCGTCCAACTCCCTTTCGCTTATCGGTCATATTCCCCTACAGGCACCGCCACAGCATCATTACACGCATATGATGACTCTTCCACCAGGAACCAAACAAATATTACCAACACCAAATGTCAGCCCCAGGCGGATAACGACAGCAGATGGTCGCTTGATTATGAATCCGCTTGCTTCTGCGCAACAGATGCAAATACAATCACAGCAAATGCAAGGCCAATTTATGGTTTCACCAGCGTTGGGAACTGTGGCCCCACCACCGGGCAGTGCTTATGTCTTAGACGGTACTCGGCCTGGGCCGCAGACTTCTTCGGCAACTGTCGCTGCAATTCCAATGCAGCTGACTTGCTTTACCACTGCCCAACCAAATTCCTCCTTAAGCGAAACACAGACTCAACAGCAACATTTACCCACCCCCATGCTTCCTATTTCTTCTATTCCACAAGGCCAAGGTCAGCAATACTATGGTGATGTCATGCAAAGTATGCAGGTTGGTATTTCTTCAACATTAACACACAATCCAACTTTGAAGCCATTTTATTCCAATTTGTTCCACTATAAAGCCTTCACATTGGCATTATTTAAGAAAATACATTTAATTTCCAACAAAATGGCGTACCGGTCTTGAAAATTTGTTGAAAATAACCGAAGCTATTCAACTTTTTCCAGAACAAGAAGCAGAGATCTTATTAATGCTTAAATTATGAACTTTAAAGCTGTATAAAAAACCGAGCCGACGCCGGGTTTTTTTTTTTTTTTTTTTTTTTTATTATAATCTTGCAAGTGGCCACTTTGTGTCAACCCATATTGTTGTTGTTAATTTTCTGGTGAATTTCTCGAAAGTGTTGAATTTCCTATACCTGCCTAATGGTGAATCTCTTATTAGCGGCAGAGGCTTTTCGACGTCGACAATATTGCGATGATGTTGGAGTTTTATGTATTATAGCAAATCTAGAAAGCAAAAACTTTAAAATTTACCTTTAAAAAAATTTCGACATTGGTATTGGACAATTTATTGACATTTTTTAAGCACAGGCTTTGCCAAAAAACACTAACTCGACAACGAAAGCAGCAAGTAATTTTATCAAATCTACATGTGTAAGATTTTCTGTTGTTATTTCATGTAAAACAAATTTCTGTACTAGAAAAATTTAACGAATCTTCAATGTTAAAATATTTTTTACTCGTTTGAAAATGCATTGAAGTTAATTTGTTTTTTTAATTACAGACAACACCTCAGCCGCCACCCACGGAATATAGATTTCCTCCCGCTATAAGTGTACAGCGATTAGCTCCGCAGGTTCAGCGCCAGTTACGCGAAACACAAGAACTTATAAAAGACTCGTGCCCCCTGTATGCCGCAGGTTATGGCAGTCCAGGACCACCGAAACGAGACCAAGCAAACCGAAATCCAGCAAATAGAAGGCCCACCCTGGAGACACAGTTCTCACAGGAACTCTCGTGATATCTGTATAATTAAAACTAAATGCCATAAAGAAACCGAAGCGTTGAATGCAAAAAAAAAAGAAAAAAAAAAAAAGGAAGATGTTAGAATGAAGGAGATATTTATAGAGAGAAGATTCTCGTTTTAATTGCGCCAAACTAAGCCTTTATTTATTTCTCAAATTTAACATAATTTTTCAAAAGAAAAAAAAAAAAAAAGAAAAAAACCAAAAAAAGTTGAGAAAATAACACAATTTTCTCATGTTTGTCACCGTCTTACGCACGTAAACTCTACTCTATTCAGACCCGTAGAAATTTAAGATTTCCCAATTCGTCGATCATTGTCATCGTTTTAGAGATAGAGATGCGTGTTCAAAATCTTGTCATTAGATCATTCTTCAATAATGTGTAGCATATATATATATTATATATATCTTAGATGTCTGATCTTATATATACATATATTTGTGAAAAATTGATTAAGTGTAAAGGGATATATATATATATATATATATATATATATATATATATATATATATATATATATATATATATATATATATTGTCTATTATGTAATTATTATTGTAATTTATAATTGTAACAGAAATAATGTCAGCTCTATTAAAAGAGCTATACACACTAATAAGTCTAAATTTAAAAATGAATTATTTATTTATATATAATAAATATAGCATATGCGATTGCACATACACACCTGCATGTTCGTTTCGATGTATTTATGTACGCATACATGCATCATTACGCGGTCCATACAATGCGACAAACAGATGCATTCTCATTTTTTTGCATAAAATAAAAAAACGAGCATGTTAATAGAAAAAAAAAAATATGCCTGAGGTGACAACTGGATGAAAAGCTCATAGTAAAAACAAATGTGAGGGATTTTAAATCCTCTATGAATAAACTTCGTACGGAAATTGTTGTACTCTCCCCAGCTAGTCCAAAATTAGTAAAAGCAAATTTTTTTTTTTTTTTTAATATCGTTCACAAATTCTTTTATTTGCGTATTGAGTTCTTCGAATATTTCGGTTGGTCACCCTGCGCATTCCAGTATATGTGCATATGTACGCATTGCGTTAATTGTCCACACATATGCATTATGTATGTACATAAAAACTTAGCGAAAAGAAACTAAGGAAAAAGGGATTACACAAAAGAGCATTTAAAAATCACGTGAGAAGGATGGCAATTAAACTACGTATTAAATGAAGTTATATATTAAATTTTTGTTGTATTTGTATTGTGTGTAAACAAAAATTATAAAGAAAAAAAAAAATAAAGAGAAGAGAGCTTGTATGATAATGATGGGATGCAATTTGTCGATCCAGCCCGATTCGATCGAACTATCGAGATAACCGCATTCCTGTTATAAATGATGCGCGAGGCTTAAATTTTTATGGTGAACTAACTAGTATTAATACGACAATCAGCTCAAAGATTTCATTTTTTTGTGGTAAATTCCAAGCAATATACATATGTATATTTATATATATAGGGTAGCCGATTCGTCAGTGAGAATAAACTGTCACCAATTGGATTAAGCTCTTATGATTTTTTTTTTATTTGGAGCCAAATATAGGGGCCTTACTTTGTATTTAGATGCAATAGGCAACTCGACGCGATAGCTTCCTTCGAATCGCAATTGGAACGGTTTTTTATAGTTCGCAAAAATGAACTGAAAGTTTCGGAAATGCATTTCCAACATACCAATTAAACTGAAAAAGGAAATAAGTGCAAACAACATTTCCAATTGCGACTCGAAATAAGATTTCGCATCGCAATACAGAATAAGGCCCCAGGTCCAGAATTCAGACAGAGTCCATTTCAAAACAAACAATCTAAATATTGTAAATCAATACATACATATATAATATATATTTATTGTAGTTGTATATTTTTCTTATACATTTCTTTTTTTGTCACTATCAGCCCGACTCTGAATATTCCCGGGAACGAAATAACGGGGAATTTACTTTTCTCGAGAGTAAACTCCTTCTTTTTTAAATGTTTTGGGGGGAAGTTTGATGGGGAACGGGAATTTGACCCATACCCATAACTTTCCTTACGCTATAAGTATATATAAAAATGGAGAGAATTTTAGCCTCGAGAAAATTAAATTCCTCGGGAATATTCAGAATCGGGCTGTATGTGTTCATGGCTCTAATGAATTGAAATATCTCAATATTAGAATTTTTTGATAACAAAAAACAATAAATTATGTCTCTTCTATATTGAAATTGCCTAATAATATTCCACCATATTGGAAAAATCTTTCACTGATGGACTGATTGTGTTGAAACGTGCCGAAAAGTTTAAATAATTTTGTAATTAAAAAAAAAAAAAAAAAAAAGAATGCGTATTTTGTACTCAAATTGAAGTGTACAGTACAAACCACTTGATTTTTCTTAACACATACATAATATGTGAGCATTTTGCAGACAAGATCATATAATAACTGTCATACATCCTCTCTTCCTCGCACTCTCGTGTTCTCCTCTCTCTCCTCTTTCCACTATAAACCTCCAATGTACTAAATGTAATAGGAAAACAAACCAAAAATATTTAAAATAAACATAAATGAGAAAGAAAAAAAAAAATGAGAAAATACATTTTATATTTGGCTTGTAACTGGAAATTGCAATAAAAACTCATTTATGTGGATATTGGAACGGGAATATGAATATATGAGCCAAAAATTTTCAACATTAAAGACAAACAAACAACAAAGACAGCTTCACATTTTAGGTCGAACACAGTAAATCTGTCCATTACCACTCGTCGTCGTTTGTTTTTTCTCTAAAATTTTGTTTGCTCATTTACACATACAATCACGCTAGGGAACGCATCGGCGGTACTTAATTTTGATGGGTGTCTTGTGGTGGTGGTAATGGTGGATACGCGTATTGATGGCCGTTGCCGCCGGTTGCAGCTGTGTGTTGTGGCACAGACTCAGTTCGGTTAGTTGGTGGTGGAAACATAAATTGAATAGTCATTGTATTTCCTTGTTGTAAAGGGAAACTAGCTCCTCGTCCATTATCCATGTTCCGCTTGGGCCCAGTTGGGGGTCTAAAGCCGCGCACATTGTCATTGGATGCGTAAGGAGGGTATGCTGGTGAAAATCGCGTCATTGAACGTGGCCCACCGGCACCTGGAAACGGTGCTCCGGCTTGATGGAAAGGCACTGAAGCTGAATTTTTTATCGCACCACGCCAAATTTTTGGAGAAGTAGCCTCATTATTGCCATTCTGATGGCTGCTAATCGATTGCCGCTTCCCAAAATTATTGTAATGTGGCTTCATAGGAGACATCTGTGAATTAGGGGTGGCAGCTGCCGAATGGAAACCTTGCGATTGTCGCTGATGTTGCATTTGCTGATGATGCTGTGGTGGTACACGATTGTTTTGGTTATTTCGACCAGCATAACCTCCTCCTCCTCCTCCTCCTCGGCTCGACCGCTTATTATTATAGCCTCCCGGTCCAGTGAAACGAAAAGCTAGATCTTGCAAACGTGGATTGATAACCTGTATGCAAAAGGGTAAATCATTTCATTTCATTCAATTTTATACGAATTCAAGAGACATTCAAAACATATTGCATTTGAATATTAATTTGATTACATAATCAATATAAATTTAAGAAAATTCTGAGGCGACAAATTACCTGATTTGCCTCTTGTAAAACTTGGATTAGGTCCTTTGCTTTATTGGCGTTCATATTGGTAAATAATGTGTATGCTGTTCCAGTATTATTCGAACGACCAGTACGCCCAATGCGATGAACGTAATCCTCCGAATTCGAGGGATAGTCATAATTGATGACAAACTTAACGTCATCGACATCTTTTTTGTTTTGTTTTCATAAATAATTCGTACAGAATAAAATTCATATAAAAGGGGGAAATATATTAGCATATTTCTTTGACCGTCTCCAATGCACTCCAAAGAGAGAGTACAGTAGAGGATTGTTTTCATTAAATTTTCGAATTTGAGAACGTATTGAACAAAAATCTCTCCATCATATTTTCTTCAATTCAATTTTAATCATATAATCATTACGCTTCAGTTGCAGTGGACCTCGACCTTTAAATTTATACTAGAATTTATTCGACTGAGTGTTTGAGTGCAAGCCGGTAGGTGTGTGTATGTATTTAATTCAAGCGCATATTTTAAATAATTTTTTTTTTTTTACTACTTTTGTTTCATAGAGAATAGTGTCATTGGATTCATTGTGTCCATTCCGCTAAAAGTAGGGGCTTTGTGGAATTGTTATACATTGGTTTTGTTTGGCGTGAATGCAAATTTTTAGTATGTACTTCTCTACTTTTACGGCCATAACTGTATGTACAGAATAGTGGCAAATGTCGTGCAATTTTTTCCCAAACAATGAAAAGCGCGTAAGTGCTAAGAATTAACATAGAACTAAAGCATAAAACTTTATGTATTTTTAACTTTCTATAAATGGGAAATTTTTTTTGGCAAAAGGTATTCTTCTCTTTATTGACATTCCATTCCAATGGTTTTAAGGATACAAAAAAAAAAAAAAAAAAAAAAAAAACAAGCACACGCTCCGATAGTAGATAAAAACAAAGTTCATATAAACTAAGGCTCATGCAGTCCTTCGAAGAATGGGAACTGTAACATTAGAGCGCGAAAATTTCGAAAGAAAAAAAAAAAAAAAAAACAAATTGGACAGAAACCAAAGTTCCTTCAAAGGAACTAAATTTTCGGAATGTTAATGAAAAATACTTCTGTTTATGTCATGACTAATGAGTGAAAATTGCGTAGCACAAGCCAAAGTACTTTAAGGCATTCCTTAGGGATGCACCACTCCTCTATGTATGCGACGCTATAACGAATGAATTTACAAGAATTATATAATTTATAAAGAAAAAAAAAAAAAAAAAAAAAAAATAGATAAATACAAATAGAATGAAGGATATCTTGTGTTAATTCAATGGATGTTTTAGGCATAACTTTGAGAAAGAACTAATGACTTCTCCATGAATGAAGTTAATGCGACGCGTCAAATATCGCCGATGCATCCTGTCTTTGAGCCTTGCGAGGGTAAAGGTACATAAACCGAATTTCGATATTTATTTTTTTTTAGAAGAGAATTTACCTTTTGCTCTAAAAAAATTTATACATAAATACATACATAGATATGTGTGCACATATGCATTTACATGTGAGCATAGTTCCTATAATCTGTTGAGAAAAATTTAAGGTACTTACCGAATTTCCTTTTTCATAGTTCGGATAACAGTTTAGATATTTTTACATTGAGGAGTGATGAAGATTAATTGATGGAATTGTGTGTTGTTGAAATGCGTCCATTCGCTTCAACAACCAACAATGTGTCTATAGATGGTGGTACTCTAAGGCAGTTTTGTGTTTTACATATTCTTTTCTCTTTTCTTACAAAATAATATCTCTAGCATTAAAAAAAATCGAAGTCCAGTTGAAGGTTTGGTGATGATATTTTTGTTCACAGTAAAAAAAATAAAAAATATATATATATACAATATATATATATATATATAAAATGAAAATAATCAACCGTATCTACTGCCAGTCAAATAATCTAGGGTCGCGTTGAAAACTTCATTTCCGAACATGTATAATAACGCCCAAAAACTACATATATGTATAGAGCGTGATTGGCTTTACTCACCACTCGATTAACAAAAAAAAAAAAAAAAACAAAAACAAAAAAAAAAATTGAAGTCTCCTTTCGAATGTCCGCAGAGTGCGACACAATGAAAAAATATTGAGCCAATGCCGTCACACTAACTGAATTTGAGTTTCTTTTTGATTCTTGTGAATGCACTTTAAGATTTATGAGCACTGTTCGAAGCACGACCGCTGACTGACCGTGCGAGACGATGATCATAATACAAATATTTTAATACCAGCAAACATCTATGGAGAAAATATTCATCATTATTTGCCTACACCCTAAAATGGCGATTAGAAGTTTTGATTTCCATTTTTTCTTTTTTTTTTTCTTTTTTGGCATCCGTATCCGCGCCGTAAACATGCATGTTTGTGGCGCTTGAACGGCGAAAATGTCGGGTGAAAGGGGATTCATCGTAAATGCGACTCTACAGACGAACCATAATAATGACAAATTTTAAGTATTTCATCCACAGCATCACTCGGCAGTAGAAAAGAACTCAATCTCAAATTGAGAGCTTATTCGAAAAGAACCTTTTTCTTACCTAAACCACGGGCAGCTACATCGGTGGCAACCAATATAGGATGACGCCCATGTCGGAATGAAGAAAGCACAAAGTCGCGTTCTTGCTGCGATTTATCGCCGTGAATGGCACAAGCACGCCAGCCACGACTGGAAATCGAGGATGTAATCTCATCAACGCGCTTCTTTGTTTCAACGAAAATTATAATTTTCGTATCCTTATCGCCCAAAATCTCTTTCAGCAATTCCTCGAGTTTGTTGTCTTTTTCAATTTCCTCGCACACATCAACGATTTGAAGAATATTATGATTGGCCGATAATGATAACGATCCAATGTTCACCTGTATGTAATTATCTAAAAACTCCTCGGCTAAATTACGCACCTCCTTGGGCCAAGTAGCCGACCACATCAATACCTAAAAGGGAGTACAAAAAATAACGCTTTAGTATCTTTTTTAGATGGACAGGAAACGCAATCGTTCGGCCAAAAATGGTTAAAATCAAAAGTGATATTTTCAAATATTGTTTTTTTCTTTCTTTTTTTTTTTTTTTTGATAATCCTTAAAGTACCAAGTACCTTTAGAAATATATACTTGCGATAAGTAAATTCCTGCACATCAATTCCTGCAAACATTCAACACATGCAAACATATAGAACTAATTACAATCAAAAGCGCAATTGATTGTGAACTGGTTTTATTTGGATATGTTGAATGTTCGCAGAATTTGATGCGCAGGAGTTCCTGCATTATTGGAAACCATTTTTTTATTTTTATACAAACATCTCTGTCCAAAATTCATTGTTCTAGAGCAAGTCCTTGTTTTCGCCACAAAATAGACGCGACACTGTGCGACGTTTCTTCAAAATATTCAAAAAAAAAAACCTTCATTTAAATCATAAATGAGCTTCCCAACCATTCCCCATTATGCTAAATGGATCTTAATGAGCTATGAGCTTCTTTATCGATCGATCAATCAATCAATTAATCATAATCAATCAATCAATCAATCAGTCAATCAATCAATCACTTACCTGACGATCAGGTCTAATTTGTTGAATGATTGTTCTTATTTGCTTTTCGAAGCCCATATCCAACATACGGTCAGCTTCGTCGAGGACAAGATAGGTACAACGTCTTAAATTTGTATTGCCTCTTTCGAGGAAATCAATCAATCTGCCAGGAGTAGCAATTACGACATGAACTCCACGTTCCAGTGCTCGCGCTTGTCCCTGTTTAGGTGCTCCACCGAATACGCATGCATTGCGTAATCCCATTTGCCCTCCAAATGCATTTGCTACCTGTTGGATTTGCTGAGCCAATTCACGAGTTGGAGCCAAGACCAAAGCAACGGGTCCATCGCCGGGCTATTTAAAAATTATCATTTATCGTATTTCTCAATTTGGTGTCTCTGAATATAACATACTTGCAATGGAGGCTGATTTTTAACATGCACCATCGCTGGCAGCATATATGCCAACGTTTTTCCGGAACCCGTTTGAGCCACTCCAACCATATCACGTCCGCTAAGGGCAATGGGCCAACTTTGCGCTTGTATTGCGGTTGGTTTTTCAAATCCCATTTTCTTCATTTCGCCCAAAACATTATCGGGAAAGCAATTCTCGTTGAACTCAATGCTGGGCGTTGGAATGCTTTGCCCTCTCACAGTGATTTCGTTATCCGTTAAGAATACATCGATTTCTACCTGTGGACGCGTCTGCGTACTGCTTGGAGTGTAGAAATTTTTATTAATCGGCTTCATTGTTGCCTCCGACCAATCAACAGCAACTGGCAACGGCTGCTGAGCCATATTACGCTGATCCGGACGGTGCTGATCACCAAAGCGATTGCCAAAACGGTTGTTATAATTGTTTCTATGCCTGAAAGTATAACATTTCATCGATTTTTAACCATATCAAATGAAAGGGGGAAAAAATCGATTTGATTTTTAAAAGCCGTTGCCACTGTCGACACATGTATGTATGTAGTTGTATGTATGTGTGTAGTTATACATGTAGATACAGATATAGATATATATATATATGTATATATGGATGTATATAAAACGAATGGGAAAATCTTTAGTAATATAACCATATAGAACCTTAAATTCGATGCAGAAGTAATCCAAAAGTTGAACTCACATTTTTAAATTCCCAAGAGTAATTTCCAAAACTTGTTTCAAAAACTATCAAGTTTTTCCGAATTTATTTTTCCAATAGTGTTGTTTTAAGTGTCGAGTACTTTTGACAGCTATTGAAAAGAGCACAGTGCTGTCGTTTTTGTATCTTAGAAAGTACCAAAATACTTTTCAAATGGTAGTTTGTATAAAATAAACAGAAGTGGGACTCATGCAGCTTCGCAAATTGTGGGAAATGAGAAATTTGTCACACAACTGTCAAAATTTATATAAAAATTTACGATGGGAAAAGTTGCGAAGGCATTTGCGAAGCTGCATGAGTACCACTAGAGTATGTAAAAAAAAAAGTCATTTTTAAGCGATAGAAGAAAAAGAAACTCTAGATAGGGGATTTTCTTCTCCTCCTCAAAAATTCGTAAATCAAGAAGGCAAGAAAATGAACGAATTAAATTTTGTATGAAAAATTGTAGGTATAGTTTTTCGCATTTTTAATCTTTGCACTTTTAAGGGAATTTCGTTGTTGGGTTTTGTGAGAGCTAAAACCAGATAATTGTATTCGAATAAAATAGTTGTCGTAAGTTTGCCAGACAGTTAATTTTCACCGCACAAAGAAGGCATAGTTAAGGCCTCAGTTCGGCTAGGAATGAAAAACTCCATATAAAAAAAGCTTCAAAAAATTCCTGACAAAAATTTCACGCGGAATTCTGACGGCTGGCCGCAGTTCAATAAAAAAGTATCATAATATTTTTGTGATTTTTTGCTTAAAAATGCACATTCAAACTCAAATTGAAATTGAAATCATAAACAATTGATCCGTCAGGGCTGTTTAGAATATTTTTAAGATACGTTTTTCCTCGGCGAAATAGCCTAGGAATTTCCGCGGCTATTTCTTAGCGGACTGAGGCGAAGCCTTATAACAAAACTTATTTAAAACCAAATAGTAGTACATTAATGAAAGGAGTAGTAAAGGAGTACGGTGATACAAAAAGTAGCTTAAAAAAAACTACTATAGTAGCATTTCGACAGCACTGATAGACAGACCTAGGAGAGAATCGTTGGCGCAATCGATAGATGCGATGCTTTTGAAATTTCGTCACAATGAGGCCTTTTACACTAGTCAATTATTGACGTCAATTCTCACTTTTTTGGCGAGCAAAGTGCGGGAATTTAGATAAAAATTGAGTGTGTTTTGGTTGCGCGTACTCAATAGACCGTTTCGTGCCCTCTTTCGTATGTGAAAACACGGAGGATGTAACTCTAACAGAGAATAAAAATGCGAATTGACGGTCAATAGTTGACTAGTGTAAAAGGTCTCAATAATGTCACATCGATATTTATGTTTGTATAATCGATAGTATCGGTACACTGCGATTGAATCAAATTGACCAAATCAATGTTATTGTGATAAAAGTGAACAAAATTTAATAATGAATTCCTTAGACAGCAGTTTGCAAGCTCACACAAAGCTAGAAAAAGTATGGACTCACTGAACAAAAAAAAAAATCACATTATTACGTATTTCTATTTCAGGAGACATCAAACCTCGCATTACTAAAAGAGCGAGTAGATAAATATCATACGCTATCGACACAAATGTCCAGCATTCTTTCGGTATTTGAGAAGAGGCTGGGAAACTTAGAACAGACAATTTTGCCAGTTTATAGGGCAACAGAACAACTGCAGAAACGGCAGCAACGTAAGTTCACATGCTTCTCTGGAATTTGGTAACAAAACTCGCTCGCTCTCTTTCCCTCCATATCGCTCTCTCTCTCTCTCTCTCTCTCTCGCTCGGCTTTGAATGCGGCACTGGCACTACGAAAACAAGTAGTTGAAGAGCCAAGAGCGAACACTTTTCTTTTTTCTTTCGTTTATTGATGTTTTTCACTTGATTTTTCATAATTTTTCTCTGGCTTTGTTGTTATAACTTTTGACGCTTCTTTTGTTTTCCTTCCCCCATTATTTCATTTCGAGAGGGAATCCAACGGAATTTTCCAATCAGAAGTCCAAAATGCACGCACAAAAGACAAGAATGAACACAAAAAAAAAATAAAAAATAAATAAAAATAAATAAAAACATCAAAAAAATAAAAAATAAATAAAACAAAAAGAAAACTCGAAATACTCCAAGTCGCAGACAATTTTCAGTCTCACAATTTTCAGTCTCACAATTTTCAGTCTCAATTTTCAGTCTCACAATTTTCAGTCTCACAATTTTCAGTCTCACAATTTTCATTTTGCTTAATAGATTTGGAAGCCACATTAAATTGTCTCGAAAATGTGCTAGCGCATTATGATGTCTCGCGGGAAGTATGTAATTCCATTCATCAAGGTCCTGTTGAAGGCGACGTTGGTACGTTTTTGGATGCGCTAGCGAAACTACGTGATGCAATGGAATATTTCCTTCACCATAACTCTCAAAGTGTTGAGTTAGAGAATGTGACCAGTCTGTTCAATACTGGCTGCGAAGGTCTAAATAACCATTATCGTATTCTCTTGAAAAAGCATAGTACACCTTTGAAACCAGTTGAGCTCTTGGATCTTATCTACATTGAAGACGATTCCTCGAGCGATGAGTACACGTCGTTTAGGCAATTATCACAAAGTACACGTGAAGAACTGGCTACGATTTCCCATTGGCTCGAGCAGAATCTTCGACGTGAATACATGCACATATACGCGACGGAACGTGGTGAAGTCGTACAACGTTCACTGCAGAACTTAAAGGATCATCAGAAAAGTAGCAGTTGGGGCACTGAAGCCTTAGTAGGTTCTATATGAAAACTTCAAAATTAATTACAACATATACATGTATCTAAATTGACATGCATTTTAGAAACCACGTCACAGCGGTCGAAATGAATCGAAGAAAAATACTTCAGCCCGATTACAGCAAATGTAAGTTGCAATTGAAGCAAACAAACCGATTTATGTTGTATGTAGGTATTGTTTGACGTGTAACGAATTTCAGCTTCGAGAAGAAGGCCAACAAATTGTACTTGAAAGCGACGCAAACCATAGAGCAGTCAACGGGATTTTCGATTAAAAAAGTGTCCTCGCACTCGGATCATCTGTACTCGGATGATTTCATTGATGGCGATCAAGAGCTTGACAAGTATATAGTAATGTTGCTTGGTCTTCAGCGTCTATTGAATTGGGAGCGCTCTTTAATGAGCGAAATCATACCGTCGTCACGGCACGGGGATGTGTTTTCGAAATTGGCTTTCAACTCAATTGATTTGATTGTCAAAGACGCTGAGGTAACCTGACTCTGTTTAATAGATAATTGCTTTAAAAATAAAAAAATGAGTTTCATTTTTTCCCCATAGGCAATAACAAATCGCATTACACGTTGTATATCGCGTAAGGAATGGACATCGGCGCTTGGTATATTCTCCGCGTTGAAGCGCGTTATACTCTTGCAGCCCGATATCGAACGTACCTATGACGCTCAACAACGCGAACAATTCACGGGAGTTTTCAATAAATTGAAAAATACGGTATGAAAAAAAAAAAAAATGTTCACAAAATGCATACAAAAGGAATGCATCGCGTCCATCCAAAACGCTCGACAAAAAATACATTTTTGAACTTCCTTCCTTAGGGCTCCAAGGCGCTTGAACATTTCTTAGATGTGATTAAAAACGAGTCGAGCACAAATATTGTCGGAATGAGCTCAAGTACCTTAGGATATGTGAACGTACCGAAAGATGCTACAGTTCATGAACTTACATCGAATACAATTTGGTTCATTGAGAATTTATATGATCACTCCGATGCCATTGGTATTATTTTACAGAACGATGTGCTTTATTCAACACAATTGGACACGATTTTAATGAAAAAAGCATTGCCGGAGGAGCATCGTAATAAGGCGCTGCTATCTATATATATAAGTATGTTCACGAGATTTTCTTTTCTCTTTTTGTCGAATATTGTCCTTAACTTAGAATACTTTTTCAAACGAATCCACCACGCAGAGAAAGCGCTTGCTGAACTGAATCTATCAATTATGAATAAATGCGAGCAGTACAGCGATCAGGCTACGAAACACCTTTTCCGTCTTAATAATATTCACTATATACTTAAGTCACTTCAACGGTCTAACCTGCTGGAACTTCTCGTGCTTGCCGAACCAGACTGTGAACAAAGTTACTTGGACATGATACGAGAGTTAAAATTTTCTTATCAGAAAACATGGTCGAAAATGTTGGCTAGCATTTCACCGTTGGATGAGCTGCCAAAAATAATGCAGGGCAAAATCAAAGACAAGGAACGCAGCATTTTGAAGGAGCGTTTTTCGGTAAGCATGAAAGCCAAATGCCTTATCTTGTCGTATATGTAGGTACCTATAATGGGCGAATTTTTACAAAAGAATAGCGGTATTCAAGCAAGTGTGCATATTTTTCACCCTCGGAAATTTTCCACTGTGGTGAGATTCTTTT
Organism: Chlorops oryzae; assembly: GCA_020466095.1. Taxonomy (NCBI): domain Eukaryota; kingdom Metazoa; phylum Arthropoda; class Insecta; order Diptera; family Chloropidae; genus Chlorops; species Chlorops oryzae. The sequence goes on from CM035806.1 coordinate 36,038,143, forward strand.
ATATGTAAAATTCGGTGTGCAAAATATGCACCACATTTGTAAAGCTCAAGCCTACTGCGCCAACCATTTCCATATAAAAAATTATTCAAAGTAACCACTTATTTATAATTAAGGGGATATCTCCAGTTCTGTCAGAAATGAAACGGAAATGAAAAACTTCATATAAAAAATTAAAAAAAAAACACTTCAGAAAATTTTGGATTCATTTCTGAAGCGTTTTTTTATATGAAGTTTTTAATTTCTGACAGAGCTGGAGATAACTCCTAAAGCTAGAATGTTTTCAAATTAGCTAGCTAATAGCGCGTCTACTTTGCACACCTTGCTAACAGGGTCGTTCATGCAAAAGTGGAAACTTTGCCAGTGTAAAATTTGCACATTCGAATTTCCACAGCTGTTTGAATACCACTAATATAACAAAAAACTTTGTTAATTCAATTCGAATTAATATCGATTTCGTAAATTAAAATGAGGTCTTTCATTCTACAGTCGAAGTCGATTATAACAGACCCGGTTATAACAGACTATCACATCTAGTAGACAAAGCCTCCGGTCCCTCCGGGTGTAATGGGAATACTGCATAGGAATTCTTATATAACAGACATCGTTTGTAATAGAAATATCGCTTATAAATTACAAGTTTGTAAGTCCCCATGGCTCGATATATCATTTGTAACAGACAAATGACTGATTCCTTTACGTGCGACATATACGAAGTACTGTTATATTTTGTAATTGTGCACAATGTTTTTGTTATGACACAAACATACTTACTACTAACGTAAGGCGGTCAACCGTCCCGTATTTTGGGGCAAAACTGGTTCTCGGGCATTAATGCCAATAACAAAATGTCTGCTTTAGATGATATATGTATGTATCGTATATAGACAGTCTGCTGTCTTCTACAATATGCGATATTTTTCTATAATAGAAATCGTATACAACAGACATATTTTCCGGTCCCTTGAAGTCTGTTATAAATGATTTCGACTGAAATATATTGGCTGTCAAAAGTAATATTTCTTAGTTTCATTCAGGACTGAAATGCTTGGTCAATCAAGAACACTAGGAAAAGGCATCTCTGACTCATTGATTTATAAAAATTTAATATAATATATTTTAATCTTTATCTCGTAGGCTTTTAACAAGGACTTCGACGACGCTTGCAAAATTCAAAGAGGTATATCTATACCCGATGTCATTTTACGAGAAGGTATTAAGCGCGACAATGTGGAGCACATTCTACCCAAATACAATCGTTTCTATGAAATGTAAGTCTTCAACCAGAATGTTTTTTTTTTTTTTCTTTTCTTTCAACCTTTGATGTATAGACACTATTTCTCTTATTCTCCCTCTGCCACTCGTTTTGCAAAAGGTATGCATCAGTCCAATTCAGTAAGAATCCAGATAAATATGTCAAATATCGGCCACACGAAATAAACGCTATGTTGAGTAAACTCTTCGATGATTCAGCGTAAGAGGTCTCATGGTTTTGAATTTGATTTGTTCTCGTTCGGTCTACGTAACTCTTGTGAGAAAGATTTGCATCAATAAGCTCCGACTATGAGTTGTTATTGTCAATATATTTTCAAAACAAAATATTTATAAAATCGCATATCGCTACATCGCATCGCATTTTTTCGCATCTGTTCGCATCTCTTTGCATCTTTAAAAAGTAACTATAATAAATACACATAAATAACTTAAGTGGTTAAATTGTTGCTTTTAAAAGCAATTATTATAAATATTATAAATAAATTAAGGCAATTCCGCTCCGACACATCACTTCGTCGATCGCATTCCTTACGATATCTACCTAATAAAAAAACCGCTTTGCAAATGCAAATACAAAAGTATCTCATATTATTCGATTGTTCGCTGTCAATCGCAACAAACAAACAAACAAACAAACAAACAAAAATAATTATCGGCTTATCTTATCGGCTCGTTATATATCAATCTCAATCTCATCGGCATCATCATAATATTATTATTTATCGACTTCGATCTTTATGGTTTTTAAATTTTATTTTTTTTTTTTATGGTTTTGATGAATTTTATCATTCTCTAATAAAGGTAGTTTGTAGACGGTGGCTCCGGTCTTCCGCATGCGCCGTAATATTGAATATTGACTGTGCTATTGGTGCGGCATTTTTCAATATTTAAGAAGCATTCGTTCAAATAAGTCATGCCGTCTGTACCACAAATCGGTTCGAATTCTCGTGGACAGATCTTTGCGCAGCCCTTAAACTTGAATGTGCTCAAGCATCGTTTAACTGGTACAACGAAAATGTGTTTCCCGCAATTCTCCTTTCGCATATGGCATTCGGATTTGTAAAACTTATTGTCCGAACCACAAACGAAATTCGGTGGCTGGCTATCGCAGTCTGATTTACAATCGGCAGTCAGGGGGCAATTTTTAAGTGAGACCGGCACGACTCGTTGGTGACATGTTCGTCTTTTGAATTCACACATCGATGGGAATGTATTACCGTCGGAGCCGCAAATCGGACCGCTTTCCAAATCGTTGCGCGTGCAACGCTCACCGCAATCCTTTAAAGCCGAACGCAGATTCGTACAGGGTCCGACGTGTGCTAGTGTCACACCACGCCTACAAATAATCAATAAAAATAAAAAATAAAAAATATAAACAAATTAAAAAAAAAAATTTCATTTCTTAGTATGATCAATTTAATTAGCACCCTACAACATGTCGTTTCGCACTTACAAGCAAGTAGCGTGCACAAGTTCGCATTCGTTATTGTATGTTTGTGCATCTGTGCCACAAAGCTGATCGATTCGATTGACGGACGAGGAGTACATTGATCCGAAAATGTTGTTGAAATCATTGCAGTGCGGTAACTGTTTGCAGCGTTCCAGGCGATTTTTACACTTATCCATGCTGACTTTTTGCACCGACTTTCGTTGAGGGCTACCACACGAGATCAAGGAAAACAAGGAAAGATGAAAGAGAGAGAGAGAGAAAAAAAAAGGAAATATTCATCGAATGATGTGCAAAAATATTGTAATAAAATACAAATTATTTAAGATGAACTTTCCCACTTACATGCAATTCAGCATTCTCAGTTCACATAATGATGCGTAAATATTCCCATCACTGCCGCAAATGTACTGTGACGATGTATAATTCGATTTTGGGCACTCAGTAGGACAGTTTTCAACTTGATTTCCATTCCGTTCTTGTGGCATACAAAACGACAGTGGCACCTCGAAGACATGCTTCCCGCAATTGGATGAGCGCATTTTGCACGGGCTGGCATAAAGATGGCCATCCGATCCGCATGTGGGACGTGCGACGCGCCAACACGATTCACGGCACATCCGCGTTGACTGACAATGCTTGCGACTCGTCTTGACGACACCCTGACCGCAGGTTAGCAATTTCATTTCGCACGTCGAATTGTATACATTACTGTCCGAAGCGCATATCGGCCCATCCTTCGGCGCACTATTGCAATCGACCGGGCACGATTCGCGAATGGCGCTCGTATTGCTGCACGGTCCAACATGAGCAAGACGAACAGCAGCAATACCAACACGGCATGCCTGAACTCGCAACATGCATCTTTAAAATGAATTGAACGAAGACAAAAACGAAACAAAATAATCATAAGATGATAAGAATGTATGTATGTATGTATGTATGTATGTATATTAGTAAGAAAAAGAAAAACAAAGTATTTCTCACTTATTTTGGTATGTGCGACCATCTGTTCCACACACTGGATCCTTCTCCGTTGGGCAGCGATGTCGACAATCGGAGCCCTTAGCTCTTTCACAGCCATCTTTGTTGTCCTATTAAAGGATATACATATGTAGACAAAAAGCAAAGCGCACACACACACACACACACACACACAATCGAATTAGTGAGAGTTAAAAGCAAAATTTTCGAAATGTATTATGATTTCACCTTCACAGAGCTCGAGCCATTTCGCGTGCATGTTTTCTTCCGCATTTCGCAGATATTCGCATATATCAATCCGTCTGTACCGCAGACCGGCTCTGCTCCAACTGTCACACTCGGTGGACATGAACGTGGGCACGCACCGCTATTAGCACTCCCACCATTCGACATGGCACGCTCTTGCCTCACTTCTTGGATCATTTGATTCCAAACGGAATTGAATTCGTCGTTCGCGTCTTCGTTGTACGCTTGATTCAGTTGCGCTGTCTTCGCGCCCGTATCACTTTCAAAATATATGATGGGCGAGTCCTTGCGGCTGTTTCGTTGCTGTTGTTGTTGCATCTGTTGCTTCGTTGCCGTCCTTAACGGCGCATTTACCAATGGCACCTGTATGAGTTTAATTGGCGAATCTGTTTCAGTTCCTGCAGAAGAAAGGGAGAAAGAGAAAGAGAGAGAGAGAGAGAGAGAGAGGGTGGGAGAGAGGAAGAGTGAGTGAGAATATATCCTTTAATTAATTATCCTATTTTAAATATTCCTAGAAAATTTTTCCCTGGGAAGGGAATATAAAAGGTGGCAAGAATTTCGAAAATTTTTGAACAAAGGTCATTACTAGGGCTTGGAAAAAATACCCTAAAAATTACAAAAAACGGATTAAAAACGATGGAAAATATGCCGTTAAAGTGTCCAAATTATTGCATCTGGCAAATGATCTTAAAATCTTTGGCTGATGCCCAAAAAAATCATCTCAAATAATATTTGTTGGTCTATTTTATCAATTTTTTTTTCTTGCATCGAATTTTTTAATTGCAATGAATATGAAGAAACCTCCTCAAAATAAAATACTTTTAATGAGTTTTAAACCATAAAATAAAACCTTAAGGACATTTTTCCGAGGAGTGAGGAGCCTGGAGACTTTTCCAGAATTTTTTCATTGGTTTTAACTAATATTTTTCGCGATTTTCAGGGTTTCTTTTTCGGAGTCATAGTCAGGGCGACCACAAATGTTTAAATTCAGCCCTAAAAGTATGCATGTCAATATTTAAGAAAATATAATTGAATTTGTGATTATTTGTTTGCCTCAGGAATTTAGTTCCAGATTTTACATGACCCGGAACATTCAATAATACCCCTCTTGAAAATGTGTATAAAACATCGAAGGCAGAGTATCGGAAATATTTGAAAATATTGACATGTATACTTTTAGGGCTCAATTTAAATATTTGTGGTTGCCTTCCTTGGTCATATTCATCACATTCTTTCTTTTATGGACGCTATAAGAATACTCCCTTTTTCCGTTAAGAAAAGTTTTTAGGGAAAAAAATCTCCGGGGAATATTCATTAACCGTAAACCTGACGGGTAAATTTGACCCTTCATCCTGAGAAGATGTTACATATTAATAATTACATATTTAAGAAAAAAACTTTTAGCAGCAAAATAAAAATGATTCAATTAAGATATAATCAGTGGAGGTATTCATGAAATTTCATCACCACCTATGATGATTCAAAAACTCTGCAACAGTTCAAAGTAAAAAATATGCCTCTGAGCCACATGCTGTAAGGATTGGCGTTAAGATTAGGACTGTATTCATACAAAAGAGCAACCATTCACCCAGCTTGTTTTATAGTTTTCACAACTTTTACGACTTTTAAATGTAAGCTGCTCTGGAGGATCAAGGGAATGCCCAAATGTTATTGTCTTCCACATAATAAATGATTGTTGTTTTATCTTCGTTTGACTTATTGACTGACAAGACAAGTGAAAGTGCTTTGGCAAAGCTTTAAGGTCGGAGGCGTATGATTTGCCATGCTAATTTGGATTTGAGAAAGCTAACGAAAAGTTGAACATCCGCGAATGTTCCATTAATTACCTTTTTTTTTTTTTTTTGGTTGGGTTGAAGAAAATAATCAATCACAACATAGAGAGACCTCTTCGCGACCCACATTTGAAAAACGAAAAAAAAAAAAAAAAACAAAATTAAAATAAAAAAAATTCCCCGCCCCCAGCTAATGACTTTGAGTGCTGTCCGTAAGGTATAATTTTTCTGGATACAAAGTTTGTCGGTTGCATGATTGGACTATTATGACGTGTCTAAGATGGAAACATTGTGAATCACACCAACTCAAATTATAGCTACCATGATAAAAGAAAGTTAAAGAAAGTAGCTAAAAATCATTGCAAAAACAAAAAATAACCCATTGACCCATTTATGCCTCACATAAAGAATTTAATGGAATTTTGAAAAAATAATAATTTTTTTTTTACGAAACCCAAAAACGCAAAAAATTCGAAAAACTCATGACGTCCGATTTCGATGAAAATGTTTATATAGGATAAGTGAAAAATTCGAAGAATTTCGGCGGTAAAATTTTTCTCAAAAACTGATCCCAACTGAACTAGTCCTTTTTGGACCCGTTTGCAACTAGACCGAAACTAGACTATTTGTAATCATTATTTTGAAAAAATTTTAGCGCCAAATTTCTTAGAATTTTTCACGTAATGAGCCGGTCAATTTCCTAAGAAGGGCTGGCCTTTGACCCAAATCTTACCGGTTATATATGGCAGTTCGCTCCATCGAATTCGGCTAGCCGGCGCTCGGTAATAAACCGGTTGGTATAAGGGTAGCCTGTAAATGACACTTTCATCAACTTAGATTATATAAGTATAAGAAATTGGTTTTTTATTTTCCTTATTTGACTATCCTAAAACCAGACAAAATTACGACAATTGACTCAAAAAAAAAAAACTCACCTACGGTCAGCTGTTTTGCGGACTAGTCCCACTCCAATGACAGGCTCATGTTGAATACATTAGAAGTGGAATTATGAGGGGACTGGTACTGGTAACATGATGGTAAACTGACCGACATTTATTAGACTGTTTTATGAAAAGATTCATAAATGAGCCCCCCTGATGATTAAAAATTGATTGATCACATGGAAGATTAAAAGAAGATTCGAAAACGACTCTTCTATATGTTTCAAAAGCGATCCGTATTGAAAGTACAAAAACAAAATATAGAGCAATCGCCAAATAATCACGTAGGGGATGGAAATATGATCATTCAAATTGTTGCTGCCTTATATTTCGCTCAATATTTGACTCCAAATTGAATTGAATGGAATTCGAATTTAAAGTTATAAACGAAAAAAATCCATTCCCTTCGATTTGGCAAACACCACGGTGTCGACGGGTGAGGGAACGAGAGTTCCCGGATTCAAATCCCACACAAGGCAAGAAAAAAAAAAGAACATTATTGAATCTATAATAAATACGTATTTACATGTAAAAGCCAAAAAGTTTGTATTGATTAATTAATAGTTTTTTATTTTTTATTTTTTGAAAAGCAGTCGATTGTAATTATATCCCGGAAAAGACTGGAAAACGATATCAAATATCAGTCGTAGAAGACTCGAAAATGATAAAAAAAAATGTGAGTCAAAAAAGACTCGAATATGATAACAAATATGACTCGAAAACGACTCGCAAATGATATAAAATATGACACCCCAAGAAGAGTCGTGGCTAGAGTACGATTTTCTCCCGACAAAACAGTCATATTTGATCAGAAAACGAGCGCATTTATGATTATTTTAATAACCCACGTGACTCGAATTCGAGTCGCTTATGATCAGAAATTTAATAAAATGTTGGGTGGGATAATCCTAACGTGTGCGTGTGTGTGTGGTGGATAGCTTAACACTTAAAAAAGCTAGAACTGTATCCGAGTCCAAAGGGTTAAATTGAAGTAAAATTATGAAAAATAACTAAGGATCAAAGGGGGAAAAAAAAAATAATATATATATATATATTTTATTTAACCGCTTATAGCGCCTTAACCATAAGTGCAACCAAAAATATTCATTGTGTTTCGTCAAGTTTGAGGTGGAACATGTAAAAAAAAAAAAAAAACGGACGTATGTGTAACGTTACCATGGTAACGCAGCATGAAAATTGCCCATATATGTACATACATATAAAAATATATTAATTTATTTGTAAAATAAATGAACACGCTGCTAACCCATTAGTACCAAATGTTGTATGAACACAAAACGGAGCTAAAGAGAAAAAAAAATCAGATTGCCGTAAGAGAACATAACTCCTTTTATCTACGGTATTGCAGTTCAAACGAAAAGCTGATGCATCTCTACATGGATTCGAACAATAATGGGTTAAAATGTGTGTGTGTTTTTCTAAGAAGGTATGGACTCAATTTGTTATCGGCACGACAATTTCATTTCGGACCATGCAATTCGTTTCGAGAAATCGACAAAAAAAAAAAATTATGGATTTTACGAACCGAAGTCGAAGTAGTAGTCGTTTGCCATCGGCTTCAATATACCGATATTTTTTTTATTTTTTTTTTTTTTTTATCCTCTTGACTTTTATAGCATGCTGCAACTCCGTAGTTAGGTGCATCGTGTAGTCGGTTTTTTGTGTGTGCAAATGGGGAACATGGACAAAAAAATGAAAAGCGAATTCAATGCGCTGGAGTGGAGTCGAGTGGAGTGGAGTGGAGCCACCATGCCGTGAGTTTTTCCAATATGTAAAGTGCAGCAACTGCAATTAATGGAGGGAGGGAGAGATTTCTTTTTGCACGATTTGCATAAAAAGAAAAGAAAAAAAAAAGAAAAGAAAATAAAACTCTTTTGTGCCAAAGAAAGTCGTCGACTGACTATAGTGATAAAGAAAATGCTGCGGTAAAAGTAAATTTCAAAGTCTACAAATGCAGACACATCTACGTATTTTTCTTTCTTTTTTTTTTTTAATGCCAATATATTATTATTTTTTTTTTTTTTATTTTTTTTTAGCTATATGTGGTCGTGTGTTAGCTTACACTTTTCTTTTTATTGCCATTTTCGCTGAATGCTGCTTAGTTCCATCTTTGCAGCATTTGTATGCCATTAACATAATAATAGTAGCTACATATGTATGTATGTATATTTGTATTGTATGTGTTCTTAGGTCTCTATACACATATGCTCAACGTTTATTGTCATATTGTCATAGGTGTGGACATCATATGAAAGAGTAAATGGATGCAAAAACATAGGCCTGCACATACATATGTATCTATAGCTCTCTGTGCTACTAAAAAGAAGTCATATATCAATTGCGACAAATTGGATCGAATTACATGAGCTATGCAGCTAGCCTGTGCCTAATTGGCAAATCGAAGATTAGGGAGTTTGATGTAAAATCGCTCTCAATTCGTAAAAATGTACATATGCTTCTGAAGTTATCGCAAGAGAAAAATGTTTTTTTTTTTCGTAAATTTTCCCCACGATCTAAAAAAAAAAAAAAATTAAAAAAAAAACTAATTTATATTTGTATTTCTATTCTTCGGGCTTAGGATCCAAACATTTCTGTTATGAAATTATTACTTTTTGGCAATCGAAAAAAATCATTTTTCTGATTGCCGAAATTGGAACGTGGAAAGCTGATGCGATCGATTTCGAACCCAGCTATGAGTTCATCATCAGGAATCTTTACCAGCGTCAGCGGCCACTTCGACGTTTTGATGCCTTGCAGAGGCATTAAAAATTCTTTCAGCAGTTTTAAATACAGTCAAACTTCCATAACTCGAACCACCATTATCCAAAGAAATAGTTTGATTTATTGAATTACTAATCGAGATAATTTGATTGTTGAAAATCAAATTGTATGCATAAATTTATTCGGTATTGCCACACGACTCAGTTTGAGTTATAGAAAATTTGAGTTGTAGAAGTTCGAGTTATGGAAGCTTGACTGTAATTTCTTAACATAAACAACATGGCATTGAAGCTCATCTTGAGTTCTCGGCAAGATGTCGATTTGAAAGAACCTCCACGGATTTTTATTATTCTTCCCAGCCAACCAAAAGAGTCCGTACGGAGCATTTAAAGAGTCCTTTTCCGGAGCCCAATTGCTATTAAAACGCTCCAAATAGGAGCTCTAAATGAACGATTTTTTGGAGAAAAAAGTACAGAGCCTTATATGGAAAAAACTGTACTTTTTCGGATGCCAAAATTTTTCTTTCATGATTGCAAGAATGGTCCTTAAGAGTCTGTTTGGACTCTCTTTCTGATATACAGCTCGATTCTGAATATTCCCGGGGAATTTACATTTCTCGAGAGTAAACTTCTTCTTTTTTTAATTTTTTGGGACTGAAATTTGATAAGGGGAATGGGTATTTGGCCCATACCCATAGTTTTCCATCCGACTTTCCGGCTTTTCGTCGCCAGAAAAATGAACATGTCAATTTTTTATGCAAAGTAAATGCCAGAACATCTGACCGCATCTCATTTTTGAGAGTAAGCACGGACACTGACTCCGAAAGTGTAAAATTTTTGGCATGTTTTGAAGAATTTAACCCTACACTCTTCATTAAGAGACCTCAATCGTCTCATAGGTAGTGTTGAAACGATACCATGAAAGTATCGATACCAGTACTCATTTAATATATCGACATTAAGTATCGATACCACTAAAATACCGAACCAAAAGTATCGATACTGGGTAGTACTCGCTCAAGATTAAACAAATTTTTATGATTCTTGGTATTTACACATCATAGCCATGGGCGTAGCTAGGGATTTTTTCTAGGGTGGTCAGATTTTAATATATAATTACTTATATGATATACCTGTTGGTATAGTAAATTTGAAGTACTACTGATTTTTTCTAGGGTGGGAAAAGAGGTTTTTAGAATGGGAGTTTGAATTTTTGTTTCTTGTCAGTGCTGCCAATAATTTGGCGTAGGTTTAACCTTTAGATAATTTATAAGAATCCCTTTCCCTTGCGAGGAAAATGCTTACGAAAAATCCATTTCAAATTCGAAAAAGCCCCTCAAAAAGGGAAAACCCCCACAAATTTGCAGCACTAATACAAGGAAAATATTATGAGTAAATACCGACATTAAAGTATCGATACCGCGAAAATACTTGGTGGTAAGTATTGAGTAAAAAATATACTCAGTATCGACTAAAAGTATTCGATATCAAGTAGTATTTACTCATTTTGTTTCAACACTACTCATAGGTTCATAAGTGACATTATGTATGTATGTATTTTTTTTTTTTAAAGTAGAAAAAGAAACTTTAGATCATGGCACAAATAATTTTATTGTACATTTAGTCGGTATCTAGAACTCAAATAGTTTGGTTTCCAATCCGTTAGTTTAAGCAAAAAATACGGAAAACATTTTTTGTTTTTTTAATATTGCAATTTTTGATACTGTAAGGAAATAGGGTTGTCCTAACGTGCAAGTATTTACTTCATATCTGAGTATTGTCACTTAACATTTAAACAACAACAAAAAAAAAAAAAATTGTTTTATAGAAATGAATTTCATTGAGATTACTCGTAACAGAATATGTATGTCTCGGTTCTCCCAAAATCATATAAACACCTAAAAAAAAAAAAACAACAAATTTCGCTTCACTTCTTCATTGATACACGTGATCAGTGTACTCTCTCCTTGCGGACACTCCTATTAAGTGGACACTTTTTGGGAATGCTCTAGTGTACCTGCTTCTCAAACAGTCTTCTCTTAATTGGACACAATTTCCCAGCGGCCAGCAGTGCCGACCGAGTACTAAGTATACGAGACTGTAAGCGACCTGCCTATTAATAGCTTACAAAGTATACGAGATTGTAGGCAGCGTACCGGATGAACACAACACAACTTTGTGTTACTTAATGTGGTGGTGGTGGTGGTAGGCGTTCAGTCTACAAAATGGCCACGCTCGAACAAAAGTATACTAGGATTGTATAAGAGGTCGTATGTATTACCGCCTACGGCCTACGAAATGTGTTGCTGTTCATCGTTTCTGTTAGCAGCATTTTTGGCCGTTGGGTTTCGGTCCCTCAGGTTTCCGCTTAAGAGAGAGTATACTCTGTATTTTATTTGAATTCTGATTCGCTCATGTCTCTCATTTATCCTTCGTCAAAATGATTTATTGAAGTTCAAAACATACTTGATTCTAAATTGGTACTCCTTGCGCGAATTCTTTTCGATGAACTAACAAACCACCTATGAACGGAATCAACTTTAAGACAGCTTTGTCGGAAAAAACCTATTTCAATTATGACAAAATAATAAAAAAAAAAAAAATTCCTTCATTCATTACTCGCCTCTTCAAAGCTCACAAAGCCATAATTTCCTAACAAGTCAATAGAAAACAAGTAAGAAAGCTAAAGTCGGTCAAGCCCGACTTTGAAATACCCAGCGTCCCGACATTATGAGCGCAGTATGTTTTGCTTCTCTATTTGTGGGCGTGGCAGTGGGGGGGCACATAAATTATTTTCCTACACCTTTCATTCGCCTTGGTCAACCTATGTTGCGAATTTGAAGCTTCTACGCCTTTTACTTCACAAGTTACGATAAGCCCTTATTTGTGGGCGTGGCTGGAGGAGGGCGGCGTCCATTTTTTTTCAGGATATTTCCCTTTTTGTAGTTTACCAGTACACCAAATATCAATGGAATGTGTTGAGTGGTTCGCAAGTTACAAGCATTTTACTGAAAACACAATAAATTCATTTGTGGGCGTGGCAGTGGGGGGATGTCTCCCATTTTTACTTAGGATCATACTCGGACCCCGATATACATGTGTATCAAATTTCGACTTCATTGGTTCAGCCGTTTCGGAGGAGATCCGACCACGGACGACGGACGGACATGTCTAAATCGATTCAGTTTTTGATCCTGATCATTTCTATATATATTTGTCTATATCTCCGGAGCTTAATTCTCCCTGTTACAAGATTCGCACAAAACTAATATACCCCGCTTACGCTGGGTATAAAAATCATTAAGAAAAATATAAAATCGAAAAAATTGAAGAAACTTTATAACTCAATATAACATAACACATGCTGCTAGGGCTACATTTCCTACTGGGAATTTTTGTTTTTATGCATACTTACTATGCATTAAAAATATATTTGTGTCTTTCCGTTAAGCATCATTGTACCAGAATACAATGCAAAGATTAATTTCAATTCAAATTCCTTCACTTTCAACGAACAGATTCTTCGGAAAAACACTAAGAAGAAAACAAAAATAAAAGAAAAAATTACAAAAAAAATAAAAAGAACAACAAAAATCAGGCAACTACTCTCGTTACTTAACATGAATGACCCTTTTGAATGAGGCAAGCCATCGATTGTATGGTCGTATGATCGCATGGTCGCATGTGTAAGCCGCATGTGGACGCACAATCAAATATGATATGGGGAGCTTCTTCGTGTTTTGTTCTGTCGATGTTATGGAGCATTAGACGGTTACGGACCTTAAAAAAGTCCGGATTGACCTCAAGACCATTATTACAATTGCGTTCATTTTCATAGGTCAAGGGTGTTTTTATTTTATTGTATAATTTGATTTTTGTTTTGTCAATCAATTGAGGGAAATCAATTTGACCCAATTTCAAAAGAATTTTTTTGATGAAAGCTACAACAACGTTTCATCTTCAAAAAGGAAAAAAAAAAAGATCACCTAATATTCAAAAAAAAAAAAGAAAAGCCTCTTCTCAATGAGACATAATAACCTAATTCTACAGAAGACTTGTCATAAGTATGCCACAAAAAATCAATTGAAATGCTTCGAAATTCTGCTATCGAAAAATGAATGAGGAAAAATTTTATGAAGCCGCTTTTTGTTTTAGAAAATTACAATTCAAATTAAAGGATATTGGTGTAGAATACTATTAAATGATTTTCACAATTTTTTGGGCTCATATAAAACTGCTTAGATGTTCACTTGGTGTGAACGATCTAATCAGAAAGGTTATCATTTATTTTAAAAGACAGTAAATCGAGATTTATTTTGATATTTTGCAGCCCGTGATATCCTCCATCGAAAGAGAGATGGATTTTTAAAAAATTTAGTTATCGAAAAATTGACCAGTTCATTTATTTAAAATTATTGAGTATCTTAAATACCAAGATAAATTGTTTTGGTGGGCGATATCGAGCATTAGCGGTAGACTATCGGCTGTATAGCCTTTGAGATTTCTATATCCCAGAAATAAAATGCCTTCTACAAAATAAAATTGAACGAATGCAAAAGGGAAGTGCCACAGAAAAATTCGAATACAGTGTACTCTCCTTAAGCGGACACCTACGAAAAACATGTCCGCTTAAGAGGAAACTATTTGAGAAGAATTAATACAAAAGCATTCCTCAAAAGTGTCCGGTTAAGAGGAGTGTCCGCAAGGAGAGAGAGAGCACACTCTTTTTACACTATCCGAACTAATCCCGAATTCTGGAAAAAGACAATATGAAATACGCGATAGGGATAGGGAGAATTTTGGTTTAATATGGAAAATATTGAATTGTGACAAGGCTTGTGTGCATAAATATTGACAATTTTTCTATTTCTTCCTCTTTAATTTACGTGTTTTTTTTTTTTAGTGATTCTTCGACTGCACAATTATCTACATATATGACAGAAACAGAAATCACAAATATTGCTTTGTCAATAAGTTACTGTCAAAGTTTGACAGTGAAATTGACACATTAAGTGGACGCTGAAAAAATATTGACAAATGCTTTTGACACCATTGAGTGTGAACAAAAAAAAAAAAAAAAAAAAGAAAACCAAAAATTTGGGTTAATAGAAACAGAGAGTAGAAGAGTCTACACAATGGATTTTTTTGATGAAATATTGAAATATTTTACTATTAGGAAAGCTTCTTCAAAAAGCTTCTTAACTGTTTTCCATGACCCTTTTGTTTTGACAGTCCAAAGAATCCATTCGGTGGCCCCTTCATTGTGCGATGTTTCTCCGATCGCATACCTATGTACATACGTACGACATAATGGGTGCCATTGTGATTGTCATACGTAACTCTGGATGTGGGCATTTCCAACTGACGAATTAGGTACGAATATTCCTATTACAATAGAATCTCGATTATCCGGATATTTATTCGATTATCCACATCGTTCTTCATGGCTCTAATTACGGAATCTATTATAAAAATGTTCTTTAAATTTCGTTATTGTTTAATTTGACCTTGAAATCGATTATCCAGATTTACGATTATCCGGATTTAAGATTATATATAATCTTATATACGGAATACCAGATTGGTTTTACATGATTTGGCTTATCGGAAATCTACAATACAGTCGATCTGGATATAACGAATCCCTGAAAAAATGAACAGCTGGAAACAGTGAACGCTTTTTTGTTACTTTTCTAAATAATCAGGCCTTAAGAGAAAGGGGTGGAAACGGAGGATTTTCCTCTGGGCCCGGGCTCTCTGAAGGGGCCCACATTTTGAATAGGATTTTTTTTTTTGGTCGTACATTTTTGTGAGGGGATCCCGGAAAAATCCCCCGGGCCCAAAATTTCACTGTATATCCAGATTCGACTGTATTTTGAAACAATTTTTTTTTCTGACTCTACACGAACAGTTGCGCATCTACATGTGTACATATGTACGTACATAAATATGTTATCTGCAGAGGAAAAATTCATTTTATTTATTTTTTTGTTGTTGTTTTTTTTCCAATTTGTTTATTGAAATTGTCACTGCCTCTCTGAAGTGA
Organism: Chlorops oryzae; assembly: GCA_020466095.1. Lineage (NCBI taxonomy): Eukaryota > Metazoa > Arthropoda > Insecta > Diptera > Chloropidae > Chlorops > Chlorops oryzae. The sequence goes on from CM035806.1 coordinate 36,053,613, forward strand.
TTGCTGCGATTGTTATGGTCATCGGTGTCAGCTGAAGAAAAAAAAACAACGATTTGTTGCTGTGATTGTTATAATCATCCGCTTGCAAATGCATTGGTCCAATCCGCGTTTATGCAAATACTTTCTTCGATCGCTGAGATCCACTCTCATTCGCACACAATACATACGCACTATCACACTTCCATACATACATACACATATGCACATATCTGTCAACGTTGCCATATGCTCCGAGATTCGCGGGTCGTCCCGCTTTTTGGCCTCAAATAAAAAATTTTTTGAATATTTTGAAAATTTCAGGACTACATTTTTCCCCCAATAAAACCTTCCATTTTGAAAAAGCGTCTTTCAAAAAAAGAAAAAAATCTAAAAATTGGTTGTGAATATTGTATTTGGAAGGATGGAAGGGGTGTTTTTTTGGGGTGTGGGAAAGTCTGTATTTTCCTCGCGAAAATTTATTAAGCTTTATGCCTCATTTTCTCGGCAAATTTTGAAGAAAAAAAAATCCCCCTCTCCAAGAAAGGTCATCTGGCAACGCTGACATCTACATACATACATAGCTACATTGTTGTAAATTTAAAACGCTTTAACCGACACCGATATTGAGATAAAAGGCATTCAATGTGCGCATTCGAGCACATCCGACCATTCTTTCATTCATCCATCCATCCATTCCCTCCCTCGGTCATTCATTCAACCATTCAATTAGCATTTTTGTAACTTTACTTTTTTGTCGCTTCTTCTTTTTAATTGTTCTGGATTTCGCTGCTACTGTCGATACCGCCAGAAGATCGATATCAATCGATGATTTATGTATTCTTCTTTTTTTTCGAATTCTATTTAACCCTCGCATACATTAATTTTGCCTGGGAATACGAAATAAATGATTGAAAATTGCTTGACGTGTCTACTGAGAATTTAGCGAGATAAATTCTTTTCTTCTCTCTCTCTCTCTCTCTCTCTCTCTCTCTCTCCTCTCTCTCTCTCTCTCTCTCTTCTCTCTCTCTCTCTCTTTGAGTTGATCTTTACTTTCGAAATGGGAACGGGGAGTTGTTGGCTGATTCATATCTTTCAAAACTGCCACAAAATCGTTTTTATATATTTATATATATTTTTTTGCATTGTTTAACCCATATATGTATGTAAAACTATATAGGTCACTCACGAGCCGTTTTCATTTTCGCTCTTTTCCCACGGTCTTGGGCACCCACCAAAATGAGCATTTTTCACTTACAAGGTACTCATCAAAAGTATTTCTTTCTCGCTCTTGCTTGCCGAGAACTATCTCTTTCTTGCTGGCTCGAGACGTACCGCGCAAAATCTATAAGACTTGCATATATGGTTATATGTGGTTTAACCCTTTAACAGACAAAAATTGTCCCCACATAGTTTTAACGATTTACAGCATTTACTGGCTGCATTTACAACATTGCAATGCTTCTATTTCCCTTTAATTAGCTCTTTTATAAGTGGATTAATAGAAATTAAGTACATATGTACTTGAAATTTTGGGGAAAAGTTTCTTACTAATTTAATTTTTTTAACCCATTCACTTGGGTGTTGTAACCCAATGAGCGACGAGTAAAAATCGGATATATTCCGACAGCAAATTTTTCTTTTTTGACGAAATTCCATCTATTCAATCTCTAACAAGCTGTAGTTTGTCCCAGAAGAGAGGATTTGCTCTCACCGGATATTTAACAGGAATGGACGAGAGGAAATTTTCTGTGTCTGCCCAGCGCCGCGAAGGCCTTGCAAAAATCTTCACTTTCGGAGCAATCGTCCATTAAAAATTTTGGAACATTTTCAAGGATAGAAAATTAAACATATGTGTACGTAAGTATGTAATATGGAATAGATGGCAGCACGATTTCGGCCACTAGCGAAATTTCTATTTATGCAGGTATATTTAAAAGTACATAAACTGTAATTCTATAAAAATTAGGTTTTACTGTAGTGTCTTACAATGTTAACCCTCGGCAGCTGACATCGTAGGTTGACACCGAAAAAAAAATAAAAAATTAAAATTTGCGGTCGTTTGTAAAATCCAAAGTTACGATCCTTGTGTTCTCTTCAAAAAATTCCATTTATTTCAAATGTTTATCCTTTTTTGGGTTGAAAACTTTTTGCTCTTATAAGAAATAAGGCCAGAAACACGTCAGTCCGGAATTCTAAGAGAGAAATCAGTTTAGAGATGGTACGTCTGTTGGAACCCACGTCAGTTGTGCATATTTTTATACCCAGCGTAAGCGGGGTATATTAGTTTTGTGCGAATCTTGTAACAGGGAGAACTAAGCTCCGGAGATATAGACATATATATACAGAAATGATCAGGATCAAAAACTGAATCGATTTAGACATGTCCGTCTGTCCGTCCGTCCGTCCGTCGTCCGTCTGTCCGTCCGTCCGTGGTCGGATCTCCTCCGAAACGGCTGGACCAATCAAGTCGAAATTTGGCACACAGGTATATCGGGATCCGAGTATGATCCTAAGTAAAAATGGGAGACATCCGCCCACTGCCACGCCCACAAATGAATATAATGTGTTTTCAGTAAAATGCTTGTAACTTGCGAACCACTCAACACATTCCATTGATATTTGGTGTACTGGTAAACTACGAAAAGGGACATATCCTGGCAAAAAATGGACGCCGCCCTCCTCCAGCCACGCCCACAAATAAGCCCACAAATAAGGGCTTATCGTAACTTGTGAAGTAAAAGGCGTAGAAGGTTCAAATTCGCAACATAGGTTTACCAAGGCGAATGAAAGGTATAGGAAAAAAATTTATATGGCCCGCCCACTTCCACGCCCACAAATTTTTTTTTATTTAAATGGTCCAAAAAAACAGCCTCGCGAAGAAGAAAACCCTCTCAAAAACCATTTATAGCAGGAAAAAAATTTCCCACACTTTTTTAATGCATCGTGCCGTGCCGTAAAGGGTTAATAAAATCAAAAGCCCCTCCTTCAAATATCATGCAGTAGAGCGTTAAGATAATCATTCGTCTGTACCCGGGTGAGAACAGCGGCTGTAAATGGGTTAAGAGACGAAAAAATTCGAGTCAATTTGAGTTTTTTTTTTTTTTTTTTTATCCAAAAAGTGCATTGATTTGAAAAAAATTATAGCCAAGTATTAGAGAATAAAGTGATCGACGCTAAATTGAAAGCAGAATTAGAGACTTTGCCCTCCTCAAACATCAATTCGTTAACAATTCTGCAAACGAAGAAAAATAAATTAAGAAAGAAAGAAAAATACAGAAAGCTCGTTTCTTCCAAGATATTTTGGCCTATTAATTGCTCAATCCACGCTCCTGCACATTTAATCCAGTAACAAAGAGAAAAAGAAGAGCAAGAAGCCAAAGAAACAGTAAAAAAGGAGGGAAGAAAGACACAACGAAATGAAAAACAACAAAAATGACTATTAATTTTCACTGCACTTTCGTCGAACAACGCTTTCGCTCGTTAACGAATGAAAATACAACTGGGGAAAAAGATACATATTATGGGTTTTTGCCTGCCAAACTCATGAAGAAAGAAGAAAGTTTTCTTTCTCTTCTCGCCCAGCCACGCCACGCCACACCGCGCCACGATCCACTCCACTCCACTCCACTCGACTCCACTCTTAACAAAACAAATAAGAAAAGATACAACAATGGACAAAAAAAGTACCGTACACAAGCGTGCACAGAGATCGCACGATTGCACTCGCATATGTATGTATTAGTTCTTTGTACAGTAAAACCTCTGAAACACGGACACTACGCGGCTACGAACTTTTTACCAGCATACGACCAGTGTCCCGATACGAGGGGTTGTTAGCTTGACCTTTTTTTTTTTTGGAGAAAATAACCAAACTATATCGAGACCACAAAAAATTCTTTTTATTTGAATAAATGATAAATATGTCTCATCTACGTATGGGCATTTTCACACGGACGCGACACTTACGTCAGAAATTTTAAGTCCCGATTTCAAGAATGCGGTAAAGTTGCGGTATGTTTCTTAATATTTTCGTGCAGCTGATGCGGGTGTACATATCGAACTCTTTTCGCGAAATCATCGCATGTTAAATCGCTTACGAGATTGACTTTTTGATGCAAATTTTTTCAAGAGCTTTCAACTCATCGCCTGGAAAAATATGATCACCCTAAGCGCTTTAGTTATAAACATAATGCGGAATTAGTTTTAGCTTATACACAGTCGCATATGGGCATTTTCAGGAAAAGTTAACTTTTTTGTCGCGCCCGTATACAGCTGGTTGCCTCTCGGATCTGCGTAGAAACTTTGATAAATATAAAAGTCCGCATAAGCTGCACGAAACTATTAAGGAGCAAAAGTGCCATTTAGCGCATTCTTGAACTCGGGACTTAAATCTTGCTCATTTCAGTGTCGCGTCCGTTTGGAAATGCCGATATGCAAAGAATAGTAGAAACTCTCCTGTCAAATTTAGTTTTTGTTAACATACGATAATTTCGCGAAAAGGATTCGATTTATAAATATTAGTGGTATTCAAGCAACAGTGCAAATCGCAGTGTGCAATATTTGCACTGCTTTTTTTGTACGCAATTTGACAAGTGCAAATATTGCACACTGCGTTTGCACTGTTGCTTGAATACCACTATTAAATACAATCGTATCTTTGAAAAATCAAATACGGATTTTATATGTAAGTTTTGAGTCTTTTTTCTGCATTTTATTTTGGTTATAGCCTTAAAATGTTTTTTTTTTTTTTTTATCGTCTCAAATGCACAATAATGATCTTTTGCATAATTTTAATTTTTTGATATCTGTATATGAGAGGTTTTGGATTAAAAAATTCAAAAAAAAATGATTTTGAACGGTTAAGTGGGTGTCCGCAGTTTAGAGGTTTCACTGTATGTATGTATTTTTTCAGATTTCTGTTCTGCGATCGCAATTCATTATGCATTTCGATTTTTTTTTTTTTTATATTCTTCAATTTTTTAAAACTGCGAAATTTTCGTCGATTTTGAAGCAAAGCAAATCGGGCGATCCGAAACAAATCCTGCTTATTTTTTCTTCTTCGTCTTTTTGCCTTTTAAATAATTTTCTGTTCCGTTCCACATTTATAATTTTGAAATTTCTTTCGCAGCGGGGAAAAATAAGAAAGAGAAAGAAAGGGGACATTCGAACGAATTCGTTCGATCGATAGCCACATGAACGGTTGTATGTGGAGGGGGCCCCCTCTATACCTTTATACTGGGCCGTTTCGAAAGACGAGTCGTAAAGGAAGAAGGTCACGGGAGGCACACTGCCAACTGTCAGCGTGATACGAAGCCACAAACTACAATTCGATAATGCACATCGGCAAAGAAAATTAAACTGAAAAAAATGAAGATATTAAAAAAAGGACAAACAAGATCGGAGTTAAATTATTCAATAGGGTTTTTTATGTAAAAAATTTAGGGATATCGGGAAATATCCCCACAACAATATCATCATGTTATACTACCTTGCCCCTTTTCAATCCATTATTTTAATATAAAAAGCCACCTTGATTCGGAAAAGACGTTACTTTTTTGAAATATATTTCATTAAATATTCAAAGCGATAGTCTGTCTTAAACGCAATTTCTCTATTATTAATCCTATATTTCCTGGCTCTAGACAGATAAATTACAAAAAAAAAAAAAAAAAAATAGTTCGTCTTATCTGCACTTTTCATTGAAAAAAAAAATGCATTAGTGGGTTAACTAAGCATCAAAAGGTATCACTACCGGTTGCTCTGGCGGGTTTCTTTTGAAATTATTCTTCATTTTATTTTCATATCACTTACCCGCGAGAGAATCAACTGCTGCCGAAGTCCAAACCAACTGCTTCAGCAGAACCAGAACGATGAAGCAATTTCGAAGCTGTAACATTTTCACTGCACTTTCCTTGTCGTCTTCGAATGATGACAATGATGAGATGATGATGATCACGATGATATCGATCGATGCTGATTGAGCGGCTGTGTGGTTCAAGCGCTTTCACTCTTCTTGCCTGCGTCGACTCTCAACTGAACTGAACTGAACTGAACTGAACCGAGGTAAGTAAGGATTCTTTGAAATTCAATTTCTCCTCTCAATCAGCTCAATATTAATAATTTGCAAAAACAACAACAACAACAAAAAAGAAATACTTAAAAAAAACAGGAACAACAATTGACAAGAAACTGGGTTACGCGTCCGTTAAAGTCATGTTAAGGTTTTAATTCAATAAAAAGGATTAATCCTTAAGTTCGAAAGAGCGTCTTAGAAATTTAAAAAAAAAAAAAATTTTATTTAATAAAAGCAGGCAAAAGAGACTTCTCGTAGAATTGTTTTATTTGAATTTCAACGACTTTAATTAACGTCTCGATTTTGCGACTTAAAATCTAATTCGAATTGCGCCGTTTGACTTCTTCTCGTTAACTGATATTGCAAGACGAAGAAAAGCCTTCGCGGTAATTTCAGTGTTGCCGCGAACAAGCATGACGATCACGTAAAAAGTAATCTTTATAAATGATACGTTAACCTGAATAAAAATTTAAAAAAAAGAAAACAAAGAGTAGAAATAAATAGGCATTATATACTTAAATTAAATTGCAGATGTTTATTATTTTTCACCTTCATAAGCTAAATATCAAAATTATTTATATAAAATAAAGTATTATGAAAAAAGTACTTTTTACCACTACGAAGAAAATCCGTTATCAATTTGCATTTACACAGCAAGTAAAAACCTAGCGCGAAATTTGAATTGGTCAGTATGAGAAAGCAAAGTGTGTTATTTTGTTGTTATTAGCAGCAGTGTTGGCAAATGGAAATTTCAGTGTGTACCTAAAATGGCCCATTAATTGTACCTAAATATAGTAAAGTGTACCTAATATACCCAGCCGGAATTTTTTTCATAAATGACAAATAATATACCCAGCCGGAATTTTTCTAATAAATGGCAAATTTATTAATGTTTTCACCGAAGACATCAAGGGGAAAATTAGAGTCCTTCTCAAATCAGATGACATGGTCATTTAAAAGAGATGTTATTCATACCAATTCTAATGGCAATGTCATCGAGAGAAGGTGTTATTCAATCCCGAACGATGGCATTGTCTTGCAAAACGAGGGGTACTGATACGATGGAGTAATATACAGTAGTTTCGGTATATAAGAAAGTCGATTTTGCCAAAAAATATCATTCCTTTTTTCTTATATAAGAGCCCGTTTATAAGAAAAGTCTCTTATAAAAAACAAAACCGTTTATAAGAAAATTTTTTCTTATATAAACAACCGATAGTTGAAAATAAGGGTGTTAAATTTTTGATAAAAACCAAGTTTCTTATATAAAATTTTTTTCAATCCAAAAACAGTTTTTGGTTTTGGTAAACAGTTTCATAAAGGTGGGTTTTTTTTATATACGAGTTTCTTATATAGCGAAACTACTGTATTGCAATTTTGATGACCAACCTGACTCTAGACAAACATAAAATACAAGAAGGTGAAACATCAAAACATCTAACACCTAGTCCGCACTGGAAGCACTATGCTATCTATTTTGGGAAATGTATAATACAATTTCTGCAAACACTACTCAGATAACCACAGAAGACCCTTCTCCATTTAATTCACCAACAAAATTTCTTCATCTTGAAATTTTACCTAAAATGGACAAATTGTACCTAATGTACCTTTGAAGTGAAAAAGGGCCGAAAAAGGTACAATTACACCTACTTTTCCAACACTGGTTAGCAGTGAAACAAATTAATAGTGGTACTCATGTAACTTCGCAAATGCCTTCGCAACTTTTCCCACCGTAAATTTTCATATCAATTTTGACAGTTATGTGACAAATTTCTAATTTATCACAATTTTCGAAGCTGCATGAGTCCCACTAATATATAAAAGTGGGACTCATGCAGCTTCACAAATGTGGGAAATGAAATATTTGAATCACACAACTTGTGAAAATTTATATGAAAATTTACGATTGGAAAAGTTGCGAAGGCATTTGCGAAGCTGCATGAGTACCACTAGTATTTCTCTGGCCTATGCTTGAATGATTTTTGTATGAACAGACATAGACTGGGATATTACAAAATTTCGAAACTATGTAATTCCCGATTTCCGCAAAAAAAATTTTTCTTTCGAAATTCATTAGTTATTAGATAGGACAGGTGAGAACAAGGGACATATTTTCTCTTACCCTTGCCTTTCTCACGTACATACTTAGTCGATTATTTGGAAAGAAAAATTTGTGTGTGGAAATCGGGCATAAGCAGCACTTATAGCTTGTTCTCTACGGCGTTGTGAAGCAAGTGCTTCGGCTTTCATTCTCGTTTCGTAGGTGAAGCAAGCTGCGAAGTATGCGCTTCGCCATACAAATTTTTGACAGCCCGAAGCACTGTCTCTACTTGCTTCAGTTCGAAGCAGGTAACGAAGCAAGTTAAATTTGATATCAACCCTGCTTGTTATCGAAAATAATCGGAAATAGTGGGAAAGAAATGACAGCAGAGAAAGAAAAATAAACAAACCCGGGTAAAAAGGTGCATTCTTTAAAATTATATTATGCGTAACAATTAACTTACACTTTATCTCCATTCCGCAACAACCAAAGTTTTTGCTCACGATAATAAACAAAAACCAACAGTCAAAACAAAGCAGTGCTGTCAACTGTTAACAATAGAATGTGCAAAATATCTATGTTGGCATCACTGGAACGAAGCAAGATTGTACCGTGAGAACGGGTAAATCTGCATCTCGCTTCAGATAACCGAAACACTTGCTTCACAACGCCGTCAGAACAAGCTATTATAGAGGTTTTACATTTTGGCTCCCAATGCTTCGATAGTTGTAGGAATATCGATTCTGTCCATAGTGCCTTTTGTAATGAGCCCATTTAAACTAGTCAATTGTTGACCGTCAGTTCTTGTCTCTATTTATATTGACTTTTGGAGTTGAATGCATGTTTACACTTAGACGGCGTTGACATTGAGTCAGTATTTAGATTAAGGTGCCAGTCGATCGATAATACAGCGCTGAGCGAATCTGCCGCCCTCATCTAAATACTGACATTACGAATAAACGATGAAAAAGGTGGTCATCGCGCATCAAAAGGAAATTTGAAAAAAAAAAACCCCGGATGAGCAGGCGCGAACAACGAAAACGAATAAATTACGTGCCAAAAACATGCTTGAGTCCATTGATAAATATGATAAGCGAAAGAGAGCAACCAAGAAACGCTCATTTTTTTTTATAGCTCGCCGCATATCGATTTACTTAGAGAATGAGAATTGACGGTCAAACAATGGATAAGTGTAAAAGGGCACACTGTATAATAATAATGAGGCCTTTTACACAAGTCAATTTTCGATCGTCAATTCTTATTTATATTCGGTTTTGGAGTTGCACTCGTGTTTGTAAGTAGGAAAGAGAGCACGAAATGATTTACCGAGTGCATGTAACCAAAAAAAGCTCAATTTTTCTCTACTTCCTCGCATTTCGCTCGCCTGAAAGTGAGAATTGACGAGGCCTCAATAAAAGTCGCCGATTTCAAAAACGGAGAAAATTATCGATAATATTATCGTGCACTATCGATGGTCTTGCAACTCTAGTTTCTTTTGTCGTTCGTGAGATGGTATGTGCAATTTATATTTTACAGTATAAATCGGAATTTATTGTGTTTTGTTGTGGCCGTTCCACCCCTAAGTCAATTTTTGCCCAATGCGACTTGAATTCCCATCACAAAGAACACTCAACTGCTTGTTATGGGCGTGCAATCAAGTTTTTTTAAATGTTGTGTACTTATGATTGTATTGTATGATTCAACGATTTAACCACCTGTAGCTGCAACTGCGGATGCTGCAAAGCGTCCTAATTTTTATGTAGGATGTACTAGGCCGAATAGTGTACCATATCGTGTAGATATACCTAAATATTTAAAAAACGGACAGTCCATAATATAAATCTTTCCCAAGTAGGAAACGTACGTGTAGTATTAAAACATAACATACCGTCATTAACGTAAATCTTCGACCTTATTTCAGTCGATCTTATCTATAGTTTTACGTAAAAACATAAGTGATATGGTTAAAACGCCGGCAGACCGATAACGTTTCCGGAAAGTGGGTGTTGTCATTTGCTCATACATACATATGTAAACGATTCATCAATTTTGAAAGCAAATTGTCGCTACAACTTGAGCATGCGAGAACTCAATTAGCAGCTCATTACACTCGATAATGTTATTGCAGAAGCGTGAGTTCAACCTGCCATTAAACTCCTCAGTTTTTTCTAATATAATGAGCAATATCGGCATAGCTGTTATGTAGTATTGGGTTCAACGAAACGACATCTTGGGGAAGTACAAGGAAATCAGCTTAGCTCGGAATACTAAGGGGTTGTCTTAAGCCATAGTTGAATGTCTAACAAAATCGGCCATAGTGAAAAAAAAAAAACGCCTATCTTATTCATCTTACCCTATACCTTAAGAACGGAGAATAACTATTTTAATGAATTTCTTTTTTCTTTCTTTTCCAGTTGAATGCATGTTTTTTCGCCCAAAGTCTTATGCAACGAAGTAATTTTATTTTTATACGTATTATTTTAAACGAACCGTCAGTATAAGAAGGAACTCGGATTTTTTTTTTTTTTAACAATAAAGCCTCAAAAAAGTATTGATAGATCGACTGAATTTTGAAAGGAGAAATTTCATCCAAACGTGTTCCGTCCAAATGCAGAAGATGCCTTCACAAATAATCGGAGACGGCAATAATGTTGCCAGTAATGAGATAAAAGTTAAAACCGCCTACAATGGCGAAGTCATGATTACCTACATTGACGAGAACATAACATACGAGAAGCTATGCCACGAGATACGCGGCATTTGTCGCTTCCCACCCGACCAGGTAAGTGGGAGAAATAAGTTTTCCGGCACTTGGAAAAATTTCCATTTCGGTTTTACTTTAGAACTTTACGATTAAATGGGTCGACGAGGAGAATGATCCATGCACGATTTCAACACAAATGGAACTAGACGAAGCCATACGTCTGTACGAAATGAACCGTGACTCAGAGCTGGTTATACATGGTGAGTAAGAAGACGAATGCTTTCGTTGCGTTAAAAAAGTCTTCATTTTATTCAATTCTTTTTATTATTATTTTGTCATTTCTATTGTTTTGTATGTATTTCAAAAAACGGAAAGCACTTTTCTGCTACATATTCTTATCAAATGCATTTTGTTTATGGCATGTAAAAACGTTTTGCAATCTCGTTGATATGATAAGATAAAAGAGGATGTTCGTTCTGCTGGGTTAAAATCATATCTTGTTATGAATTTTCAATTACGTGTGAAACTTTCTTTTTTTTTTTTTGTTTTTAATTCGCTTTAAAATTAAGCGCTCCCAAGTGTCTGCTTCATTTAGTTTAAGCAATTTTCATTAAGCGAAGGCTCACATTTTAATTATTTACTTCATTTTGTGCTCGCTGCAGCAATTTTCCAGCCAAAGCTGCTGTGAATGCATAATGCTTCGAGCTTTTTAATATGTAATAGGGTTTCTTTGAAATTGCTTTCGTGTGTGTGTGTGTGTCACGTGAAGTGATTATTTAAATTGCTTTCTGTGTTAAATGAGGAGATTCTTCGAGGTCGTTATTGTAGAAGCTCTACTTTTCCTATCCCTTTTAATTCCTTATCTTTTTTTTTAATTCGAATTTTTTTTTTTTTTAAGAATAGGAATAGGAAATTTGAAAAGCGGTACTTAAAATTAGTTCCAGTTTACAAAAATGCAATGGAATTCGATTTAAAAATTTCTCTTTGATATTGAGAATCCTGACGATGTTATTTAAAGTTCATAAAATATACAGACCGATTCAAAATGTTCCTGGTGAATTTTTCCCTGCGGATCTGAAAAGAAATCTCAAATTCTAAGCACACTGAGTTGGTAATATTAAACCATTTTTAGGCAAAGGTCATCACATTCTGTCTTTTATTGATGCTAAAAATACTTCCTTTTTCCGCGGAGAAAAATTTCTAGGGAAAACATTGTTGGGGAATATTCATTTAGATTAGGGCTGTTATAGTATGCCCGTCGCATTCCTAATGAAGCAGAGGAGATTTCTGATAGTTTACAATCCTCGGCTCGTGGTGGCTTAAGAAGGGCTTATTGCAGACTCTCTAGTCACCCATCATATGGAACGCGGTTGCGGTCTCTTTGTCTTCAAGATAAAGCCTGCATGCAGGGTCACCTATCAGATCCATCTTGTGGATTTAAGCTGGCATTTTATTAGGCAGTGGCCTGTGAAAATAGAGATTTATATACAAATGGTCGCTTTCCCCAACCTTAACTTCCTTGAGGTCTTGACTTTGTATGACCCAGAAGGCTTCGTCAATATTCTTTGATAAATTTCGGGCATTGCTGCTGCAGACCACCAATTGAGATAATCTTAGCTAGCCTGGTAAGGGGCCCTCCATATATTCCCTCCCCCCTGTATGATGACGTAATATATGGACGACCCCTAAGAGTCTTTGCTCCGGGGTTTTATAGCTAGAAGAGAGAAGAATCCGAATCTGAAGATGATCAACATTGTACTTATTCAATGGTTTTTGGGATTATGCTTCGCGAGGAGTGCTTTAATGGGACTGAAAGGCGGCGATATTAATAACTAATGCTCGAATTTATTGGTTTGCTTTGTTTATTTTTTTATACCGATACACTCTGTGTCGAGGGTATATTGCGTTTGTGTGGTTGTGTGTAACACCCAGAACCAGTCGAGATAGACCATAAAAAATATATATGTATAGAAATATCAGCGTCACTAGGAGATTCGATTTAGCCATGTCCATCTGTCTGTTTATATAGTTTTCTTATCGAAGGAGTTGAGCTATCTTGACGAAATTTGGTATACGTACTCACGGGGACATGAGTAAGAACAAGTTCAAGAATGGATCCGATCGGACCATTTTTAGGGGTACCTTCAGTACTAGGGTCTGTTACGAAAATCAAAAAACCGCTCTAAAATCGAAATTTTTCAAGCTTTGTAGTTAGAACATTTCAAAAAATGTCCTTGATCGGTCCATTTTTAAGGGTACCTCCAGTACTAGGGTCTGTCACAAAAATTACGAAAATCAAAAAACCGCTCTAAAATCGAAATTTTTCAAGCCTTTGTAGCCTTAAACATCCTTCCAAAAAATTTCCTTGATCGGTCCATTTTTAAGGGTACCTCCAGTACTAGGGTCTGTCACAAAAATTACGAAAATCAAAAAACCGCTCTAAAATCGAAATTTTTCAAGCCTTTGTAGCCTTAAACATCCTTCCAAAAAATTTCCTTGATCGGTCCATTTTTAAGGGTACCTCCAGTACTAGGGTCTGTCACAAAAATCCCAAAACTGCCTTAAAATCGGACTTTTTCGAAAAATTTTAATGAAACTTAAAAATTGAGCGTATATTAAAGCCTCCGATTATAGTTCAACAAAAATTGGAAAAGTGGGCGTGGCAAAGGGGCAGTTTTCATAAAGAAATCTATCAAAAGTCGTTATATGGGGCCCCTTATGGTCTTTAACACCTCTTGATATTAAAAATTATTTGAGCATATGTGTCTGTGTCGGGTATTCTATTGTCAGGCTCGCCTGACTATAACACCCTTACTTGTTTTTATCTATTTTTTTTTTTTTTTGTAACGGGTCGGGTATATTTCTGAGATGCTTTTCAGACTTCGAAATGACTCGTGAGTCTAATGTTAAAAAGAAAATCATTGAGGCGATTAGGATGTACGATAGTTTGATAATATAGACACACCCATCAATGGTTTGTTACTTTTAAATTTCTTATGTACGCTGAAGATCACGAAATAAGGAAAATGAAATTGAAACGATTTTCATATACAATGTACAATGTTTCTCCAAATGAAAATGGAAGTAAAACTGGAAATCTAATCAACCTTTTTTCGTGTTGAACTTCTTAGGATTGCGTACCTAAACTTGTGTCGAATAATAAAACTTACTTGAATTAGGTTTTTTCTTTTGCTTTTGTTTATTCTTATTTTCAATGGAAAATTTTCCATTCGCAATCTTCAGTGCGTTCGTTATTCAGTCTATGCTGAAACTGCTTGTGGAAACCCTAGCAAAACAACTTGAATATTATTCCATCTGTGTGAAAGCCATAATAAAAAATGTTCATTTATATCAATAATGGAATGTTTCCCTTTGCTTTCCTTTCCTTGCCTTGCCATGTCTTTCCTTTGTATTTTTTTTTTATTTTAGTTTTCATTTTCGCATATTTATGACACTTTCTTTTGCAATAATAGTTAAACCGCAATGCAAGTTGACGTGTAGAAAACATTCGCATTGCGGAAGCATTACAAAGGACACAATTTTCCATATGTGCATGCATTTGCTAATAGTGTCTGTGTTTATGTGTCCTTGTGCCGTGCACTGTTGTGTTGGCTGCTAAATAAATGTCGATTATTCGTAGGTACTTGTGTGAATGTCTGCCTTCGCTTAAGCTGCCAAGAACAAACGGCCGCCAGTCCTACAAAAAAACAAAAACAAAAAAAATTATAAAAAAAAAACAAAATATGCCAAAAGAAAAAGAAAAAATAAAAATAAATAAATAAAAAATTATATAGTTATGTGCATATATGCATTTATATATGTATACATATAAATATATATTTTAAGTGAAACACTCAGACTTAAGCTTTTCGTCTGAAGACACTATAATATTCATGTTTCCTCCCGCTTATTCTCTACTCCTATAGAGCTTAAAAACGAAAATAAAAACAAAAATCCCCCCAGAGTGTTCATGTATATTGTATATATCTGTATGGCGATAAACATTAAAGTCAGTCACTGGGTTTGTTTTGTGTGACCAACAAAGGAAACTACTCTTGGAGCCGCAAGGATATTCTTCTTGCACGTCATATGCGGAGTAGGCGAACATATTGTTCGGTTGTTCTGTTGTTGGGTTCATCTTCATTTATGAAGAGCATTCGATGTCAAATGGCTTTTTTCCCTTTTGGTCGATACACAAAAACACGTTCGTATATGCGAATATGTTCTGCAATCCTCACTAGATTAAAATGCAGGAAAAGGCATTGTTTTTTTTTTTTTTCTTTTTTCGTTTGCTTTAGTTCTTTCTTTTGCCACATTAGATAAGTAAAAGCAGCGTTTCGAAATTTATGCAGAATTCAGTTTATCGAGTGCAAAGGGCTCTTATTTTTTTTTTTTTTTTTTTTGTTTTTTTTTTTCGTATTTCGTTTTTATCGTAATGCAAGGCATTCATGCAAAGGTGTGTGAGCCAACTCGCTTGTGTTTGTAATAATTTGCAGCATTCTTATCGACTGTGTATAGTTTTCAAAGCCAATATCCCGAGTCCAGTTAGTCGACAGAAAAGCTAGCCTCCAAGGAGTCGAGATTAACGAGAAAGCGAAAGAGAAAGACAGAGAGACAGAGAGAATTTCCCTTTTCTCAGTTCACACCTGCGCACAGTTCGTATGTGTTGCATCAGCTGATTCCTTGCTTTACGTATCCTCTTTTTTTTAATTGAGAAAATTCCTTTGCTTCGTTGCTGCATATCCTTGTCGAGAGATACATGTAGAGAACGACAGAGAAAAATATAGAGAGAGAGAGAGAGAGAGGACAGGGAGAGGGAGAGGGAGAGAGATGTATGAAGAGCGGGAGGGACAATAGGAGAGAGCGAGCGATAAGTTCTTAGGTTTTTAACAAGTTTAAATTCAATCAATAGTCGAAATTGCATTTAGAATAAGATATAAAAGCCGATGTTCAACTAAACTCGTCTCAAATTATAGTCCGTGGATTAATTATAGCCTTAAGAAGGTTTTCGTTTAATTAGATTTTGAGTGGAATTTCAAATGAAGAAGGAAATTATCATAGAATATGAGAGCGAGATTCATTTTATTCTAAGTATTTAATAAATTTTTATTTTTAATTTTTGTTTTTGTGTTTTTACCCAACGTGCCTAGGTTATCGAATTAGGTTTTAAACCGGTAATGGTAGTTGCCGCCTAATATTATGCAGCGGAAATACTCAACGTCATCCTTGCTCGCATTTTGTCATTGCCGCTGTTCTCGTTGTCGTCGTCGTCGTCGTAGTCGTCTCCTTGGCATAACAAATTCCGTTAGTGGAGCAACGTTGAAGCTACAAAGTCAAAAAAGTAGTATAGTTGCTGTTTTCGTAGATTGGGTGCAAAAACAGCTGAAATTGAGAGCAAGTGCAGAGAAGTTTTTCCGCACAAACAACACACACAGGCGCACACATGCTCACAACTGAAACTGACATTGAATCCCATTGAGTGTTGTGCTGCTGCTGCTGTTGTTGTTGTTGTTGTTGTTGCAGGTGTTGCCTTATACGGTTTTTTGTTTTTGTATTTTAGTGAGCCTTTAACGGAGAATATCCCGAATCGAATCTAAACGCGAAAATTCAGTACCACTCTCGCGCAAGTCTTTGTTCAATATAGACACGAACGGAATACGAAAGAATGCAAGAATGATAGGAAAAATATAAAAAAAAAAGTTTTTTTTTTTCATTTTGCTAAAACAGAAGTGCAAAAATCTCTTCGGAATATTAAGTAATTCGCCGAAAAGTATTGCAAAATTGATTCAAATGAATTGAGCATTTCAATTGAAAATATTTCGTATTCGTATTGTTTTTCTTATTTTATTTCGAGTGCGATTGAACAGTGTGAAACTGAAATTAAAAAGAAAAGAAAAGAAAAAAACGAGTTCCATAAATCGAACCCAAAAAAGTGGAGCATTAAAAAAAAAAACATGAACAAGTGCTAACACGCCTTAAAATGATACATAATTTTTATAGCATGCTTTTAGGCTACCTGCTGAGGGGTTTAATAATTTCACAAAACTATTGTCTGAATTCTTTTTTTCCATTTTCTTCTTAATATTATTTTAAAATATTCATTTATTTCTCTGCCTATAATTCAATGATGGACTGTAAAACTATTCTCCGTTGAGTTCTTTATATTCTATTATTTAATTCATCTTAATTCTGAGCAATGAAAGTGCAACATTGCTCTCGTCTCGTTTGCGTCATTTGAAATGTCGTCAATTTGCCAAAAAAAAAAAAAAAAATCTTTTTCCTTTTTCCACTTCTCTTCTAAGCTTTAAAACACTGAAAGAAACCGCAGCAATTGTCAAATAAAATACAGTGAATTTTCTACATAATCTGAAATTTTGTGCTCATGGCATGGTATAAAAAGCGTTCATGTAAAGGTAAATCGGAGTCAAATAAATATGGCAAAGGGCCAGGAAATGCTAACACCCAGCAGCTCTCTTATTGTGTGGCCGTGCAATATTTCGCTCTCAATTTCATTACTTCGTCAATCGTTTAGTGCAACTGAAACACGACCGAAAGTCCAACACAAGCCATGGAGGACGGGGCTGCATACACACATGTATGTGTCCGTTTATAATGCAAAGTCAGCTCAAAGTTCTTACCGGATGCGGATGCATACCAATGAGTCTGGCAATTTTCCCTCTTAACACTAATTAAATTCATATTTACATTTTCCGTATAAATATTTTTCTGTGTATTTTTCAGTTCAAATTTCAATTTTATGTTGCCCTGCCTGCTGCCGACTGCTTCAGCTACTGCCTACACGGCTGTTGAATTGCTGTTTCCATTGCCGTTGCCATTGCCGTTGCAGTTGCTGTTGCTTCGGCACCCGCTGCTGTGTGCTCAAATTTAAAGTAGCTTTTCAGCAACAAGAGGAAGAAACTATAATGCTCGAATGATTTTATTAGAGTCACTTGCCACACTTGCCACATTTTCAGGTCGTGTAAGCCATCTAGTTGTGTCGTTCCATGGCTGCACGTACAGACAAGCATACATTGGAGTTTTGTTTTTTTTTTTCTTTCTTTCTTAGTTTTTCTTGGTTTCTTCTTCTTCTTCTTCTTTTTACGGCTTAACGGCACCCATTTGCAGTGCACATTATGATTCTTTGGTATATTTTTCACGATCCCCATGAGCTTAATCGAATCATGTTAGATTTCTCGTTCGAGTCCGTAAATGGAAACTGACGTGAACTAAATTATAGTTTCTCTGTGTGCATAGCGGAAGAAGCAGCTTTGGGAAATTTTTTCCCCGATTTTCCCCGAGTTAAAAAAAAAAAAAAAAGAAAACAGCAAGTACTTGAACTTTTTCTTTTATGGAACTTGTCCGAAACCTTTGAATGGATTGCACCCAAAGGCATGTTATTTGATACTTCAAAATAAGAGCTGAATGAGAGTACAATTTTTATGAAATGCATTTTAATTAGCAATGTTTTTGAAGTCTTACGAGTTGAATGAAAGAGTTTGCAAGTGCAGAAGGAATTTCTCCTTTGTGGATATGCTGCATGGAACATTGTTTTTTTTTCCCATTAAGTTCTTATCTTATTTTTTTTAAACGCAAATACAGCTTTAAATTATATAGACCGTAACTAATTGCTCAAAAAAAAAAAAAAAAAAAAAATCATATAAATAAATAAATAAATAAAGTAAAAGAAAAAAATAACGAACACGTTCTTTGTGTAAAAACCAAAGCTCAAACAAAATCGAAATCAAAATTAATATAAAATGGCTTGGGGCTACTGGAGCGCTACCACAGTTGATCGCGGTCGATCTCCGCGGCGTCAGACGCAATGTGCTCCATTGCCGGTCAATTTGGTACAGCAAAGCGATGAGCCTTGCATAACCACAGCAACGAGTGGAGGCGGCGCCGGCGGCGGCAATGGTGGGCGGCGTCGGTGGTGGTGGAGGTGGTGCCAATTCGACTTCAAATACCTGCCCGAATACGCCATCAGCATCGGCAGCTCAAACCAATCTATGCTATAGTCCAACATGTCGCAGCCGCTGCAGCAGTCCGTGCCCCGGCGGGAGTCCATGTCCGGGCAGTCCATGCGATTCGATAACGCCGCCTCCGCCGCCACCGTTAACGTCGTCCCAGCAGCATCTGCATCAGCATTCAAATAAAAATTGTCCGGCCGCACAGCAAATTATAACGCTTGAGGAGTACAATGCACGGAGGCAATCGCTGGATCGTCTCGATAGCCCTCAGGTATGGGAGGTATTTCAAAAAATATAATCATACTTATTAATTGCACATGCTGGTGTGGATTTTGAAGTTTTTTTTTTTTGAGGGAAATCCATTAATGGATGGAAATGAGTATCTTCAAAATTATTTATTCCAAATAATAGAACATTTTTATATTTACGCCAGAAGACAAAATTTGAATTTAGCACCTAAAATTATGCACATAAAAATATTAAGAATACATATTTTCGATTGATTGATCTGTTAAGTCTTGAACATATATGCGATTTTATAGTCATCTTCACGGAAGATTTTGAAAGTTTCGGGGGATTTTTATAAAGCTCAATTGATTGAAAATTTCTTAAAAATTTTTGAAGTTGTTTTTAAATATTCAATTTCATACCTTTAGGTGCTGAATTTAGCTGTTCTCTTTTGTCATATTTGTATCCTTTTTTTTTTCTTTTGTTGCAATTTTTTTTATTTTTATATATCGTATTTTAATTCTAGTTCGTGAATGATTTCATCATGATCGACAATGGCTACTCCGGCATAATTTTGATAGAATATTGAATTGGGATCGTGCTTGCATATGACCTGCGCCATTTCCTTAAGTCCTTTTGCTGCGGCCAAATGAAGAATTGTCTCGCCCTCACCGAGAACCTCGTATCGAGCAATTTTTATTTGATGCTTTTCACTGAAATCCAAGATCCTTTGTACCAGTTTCAATTGATTGCCGAGAACAGCTCTGTGTAGCACTGTGAATCCATGCTCATCGTAGATGGCGAGCAAACGTTTGAAGCCTTCGTCCAATGCTACACTTGCGTAGGGCGTTGTGTCCTCCAACAGCTTTTGGAAAACATCAATCGACTCTTGATGTTTACTTTTTATTGCCAAATGAAGTGGAGTTTGCCTTTTCACGTCCATTGCATGCACTTCACAGCCCATGCGAATAAGAGGCTCGAGAACTTTCGATTTATTCATTTGGCTGGCGTAATGCAAAAGTGTGCCGCCTTTCTGCGTTGAAAATATCTTTTGAATTTTCGATTCAAGATCGAATTTCTCAATTAATTCGGAGAGGCTTTCGAAACCATCCAATCGTATTGCATCGTAGCAAAGAAATTCGAAGTTTTTCTCCTCATTCGAAGCTGACAAAAGGAAAAGAAAAGAGAAAAAAATGCATTTTTAAATATTTCTGATGTAATCTTTGGAAAATTTCGCTATGATATTTAACCCATTTTGTACTGCTCGTCGATTTATCGCTTGTCAATTCATAACAAAAAAAAAAGCCATCCTTCGTTCTGTGAGAAGCACGCACGCCTGCTTTTATATGAACTCCTATTTTGGACCATTTTCAACTAAATAATAACACTGTGCTAGTTCAAAAAAACCGACAGACGGCTTTCATATCTAGAAATAATAACTAAAGTACGCTGAATATAATAGTGATATCGATTTTTTGGGATTGGCTCAGTTAAGGGAGATTTTCGCGCTTAAAGCTGGCACAATTTTGTTTGTTACTTAAAACATTTTACTTGCTCCAAAATGCGGGGTTTGAACTTCAGAACTCTTAGTTGCTAGGCATTTGCTTTCCCATTAGTCAAAAAAACATCATAGCTCTTAAAGTTCTTTTTGAAAGCAGTGTCTTTAAACTAAAAAAATATCTATAAAAAAATCGAAAGTAAAATCTTACTTCCCTTAAAAGTATGCTTCACTTTTTTTTTTTAAATAAATGTGATGGAAATTGAAAATAAAGCACTTATAAAATACCAATTAACGTTGCGATTACAACGAAGTTTTACACAGGATTTCTACTATATACAAGTAATTAACGTTATAGTCATTATTCTGTCATAAATATATAGCAACATGAACGAAATATATATAATTTTTAATGAAGTTAGTCATAATTTTTAAAGCGCGATATCTCAAAAACTAGAGCCAATCTAAAAAAAAAAAAAAAAAAACGGTTGATGGGACTGAATTCAGCGCCCCCCAATTATGTTTACGAGATTTGTCTCCATTTTGTCGGTATAAAAAAAGTACAAAATTCAAGCAGAGTATCAATTCATATTAAAATAAAAAAAATAATTAGGCCCATTTGCTGCTGTTCCGAATAAATTTTTCGTTCCGGAAAACAATGAAATTTGTATGAAAATTTTGACATTTTGAGAGGATGTCGTAACGATAAACTTTAACAGGAGCAGTAGCATACGGGCCTTAATCGCTCGAAAATTCGAACATCACCGTCCAGCCACCCGGGAATTCGGAACAATTTTTTAAAGCGCAAAATCATTTTATAGTATCCTCATTACGTGTGTCCTTTGAATGATTTAACTTATCTTAAGCATAGGTTAGTCCAAAATGGTTTAAAGTAGCAATTAAAGAAGCAATTCCTGAAATATGTTTAAATCATAGAATCATTTACCTAATTGGGCCGTTTGCAGATTTTTCAAGACCTCTGGTTTCTGTTCTAAACGCTCGCCTAAAGCCAGAATATCCTTTTCAATAACTTTCGATTGAGATTTTGATGATTGCGCATTTTGTGTATCTTGAACGGAGTCCTTGAACCATTGAAATCCAGTCAATTGTAGTAAAGGATCCTCTGCTGTTCGTTGCCGTTTAGGTTTACTTCCAGAATCGAAAACATCAGAAGACGCGTCTGTATAGCAAAAAAAAAAATAATAATAATAACAATAATAAGTAATAATCCTTTGAAGAATGTATTGAAAAAAGCAAATATCGAAAAGCTTACCCATTGTCGTGCTCTCAGTGCGACTTTCCAATGAATTGATATCCCATTGGTCTTCAAAAAAATGTGGCAGGGTCGATATATCCGGTAGATAAACGATTCGAACTGAAGGACTCTCATCACCGTGTTTGGGTCTTTTTAACATTACCCGACAATTGATGCTTGCATCCTGTGTCGATCCGGTGTATTCGGGCATATGAAACGAAACTGCAGCTCTTTTGTGTACTTTAATTTTTGATGCTTCATCGATTGTATGATTCCATAAAATCTCTTGACTCGAATTCTCATCGTATTTGCCTTCTCTTATTTCGAATAAATAAACTTCGATCTCATTTTGCTGTGCATCTGAAACGAGCAGTGTGACTTCATCGCCGCTTTTGCAGAAACTATTGCAATTCTTCACAATGCGCAGATCTTCGCCATCGTTAATCGGCTCGGAGAGTAATGTCTTACACAATAGAATGTATTGATTATATGGATTTTTCGTATAGACCGCAAAGCCCAAACACACTTGCTTTGGCTTCTGATCTTTCTGTCTACTCGATTTGATCATCATCTCAATTTTATGTATTTTATCGCCACTCAATTGAATGCCGCCACCGCCGGGCGCCTCCGAAGCCGCCAGAAGTTAATCTCTCCATTTCTTCGTATTTCCTCTTAAGAGTATTTTCGATTTGAGATTTCTTTTGACGAAGAATATAATAATTCTTCAGAGAGAATATATAATCCGTTTGATTGATTCGTTTCATTAATTCAATAATCGGACCATAGCAAGGTTCCTTTTTCGATTTTTCCGCCAATAATTCTTCGGCTAATTCCATAGACTCTTCAATTGAATTCGCATTGGGCCTATAAAGATTGATAACTGCGTAAAAATTTGTTCCATAATTTTCTGATGGAACTTTTAATGTTATTTCGGGGAACTCGTCGATTGCGCTTCGACCATTTAAAACACCATGCGTTCCGGCTTCCGATTCGTAACGAAAACGTAAATTCTTTTGAGGTTGCTGGGTGATTTCTAACTTCGGCTCAAATGGATACATATTTTATATTTTTTAAATATTTCTTTTTTAATTTAATTTAAAAACTAATTTATTTTTTTTTTTTTTTTTGCAAAAATTTACCGATTAAATTCGTAAATTCCGATATCTTTAACTTAAGAGCAGCACTTTTAGTTGCAGTAATAGACTGGCTTTTCGATTTTGAACTGTTTATATACATATTTACGAGATTGCCTACATCATAAAACAAATCGTCGGAGCCTTACAATCGGTTGGCTCCCTTTTTACATATTTTCTTGTCGTTTGTAGAATTCAATAAATTCTGGGGAAGTCTCTTGGAACGTAAAGCTTAAAGAAAAAATGTATACAGTCTTGAAAATTATTTTATTTTTTCAATAAATTTTCAAGCCTTTTCAGAGAGCTAAAATTCTGGCGGTGAGAAGGAAGGAAACACACTCGAGAAATTTATTAGAGACAAATTTTTTCTTTCTATTTGGATTTTCTGCGATGCCATTCTTTGGAGAAATACATAGGAATCTATCGCTTTTGATGAGAACATAAAATATATTGAAATATTTTTTAAGATAAATTTCCTCCTAAATTTCCATTTAAATACTACGAATTTAAAACACCAAAGTAGAGTGTAACTCCGCCTTATCGTGATTTTGATAAGAGTTTGAAATTCTTTTGAATTTTTATTCTATCGGAATTTTATTTGAAGAAAAAGACAAGATTATTCAAGATAAAATATTTACTCTTTTTCACTTTCGTTCGTTTTGTGTAATTCGTTGTAAATTAAAAATATAGAGGCTTGGTGAATGTAATTCAATGATAGAAAATTATTACATTTACATCTGCGAAACAAATCAAAAGTTTCAAGCCTATTTAAAGGCAAAATTTTATTGATCTTTCGAAAGCCTTGTTGATTTGATTTCAATTTCCGAAGAACAAATTTTTTTTTATATTTTTTTTTTCCTGAGAATATTTGGTTTTGATTTCCAATTCAATTATATATTTGTGTTTCTGAAGATCTTAATCTTTAATCTTTTGGCATGATTAAGGTTGTCAAAATGTTGATGTGGTATACATCTTTTATTAACCTCTAAAGTTCAGTAAAAAAAATTTAATTCATGCTTTTAAATTAGAGAAGAAGGAAGAAAGAAAGAACGAGAGCGAAAAAGAGAGCAGGAGATAAAGAAAGCGAGGGCGAAAGATGGAGAATGAGAAGAAGGTTCTCTCCGAGAAAGAGAACGAGGGAGAGAAATTGTAGAAGGAGAGACAGAAATAGAAGAGAGCCAGAAATAGAAGGAGAGCCAGAAATAGAAGGGGAAGGAGAGGAAGAAATGGAAGGGAGAAGGAGAGGAAGAAAGAGAAGGAGAGGAAGAAAGAGAAGGCGAGGAAGAAAGAGAAGGAGAGGAAGAAAGAGAAGGTGTGGAAGAAAGAGAAGGAGAGATAAAAATAGAAAGAGAGATATAAAGAAGGGAGAGGGAAAGAGAAGGTGATAGTTCGGGATGGCGAGGAATGGCGATGGAAGAAGACGGAAGGAGATAGAAGGAGAGGGAGAAAGAGATACAGATAGCAAGGTAGAACGAGGGAAACAGATAATTAGAAAAATAGAGGAACAGATAATTAGAAAAATAGAGGAACAGATAATTAGAAAAATAGAGGAACAGATAATTAGAAAAATAGAGGAAAAGAAAGTTAGAAAAGAAAGAGAAAGAGAAAAGAGAGAAGAGAGAAAGAGAGAAAGAGAGAAAAGAGAGAAAGAAGAGAAAGAGAGAAAAGAGAAAGAGAAGAAGAAAGAAGAGAAAAGAGAGAAAGAGAAAAAGAAAGAGAGAAAGAGAGAAAAGAGAGAAAAAGAGAAGAAGAGAAAAGAGAAAGAGAGAAAGAGAGAAGAAGAGAAAGAGAAGAAAGAGAGAAAGAGAAAGAGAGAGAGAGAAGAGAGAGAAGAGAGAGAGAGAAGAGAGACAGAGGCAAAAAAGAGAAGAGAAAGAGATGTAGATTTGAGTTTCTTTTAATGGTAAGCTTTTTAGTCTATGCCAAAGCTAGAGTTTATTTTTAAGGCCCAATACCTGCATGTTTTTCCAATATTTTTATTTTTTCACATTTTCAATGCGGCCAACATAAAAGCACATTACAACGATAAGATCTTTTGGCTTTTCACCGATATTTTTCTATTCTGTGAAACTTCATCCAATTGGTCGCTATGTTAGACCGGCGTAATTTTGATAGAATTTTGGTTCTGGAATTTATTGTAATATTATTTCTAAAATATTTAAAAAAGTTTTCCCTTCAGCTAAATGTTCTCGTTCTCCATTTGCCAAGGTTTCCATACGGGAAAAAGTATGAATTCCATTCTCGGCATGGCAAAATTGAATAATCGATTCGACAAGCTCCGTTATGTTATTGAGTAAGTATTGAGCTAGATGCAGTGGTCTGTATCCTTTGTTATTATAAACCATTAAGGAGTTTTCAATTTGAGGACGATAGCTGTTGTTGCTGTTCAAAAGTGTTTTAAGGAAATTTAAACAATTTCTGCTGTCGTTTTTTATAGCAGCATGCAATGCTGTTGAACCCGCCTGATCCTTTAAATCGATCTTGCATCCTAGCTCAAGAACCGGTCTCATATAATCGGATTTATTGAGACGACAAGCGAATTGAAAAACGAATTCACCCTGTTTATTCAAGGCCTCGGTAAGCAAACGATTCGTGCGAGATAATTTTATGAAAGGATCAATTCGCTGGAGAACATTATAGAATATCGCATCGTGATAAATTCTGTCGCCATATGTACTCTGATATCCTGAAAAGCAATTCGTAAATTCTTGAGCTAATAATTCCACCTTGATTTTAGTTTTTTTTTATTATTGTTCTTACTGTAATTAAAGCATTGTATCATCCTTAAGGATATTTCAGGTTGATCACAAAAATATTGTAAGATATTTTTGTAGGTACTTTTGAATTGCATCGTCGATATCTCTTATATCACCGAAAACTATTGATGTCTCAATGTTATTCTGCATTTTGTCTTGTACTTCGGTTTTATTTTTATTTTATATATATATATAGGAGGTAAAACTTTTATTTAAATTTCTTTCTATTTTTTTTTTCCCAAAAATTTCATCTGCTGGGAGACAGTTTTTCCATTTTGATCATCGAAGAATTAATTTTGTTCGCGGCACAGTTTGAAAAGTTTTTGTCACTTTTTTCCGAGAATTTCGACCAACTTTAAGAGCTTTTCTCATAATTATGTCTTCGCCGGAATCGGTTTCGATTGTGATGACGACGAGTGAAGCGACGCGTATCAGTGCCACTGCCTTCGGTTATCGCCCTCTTTGAACACGTAAAAAAAGGCTTCGATTTCGGGAAGCTCCCGTTCTATTTTTATACCCGACACACTCTGTCTCGAGGGCATATTGCGTTTGTGTGGTTGTGTGTAACATCTAGCATCAGTCGAGATAGACCATACAAAATGTATGTATATAGAAATGATCAGCGTCACCAGGAGATTCGATTTAGCCATGTCTCATCATGTCCGTCTGTCTGTCTGTCCGTCTGTTTGTATACAGTTTTCTTATCGAAGGAGTTGAGCTGTCTTGAAATTTGGTATGCATACTCACAGGGACATTAGTAAGAACAAGTTCGAGAATGCACCCGATCGGACCATTTTTAAGGGTGCCTCCAGTACTAGGGTCTGTTATGAAAATCATAAAAATTGCTCTAAAACCGGAGTTTTTCAAGATATTTTGATGAAATTTGATAGTTGAATATATTTAAAGACAAGTTATTCAATTTCCAAAAATTGAAAAAGTGGGCGTGGCCGAAGGGAATTTTTCGAAAATTGCCTCCTACACCCGAAATGCAAATGGGACTTGAACGAAATTTGGCACTTATGCTTCCTTTGTAGCCATTAACATCCTATCCAAAAATTTATTTGATAGGTCCATTATTAAGGGTACCTCCAGTATTAGTGTCCGTCACAAAACTCCCAAAACTGCCCCAGAATCGGACTTTTTCGAAATATTTCAATGAAACTTCGAATTTTAGCGCATATTTAAGCCTACGATTAGATTCAAAAATTCGAAAAAATTTGAAAATTGGGCATGGCAAAGGGGCGGTTTTCGTAACGAAATTTAACAAAAGTCGGTATTTGGGGCCCTTTATGGCCTTAAAAATCTCTAGAATATTCTTTCTTAATGGTCCTGTTTTTTAGGCGTTGTTCAAAAATTATTTAAACATGTGTGTCTGTGTTCGGTATTTTACTGTCAGGCTCGCCTGACTGTAACACCCTTACTTGTTTGTTCTATCACTATGCTTTTTTTCAGAAATCAATGTTGAAGCTTTTTATTTAAGTAGGTACCTATTGATTTATATTTTTTATTTTATTTAAATGAATTCTTTTTAGTATACTTATTCGATATGTTTGTTCGCCCTTTGTTGAATTTCTGCAACTGTTCAAAATATAAGTACAATCAAAATTAACCAGTTCTCACCAAGTGCGCTTTGAACTGTAATTGGCTCCATATCATTGTTCAATCGAAACATCATTTGTTTAGATGGTGAATAAATTCTTCGAACGGGACACAACTTAAGATTTGTAGTTTCCATAAAATATCTGATATTTTTGAGGACACGGAAAAAAAAATGCCAAATACAAAAACTTCGACTATTATTCTGCTGATTTATGTCCCTATTGAAAGAAGCCATTGATAAAGGAATTTTATTCAATTCGAGTAGAAAAATCGAAAACGATTTAAAAAAAAATTTTTTTTTTTTTTTTGCTGAAAACAAATCCACACCAGCAAGAAGCAAGCAATTTATAAATGAAAAACCGAAGCAGAGAAGCGTTGAAACCCAAAATTATTGATTTTGCTTCATTGCTTCACATGTTCATAATATTGCAGAAATTTTTTTTTTACGTTTAATAAATCTGAGAATATAAATTTTCTGTTCACCATCACCATCCTATCCATCATGGTCATCAATTTACCACAACCTCACAACATCAACATCAACATCAACTCGAAAATATATTCGAAATGCAACTGTGTTGTCTGAACTTGATGAAGTCGAAATATTTTGGTATACAGGCGAATCAATTGTCGGATATACTGTGCCGCGGTGCTGTCGTGTCATCGATACAATCGGCGAATAATACATTGACGCGTGGTGTTTCCCTTCACAGCCGGAGTGGCAGTGCTCACGGGAGTATTCATGGCGGTAGCCATCATGGGAGTCATCATGGTAGCCATGGCGGTTCTGGGAGTGCACACGGCTCAACGGGCTGCTTGCAGGCCGGCATTAGCGGTGTCGTGGCGGTGTCGGTGGCGGTGTCGGCAGTACTGGCCATTTGGTTAGTGCCAGCGGTGCCAGCGGTAGTGGCAGTGTTGGCATGCTATCGGGCAACATTGATACCGGTGACTATGATGTACCGCATCCGCATCCATATACGCATCATTATATGCAAACAGCGGCATCATCCATAACGCCACCTCATTCCACGATGAGTTTGATCGGTTCTCGACCGGGTTCGGCGGGTGGCATTTGCCCTGGACATGATTCTGGTTCAGATTCAAGTCAAGGCTGTGGTGGTTCGATCATGGGTGGCATGATGACCAATACAGGCGGTGGTTTGGGTGGCGGCATGGCTGGGATCGGTGGTCATATAGGCCATCATATGGCGATGCATTTCGGCGGAAGCGGCTCTCTGGGGCGCTGCTCGAGCCGCTGCCATAATACGAATGCAACAAATACAACTGATGACTCGGGTGGCGGCAGCGGCGGCAGCATGTTTGGCGGCGGGAGCGGCGGTGGCATCACAAACAGCAGTGGCCGACATAGCTCACTCGGAACAATACATAATGGACACCATCACCAGTATCATCATGAATGCATACACTACGAACGTTTACCCATTCCGGTACCGATTCCAACTATTCCGACACAGCATCTCCAATCGGAGGAGGAAGTTGAGCCGGCCTATGCGACAGGTATGTTGTAAAACGAGGGCGGCTAGCCGGGTAACGTTTTATGTATGCATGTATGTATGTACCTAGACGTATCAACAAAAATGCATTCGTTTATTAGCAATCAAATAAGGGTACTATGTGCCTTTTACTCTTTACTGTTATAATGGTTTTAAATATTCGTGATACCTAAGAACCCTAAGGGTTTTTGTGTATTGCAGTCTTACGGCCGCGGCGATTTTCAGAAATCTGAACACGCACAGGCCATTTCAATTTATATACCTATGTATGTAAGCTTAAAAATATGTTATACATTCATGGCAATTTGAAGAAAATTGCAGGGTGCTTTGCAGTCGGCTTTGACGATCTTCCTTGACCTTATCTTCTCTGTTTTCGTGCTATTGATTTGCTGTTATAAAATAATTTACGTACATAACCACAACCGCTTAGTATGAGATACATATGTATGTACGTGCTCGTTATAGACGTCGCCATCTACGAGGTTTTCGGAAAAGTTCTTGACTTTGCTCTAAAGAGAATGTTGGAATGTCAATTAGTCTAGCAACCACCACCATATACAGCCATGGCCACTATAAATTTTTAAAAACTCTTTCCTCTATGGGACCACTTTTGACAGAAATAACAGATGATGACTTGCGAACGAACGAACATGTCCATTTAATGTAGACTTTACTAAATTTAATTTTTATTTCTTCTTCTTAAATATAACCCCTTAAAGCTCCCGGAAGTAAAAAAAAAAAAAAAAACAAAGCTTCATTGTTTGAATATAAAACACATGTTGAAATAAAAGTGATTTCCTTTGATATCTCTTGGTTTTTTGCTGCAATTCCTCGTAGTTGATTTTTCCGGTATTTCTCCTTTCATTGAGAACACCCAAATGCACACAAACACACACACATGCACACACCAACACACACGAAAACCAACACAATTTGAATTCTTCTCAATTATGCTGTTTCTGCACTTGTTGTTTGTTACAATTTCTGTCCATTGAGTGACCAAACAATTGACTCCATGACGAATGGTATAACGTCTTCTCGAAAGCATGAATAAGCCAATTGAGGAAAAGGCACAATTCAATAGAATATTAAATGCTCTACTATAGTTTCATTATTCCGACAAATACAGACAAAGTATGTTCGCCGCCGATGCAGAATGCTAAGCAGAAGCCACAGCCACAGCGAGCAGGAGCAGACACAAGTGGAAGGCAATGTTCTGTATTATATTATAATTTTGATTTGGTTTTTTTTTTTTTTTGCTTTCTTTTCAATATCGCCGCCGCGTTGCTGCTGCTGCTTCTGTTGTTGGGGTTATTGTCGTCGTTGTCGACCGACCACAAATATTGATGAGCTATGAGAGCATTTATTTGCAGATATTCAGTTGCCTTTATAGGCGTGTAGTGGATGGGCAAAGACGCTCTTCTAAATCCATAGCAGTTGGGGAAACGTGTCGACCCTTGTTTACTAATAGCGCTACGGTGATTGACAATAGAAACGTGCGTGCTTATTAATAAAAAAAAAAAAAAGTATAACAAAAAAGAGAGAAAAAATAAAAGAAAGAAAGAAAGAAAAAGTTCTTAGATAGCCCATTTTCCCCCAAGTGCTTTTCAAGAAAACCGTGTATGCAAATATATTGAAAAATTTGAACGCAAGTGTCGCAACATTCATCTAAACAATGATTATGTGGAGCAGTATTTGTGAGGCTGCCTCAATATATGGCATGCAAACCTCGGCATTTTTCATGAGCGGCGGAGCGGGATGTGCGTATGAGAATTCTTCTCTAAATACATTTACACATAAATATATAAGCATGCGAGTATATAGTAGTATATATGTATACATACAGCATATAAATTTTCCCATTTATTTGCGATCGATCAAAATCTACTAATCTTCAGTTTGAACTTATTTTAACTGGTTCAGTCATGTTATACTCGAAAGTTGTCAACTAATTGAACCAGAAATATTGAATCAATTGAGAGAAGGTTTTTTTTTTGTTTTGTTATACCTACTTTTCTTCTTCTTGCGAACACTGACCCTAAGAAAAGTTTTTCTCAGGCTCACACGAAGGCATCAGTGTCAGAGAAAATTGAACAACAAATGGCTTTATGTCATTTTGGATTGTGTTTTCGTTTTATTATTATTATTATTATTTGTTTGGTGTTTTTTTATTTTTCATTTCGTTGTACATTGTTTTCAAATACCACATTTCTAAATACCACATGATTGGAAATTAGGAATCGCTTGCAAAAAACGAACAAAACAAAACGAACGATAAGATAAACTTAGCTACGATGGTGTTACCACAAAGCACGCTACTCAACTACCAAGAAAAGTTCGATCGCTATTTAAAGAGACATTTTCAATATGGTTTTATGAAAATCAAATCATAATTTTAAAGCTTAAATAATCATAGAAGAAAATGAAAAAATCTTTTTTCAAAAGTCTTGAGCTCAAATAACTTGCGAAGCGACGTCGGACTGCCCTGCGTATGAGCAACGTATTTAATTTCATATTAAATTACATTTCACCTTTGAACGCACGACTCCCTTCTCGTTTCTCCCTTCTCCCTTCTCGCTTCTCGCTTTTATTATGTGCTATTGTTACAAACTTTGCAATCGAAGTCGTGTGCTCGAAGCATTTTGCCAGTTATTGAAAGTCGTCGTGTATACCTACCCACAGTATACGTATAACAAATGCAGATAAGTTCCATTGTGCCTGGTGCCTAACATTTATTTTATTGCCTGCGATAGTCAGATTTTCCTGCAATAGAAGTTTGAAGTAAATAGTACGTACGATAATGCGATAGTACACAAATGACCTTCTGCTATAATATTTTCAAAGAAGAAAAAACAAAAAAAAAAAGCAAAAATATTTTCCTCATTCTTGACATAAATTTTGCGTGGAATGAATGGAATTGAAATTTTTGAATTAAAAAAAAAAGTACCTCAAGGATAAATGAAAAGTGCTTTCCCATCTTGAAATCGAAATAATTCTTTTATGACTTGAATTTAATCTACAAACAAACAAACAAATGCGTATTTTTTCAGTATTTCCAAATGTTCCTTCGGCACCTGGAATGTCATGCGATGGCGAAGACCGTGAGTGATGTTTTCATTATGTTCTTTATATTTTTTTTTTGTTTTTTTTTTTCGGATCATGAAATTGAAATAATGAAATTTTGTTTTACATTGCAGGGAGTATCTACAGACGGGGAGCACGCAGATGGCGTAAATTATATCGTGTAAATGGACATATTTTCCAAGCCAAACGTTTTAATCGAGTAAGTCATTCATTTGAGATTCATTCGTAAGTGATTCCTGATTTTGCCAGTTTTCTTTCGAGCTCTCTTTTTATGTTTTGTTTTTTTTTTTTTTTTTGAACACAAGCAGAACGAATGCCAAAGAATCGCCGATGCTTCATAAATTATGAATCATAATGAACAGTGTTGCCAAAAAAAACTGATCAAAAAGTACACAAAACGGACCTTTTTTTTTATAGAAAAAGTACGCACACATATATTTTTTTGTAAAGAAAAATCACAAAAACTAACGTAATTTTTTCATCATGGTAATATATTTATACAAGATGAATTTTTTTTGTAGTCAAAGACTAGACTAAAAGACTAGTTTTGAGTATAAACTTATTAAAAATAATTTAACGAGCATTCGATTTAGCGAGGCTCGCATTTAACGAGCATTCAAACTTTTTCTATTGAATACTTTATATAACGAGGAAAATGGCATAAATTTTTTTTTCTGCACTCGGTTTAACGAGCAACATAAAACATCAGTGAAAAATCATAAAGAGAAACAAAGAGGAATGCAAGAAATACAGCCCAATTATGAATATTTCCGGGGAACGATTTGCCGGGGAATTTACATTTCTCGAGACTAAAATTCTCCTTTTTTAAATCGATAGGGTAAGAAAAATTATGAGTATGGGTCAAATACCCATTCCCTATCAATTTTCTTCCCACATATTTAAATAAGATGAAGTTTACTCTCGAGAAAAGTAAATTCCCCGGGAATATTCAGAATCAAGCTGATCGTTCGCCCAGTTTCTATTTTTAAACGTTAACAATCAAAGAAAAACTGAAATCGATAGTCCTGCAACTCTAATGCGGAGTTGATCGAAATAGTACGCAAATCGACCAAAAATAATTTGGTACATGAAAAGTACTCAGGTGATTGAAAAAGTACGCAATGCGTACTAAAGTACACAAAACGGCAACACTGATAATGAAGCACATACAGCGGAATCTCTATAACTCGAACCTCGTTAAATCGAAATCCCCAGTAAGTCGAAAAAAATTCCATACCCTTCTGGTGAAATAATGGATCTCGAAGTTCTTGTTAAGTTGTACTTTTTTTCATTTACCTTGGCAATCGAGCTATAGAGATTCCACTGTATTTTATGTACATCAGCGTTGCCAGATGACTTTTCTTACAAAGCGGGATTTTTGAAGAATTTCCCCACAGAATTCCCACAAAAAACCCCTTTGCCAAATATATTCATAATTACCTTTATTTTTTTTTTTATAGTTTTATTGCTCGCATTTAGGCATGATATTTTTAATAAAATTAAATTCGTTTTTAGCTTACAATATTAATGAGCACAAAAAGAAAAAAATCATTTTCCATATATTAAAAAAAAAAAAAAAAAAAAGCGGGATTCTTTATGTCCCGGCGGGACATTATAATTTGAGGCCAAAAAGAGAGATATCCCGCAAATTTCGGGACGTCTGGCAACGCTGATGTACATATACAATATCCTTGCGGACACTCCTCTTAAACGGACACTTCTCTTAAGCGGACAACCCTCTTAAACGGACACTAGTTTCCTCTTACTCGGGCACATTTTTCGGTCCCGTGGGTCTCCGCTTAAGGGAGAGTACATTGTGTATATATCTATATTGTAGGTATATTTAGTAAATGTGGAAGCTGCCAGCTTGATCCACTCCCTAGATAGGTAGATACATAATTCGTTCTGTTCTTGCTCAAAGAGATAAAGTTGCAATCAACAACACAGGCTGCCTGCCTTGTTATAATCAAATGAACATCAAACAACACGAGTCATTCAATTTGTTTTTATTTACTTATTTTTTGCTCTCTCGCTCTCTCTCTCTCTCTCCGAAATACTTTAGCGTGCATTCTGTGCCTATTGTCAGGATCGTATCTGGGGCTTGGGTCGTCAAGGTTTCAAATGTATTCAATGCAAGTTATTGGTACATAAAAAATGTCATAAGCTTGTTCAAAAGCATTGCACTAATGAGCATGTTGAGCCATTGGTAAAGGAGCGCAACGATGCATTCGCGGAGCAATTGCCCGATACGCTGCCCCCGATACCTTCATATCCGATAAGCAGCAGCGGCGGCAGTGTCGATGAAACTTGCGACCCATTGGCCGTGCTCGAAAGTGTACAAACACAAGATGCCATGCAACAGCAGGCACAATCGCAGCACCAGAATATTGAGGAGCAATTGGAATTGGGTGGCACGCAACGTCAGTATTCGCTCAATGATTTCGAATTGATACGTGTTATTGGTCGTGGCAGTTACGCGAAGGTCCTTATGGTCGAATTGAAGCGTACGCGTCGCATCTATGCAATGAAAGTCATTAGGAAGGCACTTGTCACCGATGATGAGGATATTGATTGGGTTCAGACGGAGAAGCATGTCTTTGAAACCGCATCGAATCATCCGTTTCTAGTTGGATTGCATTCGTGTTTTCAAACCCCATCACGTCTCTTCTTTGTAATTGAGTTCGTACGTGGCGGTGATCTGATGTTTCACATGCAGCGTCAACGAAGACTTCCCGAAGAGCATGCTAGATTCTATGCGGCGGAAATAAGTTTGGCATTGAACTTTTTACACGAAAAGGGCATCATCTATCGCGATCTGAAATTGGATAATGTGCTGCTCGATCACGAAGGTCACATCAAGCTGACCGACTATGGTATGTGCAAGGAGGGAATACGCCCCGGCGATACCACATCAACGTTCTGCGGAACGCCCAATTATATTGCACCCGAAATATTACGCGGTGAAGATTACGGTTTCTCGGTGGATTGGTGGGCGCTTGGTGTACTTCTCTATGAGATGTTAGCCGGACGAAGTCCATTCGATATTGCCGGTGCATCTGAAAATCCGGATCAGGTACGAACAAATCTGTCAATTCCCATCTCCACAGAGCGTGCCTATCGTTAATTAAATTTTTTATTCAATTTCTTCTTTCAATATGCTCAGAATACTGAAGATTATCTGTTCCAAGTGATATTGGAGAAGACTATACGTATACCACGCTCGCTGAGCGTTAAAGCGGCATCGGTACTCAAAGGTTTCCTGAACAAGAATCCAGCCGATCGTTTGGGCTGCCATCGTGAGTCTGCTTTCATGGATATTGTAAATCATCCGTTCTTCAAAGCTAATCGACTGGGAAATGGTAAGTTAAAATAGCAACAAACATATGCGTACGGGTTGTACTACTACTACAACTACAACACATATTTTAACCATGGGCACGTGTGAAATTTTGATGATTTACAATTAATCCAACAAAAAAATAAAAAATAAAATAAAAATCATATACTATATATACTTTTTTTCCAAACGCAGTTTTTCAAAGCAAAAACAAAAAAGAATAGCAACGTAGAGTGTACTGTGTTTGTATAACTTAGCAAAAGATTAGTCCAAAATAATGATTTTTTTTATTGTTTTTTTTTTTCACTTTTAACCCCGTATTCCTTATGATATCTTAAACATAAGATTGCACGAAAGGAAGTACAACCGCCTTATATACCAACTTATGACTCTGGCGATCCGTATATGACTACGAATTTTGACATTCAATTTACCAGAGAACCGGCTGAATTGACGCCAGATGATCCGTAAGTGTGCGCAGCTATGGACTGCGACTCTTCTGTGTTCAATTTCGATTGCTTTTTCTTCTACATATATATATATATATATATATTTGATTCGTTCTTAATATGTGAAATTGAATTTTTTTGCATTTTTAATAGTGTGTTTTGCATTATTAACCAACCACCCTTCCTATGCGGTTTTTTGAAAATTTCCCTTTCTATCGGGCATGTCTCCGATTCGATTCCATAAGTTTTAACTCTCAATCCGTTGTTATTAATCTTTTTTAGCCTTTTAAGGCCCATTTGCTACTGTTCCGGTTAAAGGTTATCGTCAAGATATCCTCTCAAAATCAGAAACAGTAGCAAACGGGCCTAAATAATCTATTTAATTTTTTTTTTAAATAAATAGTGCTTTATCTTTGCAGTTCTTTCTTGATTTTATGATTATTTTTAACTTGATTTTTTTTTTATTGAATTGAAATATCGATACTTGTGCATGGTAAAAAAGAACAGCTGAATTTATGTAATACATTAGGGGACCACAATCATTGTCACTTGAATCTGCGTTAATTTTGGGTTTCTCTGTAAAAAAAATTAGTTGATTTATTTATTTAAAATTTTTTTAATTTTTGGTACAAATATTAATTGCTTAATATTTGTTTTTCTATTATTCGGGCTTAGGGTCAATACATTCCATTTCTGAAATGTTAATTTTTGGCAATCGAAAAAAATCTTTTTTCTGATTGCCGAAAGTTTTTTTTTTTTTTAATGTTTTAGTTCGATGCAGACCTGGGGCCTTACTCTGTATTGCGATGCGATATGCAAATCGATGCGCGATAGCTTATTTCGAATCGCAATTGGAAGGGTTGTTTGCAGTTATTTCCTTTTTCAGTTTAATTGATATGTTGGAAATGCATTTCCGAACTGTTCGATTCATTTTTTACGTATAAAAAAAAAAATAAAAACTATTCCAATTGCGACTTGAAATAAGCTATCGCATCGATTTGCGTATCGCATCGCAATAAAGAGTAAGGCCCCTGTTATTTGTGATGCATAAGCCCCGGATAAACAGTCCCAAATATTCAATAATTTGAAGCATTCACGTTATTAAGTTGAATCTTATGATAAAGGTGAACCTATTTTTAGATCGGACTGATGTCAAAACTAAGTTCATGTGACTTATCCATGCGAAAAAGCTCTCAGATTTCGAATTGCTTTGGGTATTACCACCTGATAAGGCTCAGTCCGTGTGTGATTTGCTCTTCATTTTGACACACACATACACACACACACACAGTAAGCATAAGAACCTTTTAAAATTCCTCCTTGTGTAGCAAAAGCCAGGGAACTGCATTTTATAGCCAAACAAGAAGGGTTGTTTGTCTCAAAAGGGGGTCTCCATTCGCAATTCATTGCAATGATGTTAATGCAAAGGTTTGCCTCAATTTAGATAAAAAAAATTGTCCCCCTCATTTTATCGCTTGTAATTATTTGAACGAAAACTTAAAAGTATGAACCGAAAGCAAATGTGGGGAAATATTTTTTAAATTCGATTTAGATGCGAACGGGCCCGCTTCAACTCCCGGCTCGACCGTGGTTATTAGCTATGTCTATTTTTAAGGATCTTTCTAATTCTTTTCTTCTTTGATTTCGGGCCGTTGCTGGTGCAACGTCTCTTAGTTATTATAGTTAAAAGTATTTGATTTATCACAGACCTAACTGTTATGGATAAATAAACAAAACTTATAACGAAGTGTATTAATATCAAGCATCTGAATTTTTTGTTCGAAAAAAAGGATTCACTCACTATAGCTTCGAAAGATGAACAACTAGAAGTTTATTGTTTGCTTTATAGTTTTAGTGCATTTTCCTATTTTTATTTTATTTTATCTTTATTTAAAAAAAAATATTTTTTTACTATCCGATAAGACTCTGCAAGAGCTTAAAGAAGTCTAAAGCGGTTCAAAGGAGTCATCGCTCATAGAAACTCGAAATTATTTCGCTTCCAATACGAGAAAATATAAATCATCAAATTTTCACAATTGCATCATCTGACTGAGACAAAATTACATGTTTTATTTGAAAGATAATTTTTATTTACATTTAAAATTCAATTCTTTATTTTTCTATGAAAATTCGAAATTGATAAAAAAAAAAAAAAAAAAAAAAAAACAATCGTCCTGGCTGAATCACATTTAACCAAAAACAAATAAAAAAAATCATCCACCATCTGCACTGCTTGCGAACTCCCTTTTTGCAATAAAGCTCGAACGTAAGCAAGTTTCACCGCCATTTAAACCGCGCTTAGACTCGGACAGAGATTTGGCAAACTTCCCGCCAGAGTTCACAGAAGAAGCTGTCCAACTGACTCCTGAAGATGAGTAAGTAATCGGTTTTTCTTTTCATTTTCGTTCATAAGTACATACTATACACACAATATTACATTGCCCTTTCGTAGCATTGGAATGTAAAATAGTATTTTTCGAGCTTAGCTTAATTTGTGCGCTTCGCTTTGCTTTGCTTTGCTTAAATAAAACTTTCCTATACATTGTATCTACGTGTACATATTTTATTCAAATAAATTTTCTCAATTAAAATTTTCCAAATCGATGTTACCTACGTAATTTTGTTTGTTTGTTTTATATTATAAACATGATCATCTTTTTACTTTTCTCAGTTGGGTCATCAACAACATCGATCAATCGGAATTCGAAGGATTCGAGTATGTGAATCCTCTACTCATGTCATTGGAAGATTGTGTTTGACATCACGAGTCCTGTGACTTACATCCATATAATATACGTGTAAGTTATAAGATATCGAACAATATTTATTGAATGTATAATATTGATACCTAATATATATTTTAGTTGCACGGTGAAGATTCCAGTGACTACGATTCCGTTGCAGACGATTTGAGTCTTTTACATTTACAGCAGCATTCTTCGCACCCTCAGTCACATCATTTTTCACAAACAATCGTTAACGTAAGCTCCAATAATAATTTAGTAAATAATCACAATCACCATCACCAATATCAGCAACAGCAACAGCAACAACAATTGCAGCAGCAGCAGCAGCACCAACAACAGCAAGCGCTTATACAACATCATAACGGTAACAATAATAATCATAATAACCATCAACCGAATCCTGCGAATGCAAATAATAACAAAAGTCTATTGCAGCACATGTTTTGCCTTCCCATTAACTAAACAGAAATTGACAGCCACGAAAATGAAATGAGTAGAAATGAAATGAAATGAAATGAATTGAATTGGAATCAAATCGAATCAAATCAAATGAAATCAAACCAAATTAAAGATAGAAAGAAAGACAGAGAGAGAGAGAGAGAGAGAGAGAGAGAGAGAAACGAAAAGCGCATTAGTTTGTAGCATAAAATCTAATAAGAATCATTATGTAAAACACCCATCACGAACGGGGATCTCAACATGGTATTAGCGGTGAGTTTTGAATCATTTCCATTATACATAAACATTTTGTCTTTTGTGTGTAGGTTTTTTTTAACTACTAGAATAATACCTTTTTTTTATGAAAAAAAAAAAAAAAAAAAAAAAAAAGATTAATTAACACACACCCGCCCTATATGGAAGTCGTCGAAGGCAATTTTAAAACGTCATTATGATCGTCCTTCAGGAGGAATTCTCGCTTTGAAGAGTTTTCCTCCTTCTAACTATTTGTCAGAATTTAAAAACATGAAAAAAAAAAAACAGAACGTTTCGATCATAAAAACCGACCGATTATCGGCATTCGTTATGCAAGAGAGGAGGGTCATTAACAGCTTTTAGTGAACAACTAAATCGATATTCTTAGAGTCCGTTATTTGTTTTGCCTGTCAAATATGTTTTAGTACTTGTTCAGGAAAGTTTTATATCCTCTCTGAGGTGCTTAATAATGACATCTTTCTACCTAAATCAGTTATTAGAGAATTTTAAAAAACAAAAAGCAAAATATAACATCCGATTTTAAATCACCAAAATGGAAGTTACTAGAATTTAAGCCTAATTGAATTCAGAGGTAGTTATGTTTACAGTTGCTTTGTAAAAATTCAGCCTTTAAAGGAATGAAGAATAGTGGTCCAAATAGAGCTTCATAATGCATGCCGCATGCGCGATTTCAAATGAAACTACATGAGGACCGCTATTAACTTTACTGAACTTTTCTAAATTATATTTCTATATTCGTACAATTCATGCAGCATATAGTAATTAATTGGGCTCACGACTACATATTTAGTAATACTTTTTTATACAAAAAAAAAAAAAAAAAAAAAGGGTGTACTAATTAGTACTTAATCAAATAATTGCTGCATAAGGACCACTCATGTTGAACAATCTAAAATGTATTGCGTCTAGTTAGTGCACGAGAGTAGTTTGAGTAGGACAACAACGAAGCTGTATGCGCTAGGATTTCTATTCAAATTTCCAAAATATATACACGTTGAGGTGTTTCTTCTTCTCGTTTTTGAATTTTTTTTTTTTTTCACATTCCATTTCTTTGAAATTCATTCGGTCCATGAATTTTTTTTTAGCCATTGGTTGGGGTATACCATGTCGTCATTCCCTTTACTCATAACGATATATGTGTATGTGTAAGGTAAATTTTGAATAAACAATGAAATACATAAGGTTTTAATGATCTAACTTAAGAAATCTGAAACACGTCAATGCAAAAGAAGTAATAAGTAAACGAATAATCAAATAAAATATATGAAATGTCTGCTGAATTATGTGCGAATCGTGCATTACACAAATTACTGATTGTTGAGAAGAAAACAAAAAAAAAAAAAAAAAAAACCCAAAAAAAATGTCACAAAAAATTGAAAAAACAAAAAATACGAAAAGGAATGAAAAAATCTGATACTGATATAAAATTGTCATAGATTCTAAGTTCGATTTAAATGGAAAAATGGAATTGTCTGAAAACAAAACAAACAAAAAATAAAAAAAAGAGTGCGCTTTTGAAACAAACAAACAAGCAACATGGATATAATATAACTCAGACCTTCAATTATCTGTAGACAACAAGGAATGCATGCTAAAAAAAAAAAAAAAACACAAACACAAAAATTAAACCTATATACTACCAATCAAACTTATACACCAGCAAATTGTACTCTACTACAAGTTACGAATTGATATGTAATCACAATTAAGTAATTAAGATCTAATCGGTACGTAAAGAGAATTCATTACGATTAATTAAATTAAACGAAAGGTTTTAAAATTTTGCAAGAAAAACAAAAAACAACATAGAGAAAAAGCACGAAAACGCTGTTTTCAAAAAATTATTAAATATTAAAGAAAATATTAAAAATTTTAGCCTTAAAAAGAATAGAACTAAAAAAAACAAAAAAAAAATTATAATGGTGAAATTAAAACGAAAGGAAGTTTAGGTTTACAGAGCGCATAAATATGAAAAGCAGTGAATTTTAGTACTAACTGTTTTATATAGGCATAAAGAGCATGTGTGACTTCATTTAAAGTAAACGTGCTAAAAAAAAAAAAAGAAAAAGAAACCTCTTTACTACGAAAACAATTTCTATTTTACTACTCTTCAAGTGGTATTATTAACTAATAATAGTTATTGAAACAGAATTTTCTTTCATAAATCCGTCTAATATATTTTTTAATTCGCATTTTAAATAACTCACTCGAAAATGGAAATGGACATGGACTTGCTTTGTTTTATTTTCTCGTAAAATTGTACTAAACGCATTTTAAGCGTTCATGATAGAGCGAAAAATATTTGCAATCGCCCATACAGAATCGCATCAAATCAATTAACAGTGCTATTTCTACTTCTGGAAAGTGATATAGAGAATTTTAAATAGTAAGTACTAAATCGATGCGATGCTGCATGACGATGACAACTAATATACGATATCTCAGTTATTTTCAATGGTAATAATTCGAAGGGTTTTGTTTTTTACTTTCTCCCTTTTTGCGATAGAGAGAGAGAGTGGCGGTTGACCTGTGTTGCGGGAAAAAATTAAAAATTTGCAACGCGCTCCATACGTTGGGAGTTCATGTCGCCTATTGAACTTCAATTATATATGTATATATCGCATACTAGATACAAAATCGGCACAACTCAAAATTTCGCTTTTCCCCAACAAACATTGGAAGCCTGTAAAAAAGAATTTTTTTTATAAATTAATATCTAAAAATTTTTAAAGCAAAATGGAGAAATTTTTAAATCTTAAGTCATTCTTTTAATATTCGAGTGTCCATTTCAATAAGATTATCGTTTACAAACGTATTGTATAGAAAATAATTTGCTTTAACAATTTTTATAAGCTCTATTGATGATTCAATCTATTTAAGCTTTAGTTTTCTACGTATTGTTTTACCTTCAGTAAAATGTAATCAAGCGCAAAGAAATTTATTCGAAGAACTTCGAATTGTGACGGTTTTGTGGTTAGTGTGTGATATATATATATGTATATATATACAGAGTCAAAAAAGCTTGTGTAAACGTAAAGCCTTATCATATGTTATGTAGTTATCGGGTTATTCTTTTAGGTAATTTTCGCCGACTAAGCCCTTAATTCCGTTTTAAGGGTCTCCCTTGAAACATTATTTGATGCTTCCGAATCCTTTTTTTTATTTTTATGAAACTGTCAAAACTGGCATCTACACATGTATCGTGCAGAAACCAAAACTACTGTTATTTAAAAACATTTTTACCTAATTGATTTGTGAATAAATTCATCCTCTTGACAATGAAAGCCAAATTTCCAACTCAAAACTCTTCCAAGCAACCCTAAATACGCTATGTTTATTTTTGGTATATTTCACCGTAAAAGTCTATTTTTCGCCATAGATACTTTTTTGGGTACGCTACTCCACCCAAACATATTGAATTTTGACTCATAGGTAAAAATAACGTTGTTCCAAAATGTTTTGAGTCCAAAATTTATATTAAATTGAAATTTTATATATATATCTATATAAAGAGGCTTCAAGTGTAAGTAAACTTTTTTGACTCACTGTAGAATTAAAAATTCAATTCAATAATTATCAATTTGTTTTGCCCTTTGGTTTCTATTTTCGTCTTAATGCGTTGAAATTTCCACAAAGCCTTATATTTCCATCAAGATCTTTCAAAGAAGCCAAAAATGACGTTCAATGTCGTAACTTTTTAAAACAAAAAATATTGTTATTGAAATTTTTACTAACGTAGTCCTATTTTTTTTGTTTTTTTTTTTGTGTTTTTTGTTTTTTGGAATTTATATTCATCCATGTTGTGTTTCTATTTAATATTGAAAAACATTCCGTTGTACTTAATGGACGTTTTTATTAATGAATAATTGTTAATTAAAAACAAGAAGAAAAAAGACATTATTCCATATTAGAATACAATAGTTATATATAAAAAAAAAGAAAATATAACAAAAAACTTATAACTTTAAAAAGAAGTATATAATTTCCTTCTTTAAATAATGCAAATTGAGCTCGACAGGGCCGAAGTAAACACTCTTTCAGAATTTTAAATTAAAGTATGAAAAATATACATATAATATATGCATATATATATGTTAAATGAGTTATTGCGTATTTCATATTTGCACTGGAAAACACGATGAAATAAATAAATTCAATTAAATAAAGAAAATAATTTCACACATAAAAAATATTTATGTTTTTTTTTTTTTTTTAGTAAATCTCATTGAATTGATAAAGAATTTTTTTTATATTCATCGTCATATTTTACGAAGTTTTTTTCCTATCCTCATTGCACAGTTTAGTAAAGAAAATTAACAGAAAATTTTCACCATTAAATCGTTTCAAAATGTTGACAGCTGCACTCAAAGTTTTTAATGTCCTTAACGCCAACTGCAAACAGAGGGGTGATGAAAATTATTTTTTATTAATTAATTTTTAATTTTTTTTGTCTTCATTGAAGAATTTCCACAAAGGAGTCAAGGCCCAATTAAATCTTGATTGAACATACATATCTTTACGTAACATTACTTTTCATGTAAAATTTTTATTAACTACTTCCTTAAATTGAAGAAAACAGATCGAACTAGATGCTTAGTCCTTTTAGACCTGATTTTCGTTTTTAAAATTTATTACTGCAAATCAGTGCTGCCCAGCGTAATACTCTTTCATATAGACGGGAATATTGGCGCTTAAGCCCTTTAGGAATTTCAACTAATTTTAAATTAATGGAACAACTAACTGATTGATTTTAAGTGACAATTAATTTAAACTCTGACTTTTTCCCATGGAGAAAACCAACTTTTTTAACATGGCGATGTCCTACGGCAGAGTCAATTGTCTGAATTTGCATATCTTTTAAATTAGTTATAAATCAATTTATTGTAAATTGATATTATTTTAGTTTTTCTTTGAATGATTTCAAAGCTGTTTCTTTCAAGTTAATTGAGAACAATACAGATCCCAAAGACCACATAAAATGCCCTATAAATCAGAATAAAGAACTAAAGTTAAAGTTAAAGTCAATCATATATGATAATTTAGTGATTCAGGATCTTTTTTTTTCCGGACCCAGGGATGGGCCGGGACATTTAAAAACGCAAGAAGAAGAAGAAGAAGATTTATAATTTTCTTTTTAATTTTCTTATTTTCATCTTAGAACTTTCATTTCGACTTGAGATATATATTTTTGGAATAAATGCGTTCAGTGATTGGATACAATATACCATTTTCATCTAAAAATACGCGGCATCCAAGCATCACCTGCAAAAGTAAATAGAGTAAAATTAGAAAAATTTCTTTCGTAATTGTAAATTTTTAACCCTCTATTGCATAGTATATTAAATAAGCGGAAATTAATTTTTTTGTTGTTGTAAATGGTTTTATTAATACTTAAAAATAATTATATCTATATCGCTTGCCATCAAAAAATAACTTTTTTTCCCGATTTTTTTTTTTGTCAGAAACGTATGAAATAGAGGGTTAAGAATCTATGGATTATAGAGGTTATTGCTGATGCCGTCGGCACTGGTGGATTAACCATATAGGCAACATAGGCAGCTGCCTAGGGTGGCAAATTCTGACCGTTTCCACTAGATAAAATGCAAATGCGAAAATTAGGCTGCTGAATGAGGCGGCAAAATCGCAACTGTATAAGGCGGCAAGTTGCCTTAATCCGCCTCTGGCCGCCGGTCTTATACTTGTTGTCAAACATTTGTCAACGCTGCCAAATATTGTACAGAGACCAAATTTAAA
The DNA here is from genome assembly GCA_020466095.1 of Chlorops oryzae. Lineage (NCBI taxonomy): Eukaryota > Metazoa > Arthropoda > Insecta > Diptera > Chloropidae > Chlorops > Chlorops oryzae. The sequence continues at coordinate 36,098,448 of CM035806.1, forward strand.
CCCCCCTCCCAAGCAGCACAGACTGGCCAACAGTGCCTACCGCCTACAAAGTATACGAGTCTGTAAGCGACCTAGCTACAAAGTAAACGAGATTGCAGGTGAATATAGCTTACTTTGTGTGGTGGTGGTAGGCGTTCACTCTAAAAAACGGCCACGCTCGAACAAAAGTATACTAGGATGGTATATGAGGTCGTATGCATTACCGCCTACGGCCTACGAAATGTGTTACGGTTCATTGGTTCTGTGAGCGGCATTTTGGCCGCTGGGTTCTAAAATTTCAAGACAGTCACTCAATACCATCGCTTTGCGATTATCGAAAAGTGTACGGCAGGCATTGGTCATCAAAATCTTAATATGCCACAAGATTAGAAATAATTAATGGACGAGGGGGACACCAACTCAGAGCGCATACTGAAGTGAAGACTGAGAGGCCTTAAATCGTTCAAGTTTTCATTTATAGTCATATGAAAATACAGCAATGCCGTGAAGAAATTTCTACGTTGAAGGTATATTTCGGTTGAAATATCTTTGAAAATAAAAATTTATGAGCTCAGTTATTTTTAACCTCAGTTGATTTTAGCAACAATTTTTTTTTTTTTTTTTTAGTTCATTTTTATACCTTTTCCGAAGGAATGGGTATATTAAGTTTGCCAGGGAGTTTGTAACAGACCAAAGGAGTCGCGATAGATATAGACATATATATATATATATATATTCTTGATCAGGGTGACGAGAGGAGTCGATCTAGCCATGTCTGTCTGTCTGTCGGTCACAAATTAGTTTTTCGTAATTTACTCCTAAACCATGAAAGATATCATATTGAAATTTAGCATGGACTTGAACCAGATAAATTTCCGAAAAACTGCATAAATTTTTTTAGTTTTAGTTTACTTTTTTCTGAAAATACCTATCCATATTGAAATTTGGCATGAATTTGTCCCTGGTAAATGTCCGAAAAATTGCATAAAAATTTTTTTCGCAGTCCTATCTAGGGTTGTGGGAAGTTGTTCAGAAGTTTGTACAATCACGATTTTTAACGTTTTTCGCGAATAACTTTTCTCACTATACATCCCAGACTATTGAAATTTAAAGTGGGTAAAGCTACAATATAGACTTAAGCTTTGGCTGAAAAAAATTGAGACATCGCTATAACTATGGTCACCATCATCGTACACATAAAAAAACATTTGTTTTTCTCTTATTCTCATATTTGTAGTGTAAGGTCACCTTAAGTGAACTGTCACTTAGAATGGACCACTTGAATGTTTACTATGTTGTGACAGCTGAAATGTCAAACAAAAATCACAGTCAAATTCACTGTTAACGTCAACAATAAGCTATAAAGTTTTCAGCTGAGAACACGTGTTTTTGTTTAAAATGGAGCGCATCACAAAAAAAAAAAAAAAAAAAACGAAAAGTGAAAATATTTGCGTTTTATAACATTCTGCATTTTTGTGCCTCCTACGAATAGTGCCAAAACGTCTTGTTAAACTTAAGAAGTATATTTCTTGTAAGTTTGGGCATTGAACTAAATAGTTCAAAATCATTTGGAAATTTGAATAGATGGAATAAATTTTGGTGGCTCACTTGAAATCGTATGATTCACCTTGAGTGGACCACTGCTTGCAATCTTCAGTGGACTGTCAAAATGTTTCATTCTTAATATAACTTTAGCATGTTTATGGATATAAATCGACTTTAGAACTGTGTTCACTAGTTTTATTAAACTTTTATGGTGATTTTTAAATAGCATTTGGGCATGTCGTCGATTAGTGCATCAGTATCAAAGACTTTTTTTTTACATGCAAACATTGTGTCTCGGATAATGACACTGAATCCGATGCTCAGTTCAAAAAATATTGTAGTTATGTGGTTTATTTTTGAGCTTTCGACCGTTATTTTTTTTTTTTTTTGAAATTTTCCTCGGATGGTCCACTCGAGGTTGCAATTTCGCATTTTTGGTTTTTTTTTTTTTTTATAATAAATTCGATAAGAAATATTTCGTAGCATTCCACACAATCAATGGAGCTGAATTAGTCTAAAGAAATTAAGGGTGATAACGTTCGATAAATTTGTGTGTTTGGATTGATTTTAGACAAGTTTCTTCAGGTTCGTTTGGGTGTGACGACGAATCGAATTTCATTTTACGATGAGCAATTAGAATAATCTATAACCTACGAAAAAAAATGACAACTAACTTACACAATTTGATTCACGATGATCATTGTGCCAGTAAACACAACGTCTGATGTCGTCGAGACCTTGGATAGCCGATGGCGCAGTCCATTTCTGGAATTGGAAAATTTTTGTAGCTATCGCAGTTTGAAAATGCTTCGGCTTGGTTCGAACGGCGAATAGCTTTTCAATAGAAAAATTGACAGTAAAACAACCACCATCGGTCGAATCGAATTGAACTTTTGTCATTTCGAAGATAATTAATCCATTGTTATTATTCGCTGAATGCAGGAAATGTGGCGACTGCTCGGATTCTTTTTGAAAGAGGTCCACGTGTAAGTAGATGGTTTTTCCTAGCAGATTCCTTGAGGTTTTTAATTGAACAATCGGATTCGTTTTCAAATGCCGCGTTGATGTCTCGCCCATAAGAAAGCCGCATGATGTTCTTTGGACTTCAGACTTGAAGCGAAAGGATAATGTGCTCTGAGGTTGTACTAAAAAAGAAAGATACGTCACTGTTTGGGTCGTTTGTCGTTGTTGTTGTTGTTTTTGTTGTTCAGCCTTAATGGCATTGATCACAGAATGCTCTTCAAATGGGAAATCTGAGATGCTATCGCAGTCTGTGCCATGATCGATTGAGGCTATTGGCGGCGGCTCTGCCGTTCGTATAGTTGCATTCATATCGATGAAAATGTCATGGTGTTGGCTTGTCGCTGCGGGAAATGTGCCATAAAATCCATTTTGATAATTGTTTGGCATTGCACTATAATTTTCAATAGAACATGGAATATTATGTGTGTGTTGTTGTTGTTGTTGTTGCTGCTGCTGCTGTTGCAGCACCACATTTGGGTATGCCGTAGTTTGCATCACGACCATTGAGCCCTCTTTAGCCACGGTTTGATTAAAGAATTCTGCTTCAATATTTGGAAGCTGGATAGCTGGCAGAAGTGTTGTATACTCTTGACCGGAATTTTTATTCGTTCGCGATTCATCATTATAGATTTTCGTGCTCTGTTGTTCGGTTTCGATTGCCAGTAGACTACGGTATGAAGACTCATATTCGGAGTCCTCAAACCATAAGGACGAAAATAGATCTATGTTACTCCTTTCAATGGAATTTTCAAAAACTTGCAAATCTTCGAATGGCAAGGGGCCCGATATCCGATTAGAATTCATTTTGTAATCAATTGAAAATTTTAAATTTATTTGAATTTTCGCCGAATTTAAAATTTTCAGACCGCTTTGAGCAAAGTTTTCGCAGAAACTGCTATCGAACTGTTGTGTGTTAAATGCCTGATTATTATTATTATTTTTTTTTTTAAATTTCTTTTGATAAAATTTTATGGAGGCCCAATAGAATACAATACATCAAAACGTTAATGTCTTGATTGCACAACAAATACTCGCATTCGCATTCGCGAATTTTAGCCGATTTTTCGGCATTCGCCTTCGAATAAAAGCGCGAATATTTTGCGAATAGGATCGGAAACGGCCGCGCCGTTTGGAGCGTCCGATTCCACGCCATTTCCTCAATCCCGGAATCCACGGCGCAGAAAATTTTGCTCAAACTCGCAAACGTTTCAAAACGAAGAAGGTTATTCATTTCTGACTGCAAAGGTATTTTGGCTAAAAATATTTCCGAAGAAGAAAAATAACTCTCGCCTTCTACACTTTTAGATGGTAATGAAAAAAAATTGAATCAGCCCAATTCTGCATATTCCCGGGGAATTTACTTTTCTCGAGAATTAACTTCTTCTCCTCACTAGTCCTTTTTGGACTAGTTTTGAGGTTTCTCTCTAAACTTTCTCTAACCCCCCCACATTTTTTTTGGGTTAATTTCTTATAATTGTTCAATATTCCACTGTGGCCAATAGTAAGCATTACCAAAGCCCTCTTTTTCTAGCTACGTCCCTGATAAACTGACAATTTCATCAATACAAAACCACGTTTTGTAAAAAAAATTCATAAACTAAACAAGTAAGAAAGCTAAAGTCGGTCAAGCCCGACTTTGAAATACCCAGCGTCCCTACATTATTAGCGCACTATGTTTTGCCTCTCCATTTGTGGGCGTGGCAGTGGGCGGGCCATATAAATTTTTTTCCTACACCTTTCATTCGCCTTGGTGAACCTATGTGGCGAATTTGAAGCTTCTACGCCTTTTACTTCACAAGTTACGATTAATCCTTCCTCCTTAATCCTTGTGGGCGTGACTCGAGGAGGACGGTGTCCATTTTCTTTACAGCGTATGTCCCTTTACGTAGTTTACCAGTACACCAAATATCAATGGAATGTGTTGAGTGGTTCGCACGTTACAAGCATTTTACTTAAAACTCATTAAATTCATTTGTGGGCGTGGCAGTGGGCGGATGCCTCCCATTTTTACTTAGGATCATACTCGGAGCCCGATATACCTGTGTGCCAAATTTCGACTTGATTGGTCCAGTCGTTTCGGAGGAGATCTTACCACGGACGGACCGACAGACGGACGGTCGGAAAGACGGACAGACGGACATGTCTAAATCGATTCAGTTTTTGATCCTGATCATTTCTATATATATTTGTCTATATCTAAGGAGCTTAGTTCTGGCTGTTACAAGATTTGCACAAAACTAATATACCCTGTTTACGCTGGCTATAAAATTGGTCGATATTTCATTAATTATTATATGGGCTTTTGGTCCCTCATTTTCACTGTATAGTGAAAGTATATTTGGCAATTGAAAAAATTTATTTTTCATAATTGCGAGAAGTTGGTAAAGCCGATACGACGTTTCGAAGCTTAGGTTCTCGATATATTTATGCGATACATATCGATCGATACTCCTTTCGGTCGATATTATCGAAGTCGATACTTTTGCCAATATCGCCCATACTTATTAATTATACTTAAATATTTGGTTAAAATGTTGAGATTTTTTCTCTTTTTATCTACTAAGTGGATGGGTTTCGGGTCAATTTTTACTGAAGTTCATTTCTAATATTTCATATCTATTATGCTTTCCAGATGTACAAAGAAATCTTGAGATTTCGGACAATTTTAGAACAAATTTGACATTTGAAATCCAGGGGGCCGCCTTACTCTGTAGTTCGACTCGGAAAGCTATTCCACTCGAACATTAAATCCGAGTCGAACGAATAACATTAATAACGTGTAGCGAAAATCTGATACTGGAAAGCATATTAGGCTAAAATTGTCTCATACACCAGAAAGTAAAATATTAAATCTTTAACGAGGTATAGCCATCAGTAAAAGCCAGAAACTGAGCAACTTAATTCTCGGCCACCCTGTTCGAGATCGATTTAAAATTGACCTGTAGCAAAATTGATCTAGCAAAATCAAATGCTGTATTTATCTTATAACTACTCTCAATATTGCAGGCAAAATTTTGTTTACATTTTACGTTTTGAATCGTGTTATTGAAGCCAGTAGAAATTATCTTTCGTTAAAACTCCTTCAACAACCATGAAAGTTTCATTTCAATAAAAATATATGTTTATTTATCGTTTCCAAATAAAATGGATTTAGTAAAAAATTAATATATATATAGGTACATATATGTTTATATATATATATATAAGAAAAAAGGTTTTCATCCTTCTAAGGTATTGAAAGAATCGATACCGGTTCTTGTTTTATTTCCTGTATTTTGGCTTCTGGAACAACATCACCATTTGCAAGCAAAATGTGCACGATGCCTTCATGTTTCTTGCCACTCGAGCGAGCTTGGAGAATGAATTCAATGCCATTTATGCTGAAATGTGTATCAGTTCCTCCGTCCACGAATTCACCCTGAACAATGAATGAAACCCAATGTCCAAACGTTCATATTCAAGATTCGGTTTAAACTATAATTGAAGTAATTACCGTTTCGGTTCGTAGAACGTCGTTGACGTACAGATTTAATGAGTCCAACTCGAGTGTTATGCGATACTCCACTCCATCGATAGTCGCCATCCATAATCGGTATTGCTTGGCCTGCTCGTCGGTGTATTGTTCCAAGGGTTTGCCATCGATGAAGAGCAAATACTCATATTTGAAACCGGGCGCCGGATCGACGCGAATTATGCAGCGTTTCTGTTCAATGTAAAAAGTATCCTCGCCAACCAATTTGAACATCCAGTCGCGTCGTAGAACCTCCTACGAATGCAATAAATTCATTGTGCAATCGAATGCAATTATTCTCTTCGTATATCCCCCTCCACCACCCCTTCGTTGTTTCATTCTTACCTTGCCATTCACCCAAATCATGCGCCGGCCACTGAAACGAAACACGGAAGGAATCGAACTTCTTTCTGAAGTATCCTTGCAGGAAAAAAAATTTCGATTAAAAATACCTTGTCGTTCCATGTTCCAACTCGATTCGATATAATTTGCCATTGACGTGAGCACACCATCTCGCCACGATGTTGTTACGATTGTAGCGTTGTTCTTCGGTTAGATAATCAAGATTCATAATCGGTTTGGTCGAAAGATTTTCCAATTTGAGTGTGGGCGACAGGAAAGACATCTTGAAAAAATTCAATTCTCAATTAAAAATAATTTAAAGGCTGATTTCTTTTTTTACTTTTATTTTATTTTCTTTTTGAAATTTTTTGATCTTTTTTGGAAAACTGAAAAAAATATTTTTTAATAAAAAAAAAAATCAGGAACGACAGTTCCAATTGGGATAACTTAGATTTTTAATATATTTTTTTAAATTTGATTTTCTATTTTTTTTTTTTTTTTTATTGACTAAAGTGTTTCTGTTCTGAGAAGAAGTTTCTGAAACGTTTTCTTTCGACTGTTTTTTAAAGGAAAAACTTTTTTCTCGACAGAATCATAGATTTGCTTCATTTCATATCCCAGCCGGAAATTTCACTTTTTCCGCACTAGTTCCTGAAGTAGTGAAACTTTATCCTGAAATTAAGCGCATAACTAAAACGTTACTGCCAATGAAATTTCCCTGCAGGCAGTACGAGTTATTTCTAAATCCACCAGGGCTGGTTCTTCTTTATACCCCAGCTTATGTATTCTTCTGTAGAAAATTAACATTTCCGTGTGGGCTAAAAATCACCACTTGTAAACTTGAACTAACGCTTTACCAGTGCTTTGGGAATCAATTGGGTAAATTGGGTATAGTTAAAGACTAGTTCTTTTTTAAAGGTTATTCACCATAATTTGTCGGTTTTTTTTTTTGGTTCTGACATTTTTTGGGCCTCCTATTTGCAATATTTAAAAGACACAGAACTATTTTTGTTGTTTTTTTTATTTACAAAAATATTTTCATGTTAAAGGTAGATTTAATTTTAGATTTCGGTGTAACATCGCTTTTTACAATAATAATATCATGGCAACTCTTATTACTGACACGAAAAACAATTTCAAGTCAGAGCTCTATACGAAACTCTAACCCCATTTGCACTAGTTCTTTAGTTCTGGTGAAAGTACTAGTTGACTCGAGGCAATTTACCCCACGCTTACTGGAGGGTTGCTAGGAGATGGCCGCTCTTTTCACTGCTTCAAAAGTCATGTGCTATTCACTAGAAAAAGAAGCAATGGACCCCAGCCCGCATGACAATTTCATTTCAGAAAAGAGCACATGATGCTAATGCGAATGAAAATGTCATTTAAAAAAATATTATATGCTGCGGTCATCTGCGAGGCGAAGAAAAATAAAAAGTTGGAATATTATAATTATTTATTATCAAATTTCAATCTAACCCTTTCACTACCATGGGGACAATGCATCCCAAAAAAATTTCAAAAATTCGAACAAAGCCCAATTTCTCATATATTTTGATTTATAAAGCAGCCCATTGGCTCTCACACATTTAAAGAAGGTACCAGTATCTTTTTTATAATTCTCATTGGGTCTATATAATTTTTGCATATACATATGTATATATGTAGAAGTTAATGTCTTACATAAATCGTGTTTAATTTTCGAAATAAAGTGTTTTTTTAAGTGTTAAGTGCAGTGAAACATATTAAAAGCAGCTCTTCGTGTGGTTAAGCAGTGTTGCGAAATCAAAACAAGTGACTGAAGAAATATTTGTGAAGTTGTTGTAAAATTTTTATACCTTTTCCGAAGGAAAGAGGGTATATTATAAAGCTGGAGAACTATCGATAGTTGCGACCATCGATAGTCTGAAGTATCGATAGTACTATCGGAGGATATATTTTAAACAAATTCCATTGGCAAATTGCTAGTGATTCAATCAAGCATCTTTGAGCTGTTTAACATTCAAATATCAACCATTTGAAAGTTTTAAATTTAAAAATTAATGGTGGTCCTACATATAACAATTTAATAAAATACTGTGCTTAAGTATCCCTCCTCAGAAGCCGAATTTGAAAATCTTTCTTACTCAATTTTCCGTACTTTGTAACCAGCACTGATGCTAGGCAATATTTTGGTGACTCTTTTCCCTTGGATATTGAAAAAAATCCCTTCATTTCTGTTTTCTTGAGGAAAGTGATCAGTAAAAATCCATTGTAAACATTTGGAGTGACTTTTGGTTAAAGGTAAAATCGAAAAAATCACTAAAAACTGAAAAACCCCATCGTTATGACATCAGTGGATACAATAAGATTTTAGCATGACGCCTATAATTCTCATTTGGTTTGTAAAATGGGACACTTAAGACTCGCAGAATTTCTGAAGATGATTCACGACGTGATGTAGCAAGAAGTTGTGTAAGTTGTAATCATCATCATCATCATGACCGTCATCATCACCGTCATCATCACCGTCATCATCACCGACATCATCACCATCATCACCAATCACCAGCATCAACATCAGCATCACCATCATCAACATCATCATCACCATCATCACCAACCTCGCGATCACCATCATCATCGACATTTTCGATTATCGATAATTTTGAAAATCGATGAATTTGATAATCGAAAGATGAATTTTCGAGCGGCTCGCCCTAATCATTTGTAGGAATCTGTCCATTTCAAAAAGAAGAAAGTCCTCTGTCACCGCCAGCACCACCTTTCCAATGCTAAAGTAAATGTCCATGAATCAAAACTATCGATTGTCTTCAAAAACGATTGTTTCCCCAGCCCTAGTATATTAAGTTTGGCACGGAGATTTTAACATACCAAAGGAGTCGCAATAGATATATGTATATATATATTCTTGATCAGGGTGACGAGAGGAGTCGATCTAGCCATGCCTGTCTCTCTGTCGGTCACAAATTAGTTTTTCGTAATTTACTCCTAAACCATGAAAGATATCATATTGAAATTTAGCATGGACTTGAACCAGATAAATGTCCGAAAAACTGCATAAAATTTTTTTAGTTTTAGTTTAATTTTTTTTGAAAATACCTACCCATATTGAAAAACATCAATTTAAACAAGTAAGGGTGTTATAGTCAGGCAAGCCTGACAATAGAATACCCGACACAGATACACATCTTTAAATAATTTTTAATATCAAGAGTTGTTTAAGGCCATCGGGGCCCCATATACCGACTTTTGTTTAATTTCTTTATGAAAACCGGCCCTTTGCCACGCCCACTTTTCCAATTTTGCGGAATTATAATCGGAGGCCTAAATATGTTATACGCGCAAATTCTAAGTTTCATTGAATTATTTGTAAAAAGTCATATTTTGAGGCATTTTTGGGATTTTTGTGACAGACCCTAGTACTAGAGGTACCCCTAAAAATGGTCCGATCGGGTCCATTCTCGAACTTGTTCTTACTCATGTCCCCGTGAGCACGCATACCAAATTTTGTCAAGATAGCTCAACTCCTTCGATAAGATAACTGTATACAGACAGACGGACAGACGGACAGACAGACAGACAGACAGACGGACAGACGGACATGTCTAAATCGAATCTCCTGGTGACGCTGATCATTTCTATATACATTTTGTATGGTCTATCTCAACTGGTTCTGGGTGTTACACACAACCACACAAACGCAATATACCCTCGACACAGAGTGTGTCGGGTATAAAAATTGAAAGTGGTGCGAAAATTTTTCGCTTTACATTATCTTTCGTTTGGGAGGGGGACATCTTCGATTTTCAAAACTTTTTTTTTCCACGTGTGAAACGCTCTGCTGCCCCATACATCCATTATATTCGAAAATAGAAAATTCACATTCGCGAAGAAAAAAATTACTTTAATTATTTCGAGTTCTTTCACGAATGCAACGCAAAATTATTGTCGAGCTTAATGATGGTCGATAGTAATTATTGAAAGTCTAATATCAAAATCGATAGTCTTCACAGTCGCTTGACCGACTAGAATTGAGAAAATAATTACCTTTAATGACACGAAAGGACCTCTGGCATATATCACTTTTTATGTTTATTAACTAATAAATTTAATATTATTTATTAATTTATTTTTATTATGCAACTTGCAGTCCTGCTTTGATTTCGACGAAATGCATTTACGTTGAATTTGCTTAAAGCTAGCCACTTGAATCTCGTGCTAAAGTCAAAGCAATACTGAAAAAAATGAGGCTTCGCTCATTCTCTATCGCTCTATCGCCTTGCGGTATGCTACAATGAGCTACAAAATTATAAGCAAAACAACAATAAAACACACCGCTGTATATCCATGCCTTTTCTGTAAACAGCCAGTGTGTGAATGTGCATGTGTGGCAAAAGAAAAGAAAAAAAAATGAAGCGAGCGTGGAAATTGTCGTGTTTTTTATTTGAATTGGAGAACACGTTAAGGTGAAATAGTGTTTGATTTATTCCAGCGTTTCCCAATCAATGCATGTACATTAAGATATGAATTCGTCGGTCCCATTCAAACAGGACTCTAATTGGCTTTTCACTCACGTAAATTCATTTCGTCATTGTTTTTCGGTAGAGAATTTGGCTAGGAGGAATTGAAAAGACTACCCGCCACACAGTGGGATCGCTTCATACATTTTGCGGAAAAAAACAGAAGTAGTGGGTCTATGATAATGAAAATTTGTTTACATGGGTTAATTGAAGTAATTAAGATACTAACCGAAATTCATCCAAATCGGTCCACCCTTTAAGGTGCCAGAATATACCTCTGCTTGTAGTTTTGTATGGCAGCTACATCTAAAACTTTAAATAACAATTTAAATCAAACTTCGTCAGAAGGTTATCTATGCGAAAAAGTAAGTGTGGGTAAAAAAAAAATTGGTCAAATATGACAGCCCCTTGGGGTAAATCTCCTGGATTTTTGGCAATTTTTTTCTCGACTCAGAATCTTCATTTAAATTCCAGAATTATGTAATTTACTAAGTTATTTTTTCCTTATTGGGTTAGCGTCTTATTGACCTTATAAAAGGCTCTTTCGGAACTTACAACACCCTAAACATATGCAATTATTTTCTTTTCCAAATATCCAAACATTGTCACTACACATATTGATTTTATCGAGAAAAGCTTCATGAAAATTTTCATGAATCGTTAGAAGAGACTCCACCCATTCAATTTTTATTAACAAGAAGACGGAGCACATAAATTTTTTGTCCATTGAAAGTAAGAAAGCCGTCATTTTCGAGGTAAAATTTTTGAAAGTCTCCTTCCAATTCGTTTTATAATTAAAAGCCACAATTTTCAATTCCAATTTCAAAATCCAACTCAATCTTAATAAAAAAAAAAATCACATTTAAAGCAAAAATTCTGGATTTAATAGGAAAACAAATCTAACCAATTTGACTAAATTTTTTAAAACCATGTTTCAAAGAAAAAATTTTTTCTAACTTCTGCTTTATTTTTTAGATTAAAAAATATTGTTTTTTGAAATATCAGTCATGGTTTTTTCTTATCTAGATATCGCTCTATTAGATGAAATCACTAAATCATAAAAACTGGCTCAAATCCAATCCAATATTTTTCGCTGAAATCCCACTGTGCGCGGTGTCTTCTGTGTCCCTCAATTGAAGAAAGTGAGGCATTTAGACTGGTATACTATACTCAGCCATTCATACGCGCTTTGAATATGTTGGGCTTTGGTGTGCCGTTGAAGAAAAAATGTTGAGGAACACTGGAGAGTACACCTCCTTCATTTGTAGGCTAACATACGGCTATAAAGTTTTGGCATGCGGATTGCGGATTTTCACATTTATGGGCAATTAATGGACGATAAATCATTGCATACAATATGTAGGTTAGTACATTGTACATACATATATCCATAGATATGGATAAATTCCATTTAAACACAAATATTTCCCTATTGGCTCACCTTGAAATAATCGAGCGCGATCGATTTTTTTATAATTGGAAGGAAATCCTTTCAGGATAACGAAAAACATATAATCTGACGTTTTTCATGGGGCGATGTAGGTAAAATCGGAGCATGTAATCACAATAGATTTGGTTTGTTTGTTGTGTTTCCAAATTTTTTGTGAATTTAATGATGTGCATTCCGTGTCAGTAACGCGCCTTTAAAATTAAAAAGAACTGTGACTCGGAAATCTTTACAGTTTTCTTTTTATTTTTCGGGCCATCGTCTTAAAAATTATCAGATTATCATTCAGGATGACTAAATAGAACATCAAGTTGAACCCATTGCATAATAATCTGACGCGCTCGAGTATCACAAGGTCACCCCACTATTTTTACACATAACCAAAGATCACTCATGAATTTTAGTTACCTCCCAAACGTCAGTCTTCGAAAAAGGACACTTTTTGGAACTCACACTTGCACTCAGTTTGAATATCTGACACGATCTTGTGTAACTTTTATTTTTTATTTTCCACCTCTATTTTCTAAGTGAATATTTTGTGCTTTAAACTTGTTCAGCTTTTAAAGTATAACTGCAGAAATCTTCTGCCACAAATTTTGCGAGGAAAGTCATCTGGCGATTTGTTCTCTAGTATATTCAGGACAATTGCTTAAAATTGCCAAAAATTAAATCTTTTAAAACAGTCGACGCCATTGCGGCGTACGATACAAACGGCACATGCATGATAATGCAAAATGGCGGTCAATGTCTCAAGAAGGAATATTAATATTAAGACAGATATCAATTTTCTCCAAAACCCTAATCATAAAGTTATTTAAAAACCCAAAGCTTCGATAAGGGCGCTATTATCCAGAACGAAGTGAGAGCTGACTTCAGGTCAAAACTCCAGCCTTACCTAAATGATGGTTTTGTTTGCCGTGCCACTGATGCTTCCATTTGTAATATTTACAATTCTAAAAAACTGTATATTTTCAAATATCAAAATTTGTATGTATACGTCTTTTCGCGGCCAGCCTTAGGAAAGTCCAGACAGTCAATTAAAAATCCCAAAACCCTAACTTGTACACTTACACAGTGCGACACGATTTTGTAAACAAAAATTTGACGACTGCTTTTGAAAGTGCTCGGTGAGTATAACAACGCCTCATACTCAGTTTTGTCAAGTCACCTCTACTTTTTTTTTTAAATAGACTTCAAAAAGTGGGGCCGAGAATTAAATTACTCACTTACTTATGGCTATATCTCGTAATCCGTTCAATATTTTAATTTACTATCCATCACAATTTATAGCTCTGAACTTATTTTAAATAGTTTTAGTACAAACTGACCCGAAAAAACTCTATCTAGTAGGTGCAAATTGCAAAAATTCTTAAAATTTGAGGTGTTTTTTAATCATATTTTATTTTGTATCGCCTATAGCTCCCAAGGCAATAAAAATTTTTTCAAAATTTTTTGCTGAATATATAGGAAAACTATAACTAAACAACTTCTTCATATACACGAACTGCATCCGAGCACTACTTGATACCGTTTTACCGCTGCAAAGTTGAACGGTTTTTTTTACCAAAAATCGGAAGAAAAAACGCAAATCACCCTTTGGGTATGCACAAAATTTTTGAACCCAGCGCAAATGGTTTTATTTTTATTTCTTTTTTATTTATCTGCTTTCTGTTATTCTTAGGATTTTAATTTTAACTACTTATTCAACAAACAAACAAAAATATTGGCATTCGCTTGGGCGGAGAATTAAACCCGGCCCCTTCGGGTTGTAAGGCGCACGCGCTACCCTCTGAGCTACGACAGCCGGGACCGCTCCCCTTCCCATTAAAGTAGTACAATTATATATCAAATGCACTGAATTGGCCCCTTTTGTCTCTACTTCTGCACCAGTTCAAATGCGAGTGTCGATTTTGAAAGGACACCTCTGTGTTAAAGTTGACAGTTCAATACACGAGCGAGTAGTACGTTGGTTTAGGGATTTGTCGACGAGTACTTCTGCACAAGTTCATTTTCCTGCGGGGTATATCGTCGCAACTCTTCGATAACCACGTAAGCGCCATGACATGAATTTTTCGGAAAACGGAAAATAGTTTTAATAGTTTTTTAAATCGGTGTTTTAAAATCGATTTTGTTTTATCAAAATATAGCTTTGTGACTCCATCAACGGTGCAGAAATTTGTTTTGAAATAATTTAGTTACAAGTTACTACGTTTATACGTATGCCTTACTCGCGATTAAGAATATCGCGAGTAGCGAATTTTACCGTATAAACGGTGAGAACAAATCTTACTCGCGATTAGCTAACTCACGAAAATAAATCGTGAGTAGTGTGAATTATTGCAATATATACGTCAGATATTACCACTTTTTTCATAGATTTTGCTATTTTTGATGATCCGGCAGCGCCGTTTATTTCAATCAAAGGAAAATAACATAATTTTATAAGAATATCCTTCCGCTGTTACATTAATTACATCGAAAGGAGATTAAATATGGTATATCCGAATTGGACATTTTACTACTTTGTAATGGAAAATTACAAAAATTAAAATCATCTGTGTGTTACCAGTTTTATTGTCAGTCTGGTAGCACGAAAAAATAATTTAATCTTGTTTCTGGATTGTCGTATAAACGGTGACTTCATTACTCGCGATCAATTTTTATACCCAGCGTAAGCGGGGTATATTAGTTTTGTGCAAATCTTGTAACAGGGAGAATTAAGCTCCGGAGATATAGAAAAATATATATAGAAATGATCAGGATCAAAAACTGAATCGATTTAGACATGTCCGTCTGTCCGTCCGTCCGTCTGTCCGTCCGTCCGTGGTCGGATCTCCTCCGAAACGGCTGGACCAATCAAGTCGAAATTTGGCACACAGGTATATCGGGATCCGAGTATGATCCTAAGTAAAAATGGGAGACATCCGCCCACTGCCACGCCCACAAATGAATTTATTGTGTTTTCAATAAAATGCTTGTAACTTGCGAACCACTCAACACATTGCATTGATATTTGGTGTGCTGGTAAACTACGAAAAGGGAAATTTTTTGGCAAAAAATGGACGCCGCCCTCCTCGAGCCACGCCCACAAATAAGCCCAAAAATAAGGACTTATCGTAACTTCCGAAGTAAACGGCGTAGAAGCTTCAAATTCGCAGCATAGGTTGACCAAGGCAAATGAAAGGTGTAGGAAGAAAAATTTATGTAGCCCGCCCACTGCCACGCCCACAAATAGAGAATTTTCATAACTTCCGAAGTAAAAGGCGTAGAAGCTTCGAATTCGCAACATAGATTCACCAAGGCGAATGAAAGGTGTAGGAAAAAATTTTATGCGACCCGCCCACTGCCACGCCCACAAATGAAGATTTTTCGTAACTTCCGAAGTAAAAGGCGTAGAAGCTTCGAATTCGCAACATAGGTTCACCAAGGCGAATGAAAGGTGTAGGGAAATAATTTATGTTGCCCTCCCACTGCCACGCCCACAAATAGAGAAGTAATACATAGTGCGCTCATAATGTCGGGACGCTGGGTATTTCAAAGTCGGGCTTGACCGACTTTAGCTTTCTTACTTGTTTTTAATTGCGATTAGCTGCCGAATAAACGTAGTAAGTAGTAGTAACTCTGTAGAGCTGGAGAACTATCGATAGCTGCGACCACCTATATGCTCGATAGTCGATAGTCTGAAATATCGATAGTATCGATAGTTCTAGTGGAAGATATATTTTAAAATTTAAACTAATTTCATTGGCAATTTGCTAGTGATTCAATCAAGCATGTTTGAGCTGTTTAACATTTAAATATCAACCATTTGAAAGTTTTAAATTTACAAAATGAATGGTGGTCCTACATATAACAATTTAATAAAATACTGTGCTTAAGTATCCCTCCTCAGAAGCCGAATTTTAAAACCTTTCTTACTCAATTCTCCGTACTTTGTAACCACCACTGATGCTAGGCAATATTTTGGTGACTCTTTTCCCTTGGATATTGAAAAAAATCCCTTCATTTCTGTTTTCTTGAGGAAAGTGATCAGTAAAAATCCATTGCAAACATTTGGAGTGACTTTTGGTTAAAGGTAAAATCGAAAAAATCACTCAAAACTGAAAAACCCCATCGTTCTGACATCAGTGGATAGAATAAAATTTTAGCATGACGCCTATAATTCTCATTTGGTTTGTAAAATGGGACACTTAAGACTCGCAGAATTTCTGAAGATGATTCACGACGTGATGTAGCAAGAAGTTGTGTAAGTTGTAATCATCATCATGACCGTCATCATCACCGTTATATTCACCGTCATAATCACAGTCATCATCACCTCATCATCACCATCATCATCACCTATCATCATCACCATCATCATCACCATTATCATCACCATTATCATCACCATTATCATCACCATTATCATCACCATTATCATCACTATCATCATCACCATCATCATCACCATCATCATCACCATCATCATCACCATTATCATCACCATCATCACCATTATCATCACCAATCACCATCATCACCATCATCATCATCACATCATCACCATCATCAACAACATAAACACCATCATCCCCAGCATAAACATCAGCATCATCACCAACCTCACCATCATAATCAACATCACCAACATAATCATCCATCATCATTCATCATCATCACCATCATCACATCATCATCACCATCATCATCACCATTATCATCACCATCCTCATCACCATCAAAAACATAAACACCATTATCACCAGCATTGTCATCATCACCATCATCATCACCACCATCATCACTATCATCATCACCATCATCATCATCCATTATCATCACCATTATCATCACCATTATCATCACCATCATCATCACCATCAAAAACATAAACACCATTATCACCAGCATTGTCATCATCACCATCATCATCACCATCATCATCACCATCATCATCACCATCATCATCACCATCATCATCACCATAATCATCACCATCATCATCAACAACATCATCACCACTCATCACCACCACCATAATCATCACCCTCATCACCACCACCATAATCATCACCATCATCACCACTATCATCACCATTATCATCACCATCATCACCACCATCATCACCACCATCATCACCATTATCATCACCATCATCACCATCATCACCAACCTCATCATCACCATGACCATCATCATCACCATTTTAATCACTATTATCATCACCATCATCATCACCATCGAAAACATAAACACTCATCACCAGCATCATCATCATCATCACCATCATCATCACCATTATCATCAACAACATCATCACCATCATCATCACTATCAACAACATAAACACCATCATCACCAGCATAAACATCATCATCATCACCAACCTCACCATCATAATCAACATCACCAACATAATCATCATCATCATCATCATCATCATCATCACCACCACCATCATCATCGCCATCATCATCACCATTATCATCACCATTATCATCACCATCATCATCGCCATTATCATCACCATCATCATCACCATCAAAAACATAAACACCATTATCACCAGCATTGTCATCATCACCATCATCATCACCATCACCATCATCATCACCATCATCATCACCATTATCATCACCATCATCATCACCATTATCATCACCATCATCATCACCATCAAAATTATAAACACCATTATCACCAGCATTGTCATCATCACCATCATCATCACCATCATCATCACCACATCATCAATCATCATCACCAACATCATCACCATCATCACCACCATCATCATCACCACCACCATCATCATCACCACCATCAGCATCATCACCACTATCATCACCATCATCATCATGACCATCATCATCACCATTATCATCACCATCATCATCACCATCATCATCACCATTATCATCACCATTATCATCACCATTATCATCACCATCATCATCACCAACATGATCACCAACATCATCACCACCATCATCACCAACCCCACCATCATCATCGATAGTTTCGATTATCGATAATTTTGATAATGCAGTATTCTATTAACCAATTGTAATTTTTTGGTAATTTACAACTTTGGTAATCAATAATTTTGGCAATAAATAAATCTGGTAACCGATAATTTTAATAATCGATAGTTTTCAGAATATACAATTCGGTAAATCAATTATTTCGGTAACCGACAATGGTTATAGATAATTTGGGCAATCGATTAAATTCGTAATCGATAATTGTGGTAATCGATTATTTTGATAATCGAAAGTTGAATTTTCAAGCGACAGTCGTCTAGTCTAAATAAGGCAATTTTTAAGGACTTTTTCCATTTTAAAAAATAAACCCTCTCTGTCACCGCCACCACCTCCCTTCCAAAGCTAAAGTAAACGCCAATGAATCAAAACTATCGTTAGTTTTCAAAAAACCATCAATAATTTCGATAGTGCTATCGATTGATAGTTAGGTTTGAATTAAGCCTGAGCTCTTAACAGCAGGGTTGGAACTTTACTGCAATTGCAGTAGATATACTGGGTTTTTTTTTTTGAAATTTTTGACATCTACTGCGACACTGCGAAAAGCTTAAAATCTACTGCGATTTTACCTGGTGTCACTCGATTTTTTTTTGTCAAACAAAACTCCAAACGATAACTACCAAAAAAGTACCAATTTTGGTTATACATTATCAACACCGAAATTCTATTTGTAACAAAGTTACTATTTTTGTCCTTGTTTAACATCTTGGATTTTCCATTTAAGCTTATATGTCGCGATAATAACAGTTTGACAGCTGATATAAAAGAAAAAAATCTTGTCAAAAATCTTCGCTGAACATTGGAAGACGCGCAATACGGAGAAATATTTACATGAAATGTACTTTTTGTTTATTTTTTCTTTTTATTTGAAAAGAATAAAACATATTTTTGTTATAAAAAACAAATTTGTAATGATTTTTTTTTTCTGCGCAAAATTCAAATCTACTGCCCTTTTTTGTTAAAACTGCTGCACTTTCTTCTTCGCCAAGTTCCAACCCTGCTTAGCAGTTTGAAGTGGTTTAAGGAATTTTCGTCGCTTGTTGCTACGTCGTGCGTGTTTTACTCACCTTACCTTCTGCTGTATTAGCTTTGCTTTACTATTTTCTTTCGTGCTCTATACACTTCCGTGAAAAAAGCAATATAAGAGACAGACGGATGGATATGGCATATTGAAAAGCATCGCTCAAGGTGGGGTTGACAATGTTCACCGTATAAGATTTGAAATATTAAATAATTTTGCCATAACGGCAATATATTCAAATGTTCTTTGATTAAAATAAAAAAAAAAATTTCCACAATCCTACCAAAATTTGATTCAACATACACATCTACCAACGGAAAAAACACCTACCAGATTTGTTAGGAAAAGCCCACAAGCGGCAACGCTGACGCTTTGCAGAGTCGATCGAATCGAAACATACTTTAACCTTTTATAGGCCTATATGTTTTTAATTTACTTCTAATAGAGTTCAGCTGAATTTCATATAAAGACGAAGGCCGACGATGATTCAAAATTGTACTTCAATTATTTCGATATAGTTTATATGAGGGTTATAAGAGGTTTTTTTGTTTTCCATTTTTAAGTGATTTTACGACACTTACGACGCTCACCTTAAACGTTATTCGCGTCTCCGCTTCAATTGTTCACAATGCCCAATTTCCAATTGAAGCCGGCACACTGCTCTAGCAGCATTGGCAAAAGGCCCTAAAGGGTTAATAAATAAATCTAGCGGGCTAAACAGAAACGAAAAGAAGCTAAAAAAAAAGTCGCTAGGACAAAATGTCAGTCAGCGCTAGGACTTCTACCACTTTAGTGGTAGATTTATCGCTATTTTCACTTTCTACCACTTCTTCCACGCTAGGTTCAAATCTACCACTTTTTTACAGTGTGTTCTCTGTTAAGCGGACACCTACGGGACCGAAAAATATGTCCGCTTAACAGAGGTGTCCGCCTAAGAGGAACCTATTTGAGAAGCAGGAACACTAGATCATTCCCAAAAAGTGTCCGTTTAATAGAGGTGTCCGCTTAAGAGGGGTGTCCGCAAGGAAAGAGTACACTGTACTTATTTATGCATTTGTTTTATTTATTTTATGATAATTTAGAACAATTGAGAATATAAAAAAGTGGTTCAATGTTATGTATTATTAAAAAATTTGTTGGCAGCTTCCTTTTGTCAAGAATGGCAGTATTGGCGCTTAACGACATCCAATAAATATTTATACATTTTTGTATAATAAGAGAAAATACTTAAAAAAAATGTAAGTTTCCCAATTTTCCACATGATCAGATGTTATATAATGTATTACTATTTTAAACAATTTTAAATCTACCACTTTTATATAAATCTACCAGTTCTTCTTTAAAAATCTACCACTTTTAAAAATTTTCAAGTCCGAGCACTGGTGGCAACGCTGCATGTGAGAGCACTCAGATCAGCGCTGCCACTGAAAAACTTTTTTTCCTACCAAATATTTTTTGAAATCTTACCAAAATCGATTGCGACTACCAACAACTAAAAAAAGGAGTTTTTTGCTTACAATTTTTAGGTGTATTTACAATAACAAAAGCTTTATATATTATTTTTGTTCTAAAAATTCAAAAATTCTTTTAAAATAACGAATAAAACTATCCATTTGAACTTCATATGGCACATTCAAGCAACAAAAGCGATTATATTTTTACTTTTACTTGTCGCTACGTCGCGCATGCTTTAATGCACGTAAGCTCCTATTGTATTAGCTTTGCTTTTCTCGTTTCTTTTGTGCTCTATTCGCTTCTGTGGAAAAAAGCAACATGAGAGACAGATATAGATGGATATGAAACATGCTCTCCCACATCGTTCAAGGTAGGGTTAACAAAATTCTATGTCTATTTTTCGATAACGGATATGTTTACAAATGTTTTTTGTTCAAATGACAAAATTTCCGCAATCCCATCAAAATCAGATTCAACCTACCAACCTACCAAAGAAAAAAACACCTACCTGATTTGGTAGGAAAAGCCCAAAAGTGGCAACGCTGAGTCAGATGTTCTCTTT
The DNA here is from genome assembly GCA_020466095.1 of Chlorops oryzae. Taxonomy (NCBI): domain Eukaryota; kingdom Metazoa; phylum Arthropoda; class Insecta; order Diptera; family Chloropidae; genus Chlorops; species Chlorops oryzae. The sequence continues at coordinate 36,119,877 of CM035806.1, forward strand.
ATTATAACTCATGCTTCCTCTACCATTAGCTCTGCCGCTACCAGGTATGAGAATTTGCTCTGCTGCCGCTTTTCTGGTTGCATGTTCGATCCAACATATGTCCTCTGCCTGTAGCTCTGCGGACAGCAGAATTTCGCTGCCCCTAGCAGGCTGGTATGAAATTTTCTCTGCCGCCAGCAGGCTGGTATGAGAATTTCGCTGCCGTACCAGCAGGCTGGTATGAGAATTTGCTCTGCCGGCAATAGCTTGTAGGTGCCTTCCACTCCCCGCAACTAGGTTTGTGGAGTAGAGGGGTAAAATTCACCTCCCCGCAGCCGAATCAGAGTTGCATTGCGATTTCGTATGGGAAATCATTTTGGCTCAACGGACGGTAGTATGCTTGTTGAGTACGTTTTAAACCTTTGGCCAGTAAAGTTATATATTAATTATAGAGAAGAAAAAAACAATTAAATTAAAAATAAAAGAAAAATGTTACAGTGGTAAAAACCAACGAAGTAGTGAGTGAAAATTTAAATGGTTGAAAAAGTTAATTAAATTATATATGTTATATAAAAACAAAAAGATTTTTTACTGACGCACAGAGCTGTACGAATTTTCTGAGAATCGTTTAAAGCGTTAAAGTGTTTCTCGATGCGACGCTCATAAATATCGCGAAAGAACCAAAAAGCTTTTTTGTTTACATACAACAAAGAAAAAAAAAAAAAAAATAAATAAAAAACGCAGCCGTAATTTTGCTATCCTGGCAAAAATTAAAGGCGCACAGTCGCTAAGACGCATTAGATTGAATGAGAATCGTCGAAAAGGCATAAACAAGGGATAAGTGATTGTGGATTTAATTCGAAGGACTTGAATTCAGCCGGGAATAGTTGGTAAATAATAAATATGTAATTAGACAAATTCAAATCCATAATAAGATTATTTTTTATATACTTCAATTGTACGCACGTACGTATGTATGTACGTATAAATGTATGTACGTATGAATGTACGAATGTATGTATGTACGTATGAATGTATGTATGTATGTATGTATGTATGTATGTATGTATGTATGTATGTATGTATCGTATGAATAGTATGTATGAATGAATATAGGACGTAAGCATGTATGTAGTTAATCCTGATTTCTTGCTCCTTGAAGTGGGTTGCTAAGCGTATTTAGTGGGCTCTCCCCATACCACTGCGATTGGAGTTCCTTGTATGACGTCATCGCCGATTCCTCTCTTTTCCATTGAAAAGCTGCTTACTTACACTTGTACATATGTATGTACATTGCACATACATACACTCAAAAAAATTCCAACAGTTTTATCCTTTGTCGCAATAATTTTTCTTGGTTAAATCGTTCCCCACAATTTAATTTGTTCTAAAAAAATTGAAGTTTTAAAACAACAACAAAAAAATTCTTCGCGTGACCACAGAAATTGTTGGTAACAATTTAAAGCTCTTGAGGAATTTTTTTGAGTGTATGTAGATATGTATTTATGAATGTATACATATATTCATGTAAGGCGCGTGGATAATTGTGCCTGGCTTTTTCGCTATTATTTTCTATCAACAACACACTACTGGGAATCGCTGTCCGCCTTGTGCGGCTTTATTCCCTATTCCCTATAACCGGGCATAGAATATCCTTAAAATACATAATTGCTTCAGCGTGTGCATTCTCAATCAATTGAAGTGGCGATTGTGCGTGAACACACACGGCCTGTAAAATAATTCAAGAACACTTTGTTTCGAGCGAAATGCTGCCTATTTACAAAATTATAATTATAATAATTATTATTATTATTATTATAGAGGCTTTAGGAGCCCATGTTCCTTTAGAGTAGGTTAAGACCACTTATGAATCTCAGTCCTAATTGCAATGTAATAATAAGGGTTTCAAATACAATTGATGCTTGAAATTTGATTAAGACAGAGCAGACATTAGTCTGCTATCACATCATTAAGCAATTCAGTTTCACTCTCTTTCAAACGGAAATTTCATTTCAATTACTAGGATACTTTATTTGCCTATAGCCGAGGAAAATTTTACCGACAATCGGAACGTTCTATTTTCTGTGATGGGGACTCGCACGAAAGAGTTTTGACTGTATCAACAATTATTTTTAATTAATTGAATTGTGAATCCAGAGTCTCCTGTTCCTTGTCTCTGCGCTGGCATACATATGTACTGCTTAAATCGCAATTCGTTTATTCTTCACGAAAATTATTCAATCTCAACTAGGAAATTTAATTTTTTTCAAAAATTTTAAAATTTAAATATTCAATTTCAGTATCTTTTAAACGTATATATTTCAATGAATTGTGCCGATTTCAAGTGCAGATATATGTTTCAATGATTCCAGTCCATTACAACCCCAAAATGAGTATCGGATCTAAGGTTCTCAGGATGAAATGTTTAACAATACAGTTACAGATTTCGACATTTCAGTATCTGAATTTTAAATCTATAAAATTTCAATTCAGTAATCCTTTCTTATCTATTATAAGAATCATTCAAGATTAGTCAGGATAACTATTGATAATCGTTGTCAGTCTTGCACTAACTATGTGCATTTTCGCTAGGAAAAGGTCAGGCAATTAAAAGTTTAACTGATACAGTGATACAGACACGGACACACTTTCGGGACGATCGAACTCTCAACCATCACAAAGATCATCATCATAATCGTAATCGTCATCATAATCATCATCATCATGATTATCAAAACTATTTGATTATTGGGTTGTCGTGAGTCTTGCACTATTCTTATTGTTGGTATTTTCTGTACGGCAATAATCGGGATAGAAGACCATCAACGAGTAAATGACTCTTTATACCCGACACACTCTGTGTCGAGGGTATATTGCGTTTGTGTGGTTGTGTGTAACACCCAGAACCAGTCGAGATAGACCATATATATATATATATAGAAATGATCAGCGTCACCAGGAGATTCGATTTAGACATGTCCGTCTGTCTGTCTGTCTCGTCTGTCTGTATACAGTTATCTTATCGAAGGAGTTGAGCTATCTCGACAAAATTTGGTATGCGTGCTCACGGGGACATGAGTAAGAACAAGTTCGAGAATGGACCCGATCGGACCATTTTTAGGGGTACCTTCAGTACTAGGGTCTGTTACGAAAATCACAAAAACTGCTCTAAAATCGAAGTTTTTCAAGATATTTGGATGAACTTTGATATTTGAACATGTTCAAAGGCAAGTAATATTATTTCCAAAAATTGGAAAAGTGGGCGTGGCCGAAAGGCGGTTTTCGAAAATTGTCTCCTGCACCCGTAATTCAAATGGGACTTGATAGAAATTTGGCACTTATGCTTCCTTTGTAGCCTTAAACATCTTTCCAAAAAATTTCCTTGATCGGTCCATTTTGAAGGGTACCTCCAGTTCTAGGGTCTGTCACAAAAATCCCAAAACTGCCTTAAAATCGGACTTTTTCGAAATATTTTAATGAAACTTAAAGGATATATGGAGCGTATATTTAGTCTTCCGATTATAGTTAACAAAAATTGGAAAGTGGTGCTGGCAAAGGAGTTATTCATAAAGAAATCTAGCAAAAGTCGGTATATGGAGCGCCTTACATGTCTTAAACACTTTATATTAAAAAATATTTGAAATGTTAGTCTAGGCGGGTATTCTATTATCAGGCTCATGCCTGACTATAAACCTTACTGTTTTAAAGATTTTTATTAATAACCTGAAGACAACTTAAACTTTATTTCTTCAGGGATGTATCATTGCACTTCAATTTTTATGATTCTGTAAAGATATCCAGCGATGTGCGGTTCCAATACAAATTGTTACTTTCAAAATAATGTACACTCTAATACTGATCTATTGTATTTCCTCGAAAGATTAGATTTGATAAGTAATATGCGTGATATACCAAGTTTTAGTGCACCAGAAGTTGAGAAACTGTTAAGTATCGGAGCTAAAATTAATGATAACCTGTATTTTAGGCCAACATAACTTAAAAGGCAATGAAACCGATTGCCATTTAAGGACAAAATTCAAAAATAATTGCGTTCAGGGCCCCAAATAAAAATATTTCCCCCCAAACCAATGGCCCTAAGAATTCTATGAAGAGGGAAGAAAGAAACATTAAAATTGAAAGGAAAAACACCTGAAGGTGGCAGTGGCATCACTGGCATTTTCGCTACTCCCGTTAAAAAGAACGTTGGTCCTGAAGCCTTAATGATAGAATGCACACAGTCCCATCAAGTAAAGGGTTAATAAAAACATGAACAACGAATTATTTTTTTTCAATTATTTAATACATCATGCATTAAAGTGTTAAAGTTTTGTCCGAAAAAGTTTTTGAAGTAATCTTCGAACTTTAAAATATGATTAACAGTTCTACTTGGGTACTTCTTCTTCTTCTTATTCTTCTTTTTTCTTTCAGACTTTCTCAATTGCTTCGCTCTTCATTCGAAAAGAATCAAGTTGATTAATGTTCCGTTGTCCTTTTGCCCATAATTCGCCCCGCGTATCAGATGCGTAGGCAGAAATTTATTTTAGGAGGGAGGTTTTAGACATTCGAAGACTTCATATCCAGCTTTATGACGATTCCTTGCTTTTCGGAGAGGGTTTGGACTTCCAAAAACGATCCCCTTGTGTACGCCACTGCCACAAACCATTAACGTTTCGCCTTGAAAAGGTTCTTTGTGACAAAAACATAAGAAAAAAAAAAAGAAGAAAAATTTATAAGAAAAGAGATGCCTCACGATGAAGAAAACATTTCAGCGAAGCCGAGTTCCAAATGGAGACAATTTAAAGTCATATTATCAATTTTCCAATACTTTCATCATCACTTATATCAATGACAATGGGTTAAAATGTTTGTATGTTCATAGATGGCTTAAAGTTTTTAAAAGAAAACATCATCATTGAGGCCTGAGTCTCAGAGATTGGAAAGTTTGAGTTTGTAAGATTAGGTCGGGAAGTTAATTAGAAATCGATTGTAAGCCGAGATAATCCAATAGACAGACACGAAAAAAAAAAAAACACAAGGAGCTACATATTGTGAAAGCTCAAGAGATGTTTCGGTCTAAAACAAAAAAATATTACATGCGAGATAATTTGTATATGGCTTACGAAGAACTTGTAATTCTCCGTCAGTCTGAGGGATTGAAACTTTATTGTGAAAATGATGTAATATTTATGATGGAAAGTCAAATCCAGCATTAGTTTTTGTATGTCGCCGGTCTTGCTACCCATATTTATTTTCTATTATTTATTTTTTTTTATTTTGTTCTTTTTCGTTCTTAAGACACAAGCGCCGTTCGTTCGATTTATCCGTTAGGAAAAGCAGTTGAAATCATCTTATCAAGTGCGTAACTAATGGCATGAATAGGGAAAGCACGGCAGAAAGCGGTAGCGAGAAAGAGATAGAGCGAGAGACATAGAGAAATGGTACTTGCCAAAGTTCTTTTAACGTTTCTCGTATTTACTTTTGTTGTCTCGACATGGCATCCATCCACCCGTGCACCCGTGCACCCGCGCACCCGCCCACCGGTCCATCCATCCCCATCGAGCTTTCTCTTCCATTTTGGATTCGTGCTCCCCAAAACGGGCGAAATTTACAGTCGTTTCTTTGAAAATTCGGTTTGAGCAAAACGGCATGAAGTATGAGGTTTTGATTATGTCGTCTGTCGTTCGCATCGAGTCCGTCGGGAATTCCGACATGCAAGGTACATGTTTTTGGGACAATTGTTGGCAGTATGGGGTTTGGGAATTCGGGGTACTCTCGTGTTGTGGATGTGTGGAGTGGGTCTTTTGAAGTTAGTTTGATAACATGCATTCATGGTATGTTGCTTGTTTCTCTTCTGTGTCCTTTTGCTCCATTCATGCTTCGTAGTATGTATGTTAATAACCATTCAACATAAATGCCATGCACTTGTCGTTTAGCTTTAGAAGCGATTGCCCATTGGTCATGTTGAAGCGTTCCAGACAGCAGCAGCAGCGTTCGGTTGCAGTTTAATTAAATTTCATTTGACAGCTTTGACGTCGATTTTTCACGTCGAGGAAAATCATACCTATCAGAAAATGCAAAATCGAACACCAAATTCGACGAGTCCCGCTTTTCAATCCTTGAATGCCATTCTTAAAAGGTTAAAAAAAAATAATAAAAAAAAAATAAAAAAATAAAAAACACAAGAAAATATTAATTAATTAATAATAATAAAAATAAAAATAAAAATTTTATTGGAAATAATGGCGAATATTTCAACCATTATGCATCGCATAAATTCCTTTACCTAGCCTCTTGACTAATTCGCGTGCTAAGTCCTTACATAAGTTCAATGCCATTAAGCTGGCGCCAATTTTATTTGTCGTATGGGTGGTCTGGTCTATCCACCGATGCATAAGAATTGTGGCAATAAAAAAACAGAACAAACAAGAAAAAAAAAACCAACAGAATACAGATACGAAAAACAGAAGTCGCCATTAGTTTTGCTATCGTGACGCCACAACCGTAAAAAACTATACATATTCATCGTTTATAATCCTTCCAAGGTATATATATAGAGGTATGTATGTTTTGTGGGTTGTGTGTTATCCTGTTAAGCAGTGTTGCCATTGCGTTGAAATATGTTGTCCAATTATGTGACTTCATATTTTGTAAAGGAATGCCAGAGTTTTTCTTCTATTACTCTTTCTCTGCTCCCATCGAGAATGGAAAATAATTTCTTCTGAAAGCTAAAAGAAAGTCTTTTTTTTTTACACTGAGAAAAAAATCTCATAAAAAAGATTTTAAGGATTTTTTTTTTGGTTTTTCTTTGAATTGCAGTCGATCTCCAATAACTCGAATCATCGCTATCCTAAGAATTTGTTCGACTTATGGAGACTTTTTGTCAAAGAATTTTATGAAATTTTAATGGAAGTCCCCAATATGATATTGTCACTATAGTTAGTTCGATCTATGGAAGTTTGACTGTATTACTATTATTATTATGTACCTATTATTAAGGCTATAAAAGCACCACGACCTGAAACATTTTTTCGCAGACCTTGTTCTCGAAAGAAAAGGGGCGGAACTGCTTATGGATCTTAGTAATCCGAACGAACTTAAATGGCTTGGGAATCCAACATCCAACATCTTTGCTCCTAGACACTCTGATTGTAATTGCATTAGTTTTACTCGTTGTTACCCATGGCGAACAAGTAATGAGTAATGAGTGCCTTTGAGCTTATTTCGATATCTGATGGAGTACTCTTATGTGCATGGGTTTGAGAATGTTTCAAAAATTCCCCTGTTTCGCTGTGCTCCGCGGGCTTTCCTTGGTTCGTATAGATTAAGAATCGGTGGTACATACTTTACAGCTCAAAAATGATATTTCTGAAAAGAATTCACATTCTCAAAGAGGAGAAAGTTTTTAAAATTTTCCATCGATTTATTCTCCTAGTGTAGCCGCAACAGCAAGGCCGGGAAAAGGGTAAAAAAAAAAAAAGAAATGAAAACCCACAGCATGACTCATCATGCACGCGATTGAAAAAGTTTTTTTGGCCACGAGTTCCAGTAGCGAGAAAGTCAATAGTTTCCATTTACCTCTTAGCGCGATACACAAAATTATGTATGTACATTTATACCTTGAGACACAACTACTTATGTACAAATTAAATATATATACATATACATATGCATGTATTTATAAGTACGTATGTATATGGCTTCCACCCTTCTGCTTCACTGGGGCCCAATTTATTCATTTCCTGGTCTAAAAGTCATAAATTTTATGTCCTTTGTTGTTTTGGCGTTTTATGTTGCCTATTTTAATTTCATTCGAGTCCTTGAGAACGTCTTGCGGTAGGCTTGACATCCATAATTCGGTGATTCGGCTATTGTCTAGAGGAATTCGAATTCGAAACGAAACGAAACGAAAGTAGTTCAATGTATTTTTAGCACGATTTTCGGTGGATTGATATGACGTTTCACGTTTAAGCGATCAATATTATAATAAAACAACGATATTAATGCTGTTTGTTGTAATGATGGATATTAAGTTTTCTATATCAATTTATATATTTATCTCGAAAATGGAGCAATAAATCTTTTCTGTGCCTTTTTTGCGTACCTACCTACATACATACATATTAGAAAATGACACAGGTGGCCAGCTTTGTGTCCTTGTATTTCGTAAATTCAGCTTTATTCGGATTCAGTACCATATAGTGGGGCATTGGCGTTGTATGGACTTTTTCGAACTGTGCTACGCAGCTATCTAGGTGTATGTACATATATACACATGCATACAGTGTACTCTCTCCTTGCGGACACTCTTCTTAAGCGGACACTTTTTGGGAATGCTCAAGTGTTTCTGCTTCTCAAATAGTTTCTTCTTAAGCGGAAACCTCTAGTAAGCGTACACATTTTTCGGTCCCGCTATCTAGGTGTATGCTTTACACGATGGTGTTGTCTCACTTGGCGAGGCTGTTTTTAAGCGACACTTTTTTAAAAAATGCCTCAAGGAAAACGAAAAGTAGTTTCTTCTTAAGCTGGAAAATACGTACTTTTTTTTTTTATGACGGGCTTGTCTCACAAGCTGTTTGGCCTTTTTAAAGAATCTAAAAAACGGAGTTGCTTGACCACGATTAGGTCTTCAACGTTGTCACTTGAAATATGAAAACAAGTTAGGGTGTTATTGTCAGGCAAGCCTGACAATAAAATACCCGACACAGACACACATGTTTAAAACAACGCCCAAAAAACAGGACCACTAAGTAAGAATATTCAAGAGGTTTTATAGGCCATTTGGGACCCATATACCGACTTTTGTTAAATTTCTTTATGAAAACCGCCCTTTGCACGCCCACTTTTCCAATTTTTATTGCAATTCTAATCGGAGGCTTAAATATACGGTCAAATTCTAAGTTTCATTAAAATATTTTGAAAAAGTCCGATTTTAAGGCAGTTTTGGGATTTCTGTGACAGACCCTAGTACTGGAGGCACCCTTAAAAATGGTCAGATCGGGTCCATTCTCGAACTTGTTCTTACTCATGTCCCCGTAAGCACGCATACCGAATTTTGTCAAGATAACTCAACTGATTCGATAAGAAAACTGTATACAGACAGACAGACGGACAGACAGACGGACGGACATGGCTAAATCGAATCTCCTGGCGACGCTGATCATTTCTATATATATTTTGTATGGTCTATCTCGACTGGTTCTGGGTGTTACATACAACCACTCAAACGCAATATACCCTCGACACAGAGTGTGTCGGGTATAAACTGGCTTATAATCAGTATAACATAGATGTCATTATGGCGTGAACCTGCAACTAATTTTGGGATTTTGTTTTTTACAAAATCGCGGCCATTGAAAAATGACCCATCGATTTTGGGTATATTTTTTTTTTTGTGGTTCAGTGTAAAAAAAAATGCAAAAAATTTGTTATAACTATGATCGAGGTTCACGCCATAATGGTGACAATTCTTCGTCGAATCCACTTGTTTTCATTAAAATCGGTCCAGTTGAACTGGAGAAATCGTGGCCGCCAGTTCAAAAAAGTGGTTTCGAGATAAATGCGTTTAAAGGAACGGAAATTTAGCGCAGATCGTGCTCGACAAAGAAGACTTATCAGCCTTATTCTAAATTCCATGCGAAAAAATTTTACACTATGAAACTATAACTCGCGTGAAAAATTTTTCGCTATTCCGAATTTGCGGAATTATCAAAAACGAGTTTTATTTGAGGAGAAAAGTTTCAGTTCGTCTTCAATTTTGGCAAATATTCTCGCATGATTTTCCTGAAGTTAGACGACGTTTGATGCTATAAGAATTTAGGAGGGCATACTGAATTTTTTTTCAAAAATGGTTACAATTTTCATAAACGTCTGTAAAATAAATCGAAGTGGAAACCTGTTTCAAATTTTTTCGTATAGCTGAAATTTTTAAAACATAAGCCCGTTTGTAAAAGGGTGAAAAATTTCTGGATAATGATTTTTTTGCAAAATAAAAAATGGAATTTCAAAGTTTTTGAACTTTGTCAAAAACTTGTTCATTGAGCTGAAATTATTTTATGAAGGTGAATTGAAAATGTTTCACAAATAAATGAAAAGGTCTTTAAATTATTCAAAAAGAAGTCTTTGCCGCTTTTAAATTTGTGGGGATTTTTCCTCGTTGAATGACTGTCCAAAAAAAGGTCAGTGTTTCCCTTAGTGGAAAAAATTAGGTATCATAGAAGTTTTGTGTTAAGAGTTTATAAAAATGTTTTACTTTAATTTTTGCAAGTAATTGGCGATTAAGTATCCTGATTTTCAATACTATACATAGGTACATACTAGAATATCAAATAACGGGGCCTAGTTTATACCGATTTAACCAAACTACAATTGGACAACTCCTGTAAAACATTTTAAAAACAATGGCAAAATGTGTTAAAAAATAAAATTTTTTCCAAATTATTTTTATACATTTAAAAAAGTTCTTGTCCGCTTTGCTTTTAATTTATACTTCGTTGTTCTTCAAAGGGACCCATGAATCCAAATTGCCTTCGAAAGGCCGCTATATTTTCAATTCTTTAATTGTGATAACGTCGATCCTGTCATTTACTCTCCTAAGTTTTCAGGAAAAACCAAGTCGAATCGAAAAGTGATCTTCAAGACATGTTCTTCGCTTGTTTTATCAATTTTTAAAAGGTTATTTAATTTGTTGAACTGGACTTTTGTGGTTCCCAAAAAATTGTGATAACAAGTTGAAATCCACTGCGTTCGCTGGGGAAAAAGCTTAGAATCGTCGTCTTGCAAAATTTCGAATTTCGACATTTAAAACTTTCCTTAGTTTTGCGTTGAAAGTAAAAAATTGGCTTAACGAGTCAAAATTCCGTTCTTTTCCAATTGCTTTTAAAAGTTCTTAGCAAGTCCTAATTTTATATGCAGTGGCGGTAATATAATATATTTTTATCAACGAGAGCAGTGCGTTGAATATTGTCTGCACCAACTATAATGTTGGTTCGCAAAGGCCAATCTTTTTTAATATAGTGTAAGTGGTCAGCGCGACTATCCCACTTGCACAAAAAACAACAATATTTTGTATATCCTCCTTGAAGCCCGCACAGAATTGCCACTACCTTGAGATCAGCGCATATTTTCCATCTATGCTTGTCATATTCAATATGATCCAAAAGCGTTTTCATTGTTTCGTAGGTTTCTTTAGAATGCGATGCATATGCGACAGGAAGAGACGGTTTTTGGTTGCCATTGTGTAGGAGGACAGCTTTTAAGCTCTCTTTGTTGCTATCGATAAATAAACGCCACTCTCCGGGATTGTAGACTTCATTGAGCTCTTCGAATAGGCCTAAAATATTGCTGCAGAAACAGATATCGTCTACTTTTGCGTAAAATTTTCCGTATTGCAAGTGCCGATTTCTGTAAATGCTTGTTTTGACATCAGGAGCCACAAATCCGCGTTCTTTCATTCTAGATGCAAAAAGTTCAGCTTTACCCTTTGAAAAACCAAAATCACGAATCCAGTCATTTAATTCGGCCTGTGAGAGTATTCGTTGCGTTAAACTTGTTTCAAACTGACTCCACTAGACCCCAGCATTTCCTCTGATGATCCTTCTATTTTGGGTGCTGAGCCAGGGCATTCTGGATAAGGCACATCACTTGAATGAGGTAGAGGAAATTTTACCGAATCAACTTTCGCGTATTCCCATTTTAAATGTTTCCCAAATCCACTTCTTGCACTAAGGCAAAAATAGCAGTCCACCGAGTGACAAAAGGGCTCACTCCATTCCATTGCCGTGTCAAAATCCATGTAACAGCTAGAATGCAAATAGTTAGTTTTTTTTATAGCGTATTAAATTTTAATTCTTACCGTTCTCCAGAAGCCCATTTTGATAACTTTCTATGACATAGGTCACATATTCTTTTAGGCGTCCACGGCTCATTGAGAGTTGGCAAAACACCGAAGTAATGGAAATAGTGCTTTTGCAGTGCTTCAGTAAACGCTAATCCTTTATTTTTTAACATATATAATCCACAAATATTGCAAAAATCGTCCGGATTGTTTTTGCACATGAATACACGAGTTCTTTTACTCATTTTTTTATATTTTAAAATTTGTTTTATTTTCAATTGATGTACGTTGTTCAAAATTTAGTTCAAGACTACTAATCTAAACGCATAAGTGTTACCCTTTTATATATTGCCATAAATTTTCTATACTGTATGTAAGTATGTATGTAAAGTATGCAAAACCTCAGGTATTTTATACTACGCTCAATTCATTAGGCAAAATTGAAAGTAAAGAAACACTTTAGTATAAAAACTGACGTTAACGCACAAAACGTATTCATGATACCTTATATTTTTTTCCACTAAGGGAAAGCACTGCACCCTTTTTTATCTGGTACAGGTCATTGAGACCGGCAGGTAAACAAATCCACCACAATATTCTAAAAGGCAGGGCAAAACGACATTCATTTTTAATCAATAAAGAGGCAGCATTTATGCATTTATATATGTGAAAATTTACTCAATTGCACCTTCATAAAATAATTTCGGCTCATATGAACAAGTTTTGTGAACAAAGCAAAAATTGTGAAATATCGATTTTTTAGTGTTTTGGCAAAAAAATCATAGCTCCGTAAATTTTTCACCGCTTTTAGCCAAACGGGGCTTATTTTTTAGAAGAAATACTTAGCTATACGCAAAAAATTTGAAAATGGGTTTTCCACTTCGATTTCTATTTTTTACAAATTTTTATATGAAAAATTTACCCTGATTTTTTTGAAAAAAACACAATTTTCTTGTATAATTGCACCTCTAGCACTAAAACTACTCATGCAAATCAAAAACTTTGTTTCTAAAAGTTGTAGGGAGCTTAATTATCTATATTTGGAAAATATATTTATTAAAATCGGTAGATCGGGGCCGAGATATGCTTGAAATAGCAAGTGCACCTACGAAATGCACTGAAAAAAATTTCAAAAAATTTTTTCTCAAAAACTCTTCCATAAAAAAATTTAAAAAATTTTTTTTCTTGCTTAGGAGGCCGAGATCTACAGGAAAATTGCACAAATATTCAGTTGCTTTTTTTTTGTTTGACAGTGTATTTTGACTAAGTACATCACCATTGGCTGTGAAGATGTAAATACATACTTATTTATTTCCTTCTACATACTTTCAGTCTTATTCATGTTATTGATCATTGAATTCGGTTTTCATTTGTATAATTTTCTTCATTTGTGGAATGATTTCCGAATGTCGAAAGGTTGATTGCTTCCGATTCGTCATGCTCGTACAGTTCGATACCATTTAAGGGTCAAACGAAATTTCGCACAGCGATTTAAGAAAGGAAATTAAAATATCTCGGCAATGACGATGAGTCAGATGAGTCACAGTGAATCGAGTTGTCGAGGAAAGCATGAGAAAAGCACGCGTTCGAAATTTCTGATGACATCATAACGAGAAAAGAACTCTGCGAAATCAAAAATGGTCAAGATAAGCAATTGTTCATTCTTTTATTGGCATAAGGTTGACTTCTTCTGGAGAAGAGATTCTAACAAGAATTGGGAATGAATAGCAACTTTTTCCATGCTTCCGAATATTATGAATAATTTTAAATATTTTATTGGCTTTTATTTTGATATGCGTTGCTTACCATAAAATCTTTTTTCCATTGTTTTTTTTTTCTTTTTTGTTCTGTAGAATTCTGATTCAGGGGGCTTGTTTTTATACCTACCTACCGTAAGCAGGGTATATAAGCTTTGTGCGGATCTTGTTACAGCTAGAGCTAAGCTCCACAGATGTCCGTCCGTCTGTGGTCGAATCTCCTTCCAAACGGCTGGACGAATCACGTCGAAATTTGGCAAACAGGTATATCGGGCCCCGAGAACGATGCGAAGTGAAAATGGACGATATCCGCCCACTGTCACGCCCAAAATTTGACATTTTTCGTAACTTCCGAAGTAAAAGTTTAGAAGCTTCAAATTCGAAACATAGTTTGACCAAGCCAAATGAAAGGCGTTGGAGGAAAATTGATGCTGACAGCCCACTTCCACGCCCACAAACAATAATTTTTTGTAAATTTCAGACGAAAAGGCAAAACATAGTACGTCCATATTGTCGGGACGCTGGGTATAGGTATTAAAGTCGGGCTTGGCCGACTTTAGCCTTCTTACTTGTTTTGTATTTGAAATTTTACAAAATAGAGATAGAAATAGAGAGGAAGAAGGACAATAAAAGAGGGAGAGAGAAAGAGCGAGAGAGAAAGAGGGAGGGAGAAAGAGGGATGGAGGAAGAGTGAGAGTGAGAGTGAGAGTGAGAGAGGAAGAGGGAGAGAGAAAGTGAGAGAGAGAGAGAGAGAGGGAGGGTGAGAAAGAGAGAGGAAGAGGGAGAGAGAAAGCGAGAGAGAGAGAGGGAGAGGAAGAGGGAGAGCGAAAGTGAGAGAGAGAGAGGGAGAGGGAGGGTGAGAGAGAGAGGGTGAGAGAGAGAGGGTGAAAGAGAGAGAGTGATAGTGACAGGAGATGTGAGAAAGATTGAGAAGTCAAATAAATTCTTTGAGCAACGGCGATGACAATTGACTGTAGACTGTCGCCTTTGTAAACGTATAAAGAGTACTAAATCGATAATAATGTAGTTAACTTCTGTAAAGGACTTCCATTTTATAGCTCAATAATTCCGTTTCTTTGCTATCAGCTCCAAGGATTAATAAGTCGTTAGGGAAGAAGAAAATAAAAGTTCATTATGATTCAGATTAAAGAACTTTCAAAAAGAATCTAATAATTTTCTTCACATTTTCCTTATAATCTGAACATAAATTCCTCTTTTTATAAAACTTTTCGATTTCTTCGCATTCATTTCGAAAAAGTTTTCCCTCATGAAGCAAAGAAAAGAAAAGAAAAAAAAAAAAAAAAAAATAAAAAAATGGAAAGGGCTCGAAATTCCACACAGTAAGCTGCATTCTGTGCCACATTGTTGGTGTTGTCTTTCCCGGTATTGGTAACAATTGCTGCAATTATGCCGTAAACATTATTCAATTTTTTCTTGTTGCTCTTGGTGTTTTTCGTCGTCGTCGTTGTTGTTGTTGTTGTTGTTGTTGATGTTGATGATGATGATGCTTTCAAGCTCAGTCAACGTGTTCCTGCACACTCACTCGGAAATATTTGAGAAATTTTTACGCTGCAAGTCCTTGCCGCCCATGCTTTGAATGCAGCAATTGTGGAAGCATATCCAGGGTCATCTCTGTATGGCTCTGTGCGTTCCCTAGAGCAACAACGATGAGCTGTAATTTTTCCTGACTGAGTGTTGCATTTCATTTTATTTTATTTTATTTTTCTATCCTTTTTTTTTTTCATTTCGTTTTCTCATTTCTTTGCCTTTTCAAGTCAAAAGTTCAGTTTAGTTTAATTCGTTTCATTTGAGGGTAAAAGGGTAAATCGAAGCGGGCATTCCGCCGTGCTGTCATTGCCAGGTTACGTACCAGTATTCTTCACTGCTCTAGGCGAGAAAGCACAGCATAGAAAACAAATCAAATCCATGAACAGCAAAAGGAGCTAAATCCTTTTGATGCCATCCAAAGAGAAAACGAATTAAAGCGAACGGAAACGCAGCGAAACGCAGCGAAATGGAACGCAACGAAATAGAACGAAACGTGAAACGAGATGAAAAACGAAACACTTTATGCTGAATGAATGAAATGGCTGAAATTTCGGATGTTATGTGCGAAAACGTTTTCACAACACACTAACCGCCTGAAGGTACCTACTTTTGTTGTTGGGTGCTTAGATTTTCCTTCTTTTATTTTATTATTATTATTTTTTTTTTTTTTTTTTTTTGGGGTGCAACGGAATGAAGCAGCGGCACTCACGTTTTGATAGACACCTCGAGACGCGTAAAGGAACAGAAAATCGAGCAGGAGCAGCTGCGTTCGGGTGCTGGTATTTCACATATAGGGTGGTTGGTTGTTTGGGCTATTGTTGCCGTTTTGTCTCGCTCCTTTGGCGCGTTGTAATCTGGTCTGGTCTAGTCAGTTCTGCTCTGTTCTGGTTTGGTTTGGTCCGATGGTGGTGGTTGATGCGCTGCGATACGATACGATGCGATGCGATGCCATGCGATGGTCCATAGATGAGACCGTCGCGACGGTTCAAACCGACAGACGTTCGAAATAGACTGCAAGGGTGGCAGTTTTGATTCGCTTTGACTAGGATTTTCTGCTCGAAAATTTTCTCCTTCAGCTCTTCACATCATGGTTTGCTTATTTAAAAAAAAAAAAAAAAAAGATTTTTTGGTTTTCGGTTATCTTTTGAATAACAGTGAGTGCAAAAAGTTCGCCTTCCCGAAAAGATACACACACAAAAAGCCCACATACCCACATTTTTTGGAGTGTTCATTAGCAGGAAGTCGTCGTCGTCGTCGTCGTCACAGCAGGTTAGTTCGCACTTGTATCTGGTCTACGTGTACTTCAAGTTGACAGTCGTCTCAAGGAACAACGACAATCGCTCTAGAATCATTTCGTTTCCGTCGCAAGGATACTGACTGACTGTCTGACGGATTGGCTAACTGACTGACTGACTGACTAACTGGCTGGCACAATGCCATATGTCATATGCAAGTTAAAAGAGCCCGATGGCAACGTCTCGTGTTGAGCATGGCTATTGACTCGTGTTGAACCGTGAACTCGCAATCATTGTTACGTCTCTCACGGCATTGGCTGAGACCGACAACAATTTTCAGGCACGCAAGTCTTCTAATTGTTTTTCTTGAAAAATTTTCAATTGGCCTTACCCTTTTTGTTGTTGTTGTTGTTATTTTGCTGTTTCGGAGCGGCGCCAAGAACAACAAATCGACCGCAATTAATAAGAAAGTAATGATAGCCGGCGAAATGTAAACAAACCACAAAATTCATTTCGAAATTGCGTCATGCCGGCGAAATTGGGAATTTTTCGAATGTCCACACGCCACCGCAAAGTATGGCTCGGCTTGGCTTGACGTGGTTTTTAAAAAGGACACCGCACTTCCTCAGTAGTGGGCGAAATCATCCCCAATTTTACTCTAAATTTATTTCCGTAAAAGTATATCCTTTTGTCTTGGCATTTGTTTTCCTTTTCCTTTTCCTTCCCTTTTTTATACCCAGCGTAAGCAGGGTATATTAGTTTTGTGCAAATCTTGTAACAGCCAGAACTAAGCTCCGTAGATATAGACATATTATATATATATATATTCTTGATCAGGATCAAAAACTGAATCGATTTAGAATGTCCTGTCCTGTCCGTCCTGTCCGTCCGTCCATGTGTCGGATCTCCTCCGAAACGGCTGAACCAATCAAGTCGAAATTTGGCACACAGGTATATCGGGTCGAGTATGTCCAAGTAAAAATTGGAGACATCCGCCCACTGCCACGCCCACAAATGAATTTAATTTGGTTTCAGTAAAATGCTTGTAACTTGCGAACCACTCAACACATTTCATTGATATTTGGTGTACTGGTAAACTACGTAAAGGGACATATCCTGTAAAAAAATGGACGCCGTCCTCCTCGAGCCACGCCCACAAATAAGCCCACAAGATAAGGGATTATCGTAACTTGTGAAGTAAAAGGCGTAGAAGCTTCAAATTCGCAACATAGGTTGACCAAGGCGATTGAAAGGTGTAGGGAAAAAATTTATGTGGCCCGCCCACTGCCACGCCCACAAATGGAGAGGCAAAACATAGTGCGCCAATCATATCGGGACGCTGGGTATTTCAAAGTCGGGCTTGACCGACTTTAGCTTTCTTACTTGTTTTGTTTTTGTTTAAAATTTTTTTTTCATTATTTTGAATTTTACTCCTCTCAGCAGGACTTCGTGCCTATAAAATTGGATTCGCGGATAAGCCCGAAATTGCTGTTTTCACTATAAGCCATCAATATAAAAATGATGAGCGGCAGCACTGGGCAGCAGGGGCGTACCCGCCAGCAGGAACCCGTGAAATGTGTTTTTGATTGTATCAAAATTTTATTGTGCCGCCGGGGTTGAAGTTCAAAACAAAAACAAAAGATAACCGTAATCGATGAACAATAAATTCAAAATAGCAATACCGAAACAAACCGATGAAAGAATATAAAATACTCGCATCTACACTGAGCGAAATATCTTAGTATAAATAACAAAAACCGGAATTAATTTAGCTACGAACAGCCATGATTTGACTCTGTTAACGAGTGTAGTTAATGAAGAATTTCATTCGCGTAGCAAGTTTAAATACGAGAGTAGTAGCAAATCACGTAGTACAAACCCAGATCGATGAGGTCGAATCCTCGCTCAAGAGGGCGTCAGTTTTTTTTTTTTTTTTTAAATAAATAAGCAATAACATAATATTTAGATAATTAATTAAAAACCTTGCAGGAATTAAAACCGTTTCAAGAAAACTCTTGATGCAAAAAGCAAAAGAGGTTCTTAAAAGTCGGGATGGAACCTGTTACTTATGGGCTGAGAAGCTTGTTTTCTCCATTCTGGCGGCCCCTTTTGCCTTTAACTATTTTTCACTGTGCTTGAATTCCCAGTTTTCCACACCTTTTTTTCGCCTGCGATAGGATTTGAACTCGAGGCTTCGAACTGGTGGGCGCACACGCTACCCACTGCGCCACAGAGAGATCTTATTCGCGCGGACTAAATATGTATGTATGTATATAATTTAAAATCAAATGATAAATATTTTCGTACATTTTGATAATAGTTTTTTATATAGGTACATATGTACACCTATGTGCGTTGTGAAATTTGCTCTGATAGAATACGCATGGTTGTTAACCCTTTCAGGACAGAGTTTTATTTTGAAAATGAGGATAGTCACGGCAGAAATTTTGACATATCCTGCAACAATAAGCTTAAAAAGCCCGTTCTGCATACTTAGAATTCCTGTTATCGTCCTTTTAACCTTAGATATATAAGCGCAACGGTAGCAAAATTATACCCACGTAATGGAAGAGTTGGGATAATATGTACATATGTCCCACGTAAAAAACTTTTCGGAATTATATACGTCGTGAAAAACGTATTGGAATTTTATATCTCAATCTTATATAAATTACTTGGGACGCATTGTCTCAATAGTCGCGAAAGGGTTAAAGTCAAGTTTAAATACATCCGAACTGCAGTTTTGCTGCCAAAGAAATACGGTCGTAGCATACAGTATTTTCCTTGGGATATATGCACCCCGGATATAGGCATTCCCCGCTTATATGTATGCACGCGAATTTGTGTCATTTGCCTTCAATTTTCATACAAGAAGCCCCGCTTATAAGCACTATTTTTCATGCATTTTGCGCGACTCCTGGCTAGTCCACCGCTGAAGCTAAAATTTGCCTATGAAAAGCTTCTTTAAAAGCAGTTTCCCGTTTGGAGTCGGCGTTAAACTGTAGGACACACTACTCTTCCTACTAGAGTGATACAGGCAGCGACAGGTCGGCTGTAAGAAAAATTTCGTCGCATCATTAAGACTACAAAAAGCGTACCCCGTTGTACATACATACATGGATACATTTGTGTAAAAGTTCGAACTGAAATCTCTACATCTCGTATATGTATTTTCGGCAGGATTTCGTCTTCGATGGAACATGAATTTTCTTCTTTCGATCGATAGTAAAAGTGGTGAAATTCCAGCTTTTAAAGCCTCGATATGAAAAATTAGGAAAAAAAATGTGTGAAATTCTTGCGCATAAATATTTTAACCCTTGGCATTGAAATGGTTTTCCAGGGCTGTGTGCTCAGTCATTCGTTGCACATTATGCTTTGCTTCAGAGTTTTGCAGAGTTGCATGAACCTTTTTCCGACCCTTTTTTTATATTTTTTTTTTTTTTACAACTGAGCGCCCTCTTGTTTCCCCCTTGTTTTATTTTTTAGCACATTTGCTTTGATGTTTTTTTTTTTGTTTTTTTTTTTGTTTTTTCTGTTTGTTCTGTTTTTTTTACTTCGTATTCAGTTTACGACCTGCATTCACTTGTAATGGCAGGCGTTCATTTGTGCTCATTATCCTTGAGAATGCACTTGCTGCTGCATGCAAGCGTTTAGCTCAATGGCGCATTTTAGGCTTTTGTTATTTTTAAATTTAGTGTAAAAATCGTGGTTAAATACAAATTTATCGATTTGGAGTTTAAAAGAAACAGAAACAGAAACAGAAACAGAAAAATTGCCTTCAACATTCGCTCAGACATTGGCACTCGACACTCGGCATGCAGCACTCATACGTAACCCTGAAAGTGCACTTTATCAAGTCAAGTGGTCTTTAAAAATTCAGTGGTCGGTCTATTGTGGGCTCTGCACACCATTCAGGAAGAAGAGAAACGAACAGAATTAGCATGCACAGATTATTTGAATGAATCTGAGAATTGTATTCACGCGTACACACACATACATACTTTGAAGAATAGTAAAAAAAAAAAAATGAAAAGAATTTCGTTGTTCTGCATGCAGCATGCTGGATTTGTGCTCTACCCACTCTTGCACGTATGAAGGAAAATTAGGTTCAATAAACTGTTGAGAAGAAAAGGTTCAGTATTCACATCTTGCACCTGTGCGCTTCCAGGTTCTTTGAACTAACTTAATTATAGTACTTGAAATTAGCTGAGGCAAGCACCATAACGTGCGGCAATAATTCAAGCCCGAACTGTACTGTGAAACTAATTGGCGGTGTGGAAAAGAATAGAAACCACACTAACAACAACAACAACAACAACAACAACAAACAAAAACAACCACAAGCAGAGTAGATATTATAATAAATAGTAATGCGGAACTCAATTTAGTGGCCAAAAGAAATCCTATGAGCAAAATGAGTGGATCTAAGTGGAACTAAATCTCATTAAATTCGCGGAATTCTTTTCCGCTGAGCTTTTAAGAAGAGTTGGTGCAATCCTTTTTATAGCATCTGAAGTCATAAGTGCAATTCCATCCGAAAGATAATCGTATAAAAAGCTTACTGCTTGTTATCAGCCCCTGTGGAGAGGGTGGAGGAAAGAGACTTCGTGAAGGGGCCATCATACCCAAATGAAATTTGCGAAGAGAAAAATAAAAAGCCCGGATTCGAAATTGATCTCCACGGACAGGATTTTTGCTACGGAAGAATAGAATGGATACCGAGCAGGCAAAAATATCCAGCAGGACAAAAACATTAGTGATAGCACTGGGTCATACAGGTGACATTGTCATGCATGCCAAATTGGTGGACATGTCATGGTGGGTGGTGGGGGGATGCTGTTCATGTGCTTGAATCTCATTGGCTACTTTAATTTACATAAGGTTTTAGCGTCAATTGAGCGTTAGCATGAAGTGGTGTAGTGGTGCGTCGCGGGTTCGATACCTGGCCTGAGGAGAAGAATAATTGCTCTCAAATGCTTTTTTGCCATCGCACCCCCCAGCAAGACAATGTCCTGCTAGGCGTCACTAGTGACTGATTCTAATCCTACGAAAACAAAGTCACCGAGGATGTCCCTGTCAGTTCGTTTACAAATGTCATACAAAGTGTCCTACGAATTGGCATGCATACCGGCTCCAAAGTCACCCTGACATCACTGATGACTTTTCCTGCTCGGTATGTTAAGAGTGCGGGGTTAATGCTAGTGCCCATAATTGCACAATATTATTTACATGTACATTTGTTGGGAACTCAGCTGTGGAAAATTCTACTGCAGTGCCGTCTCGATTTTCACCTGAGATATTAAAGTAACACAAAGTTACACTCTGACTAACTGAAACTTAAACCTATTTGTCACAGTTTTTTTTTCTCATAAATTTGTGATTCTTTTTATTTTTTTTTATGTAAAAAAAAAATTATTTTTTCATCGGCCGAAAAGTGTGAAAATGCGTGGGTGAGAATGTCATGTACTATTTAAAAAGTGCTTGGGCTTCCTGCTTAAAAACGGATTTTATTTGGCATTTCCATTTGTTATTCGTAGGCGACAATTATGAAGTGTGGAAACGGTAAAATTATCATCAAAATAATTCATTATTTTTTGAAAGAGTTTTTGTTTTTTGTTTTCTGTTTTCTGTTTTCCTTTCCTCTTTTCTCTTCGCTGTTGTTTGGGTTTTGAGAAAATTTTACAACGAGGGTTGAAAGGCTTTGGCATTTATGAGGCATTACACCTAACGTCAAAAAAAGGTGGACATTAAAAATGTTGATTTTGACACCAAGATTATATCTGTCCACAGTCTGCAGTCTACCGCCTATGTATAGTCAAGATCATTGCATTGCTTTCTCCCCTTAAACCTTCCATGTTTGATATCTCCATTGTGTGCTTTCAGAAACAGATTTTTCTGCCATTGTCCGGTAAGCTTTCACGCATTCCATTATTCAGTACGGCGGCGGGTGTGGGTGTGGGGGTGAGGGTATTGTAGCCATTGTTTCGATGCGTATCAATTTTTCCCTTACAATCCAAAGCAATGCTTGTCGTGCCACAACCGTTTTTTTCCCTCTCTTTTTTTCTCAAAGCCGGCAATATTGTATATTTATTCATATTTTCCTCTTGTTTTTTGTTGAAGGCGTTAAGTTGTCCTAGTAACACAACAAATAACAAATTTGTTATGTTTGCTAACTGCATTGGGTGTATGTGGGCGTCTTTCCTATTTTAATGAGTGTCCTCTTTTTGGGTACTTTATTCTTATTTGATTATATACGTATGTATATATACATACATATTGTACATGCGTGTGTATATATACTTATATATATTTATTTTTCAATTTATATTGGAAAACGTTCGAGCTTAAAAAGCATCCCTCGAGGCATCCACAATTGGCAAATGTAGGTATATTATTATTTATTATTTTTTTTTTATTAATAGATTAAGTAGGAGGTACAATTCGTATTTTCATTCATTAAATTCATATCTTAACCTATGTATGGCTTAACATTTTATGTTGTGTGCCAGATTGGCTTTTACAATTCGCAACTTTTAAGTGAATTCATTTATAATAAGGCCTCGGTATTTTAAACATTCGTTTAGGTAATTGTATAGAGATGGATAGTTTTGCCCATTCATAACATCCAAGAATTCATCAAAGCTAAGCGACGGTTTATTTAGGTATCTTAGACGAATACGTTTGTAGACAGGACACTCTCCTACTATATGATAGACATTCTCCGCTTTGTCAAGATTGCAGATGCAGGTCCATATCCCGACAGTGTTGTCTTTAAACGCTCTTGCATTTATGTTTAACAGGCCTCCTCTAGCTTTTAGTAAAAGAGCAGTCGCTTTTGTATTGAGTCCGGAGAATATCAATGGCGGGCCAGAGAGGGTGAGCAAGCTATATGGAGGATGAAACTGCGAGCCGCGAGCCTTTTGAATGTCCCACTCGCGTTCCTTAAACTTAACGGCTTCAAGAATAATGGAAAATTTTTCAGCTAGCGAGAGATTAATCAAGAGGGTAAGATCGATATCTACTTCAGTGCAAAGGATATCCCATTCTTTTGACCTTTGTATATTTTTGCTGATGATTTCACTCGCCAGTATCTTTGGTAATCTGGTATCAGAAAAGTTCATGACTTTTCTTATACATATATTCAAAATGCAGTTGCACCGTATAAATGAATTGTGACTGTACACCAGATTCGATGTGGTATATGTATGTAGGTATATGTATGGATGTACCTACAATATTTCCGCTTAACAGAGAGAGTCCTTTTAAGGGGACCTTCTGGTCTAGAATTTTTTGAAAATCGATTTTTTTTTTTTATATATATATTTCGGAAGACTAGACTTCTAAGAATATGCTGGCAAAGTTTCGTGAAGATATTGACAATATTTTCTTTGCTACAGCCGTTTTAGTAGGAGGAGACAGCAGGCAGCGCTGCCTGATCAAAGCAACTTTGAACCCGTTTATCTCAAAACCACTTTTTTTGAAATGGTGTACATGAAAACAAAAAAACCATGGAACCATGGGTGAGCTACAACCAAATTTTTATTTCAAGAACTTCATATGTTTTCATTAAAAAAATTGTCAAAAAAAGGGCGTTTTTTGATGTGTTAAATTAAAAATTGCGCCATTTTGTAAATTTTTTTTTTGGTTTTTTTTTGTTGTAGCTCACTCGATAGCCGCATTCATTCTGATTAATAATACATTTTTTTTTTTTTTTTCGGATAACCCGAACTTACGAAATCGTGTACGCCACGGAGGTACTTTTTAAAAAAGCATCTATTTCGCCGCCATTTTTAAAATAGAAAAAAAAAAAAAAAATACAACATTTTTTTTACGGATTGTCAATAAATAAAACAATAATCTGCAAATTTAAAAACCCGTTTTTTATTTGGCTTAATACCAAAAAAAAAAAATCATGAAAATACCCTTAATTTTCGTGCTCTAGACCAGAAGGTCCCCTTAAGTGGAAACTATTTGAGAAGCAGGAATACTAGAGCATTCCCAAAAGGTGTCCGCTTAAGAGGAGTGTTCGCAAGGATAGAGTACACTGTATATAATTTATATTGGCATATATTTATATGCACATACACACATATTTCATTTATCTCTCAAGTGTGTTCATTTATTATTTAATAAAAATGCTCGTTCGAGACTCTCTTTAAGCTGTGATAACTTCCATTTACATATGTAGGTATGTATTAATATGTTAACACGTTCTTCGTCCGTCATCATTTATTGGATCTTCCCTGCAGGAAATTTGTCAATAGTGAATCTATATTCTTTCTCTACTGACTGCGTCAACAGTACTACTGACCAGTTATACCCGTCGCAATGCTTTGCGTTATTGACATTTAACATTGAGTTGTCATTGAATGTCAACAGTAGACCGAAAAACTATTGACGAGCTATTGAGGAACTATTGACGAACTATTGACGTCGGTACTATTATGTAGACAAAAAGGAGTACTCTTTCGTTTTTATAAGGAGACACGTTGTTGACATAGTCAATTAAGATGAACTGTACCTCTTGACAGTACAGTTTCTCTAATGACACCGCCTATAAATACTGTTGACGTTGGAACTAATTCTCTTGTCTATATTGACCCCAATATAGACATGGGGCCATATGGCGACAGGCTTCCTGCAGGGTTATTATCCTACAACAAAAATAAGGGAATGGCTAAACAGTTTTTTTTTTTCGTAGTCTATTGCCATTGCCATTCGCAGTTCCTGATATATTGATATATTTTTGCATTGATGTATTGAAGTATTGTTGCATTGATGTTTTGATGTATTGATGTATTGATTCATTGATGTTTTGATTTATTGGTGCTTTGATCTATTGTTGTATTGATATATTGGTATATTTTTGTATTGATGTATTGATATATATTTATATATGTATGTACATATGTATATGTATAGCGGCCGTCTATTAATTACGTACGCATAAAAAATGGGAGGGCTCAAGAGTGGTCAAAATCTCCCTGACGTAATTAGTGGACATCCCCATATATACCTATACCATATGCATGTATTTTGTATGTATATCGATATATTGTATAAACATATGTACATATGTATTTAGCAGTTCAAAATTTTTCCCGGAACTGATATTTTTTCGTTGGTAAACTACTCTATGATACCGTTTGCTCTTATTTTTGTTGCTGTTCCTCGTACCTTCTTTGAAGAAATAGAAATAATATTGAAAATCGTGTGTCTTTCATTGTCTACACAAAAACCTAATTGATATTTCCTCTTGTATTCAAATGTATCTACTTACCTATGTAGAATTTTATGCCAAACATTGAAATTGATCACTTAAGCTTCTGTAGCTGTTGGAGCTGCCGGATGTTGTTTCTGATTCTTAGCGCTCATATTCTTGAGAATTTATGGCATGCATAAAAATCGTCACTCAAGTCACTCAAGCCAGTGAATGGCTGTTGGTCGATGTCGAATGCTCACAGTCAAATAACTTTATTTACATGTGAAGCTAATTGAAAGAATATCGACTGTGCGGCCAGGCGTCTCTGCTGTCCACCGGTACGGCACGATTGACCAACCGCAGTATCCACGAGATCGAGCGGTTAGATTTCAAGTGCATCGAACTGAAGGAAAATGTCTGAAAAATGTTCGCTCATCCGAATCCCGTATCCATTAGAGTCGATCTGCCTGTCTGTCTGTCTGTTCGTCTGTCGGCTTGTCTGCCTGGCTGTCGATCTTTCTCTCTGTGTATGTTTTTATGTGTGTGTGTGTGTGCAAAATGTTGTGAAAAGTAAATATCGTCAATTGATACTGACAAAAGTGACTGAATGATGACAGAGGGACATTGACAGTGACATTGTGACGCGGACTTGAAAGTGCGCCCATCATGACCACACTTGAAAGCCTATTTTCAGCATCATTTTTCTCTCTTTCCCCCTCTTCACTCATTGACTTTACGCCAGAGCGAAAATTCTCACTTCGTTTGTTTGCCTATTAAAAACAAAATATGTACATAAGTAGAAACAATAAAATGAAAAAAAAAAAAAAATGAAAAAATAAAAAAAACCAACAAAAACCAAAGAAAAAAAAAAGTATTTTAAATGAAAATACCAATTAATATTACAAAAATTTTCGTTGGTCCCTGCTGGTCCGTTATGAATTTCGAAATGAAAAGACAATCCATTTATGTATGTCTGTATGTGTGAGTGTCATCAAGTTGACTTTTAATGAATCCATTGTTTTCGCTTCATTAAATAATGAACATGTTTTCCGTAATCTTTAAAGAATGGCGCATCCAATGTTTGTTTGAAAATTGCGTCCATCAATTTGCCGGCATTCAAATTGTGCGTCTTTTCTTTATTCTCGTCGTGTAATGTTGGTCGAACTCAGTATCGAAAGGTTATCGAAAAAATTTCCATTGTCAAAATACTGGATTTTCGGAAAGTGTTTTTTTCGATTGGATTTTTTGCTTTTCTTTTGTAAACAAAGCTAACCGAAATTCATTTTGAGATACGAAAACTGACAGCTTCAAATTTATAATCTGGATCCGTTGAACTTAAAGTCCATGAGCTAATGCTACGCAATAGATATCATTTATCAATACCTATGTATGTACATATTTTGAAAGCTATTAAATATAAGGGCTTTTCAGTTTTTTAAGTATCCGATATTTTGTATCGATAGATCACGAGACAGATGAGTGATCCACAAAAGACGTCCCTTTATAATTCGTCATGATAATAGTTTTCGTTATTTCGTTTTCTTGAATAAAAACAAGTAAGGGTGTTAAAGTCGGGCGAGCTTGACAATACAATACCTATATTGTATCTACATATAACAGGTTGGCTGATAAGTCCCCGGTCTGACACATAGATGGCGTTGCTAGTATTAAATGCATATTATTTTTATATAGTGGCAACCTTCAAATGATTCGTGTCAAAATTTGACGTCTGTAAGTCAAGTAGTTTGTGAGATAGAGCGTCTTTTGTGAAGCAGCTTTTGTTATTGTGAAAAAAATGGAAAAAAAAGGAATTTCGTGTTTTGATAAAATACTGTTTTCTAAAGGGAAAAAATACAGTGGAAGCAAAAACTTGGCTTGATAATGAGTTTCCGGAGTCTGCCCCAGGAAAATCAACAATAATTGATTGGTATGCAAAATTCAAGCGTGGTGAAATGAGCACGGAGGACGGTGAACGCAGTGGACGCCCGAAAGAGGTGGTTACCGACGAAAACATCAAAAAAATTCACAAAATGATTTTGAACGACCGTAAAATGAAGTTGATCGAGATAGCAGAGGCCTTAAAGATATCAAAGGAACGTGTTGGTCATATCATTCATCAATATTTGGATATGAAAAAGCTCTGTGCAAAATGGGTGCCGCGCGAGCTCACATTTGACCAAAAACAACAACGTGTTGATGATTCTGAGCGGTGTTTGCAGCTGTTAACTCGCAATACACCCGAGTTTTTGCGTCGATATGTGACAATGGATGAAACATGGCTCTATCACTACACTCCTGAGTCCAATCGACAGTCGGCTGAGAGGACAGCGATCGGTGAACCGTCTCCGAATCGTGGAAAGACTCAAAAGTCCGCTGGCAAAGTAATGGCCTATGTTTTTTGGGATGGGCATGGAATAATTTTGATCGATTATCTTGAGCAAGGAAAAACCATCAACAGTGACTATTATATGTCGTTATTGGAGCGTTTGAAGGTCGAAATCGCGGCAAAACGGCCCCATATGAAGAAGAAAAAAGTGTTGTTCCACCAAGACAACGCACCGTGCCACAAATCATTCAGAACGATGGCAAAAATTCATGAATTAGGCTTCGAATTGCTTCCCCACCCACCGTTTTCTCCAGATCTGGCCCCCAGCGACTTTTTCTTGTTCTCAGACCTCAAAAGGATGCTCGCAGGGAAAAAATTTGGCTGCAATGAAGAGGTGATCGCCGAAACTGAGGCCTATTTTGAGGCAAAACCGAAGGAGTACTACCAAAATGGTATCAAAAAATTGGAAGGTCGTTATAATCGTTGTATCGCTCTTGAAGGGAACTATGTTGAATAATAAAAACGAATTTTGACAAAAAAATGTGTTTTTCTTTGTTAGACCGGGGACTTATCAGCCAACCTGTTACATATATTGTACAATACTTATCAGCCCGATTCTGAATATTCCCGGGGAACAAATTCCCGCGGAATTTACTTTTCTCGAGAGCAAAATTCTTCTTTTTTAAATATTTGGGGGAAGAAATTTGATGGTGAGTGGGAATTTGACCCATACCCATGAGTTTCCTTACAATTTTTGAAAGTTCCGCATTTGCGGATCCGGATACGGATGTTCGCAATATTCTTGGTACTAAGGAAACGAAACATGGTTTAATCGGGCCTAACCTGGTACAATCGATTGCAAATAAAAAAAAATGTTTTTCTTCAACTTAGATGCCAAGTTCACAGGGTTAAAAAATGGCGACTGTTTAATAAAATATTTGAGATTTTTCATTTTTTTCCGGTTATAACAAAAAATGTTTCCCTTTGTCAAGTCAATCCTTAAGTCAAAAGAAAATCAAAAGAGGAATTTTTTTGAAAAGACTAATCGAAAAGCTGCGTCAAAATATTGAGAACATTACCTTCGAAATGTTTTCTTACACTTTCGTCCGTGGTGCAAAAGACCACACACCCATTTAATTATGAGAAAATTATCGTCTGTAAAACAGTGCAGCAAGAGAGGTAATTTACATTTTGATTGCCGATCTGTTTGTCTAACGAGATACTATTTTGCGGCTCTTTAGTGCAACAGCAAAGGAGCGCAAAGGAGCGCAACGGAGCGCAAAGGAGCGCAAAGGTTGACATTATGTATTGGCTACGAACAAATAAAAATTGTCTTCAATGACTTAGAAAACCAACACAAATTAATGAACGCTATCCTTTGTCGACAGGTGCGGTGCAAGTTTGTAAATTAATTAAAAAGTAATTCGTTCGTTTGTCTTCCTTTCGTAACAGATTACATACTTCAATTACAATGCATACTGTCATACTGTCATGCTGTCATAATTGCATTCTAAGCACAATTGTCATGTTCGAATGACATTCTTGAGCAAAAGTAGGTTAAAAATGCAGCACAGCATGTTCGGACTGTAATTGACTTTAATGGTTTAAAAAAAGAATTAAAAAATAAATATATGTATGTACAAAAATATTGCATTTGAAACGTTCGTTGTGTACAATGATTCCATTATTTATGTGATGGACACAGTGTATTTTGATATACTATAAAAGCATGACATGCAACTATAGTTGAGGTGTCATTAACTGTCACTGGAGCGCATCGAAAACTTATGTATTTTAAACTTGCATTGTTTATGTACATCGAAGAAAAATATTCAATCCGGCTTTCATGAATTTTATTTTATGCGATTTTAGTTTAATAATTTTTTTTTTTTTTTTTTTTTTTTGTGTACTAACAAAGGGATTCACTTATGGGTGACAAGTGTCTCTTACATGACAGTACGTTTTCCTATCCTTATTGCTTATTAATATAAATATTTGAGGGTGGCAAATGAGCATCCTAATATTGGTTGAAAAAAACAAAAAATATACAAAAAAATAGTAATAAAAATATTTAATAATTATGTGCTGGCTGGTTGTCACAAAAAGGAGAATATCAGCTCTGATGATTCACTTCAATTTGCCAATAAATGAAGAAAAATTCATCTTTAATCCTTCAAATCAGCCTAAACAAAATTACGTTGATTACCCTCGTGTGTGGCTTTCCACACATATGATATATCTGGATGTATACTTTAGATAATCGTTATAGATCTTTTGCATTTAACCCTTTCATTACCAAACTATAAGCAGAAGAACAACACATATTTCGGGTATTTTTTCTAATAGTTTTTATGTTGAAAAGAAATTAAAAAATCTTTAAAAAGAATCCTGCATGCCTGGGAAAGGATTTACATATATCCTGGGATTTAATGTCCCATTGGGTTTTATCATAATGACTTTTTGGGATCAATTCGGATCCATCGGTTGTGGTTATTTGAAAAGGACAATCGAAAGGTCTATAGCCAAAACTCACTCACAACCAATCGTGGAATATGTCCCACTTCTCTGTTATAAGAAACACCAATAGGATATATTGTCCCAAAACAACAAAAAAAATTCCAGAACAACTTCACAAATATTTCTTCACGCACTTGCTTTGATTTTGCAACTAAACTGCTAAACCACACGAAGTGCAGCTTTTAATATGTTTCACTTAACACTTAAAAAAAAAATCACTTTATTTCGAAAATTAAACACGATTTATGTAAGACATTAACTTCTATATACATATGGTATATCTTAAAATTTTATAAACCTAATGAGAATTATAAGAAATACACTGGTAGCTTCTTTAAATGCGTAAGAAACAATGGGTGCTTTAAAAATCAAAATATATGAGAAATTGGGCTTTGTAGAATTTTTGGAAATTTCTTTGGGATGCATTGTCCCCCTGGTAGTGAAAGGGTTAAATCATATATAATTCAAAATTTTATTATTTATTCAATTAAATTAATTTAGTTATTCTCAATTTTTCCTTCGAAAAATCGAAAACACTTGTGGTCCTTTTTTGGGGAATGGCAAGTGATCCTAATGAGCTTTCTCGAAATCCTGAAGATTCATGGATCAGTGACGATGTTGACTGGGCATGTATGGAAAATCACACACCAGGGTAACTAACGTAACTTTTAAAATATCTCGTTATCACAAAAAAAAAAAAAAAAACATTAATTTCCTCAATCGATTAATGCGATCTCTGTGCTAAATTGATGCTTAAAGAAAAGTTATGAAATTTCTTTACCAAAGCTTAGGAGATTTTTTTTAAAAGGAAAACTTTGTTTCATTATGTGTGGTTTGTGTGGTGATTTGAACGTTAAATTCTCAACGTTTCAATGACCTACATTGCTTGACCCAATTGCATGATTTGTTCTTCCTCCTTTTACTTATGCACGTATCCTTTTACCCAACTCTTAACTCTCGTATATCCCTGTGACTCCATGAAGTCATCTTCCATTGCAATGCAGCGCAGCGCTGCGCAGCATTCAAACAATTCAAATTACTGCGTGCGTCGAAGACGTCATTCAATGACCTCGAATTGGTTCGCATGCCGATGCCGATGCCGATGCACTGACCTGGTAGTCTAATAACAAAATTTTCTAGTTGCCGTCACAGTGGGCGGTATGCATTGCTGCATGCAGGCTCCACGGTATTCTGTCATAAAATGAAATTACGCAATTTGATATTAAACAAAGCTGCCCTCAATATGAATGTGGAACTACAACAACAAAAATAACAAGACACGCATACCCATATTCGAAAAATAAAAAAATTAAGAGAATAAATCTCTGCAATTTTTTAATAAAAAGTACAAAAAATGTCCACACTTATTTCGGGGTTTCCTTTCGATTTTGTGTCGTGCAATATGGATTTGATGATGGAAATTAAAAATAGCATAACTTTCCCCTTAACGCATAAGCTTGATTAAAACAAATTGTTGTCAACGCTTTAGCGCATGTGAGGTAAGCGAGTATATATATACAGATATATATATATATATATACATATATATTTTTGGATCATATCTCACGTCATCGTAGTCCTATGCGAATTTCAATTGAAAGCTACCATAGGCCAATTATCAATTTAAGAGTTTCAATTCAACGTTTAAGTAAGTTTTTTTTATGTATCTACCTTAAACAAAAGAAAAAACACAAAAAAAATTTAAACAGAGCCACATAAATTCGAATCCAAAGTGACAGAGATAAGTGTTTCTTGACTTTTTTTTTGTCTCGCAGTCGAAGAATTCAAATTCGCTGCATCGGCTTTAAAAGTTCTATATCAAATTTCCATGATAGAGTGCGGTTTTAAGTGTCTTTAAAAAAATTTTCGTTCTTCCGTTAACGGCAGATCACTTATCCTGGCTGTGGAGAATGGTGTTATATTGTAGACAGTTTATTGACAGTTTGGTTGGAAAAAAAAAAAAAAAATAAATATAAAAAAATGCTGCATTGGAGTTTCAGTGCTGTACAGTGACGTAGAATCAAAGAGGCTTTTCTTGTATTAAGGGGTTGTCTCCTTCACAAGGCTGCTTTTGGACCATTTAAAGGGATTTTTTTTTTTGTGTGGACACATCAATAATGTTGGTGTATTTATTTCATATACTTACATCTTATAGCTTAACTTTTAAAGTATATTTGGGGAAAAAAATCGAAATGATCGATAAATATACCGGTGGCAGCAAATCTCTGGAAGCGCCTCGAAAAAAATTTGTTTGGCGGTGAACACGACTGGGGGTTAACGGATCATCTGAGAAAAAAAAAAGTGGAGACTTGAGAAATAGATGTACTGCTGGCGGCCACGATCTGTCGTCTCCAAGTTGTTTCAAATGGAAAATAAAAACGGGCCATAATCAGTATAGATGTAATTTTTGAGTGAAGCTCGAAAAAAATGTTGCGATTTTTTTTGACAAAATGGCGGCCATTGGAAAATGACCCATCGATTTTGGGTATATTTTTTTTTGTGGTTCAGTGTAAAAAAAAGTTGCAAAAAATTTGTTATAACTATGATCGAGGTTTACGCCATAATGGTGACAATTCTTCATCGAATCCACTTGTTTTCATTAAAATCGGTCCAGTTGAACTGGAGAAATCGTGGCCGCCAGTTCAAAAAAGTGGTTTCGAGATAAATGCGTTTAAAGGAACGGAAAAATTGCTCGTTTTTAGCGCAGATCGTGCTCGACAAAGAAGACTATATCTTCTAAACTATTTCGAATTTCAAAAAAGTCCTTTCAGCACGATGCTCTCAAATATTCAAGCTATAAAAAGGTGAAAAAAAATCGAGAAAAATTTTTTTTTCAAAGAGGACAGCCCCTTAAATGAGTTTCAAAAAAGCATGATACAAGAAAACAAGATAGCGCCACTTCAGTACCGCTATTTTGAGGCTCTCTTTGAGATCCGAAAATTGAGTTTGTGACGTCACTGAGCGAGAATTTGTTGTTGTTTCCCATGCTATTCAAAAAAGTAAAAAGCCAGTTTAACATGGGAAACAACAACAACGAATCGCGATTTTGAGTTTGTGACGTTTCCTCTCTCAAGTGGCGCTATCTTGTTTTCTTGTATCATGCAAAAAAGCAGTAATAACTTCATAAGAAGAATAAAAAAAAAATATTTCAATGAAAATCTCTCTCGTAAGGCTATTTCCATCGGATTCAGCTCGAGCAATGGAATTTCTTCTGGCATTGTTGGTCGAGAAGTTATATTCAGAAATCCAATCCGAGAGTGAGAAACTATTTTAACCTGAAAGTAGGAATTCTCACGACAAGAATGGAATGCAATTAGCCAGTCTTCTTACTGGTTAATTGAAGCGGGGTTTTTCTATTTTGAAAGAGCGGTGACAAAGAAAATTCACTCATTTGTGGCTATTTTGTGTCTAATGAATGTTTTATTTCGAGGGGTTGTCAGTGGATTAAAAAATCAAATTCAAATAAAAACAAACAATAGTAATATGATCATGGAAACAATTATTCTGTTATACTTGTCACGAATTTGAGAATAGCATTTGAAAGCCCCTTTGGAAATTATATCGGACTATTGCACTGTTTGCGGTAATCGTGAACAAAGTGAGTGCGAATGATTTATATTCAAAACCACTTGATCGGTGTTGGATTTCCTTGATTTTCTCTTTTCATCAAACGCTGGAGCCTTCAAATAGTCAAGAATCCGAAGCACTTTCCTAGTCCACATACATACATACACATGAACAAAGATGGCAACAAACAAGCGAAAAATGTTTACAGCAATCATTCGGAATGATAAACAAAAAACGAACAAACAAAATATTTTCTTTTCACTTAAAACTCCCCATTCGAGAGCGCCGATTTTCCACTTCAAAATCATATGAATTCATAATTATGGTGTCATGTGTCGAGTGTCTTCAGAAATTATAGTCTAGAAAATTTTATGACAAATCCGTACAATAAAAATATTCTCAAGTCTAAACATTCCGAAAAAATGTTACCAGTTATTTCGAAAGAAATTTAACACCGTATTGCAGAGCAGAAAGAATTCCACTGTTTTTCTAAATTTTGTTTGTTTTATTTTTTTGCGAATACGAGAATTACTTCCATCGGAGGCCGTTTCGATTCATTTTTCATTTTCATTTGCATTTTCAGTTTCGTTTTTGTGCTTTCGCTCATCGTTGCGACCTAAACATGATGACTGTTGAAGTGCTTAAGTGCGAAAGGGTTAAAATGCCATTTTAACGTTAAGAGTTCAGGCGTTCTTATGTGATGCGTTGCGGTGTGGTTTGGGTTGTTAAGAAAAGAAAACGGCAGTTAATACAGGGACTTAAAGCTCAAATGTGTTTTGCTATGAAAAATAATACATTTGACGGTAGAATATTAAAAAAAAAAAAAAAATTAAAAAGAAATGGGGGACAAATTAAAAAAGAAAGAGAAAAAACATGTTGCCTGCAACTTACTCTACTTGATGCACAAATGAAGGTAGTTAAATAATAATCAAGAATAAAGAGTTCCGGAAAATGTGAACAAATGCCTAATTAGCTTACGTAAGCAGAACAAGCGGGGGTGTCAGACGGGACACGTTCGAAATACATATTATGGCTTTGACTTGTCGGCGTCAAGTTACAAATTAAATCGATTTGCATTAATTTTTTTAATTAAAAGAAATTCACGCCGGCACGCTGGATGAGTGATTTTGAATTCAGTCAAATTGATTAGGCTTGTCCTTTTGCCTTTTCGATTGTAATTTCACTTTGCGAGAAGATAGTATTAAGGGTCTTTCTTCTCCGAATCTCGAAAAAATTTTCACACAAAACTTCGTTCATTATTTTCTAAGCCTTCTTGAATTACAAGTTACGAGTCGAAGTATTCGAGACAAATACACAAGTATGGGAAGACCCCTAATATTTTTAAAGCTAAAATAATTGAAAAGAAGACTTCGCAATTAGATGAATTTATGTCTCCGTTACTTACCTACATATAAATAACACAACATAGCATAGCAAAAATTTTGATAAAATTACAATATATTGGACATATCACATAATAAAATTACATAGCACAACTTATGGTAACAAACCTTACCAAGCATAACACAATATACAAAAAAAAAAAACAAATATAACATTTCCTATATAGGAATATTAAATACTTATCATCAGAATAGAAAAACTCGAGCATAATAATATACTTATCGTAAAAATATTACATTATAAACTTAATATGCACAACATTAGCAAATAACTATAGAACATAAAATAAACATTGTAACAAATTACATAATATCGATAGTCATATAAGTAATACTTAACTTATGTAAACAAAACTAAACCCATTATAATATTACAAACTATAGACTTATACAGTAACTAAAACATAACATTAGCATTATAACATTACATAAAATAACACAAACATAAAATAAACATAACATAAACATAAATAATAAACATAACATAACATAAATAACAAACATAACAATAACATAACTAACATAACATAAATAACATAACATAACATAAATACATAACATAACATAACATAACATAACATAACATAACATAACATAACATAACATAACATAACATAACATCCCTTAACTTAATATTCTTATTTTTTTACTACGCTTTGTTATTGAGAAATTAAATTTCCTTACTAGGCCTTTTATGAATTAATAG
Organism: Chlorops oryzae; assembly: GCA_020466095.1. Classification (NCBI taxonomy): domain Eukaryota; kingdom Metazoa; phylum Arthropoda; class Insecta; order Diptera; family Chloropidae; genus Chlorops; species Chlorops oryzae. The sequence continues at coordinate 36,155,950 of CM035806.1, forward strand.
CAATCCTTATCTTGCCTTATCTGAGGAGCCCGTCGAATCATAAAAAAGAAAATAGCGAAAGTTAAGTACTTTTTTTTTAGCTAAGTACTTAATTGAAATGCTCCAATAAGCGTTTTGACCAATTGTACCTAAATAACATTGGATTGATCTTAAGGACCTTAAATTCTTTTTATCATTGAAGAAAACCTTAAATTTGCAAATAAGTAAAGTAAAAAAGAAAAAAAAAAAATTAACTGTGCCTTCTGGACTCGGAGAATTTTTATTACTTAAGTTAATACAGCAATGACATGGAATGATTGCTTGAGTAACTTGCAATTTGTGATATGCTGTCATAAAATAAAATAAATATGTACATACATATGTACGCACAAACGCTCCTTGCCAATTGTCACTACCCAGCGGAAAATTATCTCCTGCATGACAAAGTCATCAGTGATGTCATCGATGACATATAGGTGACATTGTCACGCATGACATCTTGGAGGACATGTCAACGTGGAGAGGTATGCTGTTCATGTAAGTGAATCTCATTGGATTTGAAATTTAAATAAATATTACGCGTCAACCTTCGACGCGTAAGCATAAGTCGGCAACGAATGATTCGACGTCAGATCAAGACGCTTGGGTATCGATAGCTGGGACAAGGCAAAATGCGTTAAAAATTAGATGTTTAAATTTTCGAAAACAATTTAGAAGAGCAGCGGTACAAAGTAAAAGAATAAAATGCAAACTGTATTTTGTTCTCTAATAAGATTGACGTTTAGAGAAAAAATTATTTTGTAGAATGTTGCTTATTTTTAAAATGTTATTTCGCATTCGTCATTCGCCATATTTTAAACTATTCGACCGAATGACGAATCTGAAAAATACTCGAATAGAATCCGAATGTGCGAATATCGTGCATCATACTGTTGAAGTCTTGCCATGTCAGCTACCTCTGAAATTAAATATGTCATAGCAAAGTTCACCGGATTAGCATGACATTCGGCTAGAAGTCACTCAGACATCATCGGGAATGTCCACGGGTCGATCCCGCTGAGGCTGAACATTGTTAAAAAATTTTAAAATTTTCGAAACAGTTCAAATGAAGGGCAAAGAGAGAGTCTATCACATTTCGAAAGCATTGACTTAGCGAAAAAATGCAATATGTGTTTAAATGTTTTCCAATCTTAAGTGAGCAGTGAATTTTCTGACATGGTGATAAGAACCGCAATTGTGCTGCTTGTAAATGTCATACAAGTGTACCGGAAATGCATGATTGGCTCACAGACATCTTATCGGGGATGTCCCGGGAATTTCCCCTGGGTAAATGCAAAAACACACAAATACATGCATCCGCTCTAAGCCACAGGCAATCACGGGGTATAAGTGACGGGTACAATTACCGCTAGGTAACAGCATAAGCGGCAACACATAAACGTTTATGTTTTTTGCCAATTGAGAAATCATTATGCCAGGCATAAAGGTTGTTGTCTAAAAAAAGCGTTAAGAGTTCTTCTGCTGTCTTATTTGAATTGGAGCTAATAAATTATTTTTCTTTACTTTTGCAGATACACGTCTCCACAAAAGAAGATTATTTTAGCGTCGAAAAGTCTGTAAGTAAAAAAAATTCATTTAAAATTCCATTAGAGTTCAACGTGTCTCCTTATTGAAAATTCTATTAACGAACTGAGATGAAAATTTGCGAATTTTGTATCTGCTTTTAGAGCTTTTATTTCTATACGAACTTAATAGATAAAAACAAAAAACATCACAGTCGAGTAGGTAGGTTTTAAAGACTGAAGGGAAGGGAAGATTCTTATCATTGGAACGTTAAATTGAAACGTTGAAATAATTACAACAATAAGCTAGGACAGTCTCCACAAATATCGCTTTTGTGGAAGATGAGAAAAGTGTCAACAATATCAGAATAAATTATTTATTATTATTTTAGTTTTTATACTTATATAACATGGTGATTTATGTAAGTACAAAAAAATCCAAGCTCTTTCGAAGCCTGCAAAAAATAATTTTTTTTTAAGAACTTATAAATATTTTTTACATTCTTAATTAACTGAATTCTGAATTCGCTGAATCAATCAATGCGAATTCTAGTTTTCTAGGTGTTGGTTTTGATGCAGTAAAATGCAGTCAAACAAAAATAAAAATTGATTGAAAAATTGTTGAATTGTGCCAGTTTTGTGATTTGTGAGCGATACAATCGATGTACTTGAAACAAGCGAACACCATTTTAACGATTTTTAATGAAATTTAATTTATGAAACTCTGGCACGAGCTCGCGCACCCGTGGCTGATCGGCGCTCCTTCAGTTTTTCATAAAAAGAATTCATAATCTGATCGTCTTTCAACACTTCAAATCTAACAAAAAAAAAAAACCGCTTACCAAGATAGTCGAAATAAAGAGAATTCGATGAGATTAAACCGCTCTACGATGGGAGCTTGTGGCGCCATCCCGACTTATAATTTTAATACTTAAGTAGCCGTAACTTCTTCATAAGTCCTTTTCCCCCCCACTGTCTCTTAATCACCTTATGACGATGACACATTGTCGATTGGTGGCACTTTATTGACTTTTTATAACTTTTCGATTGCGACTTTTTAAACATTGATTTCGATTTTTTGTTTTTTTTTTGTTTTTGTTTTTATTTTTTTTGTTATTGTTATTGTTATTTTTATGTTTTTCGAATCCAAAGTTTTATTACTTCAAAAAAGTTCGTGTCTCCTCCGCCTTCCATCGGATTATATGTAGACGTACCAAAATACTTCCATTGACCTTTCACGATTGACGGAAAAGAGAGCAAGATACGAAGAACAATTTACCTCATAATATTTTTTAATTGGACTCAGTCCACTCGACTCCACGAAAACTTACTACGTCATTCTCGTCAAAAAAAAAAAACACAAACAAAAAAAATAAATAAAAAAATGAAGAAAAAAAGAAACACAAAAAAATAATGGAATTATTCTTAAGAAACGTAAAATCCACTGGTATTTAAGAACCACGTGCTTATGCCTTAAAGCAACAGAGCACCACAAAGATACATATGTATGTAGCTACATACGATCGAAAAAAGATAGGGGCAAAGAAAATCAAAATAAGACCAAAAGAATTAAAACTTCAATATATACTCGTGGAGGGACCAGGCATGAAAAATCGTTACAAAAATAAAAAGGAGCGTACGTATCAGCAAACTTGTGCAACCGGTTCCGGCCCGTAGCAATTGGCGCGCTTTATTCGCAGTTACTTTCGTTCTGGTCGCGTTCGCGCATGCGCATGCGTCGCAGCCGCAGCTTCAGCCTCAGTCGCGATCGCTACACACTCGTTAAATTCATTCGAAATCAGTCGCACAATAAAGTCGAGAATCTATGGCGTCACTTTTAAGCTGTACACCAGATTTACCATTTTCTGAATTAATTGGACCGTTCAATTATGACTTTTACACATTGCACGAATATGTTTGTCCGTCCGTCGGTCGATCGGTTTTTAGGTTTCAGTTTTTCGGTTCGTCGTCCCGTCACTGCGTCCGCTTTGCCATAACAAAGCAAAATGTACATACATACATACATACATACATACATTCATTCCATATATGAATATGTAGATCATACCGAATTGTCCCTCCGAGCTTATTTACTCATTTCAAGGTGACTGACGTAATGTTGCCATCATTGTCAATGCTGTTGCCGGCATTTCGGCGAGAATTAATTTTAATGTTGATGTTAGCGTTGACTGCTTTTAAATTAATCATTAAAAAAAAGTTCGTTCCACTGCAAGGAAATTCTTTTTCGGCATTTTTTTTTTTTTTTTTTTTTTTTTTTTTTTTTTTTTTTTTGAAGCTACACTCCACTCGGTTAATTAAAAGTGACGTTATTTTTTGTATTTTATAAGCTTTTCGTGATTTCACTGCTGCGCAGAAAGTGGTCGAGTTTTGAGTTGAAGCTTCATTTTCTGGCTTTATTATTTGAGTGTTAATCGTTGACAAGTTTAACGGTATGCGGACCAAGCGGACCCCGAAGACTTATACCGCACACATTTTTGTTGATGTGGTCTTGTGGTGTGTTGCAACTAGCCTGCATGCAAATAATAATCGAAACTATCGATATTTTTCCAACACTTTCTGCACTGATAATATTTGAAGCGATGCAGTAAATGCTTTCACATTAAAGACAAGCAATTAAATCCGCTGGGAGCTCGTAAAGTGTGAAAGAGATGGCTGCTGCTTCATTCTTTTTAATAACGCTTCAAAATCTGCCAAAAGCTTCCACACTTTCCAAATCCATGTCCACATTTCCTCTCAAAAATGACCAGCAACTAGCTATCCTCCTATTTAATCTGAATAGAAAATTGTCATGTAGAATCTATATGGAAAATGCATACATATTTCATATCGAAGTAGAGCTTAAAAGCTGGATGCAGCCCTGCACACTCAATGCCCTTTGATTGTTTGACAGATGATTAAGCTCGAAAATAATTCAAAGTAATTTTCGGTTTTCCCCATTCATTTCTTTCACATGGGCACTTTACTAACGCTGAATCTGAGAATAGGACAATAGGCTGAGACAAGTAATTACATGTGCTAAGATTAGGAAACGATACCTCGAAAACATTTTCTTCGCTTCGCAAGGTAACATAATGTGTTGCAGGCACGCGCCAAAAAGTATCATCTCTAATCCTCGTATGTTTCCCTCCATATCTCCTAAGTTCTTGAGTTGTTAATACGCTGTCCCCCAATTTGTGTGTAACAATAGACTCATACATGGGCGTATTAACAGTGGGGTAGGGAGGGGCAGCTCTCTGTCTCTCTCTCTCTCTAAATGTTGCCGAACATACAAAGTCAGTGTTGCCCAAAGTCAAACTTTATTAACTTGAATTCACTTTATCAATAGAAATTTTTCTCTATTTTTCTCTCTCTCTCCCTCTCTTTTTTTCTCTCTCTTCCTCTCTCTTTTTCTCTCTTTCTTTCTCTATTTCTATCTCTCTCTTTCTCTTTTTCTATCTCTCTCTTTCTCTCTTCTCTCTCTCTCTCTCTCTCTCTCTCTCTCTCTCTCTCTCTCTCTCTCTCTCTCTCTCTCTCTCTTTCTCGCTCTCTTTCTCAATCTCTCTTTACGCGGGCCCAATGGATCACTCTATGTGTTAATGACTCTGATTAGCCGCAACCTAGAGAACAATTTCAATAAATGTGTATGCACCAAAATACTCACATAATAACACTCTTCATTGACACATTAGTACACTGCTGAAGGACTAGGGAAGACATATCCTCAACAAAAAGCAAAATTGGGTGTGTTTCTCCTGAAATAATGAGCTTGGCAGCTTCATTCCCTCCAGTAATGAGCTCGTCAATTTCGTAAGAAGGACTGACCTTTGACCGCTCCAAATCCTACCGGTTATATTATGGCAGTTCGCCCCATCAAATTCGCGGTCGGGTAGGGTAGCCAAGGGTAGCCCAAAAAGAACTTACCTACGGTCAGACGTTTTCCGGACCGGTCCATCTTCAATGACAGGCGCATGTTAAAAAGGCCAGTTGAATGCATTAGAAATGGAATTATAAATGACTAGTACTGCTAACATGAAAGACTGACCGAAGGCTACACTTGCCTCAGTCCATATTACTGGAAGTCACTACTATTATTTTGAACCTTCTTCTATATTTATTATGCAAACAAAGTATATGTTCCCCGTTGCCTCACAAAAGAAAAAAAAAAAAAGAAAATATATTGTTCTCAAATGGGTCTTTCCATGTCAAGATCTGTTTTAAAGGTACATGATTAAAAATAAATGGAAAAAAAAATTATTTTAATCTAAAAAGCCCCACATCTGCAGCTTATATTTTCATTAGTGCCTCGATAATTATTCTTATATTGAGAAAGAAAAAACTAAGAATTTATTCTGGCCATGAATTTGAAACAAATTTTCAAAAACACAGAAAAAAAACTTGTTTTTTAAATTCAAGAAAAACTATTTCTTTTTGGGCCTCTTTATAATTATATTATCTTTGCCTAAATGCGTCGAGAAGCTTAGTTTTTATACCTTGCTGAAACAAGTTATATAAGTTTTTTGTGTGTATGTTGTAACATATAGAACTAAGTTCGGCAGATTTAGACATATATATGTATATGTGTTCTTGATCATGATCAAAAACTGAATCGATTTTGACATGTCCGTCTGTCCGGCCACTGTCTGTGGACCCATGAACCCACAAATGGATATTTTTCGTAATCCAGGAGCGTGAAATTCGAAACATACGATGACCAAGACGAATGAAAAGGTACAGGAGTGAAGCTTATGTGTTCCGCCCACTGCCACGCCCACAAACATTAATTTCGTGTAACTTTCGGACATACGGGCAAAACGTAGTGCGCTAATATTGTCGGGACGGTGGGGGTACATCAAAGTCGGGCTTGACCGACTTTAGCTTTCTTACTTGCTTTTTCTGTTTCTGATCTTTCGTTTCCATCAAAAATGCAAATTCAAATTTACATGTTTTCAGATAAAATATTTTATATTGGCCGTATCGAATCTAATTGACGATCAATTGATGAACGTGGATTTTTCGGAAATTACAAAAAACTATCTGAGGGCCAAACGTATTTAAGTAGGTCGAGTGGGATTAGTTCTCAGTCTATTCAGCATGATGTACAAGGTCAATTGGTTTTCGGAATCAATTTTGCATATCATATAAAACGCATTAGAATGATTTATCTATTCTCTTTTTTTTTTTTTTTTTTTTGCTAATTTATTTGGCTCTTCCATAATGAATCGACATTGTGGGATCATCTTGGGATGTTAAGAAGTCATAGCACTAGATATCTTCACATCGCTTGCATATTAAGCGAACTTTTGTTAGTTCGATCACCACATTGTTGTTGCTAACCATTTAATGCCTTTTAAACGCGGTCATTGCGTTCGAATTTTATCCATGAACACAAAACGAATTTTTCTTGTCTTTTTGCTGTGACATCACTCATATTGTTTGCTTAGCAAAAAAAAAAAAAAAATAATAATAAAAAAACTAGAAAAGAATTATTCTTTTCAATAAAATTGCGAGTTTCTGACTGCAAATTGAATAATTTCGGAATTTTCGTGTTCAAGAAATTCCATGCGAAGCTTCGTACATTCGAGCTCCATACAAATGATGATGGATGATGGCCATTTGAAGGCATGATTTTGGCATTTTTTTTTTTTACAAAATATTATTTTGCCATTTTCGGCAACACTTAAAACATTAGCTGTTCGTGTTGTTCACGTTGTATGTGTGTGTGTGTGTGTGTGTACTCAAGATTCAGGTTCAAGTTCATCTACAATTTATTTTCACTAATTTATTTAGACTTGCTTTTATTTTGCCTCTCATTTCGAACTTGAAAATCCACTTACATACATGTAGTAAAGCCGCATTGAGATCTATGAATAAATATGGACGGCTAGGCACTTTGCTATATAATCCAACTGTGTGCCTTTGATGTTACGTAGACATTACGAGCTCCCAGATTTATTGAGTTCAATTCTCGTCGTTGTTTTTCTCATTTGAAACAATTGAAATCATCTGCCCACTGTACTTGTTTCTAAGTATATGATTCATATTATTATGGATCATAGGTATGCTTAGTTTATGGCTTAGATTTTTCTGAATTTATTGGATGGTACCATGTCACGAAAAAGGGGGAAAAAAAAACAACTACATATTCATTCTTCGTCTTCGTCTTCGTCTTCATCGTCTCTAACACGTAATCTGTTAATTTGATTAAATTCTGTGGCGAAAACTTACTACAATTTATTCTGTGAGGAAGGGGGTTGTGCGGGTTAGAAGTGCGTGTAAAACTATGAGGTAATAAAATGATCGCCTCAAGCGCGTTATGCAAATGTGTGTATGCCTTTCGGTTCATAACAAATCGGGTTTTTTCATCCAATTTAAATAATTTAGCGTGATAAATTTAGGTTCGATCGAATTTTAATCATATTATTTACATTTTCTGCCTACGAATACAATATGAAATATAAGGGACCAGCTGTTTCCATGCTTGAGGTATGGAAATCGTATTTTCTTAATTGCTCTGCACTCGGCCAAGCTCTCATACATCAGGCATCTGTTTTACATCACTTAATACCTACCTACATGGGGGGGCGGGAAAACAATTTCCTAATCGAAATCTTTATCCATTCTTTTCTATTGTTATTATGGCCTTCGATTGGTTGCCAATCGTAAAGCAGTGCTTCCAATATAGTGTAAAGTTCTCTGCACAGATATTCAGATGCTGCTCAAGCAGCAGAATGCCCATATAAAAATCCGGTAATGTAAATTAACTTTGCTACTTTCGCTAATACTAGTAGCTGGCAAGCAATCAAAGAGTAGGTACTGAATGCGCAGAGTTGCATCCGACTTTTTAGCTTTACTTCGCCATGAAAATTGTATGTATGTATGTACAGTATTCCCAGGATATATGCACCCCGGATATAAGCTGGTTCTGGTTCTGGTGTGCGACACACAACCACACAAACGCAATGTGCCCTCGACACCGAGTGTGTCGGATATAAAAAATATTTTGCGACATGGTCTGCATGGCGATAGAAATCGTGGTATTTTCCGCATTTATGTACATATTCTGTATTCAAAAACTTATAGCTTTTCACCTGAATATATTCCCTCCCGGCATTCGAAAATGTTTCATTCACGCGTGGCTAGGCCGTAAGCTCAAGTATTTCTCGATGCGAAACAAAGCGGCACGGCTTTAGATCCATGATCGATTACAGAGCAAAATTGTGCATTTTATTAATTAAATAATCGTGTTTTCCAAAATTGATTTTTTGCAAAAAAAAAAAAAAAAAATTGAATAACTTTGCGGTCAGCTGCATGTATGTATGTATTTAGACAACTATCTGGAGCTATCATATCACATATTAATGAATGACTGCACAAAATGCACAATGCACAGGCCCGCTTGGCTCGCTATGTTATCAATGAACATCGAGCGGAGCGGATCGGATCGGATCGCTGTCCATAGATGCTCGTATGTACATATGTGTGTGTGTGTGTGTGTGTGTGTGTGTGCAGTCCACTCAACTGCAATTCAATTGCAATGAGCCGTCAATTTTTCAAAATTGTACTAAATTGAATTGATACCAATAAACCGAGCGTTGCTCATTGAAGCATATGCCAAGCTCGGTGGACGATATAAGCGATTACAACAACAATAGCAACAGCAGCAACAACAAGCTCCATTGATACGAAATATAAAGTGACAAGCGCCAACTTGGCGCTAAAGTGTTAAAGATTTGTTACGGATTGCCTGTCAATCAAGCGCCATACCGACAACGGTTTTCTCTTGCTGCCAGCGTTTAGCGCTCTTGTTATGAAAACTTAAGGTATTTATTATGAGGCAATTTTTCCCATGTTCATGCTTGGTCGGCACAATGTTTTTTCTTTTTTTGCTTCAAATACATTCGTTCAATAAAAAATAAAAGGAAGTAAAAAAAATTAATTAAAATCAAGAAAATTGTCTTTAGCGCATGTTCATGCAAATTGGTCGGCGATTAATTTTAGCCTTTTTCCATTCACCTGAAGTTTTCGCATATCAAGACTACAGTGTTCGCTTCCAATAAATGAGCAAAGCGCAACTAAGCGAAGTAAAACTGAATGAAAATCTAAATTTTTGCAAATTATCATTCAGACATCAAGCATTCGCTCTTTAAGTTCTGATTCTTGAAGATGTCAAGATTTGCGATATAAACATTTTGTAGCTCAAGTATATTTCATTACACGAAAGTCTTCGCATATAAGAGCCTCAGTGTTTTCGCTTCCCAAGAAATGAGCAAAGCCGCCAACACTTGATTACTTAATATGCTTTTAGCTTATATTTTGCTCTTAAAAAGCAGAAGAAGAATACGAATACGAAGACGAAGAAACGCTATTAACTCTTCTGCTCCCGTTTTGGAGGCACGTAGGCAGCCATACGACACCTTTAAGATACAAAGGCATAAGGTATAGGCACGTGCTCCACGTGACTTATGTACCTCTCGCCATGCAACGGCTGTCGACACTCAATTAAAATAATAGAACCGACAGGGAAAGTATTTTGTAGGCCTACCTTCGTTCTCCCTCTTGCGTTCTCTGGGTGCCACTGTGCCATGGTCTATTCTGATCAGCTCTGAGCTGGTCTGGTCAAGTCTGGTCTGCATTTCGCTATGCATCAATACACAGAACGATTCGATGCCTTACCGGACGTTGCTTCCTTCTCCTGATTCTAGTTCTGAACACGTATTTATGAGGTGACAGCTGCAATCAATTATTCAACCACCTGCGGTCGAGCTCTACGTTCACCGTCGAATACCCAAAGGAATTATACATACATACATTTTATAATTGATAATGGATGTCACAAATATTTCAAACTAATATAGTAGGTAATAATAAGTAGTAATGAGAATAGTATAAAAGAACCTTCGCTTCTTCCGTCCGTTTTCGTTTTCGTTGTCGTTGCCACCCCCCCGTTTTCTGTCGCCTCGCTCTCTCACTTCACACATATAGTAGGTACATACATACATACATACATATGTATATATTTTCCTTTGATTTGCAAATCATGACATAGAATAAACTGACAATAAACTGACATCACATGTTGCAAAACGATTGAGATATTCATCAATTGCGAGGCTACTTTTGTGTATACATAGCACAATAAATGTTTGCCGACATTTGAATATAGCGCTTCTGTCGACAGAACGAAACACAAAAATGGAAAATAAAAAGCAATCGAGAAAATAATAGTTCTAGGTGTCGAGAACGTTTTCGCGATCATTTCAATAGATGCAAAGCAAAATAAAAAAAAATATAAATAAAGGAAAATGAGAAGGCGTCAGTTTTGCAAAATAAGTTTTTGGAACATCTTCCCAGCGGGAAATGTCCCGCGGACATCCCCGATGATGTTCTAGTGGCTTCGGAGCCGGAATGCATGCTATTTCCGGTGACAATTTGTATGACATTTACACAGGAGCTGACAGGGACTTCAGCGGTGACATTATCACCGGAAGATTAGAAAATGTCACTGGTGAGCCCTCATATAGCATTGGCACGCCATTGTCATAGGGGATGCGATGGCGAAAAAAGCATTTGAGAGCAGCACATTGCTCTTTTCTCTCTAAATGTCAGTTTGATAAATCTCTTCTTTGCCCTCTCTTTGAATATTTCGAAAATTTTTAAAAAATCATTTTTTTAACAATTTTTGTTCGCCTCAGCCAGGGATCGAACCCGCGGATCTTCGGATTGTGAGTTCGAGCACTCATCATCTACGCCACTTCATGCTAATGATGAACTGACGCTAAAACCTTATTTAAATTTCAAAAGCCAATGAGAGTCAAGCACATGAACAGCATACCTCCACGATGACATGTCCTCCAAGATGTCATGCGTGACAATGTCACCTATATGTCATCGATGACATTACCGGTGACTTTGTCATGCAGGAGATAATTTTCCGCTGGGTTGGGCTGCTTGTTTTGGTGCTTATTTTTATGAGTACATATTAAAAATTTCAGACCAAATGTTTAATACAGACCCCGAAGGGTTTTTCCAGACCGTAGATTATGATACCTTTGAACAATAAAAGCTGATATCATTTTATTCCAAACATACATATGTATGTGTGTAGCTGTCTCGATTTCTTTGACGATGCAAAATGTTGCCAAATCTAAATTGAAATCCCCACCTAATCAAATATTTACTCCTCTTTTAATTAATCTGCAATCGCATTATATTGTGCTGATCCAGATGAAGGGAGTTTCCATTTATGGCAATCACAGATGATTGTGGGAGTCGACTGTATAGCGAAAAGCCATGATGTCATCATTAGCAGCAACATGAAGCACAGTATCAACGTCAACATCAACAGCAACGTCAATATCCACTTGATCGATTTATTATGCTTTTAAAGCAAAATAAATTTCAATACGTTGCAAAAACATAAAAAAAAAAAAAAAAAAATGGAGAAAACATTAAAAAGTGCTCTTCATGATGCAGTTTTCAGTGCTACGCTCCTTTCATATCATTTTCCTCTTCGCTTTGGAGTCACGAATTTCCAGCTTTCATTGTCTATAAGGTTAGAGTGTGTTCCCATGATTTAAAGATTCGTCGAGTTCAATCAACTCCGCTGTGCGCGGTAAGCCGAAATACCCATGCCGATGTATGTATGGCAATCAGTCAGATATGATTTTGCTTCTTCTTCTTTCTGGCTCCATTGAGAGTGCAACTGACTGACTTGGAAAGTCATCTCCATTATTTGGGTCATTTATTAATAAAAATAATAAAACTGACAAGCAGACGACTGCCTGACTTTTTGACTTTCACAATGGAGATCTGACAAAAATTTTAATAGGATTTTTTGCGGAAATGTAAGAACTGTAATCAGATGGCTCGATGATGCAGACCGAATGTGGGGAGTTCACGAACAAAAATTTGCTTTAACAACCAGAAGACGATGAACTGTTGGTCCCGCTTTTGATTAAAGAAACAATATTTTGGAAAGAATTTTTATATAAGTACACGTAAATTAAACATTAACGGCCGTTTTGTCATCCTACTTTTAAGCTCTATCTGCCAGTTAAAATTCATTTTCTTTGACTTATTAATCAAATTTGTATGAAATTTCACCTGGACAATTTAACTTACAGAACTTTGTTTTGAAATAATTTAGTTACAAGTTACAAGTAACTCTAGCCAAAGTAGAACTGGAGAACTATCAATAGTTGCAACCATCGATATTCTCGATAGTCGATAGTCTGACATATCGATAGTATCGATAGTACTAGCCGAAGATATATTTTAAAATTTATACTAATTTCATTGGCAAATTGCTAGTGATTTCAAGCCGAATTTTATAACCTTTATTGCTCAATTCTCCGTACTTTCTAACCACCACTGATGCCAGGCAATATTTTGGTGACTCTTTTCCCTTGGATATTGAAAGAAATCCCTTCATTTCTGTTTTCTTGAGGAAAGTGATCAGTAAAAATCCATTGCAAACATTTGGAGTGACTTTTGGTTAAATCTAAAATCGAAAAAATCACTCAAAACTGAAAAACCCCATCGTTCTGACATCAGTGGATAGAATAACATTTTAGCATGACGCCTATAATTCTCATTTGGTTTGTAAAATGGGAAACTTAAGACTCGCAGATTTTCTGAAGATGATTCACGACGTGATGTAGCAAGATGTTGTGTAAGTTGTAATCATCATCATCATCATGACCGTCATCACCGTAATAATCACCGTCACAATCACAGTCATCATCACCGTCATCATCACCGTCATCATCACCGACATCATCACCATCATCACCAATCACCAGCATCAACATCAGCATCACCATCATCAACATCATCATCATCATCATCATCATCATCATCATCACCAACCTCACCATCATCATCACCATCATCACCATCATCACCGACCTCACCATCATCATCACCAACCTCGCGATCACCATCATCATCGATATTTTCGATTATCGATAATTTTGAAAATCGATAAATTTGATAATCGAAAGATGAATTTTCGAGCGGCTCGCCCTAATCATTTGTAGGAATCTGTCCATTTCAAAAAGAAGAAAGTCCTCTGTCACCGCCAGCACCACCTTTCCAATGCTAAAGTAAATGTCCATGAATCAAAACTATCGATTGTCTTCAAAACCATCGAATTTTTCGATAGTTTGAAACCATCGATAGTGCTATCGATTGTTTCTCCAGCCCTAGTATATTAAGTTTGGCACGGAGATTTTAACATACCAAAGGATTCGCAATAGATATATGATATATATATATTCTTGATCAGGGTGACGAGAGGAGTCGATCTAGCCATGTCTGTCTGTCTGTCGGTCACAAATTAGTTTTTCGTAATTTACTCCTAAACCATGAAAGATATCATATTGAAATTTAGCATGGACTCGAACCAGATAAATGTCCGGAAAACTGCATAAAATTTTTTTTAGTTTTAGTTTACTTTTTTCTGAAAATACCTATCCATATTGAAATTTGGCATGAACTTGTCCCTGGTAAATGTCCAAAAAACTGCATACTAGTTTTTTTCGTAGTCCTTTCTAGGGTTGTAGGAAGTGGTTCAGAAGTTTAAAAAATCACGATTTTTAACGTTTTTCGCGAATAACTTTTTCACTATACTCGTATATCCCAGACTATTGAAATTTGGAGTAGGTAAAGCTACAATAACCATAACCGATGGGATATTTGATCCCAAAAAGTCATTGCGATAAACTCCAATGGGACATTAAATCTCAGGATATAAATCATTTCCCGGGCATGCGGGATTTTTTTAGATTTATAAATTTTTTTCAACATAAAAAATATTAGAAACACGTAAGGGTGTTATAGTCAGGCGAGTCTGACAATAAAATACCCGACACAGACACACATGTTAAAACAATTTTCAAAACACGCCCAAAAAAAGGAACATTAGAAATAATATTCCAAAGATTTTTAAGGCCATAACGGGCCCCATATACCGAATTTTGTTCCATTTTTATGAAAACCGTGCCTTTGCCGGTCCAAATTTTTTACAATTTTTAAAAATCACATTACTTGCCTTTAAACATGTTCATATATTAAATTTCATCAAAATATCTTGAAAAACTCCGATTTTAGAGCAGTTCTTTTGATTTTCATAGCAGACCCTAGTACTCGAGGCATCCTTAAAAATGCTCCGATCCGGTCCATTCTCGAACTCATGTTTCCCTGAACACGCGTACCGAATTTCGTGAGGGTAGCTCGACTCTTTCGATAAGAAAACTGTGTACAGACAGATGGACAGACGGACGGACGGACAGACAGACGGACATGTCTAAATCGAATCTGCTGGTGACGCTGATCATTTCTATATGGTATATACAGACCAACGAAATCACGATAGTTGCTGCTATAGTGATCCATAGATCACTTCAGCTCCATATCATGAGAGATCCCAATAAACATTATGAGTCCTAAAAGAATCATATATGACTCCTTATTAGAGTTAAAGCCCTCATAATGAATGACTCTTTTAAGAGTCTTAAAGAGCGTGTTTCACTTCTTGCGAAGGTCGTCCTGTATGAGTCCGAAGTCAGATACCGAATTAAAACATATTAGAGTCATATAAGCAGTGGCGAAACGGGATATTTCGGCGCCCGCCTCGCAATGGGGGCACAATGGAGACACAAAACAATAAATGCCGCCCCTAACCCCTCGCCCAAATAAAAAGGCCTCTATAAACATTAAAATATGATTTGGCGCCCGTGGCGGATACCCCCTTCGAACCCCCATTACTACGTTACTGCATATAAGCCTCCTTCCGCACTCATATCTGACTCTTATTTCCGCTCAAATAAGACCCATATCCCTGTAGGAAGAGTGGGGTCAATTGTGCCCTAGCGAGTAGTTCTCGAGTATAGAAAAAATAACTAGTTAGCGAGTAGAGACATGGACAGTAGAACCTAACTAGTGGCATATTCAACAGTTCAATTTTGGCCACACATTAATCTAATATATTTGCTGTGCGTGAGTCAGATAAATCCGTGGCGTAGTGAAAGCGTATTCGCTTGGCAATATGAAGGGCTCGAGTTCGATTCCAGTCGGAGGCGAAAAAATGTGGAAGAATGGCATGTTTCGAAAAACTCAAATAATTGGATTGAAAAACACGTCTTCACCAATGCTGTCTCACAACTTTGCGCACAAATTCGCTCAACATTTTCTGCCAATTTGAAACCTTTCTTTTTTATATATTTGCTTTTTATTCCTCTTAGGATTTGAACCAGGGTCCTTCGGATCGCGGGGTGCACGCGCTACGCTGTGAGCTACGACTGCGCGGCCCGGTCCCCCATCTATCAACGTAGTATAGCAAATTTACTGAATTGGCCCTGTTGCCTCTACTTCTGCACTAGTTCAAACGCGACTGTCGATTTTCGAATGGCACCTCAGAGTAAAAGTTTACAGTTCAATGCATTGGCGGGGAAATTAGGAGCGAGTAGTACTATTGATTTGGGAAGTAGTCGAAGAATACTTCTGCACTACTTCAACTTCCTACAGGGTATGAACACTCCTAAAATGTTCGCTGGGATAACTTTTTTCTCTCTCCAAAAATATACAAACCTGTGTACATATATGTACTTTCACACTTTATGCATTAAAATACCCAAGAACATAACGAGCGATATTTACAGTTCATCGAAATGATAAGTGCACTTGAGAAAACAACAAGAACTGAAAATCAGAATGAGAATGAGAATCAGAATGGGAAATGTGAGGGAGAAGGACAAAATGTTCTAACGAAAGAAACCGAACTTTTTTAAACGAGACCACTCAAGTTCTCAGATGTCCTTCAAAAAGTTTCAATTGACTATATTGTCAAGACACGTCCAAGCGATGCTCTACAAATATTGGCTCGCATTCTTTTTGTAAAGTGCCTCTGTGTCATACAATAGAGACGAAGGCAACCACACCAAGTGCACCAACTGCAGGACCCGATCAAGTAACTTAAACACCAAATGACACCAGAAGTTGACTATAACAAAAAGCACCAGGAACAAAAGGACAATGCGCGCTCATAGAGCAGCAAATGTTTGATAAAGCTCGGAGAAAAAAAAAAAAAAATAAATAAATAAAGGAAGAACAAAAATAAAAGCCCAGACAAGGTTTTCCTGTGAATGAGACCGAATGTGTCCAAGGACCACAAATGATTAAGCGGCTGTTGATGGGAAATATTGTGCTGGCATGCGTCATCATATGACTACATTGTAGTTGGATGGATGCATGGATGAATGGACGCATGGATGGATGGACGATGGATGGATTCACTTTATGTATACTCATCAGAGAATTTGTAAGCCCGCTGGTCGGTCATTAGTTCGGTAGACGTATGTACAAAATTCGGAATACCCACATATGGCTACGAACATACATACATACATAGGAAAATGCATAGATACATGTAAGGTTAATGCAGTTACAAGAGTTTCAATTCCGATTCCGTCATAGGTATACGGTATACCTACAATGTACATATATGAACCATGTGACTTATAACTATGCAACATTGTTTGCATTGAACGTGGCCGTCTGTGATGGTCAATGAACGCCATTTGTTTTGACACTGGCGAATTTAAACCGATTTGTTGTGTACACAAACCCCCTCCCGCTGCGACCGGACTTTTTTAATATACTCCATCAATAATGTGTCACTTAAAACGAGACATACACGTGCATTTTCATGACCACAGTATTTAAAATGGCCTCCGCCATTGTGTTGTTGGGCATATCGTGTCTGCATGTGTATGTATGTATATATGCATGTATGTACATGCCACTCTTTACTACACGTACACATGTATGTTTATGGCAATATAGAAAATGGCCTTTTAAACCGGAAGTTAACTTTATGTACATGCATACATAGTACGTACGAAAATGTGCAAAGGCAAACAAAAACCTTGAGTGTTTACCATCATTAGACGCCATTGTTATCAGCTGAGACTAAGGAAATCGACTTTTTCTATGCTCTATGTAGACGTTCCTTTTTTGTTTTTATTTTTATTTTCATTTTCATTTTTGGCTAAGAGACTGTCTCAGGTGTTTCGTTTGTTTTGTTCGGTTTCGTTATCTTTCGTTTTGTCTATTTGAGTGAGTAAATTAAATTACGTCTAATGCGGCGTCACTGCGGATGTAAGCAAAGATAGCACAGCAGTGAAGAATTAGAATAGAATATTCAAGAGAGGGTGTGGTTTGGATGGAAATTTAAAACTGATTATTCTCTTCTTTAATCGAAGTGAAGCTTAATACCAGCGGAATGAAAATTGATAACCGATAACATTTGCAACCCAAAAATTCATAAGTAAATTTGCTATCAATAGAAATTGTAATCGGATGCACCTTAAATAGGTAATGAGTGGACATTCCGGTTACCACATCATCGGTTGCTGATCAATATTCAAAAAAGGCTTGCATTCTTGAAAAAAAAAAAAAAAAAAAACAAAAACAGCTTACTCCTTCATGTACATATATCGTCAGAATTTCAAATTCTCTTCTTACACCTTCGTCGAATTGGTCATCGGAAACACTAAGCATTGGTAACCGATAAATTTCACCAGACATCTAGGTGTTAAGATTCATCGGTTCCGTAATGAGTAGAACCGTTGAATGTTTCGCCTACGATTTCATAGAAATACCTCTGGGCTAAGGAATTTCGAGAACGTTTTGATTGAGATTCGAAACTGAAACAATTTTTCTCACATAAAATACAATTTATTTTGCTTTCATCGAAAGTAATAAAAAACTTGCTAACGTCACTCCTCCCCTTGATAACCTTCATAACAGAATCCGAATCCGCTCGTTATTTTCCTTCATTAGTCTTTTCTTTTTTGTTTTCTTTTTTAAAGCTCTAATCTTGCCCATCTACCATTTTTTCCTCTCCCTCAACAAAATAAATAAAATATAAAAAAAAGAAAACTGCCTGCAAGCAATAAATTCGCCCTCATATTTATCAATAAGGAGAAATAATAAAAAAAAAAAATACTAAGCATTAATAAACAAAATAATAATAAAAAGATTTCCGTTCATTGTACTCGTATCGCGTTCGCTTTGACCGAGAATTCCCTTCTCACTGCTCGTGCACTATTGCTCGTGGTTTGACTTATGCACTTCCACTGAAAGTGCATTCCCTCCAACTCCCAATGCGAGGGTCAGAGTTCAATGAATCACAATTGAACGCTTGGCCAGTGTGAAACGAGTCAAGTAACTGGCTACCTACCAATCATGCCACCAAGCCACCAGCAAGGCATCATAGGCATAGTCGAAGCTAATTTTCTTTAAGACCCACGAATTGCCCGTCAGACCTTTCACTTTTACAGCGCAAAAAAAAAAAAAAAAATTAAATAAAAAGAAAAAAAAAACAAGCCAAGAAAAGAAAAAAGGGAAGCTGAGTCTGAGCTTAGTCAGCTGGCTCAAATTACCAGCTGTGCTGTAGATTCCAGAAATTAAGCGCATAATTTAAGCATACATATCTTGTCGCAACTCGCTTCGAGTTGATTTCCAAATTTCGAATCTATTCTGGGACCTCGTTTGTTCAAGCGTCGAGCGTGAAGCGTGGAGCGTGGAGTTGAGTTCGTGGCTTCAATTGAGCGCGGAAGCAATTTTTTCACTTCAAATTTAATTAAAAATGCAATAAAACATTTTGTCCCGCTTGAAAATACTTCGATTTTAAAGCGTTCACTCAAGTAGACCTCCTCCGATGTTCCCGTTGCTCGGATGCTCCTTAAATGTACGATCTGCGTGGCTATAACCATTTTTATACCGAATGTCAAGGGGTCGAAGTCATGAGTTTCGTAGGTACTTCCGACTCGAGAAGGAATACCCAAATGTGGATTCGTTGAACGTAATTCAAATGGATACGCATAACAACATGTATCTGTATCTGTATCTGTATCTGTATCCGTATCCATCCACCCATCCAGGCGTTCATCTATCCATCCGTCCATCTATCTATCAGCGTCCCAATTAGACGAGATTACTGTGTTTATTTGAGCATTCGAAAATGCAAATCAAGAAGTGGACTAAAGAAATTTTCGCTTAAATTGAATTGGGGAAAATTATCGTATCGCCAGTGTGTACACTCAATATCGCTTTCGGACTCGTTAAAGCGTAACATTTTGAATAATGTTTTTTAGATTGTTATGAGGGTCCGCTGTGACTGTGTCATGATTGGGCATTTTAACAGATTTTTATTTTTAGAAAATTTATGACATAAGATTTTGTTATTGTACAGTATGTACCTATTGTGGAATTCTTGTAAAACGGTTTGGAAAATGCAGGAATTACAATTGAACACTTAAGGGTCATTTAAAGAGAATGTCACAAATTTATGGAGATGTCCTGAAAGGGACCACAAATAATGAGAAGAACTGGAATTTTTATTTTCAAAGAAAATATTCGCCTTTAATAAATGACTTTAAAATGACTTTGAGTATGAGAAATAAGCTTTGCTCAAATTTTCTATAAACTAACAAAAGTTCACTTAAGCCCAAAATCCAATATTGCGAGAGCCCGATGCGAGAGTGTGCGACGTCACGAAAATGTTTTGCGTGACGCATTTCAATCTCCAATGAGAGTTTCGCGTCACGCAGACGATAGCATAATTTCGCTTCTAGTAATGCAATATTTGAACCGAGTACCAATCTTACGAATGCCGAGTACTCATAAAAATTATACATTATCACTTGAGTTTAAACGAGTACCCAATAGCGAGTACTCAAAAAATAGCTACATCATTAACCTGTCAAAATTGCCTCGCAACGAGAAATATTCAAATTTTCAAAATTTTCTCGCTACGAGGTCCCGCAGTGCGATACATTGGAGCTTGAACCATATGATTGAATGTATTGAAATTTGTGTGCGTCTCGTCTCGCGCTCTCGCATCGGGCTTTCGCAATGTTGGATTTTGGGCTTTAGTTCAAGTCTAGCTATTTTGATATAAAGCAAACTGCCGAATGGGGAGAAAAATCACTAAATATTTTTTTTTTTTTTAAATTTGCTTTTTGTTCATAATTGAACATTACTTGCACAATTTGTAGATATTTATCGAAGCCTCTCAGGCAATGAAATCGCTCTTAAAACGATTCTTCGATTATTCCTTCCACTCTAGAAGCGACGTGCTACGTGCCTTTTTCGAATCTGCGAAAGTAGTTCCGAACTTAAGCGACTAACACCGACTCCCGCTTCGAGTCCTTGTCCATTGTGAAAGCAGCAGATTTTCATCGTTAATTGACATAATTCGAAAGCCTTGCTCCACACTCCATATAATGGGAAGCAGGTGGAGGGCAGGGGGCCTTATGCTCGTTTGCCAAAAGGAATTGAGAAAAACGAAGCGAAAATTAATGCTTAATTTGCATTTCTTTGAAATTTACCCAGACATAACTTAACATGATGTGGCGAATAGGAAATCAGTCAATTACGGTATAAAGTTATGTTACAGAAATTTCGAAATTTAAATTCGCAATGAAAAGCTAAAGCGGGCAAGCCTCCGAATTGAGATTACAATATGTCTTTATGCAAGTTACTATTTTTGAATTTTAGTTATTTGCTTTTCTGCTTAGATAACAAAAATAAATGTGTGTGCATGTGGCGGAACACTATTATCTCGCACATGGTCAAGTTCAATTTATCCAACGCTCTCGATAAGCTTAAAAAATTTCGATTTGTTCTACAATAGAAGACGTAGAAACTATAATGAAATCCACAGCTAATTGATTACTGAAAAGGTTTTACTCGTATTAATTCTACTAAGAAATTGCTCCATCATATTAGATTAAATATTGCGAATTATAAAATACAATAAGTTTTTGCAATTATTTTAATTTCTCAGCTTATTTGATTAATAAAATAGTCAATCATAAACGTAGTTACAGATTTAAATTTCGTTAAAAAATTTAAAATAATAAAACAGCAAGTAAAAAGCAATACGGAAACATAATTAACAAACAAATAGATTGCTTTCATTGGGTTCGACAATTTTTTTTTATTTTTTAAGTACAAAGGAACAAATATGTAAATGTTAAATAAATTTTTTCCCGGCTGGAGCAGGGACGACCACGCCTATTTATTCCATACACGGCTTTTGTATCATGGTCAATCCAGGTTTTCAATTTGAAGCTCCAACGCCTCTCCGTACGCTAGTTACGAAAAAAAAACCCCATTATTTGTGGGCGTGAATGTGGGCGTTTTTTTCATTTTTTTATGCGGCCAAGGAACGAACCGACAATGCTTTCATTAAGACTTTCTATCTATCCAATTCTGAATGTATTCAAGATCTTAATCGATGCGAAAATTCGAGAAGGCCTTCACGATTTTGGAAAAGCGATATCATAGGCCCAATTTAATAGGCTACACTGGGCTACACATACATACATACATACATCGTATATTTGCTGCTATTTCTTAGTGCTCAGTAATGAAATGTTCATGTTTGAGGAAAGGATTCGTTTACTTATATCATTTTAACCATAGATTTATTTGAAGACACAAAGGTTAATGTCCCTTTTCATTCTACTTTCATGTACAGAGACAGCAATCACACATAGGCAATCACAAGAATTATTCAAGTCAACAAATCGACAGGAAAAAACAAGAAATACCTCAAAATATTTGCCAAAATCAATTGTAAGGAAAATGTCACAGACGACGAAATCGATTGGACGGCATTCGAGGCCGCAAAGGCTTCGGATCGGATCGTCGACAGCGGCGACAGGACGTTGGAATCGAAGAAGCTTCAGTGCTTTGGCCGTTGTCGGCTTGCTGCTTCAGGCTCTCGTACCAATTGACGCGGTGACACAGCACCCGGTCTCGATTTTTTCGAATTCCTCAACTGCGCTCGGCCAGATGATGACTTCGAGCACACTGGCGTGGGAAACATACGATGCCAAGGACGTACGTCAATTGCAGTTTGCCGTTGAGGGTGGAAAGTATCTAACCGAGGAAGAGCATTATTCAATCTATGTGTGTCGCGTCTACATCGATGGACTGTACATAAACGGGCATACGGAGAAGGTTATGCAATCGCATCTGTGCGCTGCTGGGAATAAGAAATACGAGCAATTCGATGTCTTGGTCAATAAGGGACACTTGGGCAAGGTTGCCTGGAAGCGTTGGAATAAATATAATGCTGGTACGCCTATCGGTGCCATACGTTTCGGTGACGAGAATGTCTTTATCGCACGGCATCAGCATCCGCAGGCAGCGAATGGTAATGGCATTCATTTGGGTGCCGATTACGATTTGGGTCGCTTAGATCCGGTCGGCTTTGGTAAAATCAAAGTCATCGAACAGGGTAATGAGGAGAAATATTACGATGATGGTGATGTGCTCATCGAGACACAGCCATTCCGTTATGAATTGCGCGATATCATTTTGGATAAGATACGTTTGGATATCAAGGAAAACATTACTGAATTGGGTGAGTGTGGTTGGAAGTGTGTCTTTAAGGAGTGTGGAGATGAATTCTTCCTTCAATGAATTCTTATGCCTTGTTCTTGTAGCTTCTGGCGTTCTTGAGAATCGCGGTGAAAAATATGGTGTTATGGAAATGGTAATGTCCTATGAGTTCGATCATATTCAAAACTGGGGCTCACATGAGGGCACAGCTCGTGGTCTGCCAACGAAAATCTTTGAAAAAGGTAGCGCTCCGGTCGAAGTTCACTGGGGTCTAAAGTACAGCGAGAAACGAGCTGAGACAAAATCGGTCCACACTGAGCTATGGCCCGGAACTGGGATTAATGTGTCGCTGAAGGGTAACTATGTTACACTATCCACACCCTATAAGGCTAAACTGTTCGCATTCTATAATGGACTTGAGGAGAGTGTCTCGCGGCAAATACATTCCGAGGTGAGCACAAGGGAGTTTATTATTATTATTTCTTTTTAGTAGATTCCATATACAGTCGATTCGCGTTAATTCGAAACTCGAGGGACTCTTAAAATATAACGAATATCAAATTTTTGAATTAACGAGAGCCGAATGTATAAAGAAATTTTGTAGACAACTCGTGATAACTTTGAATTATAGAGAGGTGCGGACTATCGCAATTTTGAATTAACGAGAGTCGACTGTTGATATATAAATCTTTCCTTTCACTTAAATTGTTTTTATTTTCAAATTTTTTTTGCAGGTTTTCAAATCATACCTCAAAGATGTGAAACTCGAATACGGGCCTGTATATTTTCTTGAAAATGGCACCCTAGTACCGACTACTACAACAACAAGCACCACATCGACGACATCGACTACAACACGTGCCACGACGACAATGGGCCAACCGAAACCCATACATGAGCCGCCAGTTGTGCACGTAAATACGATTGGAGAACAGCAATCGGGACCAGACTCGATTGAGAAATCCCTACAGGACTCACCAGCACACAATGAAATACCACAGAGTGTACCCGAAAATCTCTCCGAACAGCATCAGAAACATGCTCTGGCCGGCATAGGTGCTGGTAATCTAGCAAATACGCTCCAATTTCATAAATGGAGCCTCTGTACAACAATCGCAGCGCTTTCGATTGCGATCGCGCTAAATATTTAGAAACCAGGATAAAATCAAAACAAACAATGAAACAAAATATGAAATCACAACAAAATCAAAATGCAAATGCAAAAGACAGTGAAAAGGAAAAAGAAAAAGAAAAGGAAAACGAAAACGAAAAAGAAAAAGAAACATGAAGAGTAAGAGAAGGAGAAAGAAACAGCATAAGCAAACCAATCTTGGGATAAAATTCAATCAGTGTAAATGGTCTTAGTGATTAGCAATTAGTTGTTGTTGTACCTGTTGTATATCCGTCTGTCCACACACAGGTGAGTAACAATCGCTTTAAGTGCGGTTGGATTCGAAGCATATTAGGAGCAAGTATAAACTAAAGTAGATAAAATGCAACAGGCAAGAATTGTCATAAATCCGAGGAATAGAATAAAATATAATAGAATGGAAAGGAGAGGAAAGGAAAGGAAAGGAACGGAAAGGAAAGGAATGGAAAGAAATGGAAAGGAATGAAAAAGAAATGAATGGACGGAATCGGGTCCAGAGAAGGCACTCTGCAGAAAAAGCACGAATTTGATGGAATCTAATGGCGCAGCTACAAACATATATATAAACTTGTCAGAGAATAAAACAAAAAAAGAATAAATAAATAAATAGAGGGGGAGAGGGAGATAATTTTTCAAATTTTAGCATTCTCAGAGTTTACTCTTTAAATGGAAATGTTGGTGCGATATTTCTTCCCATACAAGATAGATCTTTTGAGTAAAAAAACAAACATTGCATGGCTTTGGAAACTCTTCGAACTTTGCTCTTATAACTCAGATTTTTTTGAGTTAAACATATACATAAGTAAATAAAGTCCCGTATTTTATTAAAAACAGTAAAAATAATCAACGTTTCCTTTTGAGAACTAAACTCTCAGACTTTGACGAATACAAAAAAAATCTTATTAACAAATTCATGAAAGAAAAAGAAAATAAAGCTTCCTACATTCGCCTTTCTTTTCATTTGCTTTTACCCATGCTTTGTATGAAAGGAGACTTTGAAAATCAAAGAAATCCTTCCATAAACAAATCAAAATAAACAAAAAAAAATGAAAAGGAAAAATTAAGCTATATATTTCAATAATTGTAAAAACAAAATAATGTTTAAATTAAGCTTAAAAATCCTTTGAGTATAAAAACAAAGAAGAAAAGAAAAGAGAATTGTTTGTTTTAATTTTAAAATATTTTATTAATATTTATATATGTGTCTGCATGTATATTAATATATATTTATTATTATATGTTTAGATGCATTTATGTAGGTATTGTATGTAATTTTAATTAGCGAGCTTAGTAAGGAAATCTTATTCGAAATGTTTTATATGTAAGGAAGAGCCAAGGAGAATATGTATGTATATTTCACAAGTCTGTCTATCCTTAAAGGAAAATCTGATTGATGAACTGTTCACAAACTTTTAGACGTTTCAAATTACACACACACACACACACACACACACACACACACACACACACACACACACACACACACACACACACACACACACGCACTTTTTTCGATAACTTCAGCAAAATTTTTAACAATAATCAAAAATAAATGATTCTATTTAGTTCTAAAGAAGAAGGGAGAAAAAAATTATAAAATGATCTGCAGATTTCAGCCCTTCTCTTCTTTGCCCCCTCTACCGAAATCGGGATCCTCACAGAATTATATGAGATTATTTCTTTAAAATTTCTACGGAACATTTTCAAATATTGGTTCAAGAAAATTTAAAAAAAAACGTTTAATTAAAGAAAAGAAAAATTAAATTAAAATAATTTTAAAAATTCCTTCCTTCATTTCACTTAAATCCATTTTGTGGTATTCTCTCTTAAAGAGTAGACCAATCTCTTGGTTCTTCATTTCAATATATTATTGAAAAAATATTATTCAGCTCTTTTGATGTTTTAACGTTAAAAAAACAAAAAATAAAAAAAACTTTCAAATCGGTTCTGCATTCCAAAAATTGTAAATTTTTTAATTCGCATTTTAAGCTATTTTTTTTTATATGAAAGAGGTGCACGAATGTCTTGAAAATTATGTGAACTCAATTGTTTTCAACAGATGTATTGAAAAATGTATTGTTTCAATGACGACACTCTTCAGTCAGTTGAGAAAATGTAGTGGCGAAACGAAGGCTTTAAGCCGAAACTCATGTATTTCGATTGAGTCAAATTGGGTGATTCGAGAAAGCAAGAAAAAGTGGGAAAGAGAGGGTGAAGAGGGAGATTAATAAAGAAATTTAGAGTGATGGATAGAGAAAGGATTGCAGGGGGAAGGGAGGTAGTCTGGCGTTTAGGGCGGGAAGAAGAGTGAGAACGAGAGAAAGAAAGAGAGAGAAGAGAGAGAGAGAGAAGAAGAGAGAGAGAAAGAGAGAAGAGAAGAGAAAGAGAGAGAGAAAGAAAGAGAGAGAGAAAGAGAAAGAGAGAAGAGAGAGAGAAAGAGAGAGAGAGAGAAAGAGAGAGAGAGAGAGAGAAGAGAGAGAGAGAAAGAGAGAGAGAAAGAGAGAGAAGAGAGAGAGAGAGAAAGAGAGAGAAAGAGAGAGAGAAAAAGAGAGAGAGAAAGAGAGAGAGAGAGAGAGAAGAGAGAGAACGAGAGAGAGAAAGAGAGAACGAGAGAGAAGAAAGAGAGAGAGAACGAGAGAGAGATAGTAAGAGAGAGAAAGGGAGGGAAAGAGAGTGAGAGAGAAAGAGAGATAAAGAGAGTGAGAGAAAAAGAGAGATAAAGAGAGTGAGAGAGAAAGAGACATCGAATTATAATGGGGAGAGAGAGCGAGGTATAGAGAAAGAAAGAGAGGAAGAGCAAGCAAAATATAGATGGGGGGATAGAGAGAGGAATATTGTATAAAAGGAGAAGAAGAGAGAAAATTATAATAGGGAAAGGAGTAAAAAGGTAGCGATATAGAGATTGATGGAGACGGGTGCCAACAGGAAGGAAAGGAGTCAGGGAAGTGAATAGAAGTGTTGAGAGCCAGACGGTTTGACTTTATTTTCACTGCTTTAGTATTTAACTTTACGATTCACATATCTCTCATTTTCTCAAACGACACGAAACGATGTTTCATTCACAGTCGTGCATCTCTTTATTTGATATTGGAACGTATGCTTAAAATAATAAGAGTTTGCTTTAAATGTATGTATATTATTATGATATTAAGTTGTATGATATACAACAGAAATAATAAAATTTGTAAAATACAATTAAAACTGTAAGAAAATTTAATCCTTATACATATATATTGAACTTAAATCAACAAAACAAACGACGGTCGACATGGTCATGGAACTGAAGGTCCTTGAAGAGACGATTGAATTTTTCAACCGGTTTCAATGAACTTATTAGAAGTGATCGATCGTATGCATAAAGACGAGATGTGACTATTATCTCGATATTTTGAGCCATTTCTAAAGCAAACGTTAGACGATATGGCAATGAACCAAATTTTGTCTATTTTTGAGAATTTTTTTAACCCAATCGAGTCCGAACCGCTGTATTATTTGGCAAAGTTGGTTTTTAGTTAAACCTCGCTCAATTTAAAGCCTAAGACAGACCTCGAACATTCGAAGAGCAATATTGAATGGGATAGTGGCAATAAATTTTCTTCGTACCATGACAAATGACTGACATGAGCTCATTTTGAATATAAAATTATTAAAATTATTTATTCATTTTTAACAGCCCAATAAAAGAGATATATGTATGATGACCCTCCATTCGAAATGATCAATAATGAGCAAGTTTCACTGGGATTTGGTTTTCGGTCGAATTATTTCGATTAGCATTCCTCTCTCATAGCATAAAGTAAAAAATTTGACAGTTAATTACAGCACTTCGAACAAGTCGTCGCGATCGGTCGTGATCACAGCGAACTTCTGTATTTGTTATTGCTTTTGCTTTTGTTTTTGTTTTTTTTATTTTTCGGTGTTCTCTTTACGCTGTAAGTTCACGCCACGAGCTTCGCCATGGGCTTAGATAGGGGGGATGTGAGTGGCTTGAAGTTAAGGGCAACCGCGAATTTTAACTCAAGTCATTTCTTTGGCGAAAATTGATATGCCCGAATACTTACTTTGTGCTGCCCCCTTCGTGAACTCATGTTCCCTTCTAGTAACGTCCATACGCTTCGTCGTATTCATGTTTCGTCCAAAATTAATATGCAACGTGCATTCATTTATTCACGAATTCGGTTATGCACCGTTGATGCTGACAAAAAAAAAAAAAAAAAAAAAAAAAAAAAATCGTTTGAAATGCCATTTTTAACGTTTGAATTTATTGTTGGAAAACTGCTTAATTGTGCACCGAACAAAGGCGGAATTTTTCAGCAAACGTTCATTGTTGGACCCGAATGAACAATGGCAATAAAAGCTGTAATCGCAGCAATTGAAAGCCGACTGCGAGCTTCAGGGAAAATCAAAGCTAAGAATAGACTCGCAAAGATCGGAAAATAAAAAATTACACCTTCAAAAGCTCATTTCCGACTTGCCACATTTTCGCCTAAGCGGCTCGGTGGAAAAGCGCACCTACGTATGTGTGCGTGTGCAAGCGCTCTCGAGCCTTGTGTCGCTTCCATGAACCTGGCGATCATGATAGTGAAAGCACAAAACCATAAAATCATCGAGGTGCAAACACTTTACCCCCAAACATTGCAAATTGAACGCATGAGTGAAGCGACGAACTTGTGGAAAGTGGCTGGCCGATTAAAATTCATAGATACGCCGAGTGTTCCCCCAATTTTTTGGTTCAATTCTTTCGTATGCAAATTTCTTGTACAACTTATCGGCGATACGAAGCTCGAAAGCCGTAGTCACCCATTGAATGCATCAATTTTTTTTTTGGCTCAGCTGCGAATATTTTCAATAATATTCAAAACAGAAAAGCAGAGTTTTTTGTATGTTTTTTTTCGAGAATATTAGCCCAGCCAACCTAAAATCGACTGCTCCGATTCGGAGTGTGAAACGACTCGTAATGATACGCTTTCATGGAGTGCTTCCGGAATGTTCTGGAAATTAGTACAGTCGAGTTTGGATAGAGATAGAGTGAAAACCACCTTGGTGATGTGAACACATGGACTGAGACTAATACACCGAATTTCGCTGGTCTCGTAAAAAATTTCTATGGAGATATGTTCTGGGAGTGCATCAAAAAGGCAAACTTTGCGAATGATTAGAGGGTATTTAATAAAGAGCACCACGCGGACTCCATTGGAAACATTAAGGTATGCCAATCATTTATTTTTGAATATGACAATAGATCATATTCTAGGTATGGTTTAGAGGGTTCAAATCTCTTTTGATATTCCTAGAATCACAAAGGAATTCGAGAAAATTTCGCTACAAATCCTTGTTTTTGATTATGTTTCAAAGCCCTCACCCGCCCGAAATAATCTTTTGCGTTCGCAGGTGATTCCAAGTAGTAAATCAGAAATAAGGATGGCTATTTATGCCTTAATTGCTCTTATAAAGTAATAAAGTGTACGTATAAACGTTATCTTAACCTTCTGCCTCCTCCAAAAAGGAACATAAAACTCAAAAATTCGGTCAATTGCCAACTGTAAGACTCCAAATAAATGTTGTTTTGAATATAAGTTTGTGAAGATCCGATCCGAAGAATCTAAACAAAAGAAAAGAATATGAGTAAAATTTTTAAAAAGGCTATTTTTAAGCGAATTAAAATATTTCCCGCCAAAATAATATTTCCCAAAATCTTCAAAAAATAACGAATAAACCAAAATTTTGGCATCCACCTTCTGTTTTTCCTGTTCGCCTAGTGAGTCAGACGAATTTTTGAACTGAAAACCGCATTTCTCGGCCTTCATTTTTTCTCGAAGGCTAGAATTTTTTTCGAGAACTTCAATGGTAAGTGCAATCGTTTGAGCCTCTAGCACACTTTGCAATGAATAAATTTTTAATTTTTCCATGGGTAAGGAAAATCCAAAAAGGGCTTCAAATAGGGGGAAAGCGTAGAATTTTCCACGAATTTTCTCCATGGGAATTTTCTTTAGAATCTGAGGAACCATTTAGAAAAGAAAAATTTTTCAAAAACCCTGTAGGAAATGTCATTTTGAGACAGTTAAACCGGAAAAACAAACACCAAATTTTATTATAAGCACATATCTCACACACAAACCAACTATCTAATACACCTAACTTTGTGTCTTGGCCAAATTAGTTTGTGTCTAAAATATGTAACTATATGAAGTTTGAGTCTTAGCTATGCAGGTTACCAGTTTTTGGCGCGGGTCTGAGCTAATTCCCTCGGCAATAGGTTGTGTATTCGCTATGCCAGTCGGTGTCTGAGCTAGGCTTAGCGAATACACAAGCTTTTGTTAAGCTGTTGGCGTGTTAAGTCTTTGATATATT
Source organism: Chlorops oryzae (assembly GCA_020466095.1). Taxonomy (NCBI): domain Eukaryota; kingdom Metazoa; phylum Arthropoda; class Insecta; order Diptera; family Chloropidae; genus Chlorops; species Chlorops oryzae. Next base: position 36,186,409 of record CM035806.1, read on the forward strand.
TCTTCGCTTGACTAATACATTTTTTGGTAAATCACAGAGGAGATTCCCTAGGGCTTTGAAATTTGGCATGGACGTTTCTTTGCAAATATTTATGAGAATCCAAAAAAAATTTTCGTAATCAAACCACCCCAACCCCTTCAAACAGCAAACGGGTTTTTCCAAAATCCACAATTTCGAACCCACGGTACTCAAATTGGTCGTTCCGTGTTCACAATTTCAAATATCTTTTTTGAATGTTTATTTCTCGTTTTTAAATCCGCCTGTTGTGTGATTTGAACCTCGGAACTCTCGATTTCCAGTCATGTGCCCACCCATCTACAAATCGAAAGTCAGGGATTTTGTTTGTTCACAAATTTAAGATCAAATGGAGTTTTATTTTATTTCGATTTCGTATTGCTTCGAATGGATGAAGAAGTCATTCCTCCTTCATTCTTCAATTTTGGCTTTGCAAATAAATATTTTACTGGGCATCTATTTCACTAAAACACATATGGGCATTTCCAGAAAAAGTAAACTTTTTGTCGCGTCCGTATATAGATGATTGCCATTCGGGACTGCATAGAAACTTTGAAAAATATAAAAGTCCGCATAAGCTGCACGAAAGTATTGAGAAGCAAAAGTACTATTTACCGCATACTTGAATTCGGGACTTAAAATTGCTCATTCAAGTGTCACGTCCGTTTGGAAATGCCCATATGGGACAGTTACTTTAGCAATTTTAAGTCCCGAATTGAAGAATGTGGAAAACGGTAATTTTGGTTCTAACTATTATCGTGAAACTCTTCCGGAATGTCATACTTATCAAAATTTTATGCAGATCAGAAAGGCAATTAGATATGCTCGGACGTGACAAAAAGTTAACTTTTTGCTTACTGAATTCAAATTTTTGAGTTTTAAATGGTATAGCTTAACCTGACCACATATTTTTCGGAAAAAATCGGACCAAAAAAAAAGGTTATCATTTTTTTTCGCCGGAACTCGGATCTCCATAAAAGAATTCATTAAAAAACGGTGAAAAAAATAATATACAAAATATTTTATTTTGTAATCATAGTCGTCGTTCATACTATGAGACAAGACAAGCGAGAGACACGGTGGTTGTAGGCAAGGGACGTTCGGGGTAGAGAGAGGGGTACGTGTCTTACGTACTCGGCGACACGCTTTGTGCTTGTCCTTCTCATCATAAAAATAGTGCTGCCATATTTGGGTAAATATTCTCTTCTTATGAAGAAGCATATCTACAGATTTCGGAAATAATTTAAAAAGCTAGCTTTGAAGTATTAAATACGAAAAATTGTGGAGAATAGCTTACACTTTTTCTAAAAAAGATCTTTGGACCAACTTATTTTGTCGAAAACCGTGATAATAATTTATTTATCTTATTTCAAGAGCGTAGGGGATTTTTAATTCAGATTGTAGGTATTTCAAAATATTTTTTCTGGCAGCACTGTATAAAACCAGTTTCTTCTTCTATTTCAATAGTCGCAGAGACAATTTTTACTAGTATGAACACGAATAAGACACCAAAAGAGAATTCACCGTGTCTCTCGCTTGTCTTGTCTCATAGTATGAACGACGACATACATAAGAAAGTCAATGGGGGTTGTTACAGGATGTCCTTTATTTTTTTAAACCGCGATGTGAACACTCAGATCGTTGAAAGCAAATGAAGCAGACGTCAAAAACTCGATCGCAGCCAATGTCACGTTCGACTCAACGAAAGAGAGCACAAAAGGATTGACCGAGTACGTGCAACTAAAAAATCCTCAACCTTTCTCTACCTCCCCGTACTTCGTCTCTCTTTATAAACTGAAAATTGACCGTCAACAATTGACTAATGTAAATGGCCACAATAGGGCAGTCTCAGTGCCAGTATTCAGCTGATACTTTAAAAAGCGGAATACTGCCACTGCCACTGATACTGCCCTATTGTAATCAGGCCTTTACTCTAATGTCAAAAACAGTGCTGCCAACTTAGTTGTTTTCCCTAGAGTTTTAGTGGGCATTTTTTTTAACAGTTGGACTGCGCCAAAAAGGAATGTCGAGTAACGCGTAAAATGCAAAATGCCACAATATATTTATTTTTTGGCGAGAAGCCAAAATCGGACCTGTCGGACCTAGGTTTGAAAAATCGGACCACCTGGTCACGTTAGTATAGCTCCCTAATTCGGCATTTTATCATAACGGTGTTTTCGGAAGAATTACTTGGAATATCTCAGAGTAGATTTTGGTGTTAGCTTAGAATACCAAACTTCAACTCATACATGGATATGGGCCAAAAAGTGGTAAAAAAAAAACTTGTAAGAATTTTTTTCATGAAGGCGTACCGATAACTCAAAAAACTAATGATGCAGTTCAATGCCTCGTGTCTGAAATAGGGGGAAGCCTTTAAATTCGGTCTTATCTTTTTAAATTTTTGAAAAAAAAAACTATAACAGTGTTATTGAAACTCTATTGAAAGTGTCAATTATATTATACATTGGCGCTGAAAAATGAAAACAGGAAACATATGTACAATGTACATATGGCAAATCAACCTAAAACAAAGTGGTTTTAGCTTCTGAGATTCTACATAGGTTTTCGGGGTCGCTGTATCCGCATTTGATGTCTATATAGCTCCAGATTTAGCCATATCGTTAAAAAAGAGTCCTCGAGCGGGGTTTTCGGGCTTCCTTTTTTTGGAGGTTTATGCTAAACCTTGAGCCAATGGATCTATGTACCTCAGACCTCAAATCCGGGCTGTGTTATCTAATGCAAAACTTTAAGAACTAAATGGCAACTGCTGCAAATATGTGTAGCAAGCTTTGTCTACAGTGAAACCTACGATATGCCGACATGCTTAACGTAAACAGAAAGTCGTTAGAGCCAGGATTTTTGTAAATTTCTTATTCGGAAAATGTAAAATCTTTGCACATCCACCTTCATTATTCGGTCAAAGGCATTCAATTCGGCAAGAGGTCATTAAAAGATCCTAGTTCTAACTGTAAAATGAACTCTAAAATATCCAAAGAAGAAGAGTGAAAAGAAAAATAAAGAAACCGAAAATCTAAATCATTTGAACTGCAACTTAACACCGAAATGTGTCACAAATGGCGCTTCGGGGAGAGCAGAAAATTCATAACTCATATTTTTATTTTTGCTTGCGGCCAAAAACTCAGCGGCAGCAAATGTACGATTGAACACGATTCTTTGGTGCTTTCGCGCACATCCACATAAGGCAACTTCTGGTCTGTTGGCCAAATTAATAGCACAGCAGCGTGCAAGAAGTGCTTCCTGCACTTGAAATGTCCACGAACGCAAAACATGCCACGCTTACGTTATCGTTGCCATCCTTCGCTCCACCACCAGCCGAAACCGAAGCATGAAGCCGCAATCCCAAGCGAATGAAAGAAGAGCAAGAGCGAGCTTGACAATTCATAAGAGAATTGTGCAAAATGCTCTTAAATTTCCGTTTGCGTATGGACGGTGGGACAAATCGCTCAACAAATTTTTTCCTATCAAATATTTTTTCAATATTTTTTCTATCGAAAATCTTTATGAAATTTCGTGAATTTTCTCTTGCTCGAAAGTCCATTTTCGCAAGAATCCCAATCGAATCAAATCAAGCATTTCGATATTCTTGTTTTTTTTTTTTAATTTTTTTATATTTTTATTTACTTAATTTTTTATTTCACACGCTTCTGTTTTCAGATTCTTTTTCTGTTTGCTCCTTGAATGACGTCAGAATTCACCTACATACGTACATATAGCCGGCCTGAATTACAAAGTACATATTGAGCATGTGGTCCATTGTACTTAAGTCTCAATTGAATATGCAACAGTATAGCAGCATTGATTCAATTAGCAGCTAACAACGTTTCGATTTCCCTCTCACCAAAATCGTTTCATCTTTCATCTTTCATACTTTATTGTCATTTAAGAGCAACAGTTTGTCCTTAGCTTAGCTCATATTGCTCCCGAGAGAACAACAACAAAAACAACGAAAATTAAAAAAATAAAAAAAGGAATTGTCCCCTTGTGCCGCATGAGCACCTCGTCTCGACGAATTCGAAGCATATAAAAAGGCGCTCGAACTAGTTGCTGTGCTCAGTTGAACGGAACAAGTCGCAGTGAATTCATTAAAAGCTCATAAAGCGAAAGGACCAATAGAAGGATAATATTCCCATTCACAGTGTTGTGTGTGTGGAAGAACTGTTACAATTCGAAAAGAGGCATAAGCTTTGTGGTGCAAAGATTGTGCTTGCCACTTAAAACTGATTCCATTTCTTTTGGGTTCTTTCTCCTTCCTGTTTTACTGCGATATTCACCGTATTTACTTAGCGCACAAGAAAGCCGATTAAAATCGTGTCCTCATCCGCTAATCCTTGTGCTTTCATCATCGTTCAACGATCGTTGAGGACATTGGAATTTCAATTTGAATCTTCTTCTCGCCATCCAGCTATTGTTGCCGCAATGCAGTCGAAATCGAAGCTGGTGGTACGATGCAAGGCCCCGTCGGCCCTGCTCAAATCCTGGATGCTTTTATGCATTTTATTAAGCGCAGTAAGTAAAATTAAAAAAACCATGAAAAGAAAACAAAAAAAATTTGGTTAAATAAACGAAAAGAAAAATCAAACATAAGAATGGAATGGGGAAATCCTCGGCTTAAGAATTTATGTTGAGATTGCACGGACCAGATTACCTTGGAGTGGTTTGTGTTTGGCAAGTTCAGAGATACATAAGAGGAGATTTAAAGGGATTTACGCTATAAGCTCAATTTCTTTTGATGCGATTTCCATAGAATTTTCCAAAGGAGGGAGTTTTAAGTGTGTGATAAAGTTGAAGTATTCTTTGATGAATGATAAAAATAGATTTATTCTCAACTTGCAGGATAAGATTATTGCCTTTCAAGATCTTCTTCGGAGCTGTTTTTGTCAAAAAATGAGATTGTATTTTAAAACATTTGGTATGAATTTATTTAAAATAAGGTCCACGAGTTTCTAATGCGGACACTTTAAAAATACAAACTTTAGAGAATATTTTTCTTTAAATGCTTTCCTCCTAAATTCCTCGCCTTGAAAATAATTACTTTTCGTAATCGTCGTTAAACAGTAAGTCCTGCTGTGCCAACCCTAAATATTTCTAACATCACAAGAACAACAAAGGAATTTTCCAAATATTTGCCTTTGTCCAATATGTTTGTGATGATGTTAATTAAAATTGGAGAAGGTTGCATTAAAGCACAATCCTGGTGGATCCCAAGCAGCGGTCTAAGACGGACGTTGGCTTAAAAGCGATAGAGACTATGAGTCAAATAGGAGGAAATCGAAATAAGTTGTCAAATCAAGCGCATGAGTTTTATTGAGATTTAAATAAAATGATTATCATTTCGGTTTCGTTTCTTTTTTTTATATGAAAACAAAAGCTCCATTCAATGCATAAATCCTATGAAGAAAATTTCTGTAGCATACTCTGTGGAGTAAATAAAATATTTATAATCTAATTTGGTGTACTTATTTGAAAAGGATTTCGTATAAAATCGAGTTAAACGCAATGAATGAACTTGAAGATGAAAAGTCTCGAAAAAGAGCCAAATCCTTTTGTATATTTTTCATTGCAAGACGATTGAGTGGAAAAGGTTGACACATGTTGCATACTCTTGGAGTAAAATTGAATATATTTCCGTTTATTCTTTGGACGATATAAAAAAAAAAAAAACGTTTAATAAACAAATTGTATTATTAAATTAAGTACACGTTATTTGAGAGCTTTTTCTGATAATTAGGGGATCAGAAATGAGTACAATTAAGCCCGTTAAGTATAATTTTGCTGCCGAAAATAACACTGTGCTCGAATTTGGTACTTTTTTTATACCGAAAACATGGTGAAAAATCTGGTAAATATAATTGGGGAGCGCTGAATTCAGTCCCATCAACCGTTTTTTTTTTTTTAGAAATTCAAGGTTTAAAAATTATGACGAACTTCATTAAAAATTATTTATATTTAGTTCATGTTGCCATATATTTATGATAAAATAATGACGATAACGTTAATTACTTGTATTTAGTAGAATTTCTGGGCAAAACTTCGTTGTAATCGCAACGTTAATTAGTATTTTATAAGTGCTTATTTTCAATTTAATTCCATCACATTTATTCAAAAAGTGAAGCATACTTATAGGGCAAGTAAAATTTTTGACTTCCGATTTGTTTATATGTATATATTTTTTCAGTTTAAAGATACTGCTTTCAAAAAGATACTTTAAGAGCTATGATGTTTTTTGACAAGACGGCGTAATGGGAAAGCAAATGAATAGCAACTGAGAGTTCTGAAGTTTTAAGTTGAAAACAAAATTATGCTTGCATACTTTAGGTATTGAGCTTTAAACGCGAAAATCTCCTTTAACTGAGCCAATCAAAAAAAAAAAAATCAATATCACTACTATATTCAGCGTACTTTAGTTATTATTTCTAGATATGAAAGTCGTCTGTCGGTTTTTTGAACTTACACTGTGAAAGTTAAAATATTAATAGCAAAATCTCCTTAACAAGGATTTTAAAAAGAATGAAAAAAACGGGAACTAAGCTCCGCAAATAAGTTCTTAAACTGACTTAAATAAATTTATTTTGCGCTACCCACAGTCCTCCGAACAGGAATGCCAAGGAACTCATAAGTAATTCGTTGAAGTAATGCGCTGAGTGGACTCAGACACCTTCACTTTGGGAGTGCATCAGACGACCCTTACAGCTTTTGGAGCATCGTTAATTCGTTCCCATTTTTCAAATTCATAAAAAATCTTAAGGTAGAAAATTAAACCTGCATATGGGGCTAGTGCAATAGAACCTTAGGTGCGCGGTGCGTGTCACTCCCCATAGAAAATAAAGGAATGTTAAAAAGCTTCTATTAAGGCTTTTCGACCTTTTATGGACCTCCATTGTTCCATATGTCTAGTTTTACCTTTCAGTTATTTTTAATAGAAGACGAAAACGTCAACGGGAAAAATTAAAAAAATTCAAAAAAATAAAAATAAATTTACCCCTTCTATTATGAATTTCTACGATACATGATAAATGCTTGCACTCTGTTATTTCATGTTACGAATTGAAGTTGATAGTATTGATCCGTACAAATAGTCGTTTGCGTAACGCTTGCAAGCGTTTATCGTCTATCGTGAAAATTCATAATGGGCGGCTTAAATTGAAACAACTGTTAAATCCCATAAAAAAATCATTATTTAAATATAATTTAAACAGCGTGGTAATATTGGCCCATAAACAAAATAATCATCCTTTAAGTATGCTACAATATTTCAATTTCTATTTTTTCACAGCCTTATTACACAAGTTTGCAAATGGTATTATACATTTGGATCTGAGAAACTGACAGTTGTTTTAGACGTAATTTAGTGTGCTGAACTCAAATATTGTAACGGTTTTTTTTTAAGATTGGCTCTAGATTCGAAGATATGGAGCAAAAACCGTTATTTAGGACATTGACTCACTTAACAAGCTGTAACTTCGTTGTTGATCAACCGATTTTAGTTTTTTTTTTAAATTAAATTCAATACAAACGAATCAGTTCGACTACGCTACATTTAAAAATTATTACTTTAATTTTTTTGTACAGATACGAATTCTCTATTTCTTTTTTTGGAAAAAGTTGAATAGCTTCGGTAATTTTCAACCAATTTTTAAGACCGATAGATCATTTTGTTGAAAATTGAATGGTTTTTCTTAAATAATGCCGATGTGAAGGCGTTGTAATGGAACAAATTGGAATAAAATGGCTCCAAAGTTGAAAAATTTTGAATAAGTTCAAACAAATTCACTTTGTCATTAGAAAAATTCCAATAAAGTAAAAAATGTTCAGCAAACTGTTTATATTTCTGGAAATAACATTCTTTTGACTTTTTATAAGCGAAAAAAAAATTAAAATCGGTTGATAAACAACGAACTTACAGCTTGTTAAGTGAGTCAATGTCCTAAATAACGGTTTTTGCTCCATATCTCCGAATCTAGAGCCAATCTTTAAAAAAAAAACCGTTACAAAATTTGAGTTCAGCACACTAAATTACGTCTAAAATATCTGTAAGTTTCTCAGATCCAAAACCGTGTATACTTGTGTTATCAGGGCTCGGATTTTGTTGACTTTTATAAATTTCAAGCATACTTTATGGAGTAAAAATTTTGTTCAACTCACATAAATTTAAAATTCAGATCGATTTTTAACTTCAATATGAAGTTTTTTGAAGTAAGGAAAGCGGTTTGAAGTTCAACTTCCCTAAACATATTCGCAAAATGTTAGTAAAAAAAATGTTGCCCCATAAAGTATGCCTTAAATGTATAAAAGTCAACAAAATCCGAGCGCTGCTTATTATTCATAGGAGTTTTTCTTTCAAAGGATAATTTTTCGTTTGTTTTGTCTTAGATTAGAAAAATATAATGTTTCGAAATGTAATTACAATACTGTGAACATTAGATGATGTTTTTCAGACTGTTCATGTTTGGCGATGTAAAAATTTGGTTTAAAATTCTTTTCCTACCTTATTGTGCATGTCATCATCGAAATTACAAAATGGACCATATTGTCTTTAGAGAGTACCTCCTTTGGCTGACCCAGTCAAGGTATCAAGGGATGATGGCGCTACGCGGAAGCTCGATTGATGCCAAATTTTAGAAATTTCAGATTTTCTAGCCTCTCAGAAAAATCTTGTTCAATAACACTAGTTTACAAATAATAATTTTTGGCGTGTTCAGGAGATCTCAATGCATTTTTCCCATAGACTTTGGCCTTCTAAACATGAAAATAATATTTAAAAAATTTTTTCATGGAAGCGTTTATTTTATATTAATCTTTAAAAAAAGAAATGTTTTTTTTTCGGAGATATTATAGATTTTTTGAGCAGAACTCGGCCATGCATCGACCAATTCAAATGAAGTACCACTTAAATTAAAGAAAACTAACGCCTCTAAGACTCTTTCCTACATAATTTTAAGATTGGTAAGGAAACTAAGATTCTGTAGACCTATAAACCAAAAAAAAAATATTTTTGTAGCAAAAATACATGTTTCTTTTTCATTTATTGGCATCTAAAAAATAGATTCCAAAAAGACAATTTTTTTTTACATATTTGATTTAAAGGTGGGTCCTTACCCAACAAAACAGTATATTACTTTTCAAAATCTATGAATAATTGACGAAGTTATAATTTTATAAGTGAGGGGATAAAGCCAATATAAGCAATGACAATAAAAAATTTAAACCGTATCGCAAAAATACATTGCATACTCTAAGGCTAAATTTGTCATTCTCATTGCTTATATTGGCTTTATCCCCTCACTTATAAAATTATAACTTCGTCAATTATTCATAGATTTTGAAAAGTAATATACTGTTTTGTTGGGTAAGGACCCACCTTTAAATCAAATATGTAAAAAAAAAATTGTTTTTTTGGAATCTATTTTTTAGATGCCAATAAATGAAAAAGAAACATGTATTTTTGCTACAAAAATATTTTTTTTTTGGTTTATAGGTCTTCAGAATCTTAGTTTCCTTACCAATCTTAAAACTATGTAGGAAAGAGTCTTAGAGGCGTTAGTTTTCTTTAATTTAAGTGGTACTTTATTTGCATTGGTCGATGCATGGGCGAGTTCTGCTCAAAAAATCTACAATATCTCCGAAAAAAAACTTTGTTTTTTTTTTAAATTAATATAAAAAAACGCTTCCATGAATATTTTTTTCAATAATTTTTTCATGTTTAGAAGGCCAAAGTCTATGGGAAAAGTGTATTGAGATCTCCTGAACAAAATGGCTGTAAACTAGTGTAATTGGAGTTTTATTTCTATTAAAAATTAGCGAAAATACTTCGAATTTTATCCATTTACACTCATGGGGAATTCAAAAACTTCATCCATTAAATCCATCCTCATTGGTAAATATCCTTTTTTCATTTTCATTTCCACACACTCAAAAATATTCCACTCAATCATAAAAATAACAAAAATTTGAAAAATGCAAAATAAATTTTTTTCCCCTGAAAATTCTCTCTCCCAACGTCGAGACGAAAAGATCCCGAATACCATTCCCATTCCCATTCGATAATCTTTATTTTTATGATAGCAGCTTGCAATTCTTGTTCGTCGTTCAACTGTCAAATGCCAGAATTAGAAGGGAAATATGCTTGCGAACATAAAAGTGTCAGTTATAAAAAGTAAAAATGGCATGCAATGAAATGTCCACTTCTGGCTTACACGACGTATGAGTGACGTGCAAAATGTGCGCGATTGTGTGAATGGGATCAGAGCACGAAATCCCAAATCAAAACGGGGGAAAAATCGAAAAATCGAAAAAGAAACGAAAGATAAATCCTGTTGAAAGTATGTATCACTCGAAAGAAGGAAATTCGTGAAAATAAAAAATGCACTTTGAGTGAGAAGATGGAGGGGTGTGGCGGTGGGGAACGGAGCGGCTAAATTAAGTGTAGCCCTTAAAATCACGCTCCCACGCACACACACTTGAACACACAGAATGAAGTAATTTATCTTCGTGCCACTCGCATTCCTGCAACACCACTAGCTAAAATGGCGGTCACAAATTAAATTTCTAAAATTGAATTAAAAACGCCATTCCAGCGTAATTGAGCAGCGCCACAAAGTTCTTCACGCATACGCACACGCACACGCCCAGACACACTGCTGGCAGGCAAAATCTTGTTTCTATGCGATGACATTTTGCCTGTTGAGGGAATTAAACGAAATGAACTTCAGCGCTTTTAATTGCTTATGGAATATTTTTCAATTTTCTTAACATGGAAGTTCAAGGACATATTATTTTTATTAGATTGCGACTTGAAGGACACAACATACAAATATCGGCTACAGGACAAATGAGACGAACAAATCTCTTAGAACACATGATTATAGCGATTTCACTCTTTATGTGATATGAGCTCACCGAGATTTTTACATAAGATAAAGGAGTTTATGAACAATTCGGAGCCTTTTCTTCTCGTAGCTACTGTAGCTTTAAATATTTAAATATTACAAGAAGAAAATCGAAGATTTTGTATTCAAGTCCATAAGACTAGATTAGATTTGATCCGATTAAGTTCTTAAGAGTACTTTCGAGAATATATTCATGTCCTGCAAAGAAGAGTCCATCCCAATCTGTATTTTAAATGGATACACATCGCACCCTTGCTCCTAAACTGGCACAATTCAAAATTTTCCAAAATCGACTTTTTTCCATATATCAAGTCATTATACATATCTTTAACTACTGCAAAAATTTCATTCGCATTACTATCTTCCTAAACTCAAAAAATAACTTTATGCCAGTTTTCGATGCAAGTTGCACTACCTCTTCAGTTTGACTTAAAGAGTAATATTTTGAATTATGCCAAGGTGTCTTTGCAAAGTAGATAGACTTTGTTGCACATAAAGTGAACTAATTTGAAATGTGCCACTTTCGCGCAACTAAATGATCACATTTGTGGTGTACCATTATGAATTGTGCTGATTTAGTCGCAAAATGTGGTTTCATTTGACTGTTCTATTATTAGTTATGCCATTATAGATCAAATAATACCGATTGACATAAGTTTTTGAAAAATTATTTGTGTTAAAGCAAAAATCAAACTACCATTAAATTATATTGCGACTAGATACTTTTTTTTTTTTTATTTCTTTGGCTAGTTGGCCTTTAAAAAATTTTGAGTTGTGCCACCTTAACTTCAAAAATTAAAGATCTTTTTGAAATTGTGCCGCTTTAACTACAATAATTCGAGTTCTTTTTTAAGTTGTGGCACTTTAGCTACAATAATTCAAGTTCTTTTTTGAAATTGTGCCACTTAAGCTACAATAATTCGGGTTCTTTTTCAAATTGTGCCTTTTTAACTGCGAAAATTCAAATTTTTTTAAGATTTGCATCTTTAACTGCCAAATTAAAATCTGAATTTAGCACCAAAAAATGGAAGTGTTGCAATATAAAACAGCTAAAGCTCATGATTTTATTTCTGCATTAAAGAGGCTAAATTCAGGTTAAATGCAGCGATAAATGCTAAATTCATAACAGTTAAATGCAATAGTCTGTAAGCAGCATAAAACTTCCAAAATTTTAATTTTCGCAGTTAAAAAGGCACAATTCTTAAAAAAGAACCCTGAATTATTGTAAAGCTATAATGTCGGCATTATCAATTTAAAAAAGAACTCGAACTGTTGTAGTTAAAGAGGCACAAAGGTTTCATATCACCAAATTCTTTCGCAACAATTTAGAAAACAAAAATTGAAAAATATAGAGTAGGTATATGAATGTCCTTTAAATAATTATACCATAATATGGTGTGATTTGGTCAGAACCATCAATTTTATTTAGTCTATGCTTGTTTTTTTTTTACTGTATTGCAAGGCTTCGGTACATTTATTAAATAATTTTAAGAATAAACATTTTTTGCAGTTAAAGGGGCACAATTTAAGTTGAGACAGTGATTTTGACAAAAAAAAAAAAAAATGACGTTAAAATGGCACAATTCAAAATAGGCTTGTATTTCCACAGACGTAGGTTGAAATAAAAAATAAAAAAACGAAAATTTCTCTTTAATGGACCTCCTCACTAGTGTAACACTTTTTTTCTTCCGTACTTCACCAGGTCTTCTATAAACTGTTTTTTGCTTCTACTGAAAATTTGACTTTTTTGAATTGTGCCAGTTTAGGAACAAGGGAACAAGCGACATGATATTTACCGGCCTACATCGTCGGAGCGAGGTCTTAGTCTTGCGAGAACTGTCACTAAATCACATAATGTTCCCTGTTGTTTACATATTCAAGGATTTCAAACTTAGACGGATGCTTATGGTTAATTTCATGATCACATTAACATTTTTGTTTTAGTTCAGTTTTATGAAATTCTAGTCAAAAAAGAAAAGAAGGATTTAACTCTCAATAGTACGATTTCTGCCTGGAATTTCCGTAGAAGAAAACTGTGGCCAGCAGAGGCCCGTTTGACCACCTTTATTTACCCTACCAGTCGAATTCCATATTTTTCAATATTCAAAGCTCCATAAGCTCTCAGATCCTTGAGAAGAGGGAACATAAATTCCCCATTTTTTTTTTTTTTTTTGGCTTTTTGTTTTTTGGAATGCCAGAAATATAATACTGAGAGGACTTGTGTGGACAATAATAATTGAATTTTTCACAAAAAAAATGTGAAAACAACTGACCTAAAGCTGAATAAAAAAAATCAAAAATGAATTTTCATATTGTCATCGCATATTGCTAAAGGGAGTGTTTATTAAGGAAAATTTTTCCGTTGTTATTGATTAGGACCTTTGTTCGTTATCTGTATGTGGTGTGGGTTTCAGTCGGGGTCGTTGTCAGCAGCAGCGCAGCAGCACAGCAGCTTTGCACAGTTTTATGCAACTGTGCAAGTTCTCTGGAAATTCCCGTGAAATGAACCACCACATCAAGAGCCCAATTAGATTAACATAGTCAGTCATTTATTCGACGCTACGTGATTTTTCCTTTCGCAAGTTTTATATGCCTCAGCTCATGTCATCCCTGATCATCATGTGCGCATCAACATCGATGTCATTAGTTAAGACAGAGGATTTGATTGATAGGTATGTGGATACACATATCCAGCGTGTAGGTGCACGTATCCGGTTGGAGGACATGATATGAGACCATTGTTTTCAATTTCTTGTTATTTCATTTCGCTTTGAAGCTTAAAGAAAAATTGGAAATCTTCGTTTCTCCCCCCCAATATATTGTTGTGAAAAGCAAGTACCCAGAAAAGCGAAAAAAGCATTTATCAACATTTGCACGCTTGCATGAGCAAGACAAAGCAATTTCAAAATGAAAGAATTCCATGCAATGCTAAGTGAACAGAGTGAAGGGAGCGAGTAGGGGAGGGGGTGGGGGGTGGAGAGAGGGGATGGCGATACGTAGGGTTGGGATTTTCGAAACCTTGAATCAAAGTACTCAAATATTGACATTCGAATGTGAATCGAGATTGGCACCTGAAATCGATATGGAAATAGAAATGGCAAAAATGCTTATCAGCGAAAAAAGAACGTTGGTGAAATGGGAAGAGAAATGGGGGCGAGAGTCAAGAAGTGAAGTCTCCTTGTATTTGGTTTCCTTGAGAAAGGATCATCAATGTTTGGTCGATATCAATCAGGTCCATTTGCAGGGAGTTAAAGGACTAAACTTGATATTACCAATAAATGCTATTGAATCAAATTCAATTAAAATGATAATGTAATATTGAGGGGCTTAATGTCTCACATTCAATTACAAAATAAAGATCCCCCTATGTGAGGCACTGGTTCCGTGCAACCTTTCGTCGACGCATTCATATAAATCTTTGCATCAAAAAATGTTGGCCAAGCAAAAGTGAATTTGCTTTTTCCTCTCGTTTTCGAATGACTTTGTTTTTTTTTTTTTTTTTTTGCAGCATAATAAGCAAAATCATTCCAATCCGAAATCAGAATGCCATGCAGGCTGAAACAATTTATGAAAATTTAAATTGGAAAATGTAGAAAGAAAAAAAAAAACACCGAAATTCTCTATAATTTCTTATGTTCTCATTAATATAACGAACGTTTTTCAAGGATATTAAAAGCACATTTTACGGAATTCACAATAAAAATTCTTAAGATATTTCCACTCACTTGCTTCAATGTTTCATATTAAGGAATTTCATCGGGCGGCTGTTAAGCGAGCTCGATGATTATTAGACTCATACTTTTCAATTCACTCATTTTTCTGTACCAACTTTCTTTTCGTTTTATTAAGCCATAAAGTGTACGTGCGTGTGCGTGTGTATGTGTGTGTGACGATAATTTTCATCTTACTCTTTCGCTTTGGATTTTTAGAGGAGTTTTTTCCGCTTGTGGCCACGTGCTTTTATGTCCTTTGCGCGTTTTATGAACTTCTAAGCTTTTCATTTTGTACCTTCAATAGACACACACAAGCACATACACGCTCCCGTGTGCTTCTTGACTGTAGACAATAAACTGAGTTAATGGAATTTGTTCGGATCGAGATCGTAAAGACGTTACAAAAGGATTCTATTCCCGATAATGAGATACGCTTTTATACACGAACATTTAAACACCAATAAACTCTGCACATGAGCATCGATTTAGCTGTGAGCAAAAAAAAAAAGAAGGAATTTCGGCACATTTGTTATTGTTGTTGTTTTTTTGAGGAATCAAAGGTGAATACAATAAACCAGAACACGCGCTCGTTATCGTTCGGTTAAATCAATACAAATGAGCAGTCTCATGGGTCGTTATTGTTGAAATTGTTGTGATATTCTTTTTCACTTAAACTGGGCTTCATTTGATTGAATTTGATTTTGAATTCTTGAAGGGAAAAATCAAAAGGAACAAGTAACAAGAGTGCTATACATATATTCGGGAGTGCCTGTGCCTCACAGTGCAATATCCGATACTTATAAACGGGTGCGGAGACGGCTATCTATTTACTAATGATTGAATATTGTTTTAAAATAGGCCCTCAAGTTGAAAAATCTCCAAAAATTCGGAATTTCGGAACAGCTTTTGTGATTTAACTAACAGATGCTCGCACTGCAGGTACGCCTGGAATTGCTCCAATTAAGAACATTATCTTGTTCCTGCTTAAGTCTACTCAAGTCTCCGCAAATGCGCATGCCAAATTGCGTCAATAAATGTAGCTCAACTCCTTCGATCAGATACCTTTATTCGTACAGATAGACATACGGCCAAACGGACAGGCATGGCTGAATTGAATTACCGGATGATGATGATGATTATCCCTTTTCCACGTACATATTTTTTAAGATCGATTCCGAGTGGTTCGGGGTGTTACACATGTATGCAAAAACGTAGTATACACTCGACACACAATGCGTGGGGTGTTAAGAAAAAGATTGTATTTTCAGTACAAAGCCCCTGAGTGAGCTTCATTCAACAATGAGAAATGAGACCCATGAAGATTTCTATTAGAAATGGAAACCGTTTTGATGAACTTGCGAGTCTTTTGGATTTCACATTTATCACACAATATTCCTTTTTAAACCGAAGGCCTTGGATGCCAGTTCCATAAAATTCGCTCTCAACTAAAATTGAGGAAACTGAATTGATTCTTGTGACTCCCCAAGCGTTTAAATCCATCAACAGTTCTGGGTTAGATCTAGGTTCGAAAATCAACTGTCTAAACGAATTCGAATGAATTAATTTCGTTAATAGAAAACACCGAAAAGTGCAGTACTGAAAATTATCGATTCGGAGGGCAGCGAAGATGTATTGATGAATTGATTTCATGATTTCAGACATTATTTCAAACTGAGAAAGCCAAAGGATACCCGATTTATCCAAAAATGCTTCTCCCTAAAAAGTGTCTGCATTGCTAAAATTGCATGTGTTTGAAATTTCGAAAGGTATTCCTGCTCTTTGAAGTAAGTAGTTTTTGCTTTTTAGTAGATCGAATAACTTGTGAAATTTATTATCTACACTACTTTTTTGAAGGGTAATACCGCCGTTTGAATGCCTAATGCACTCCTAAGTCAAACGTTCATTGATTGGAACATTGGAGTCAACCAACAACTACCCCTGTGCCCCTTCACCATTTGAATTGGTTAGCTTTCGAAAATTGAGAACAATGGAGCCATTGTTCGAGCGACATTTATACAAGACAATAGATAGATAGATAAGTCTCTTTTGGGGAAACCAGATTATCCACCTTGTTAACGTCAATAATAATAACATTTCATTGTATTCAATTGAATGGAATAGCAATGAGTGGGTGGGCACAGTAACTACATACATATATGTATATTTGAGCTTCGCACGTTGCCGAAAACACGAACGGAACCCACGACATTGTTCTTAAAGAGTTTGAGCCCTGATGCGAACTTCTTTTTCCGACTTTCAAATATTATTTGCGTAGAGAGACCGAGAGGCAGGACGGCCGGGGCAACGCTTTTTATTATTCCATTCCATTCCATTCCATTCCAATTCATGCGTTCATGCGAATTCATTTCGCGGAAGTGGCTTCCTAGCCGTTGAAATGTTTCATTGCGAAGCACTTCAATTGCAGCTTCCAGCAATAAAAGGCACCAACTGAAAAGAGCACCACACCAAAGTCCTTTAACGGCGGCTTTTCAATCGATAAAAATTAAAAAGAATCGTTATTTTATGTCATTATTCGCTTTTGACGCTTTTCAATAAAAGTAGGATTCAATCGATTCCCTCCATTCAGCTGACCTCGTCGCATATAAAAATTGATTTTATTTTCAAGGCTTTATTTAATTTGCTTGTGTCATGTCCTTTCTCGCTCCATTTCTTTTAGCGAAACTGCTGAATTCCCCCCCCCCCCCCCCTAGATTTCAAGCTGTTGTTACTTAAAATACCTACCCGAAGATTTTGTTTTCTTGTTAGCCATTCGTCGACTCTCGTCCGTTACGCGTTTTCTCAACTTTCGACGAATTGATTAAACTCCATGATTGATATCACTTAATGAAAACGAAACTTTCGCCTTGCTTGCCATTTACCCAATGTTATACTTTCTTAATGAATTCATTTATTCATTAATACTGCCAGCAATGGCAGAGAAAAGTAAAAGGGAAAAGTGTTTGGCCAGAAGGCAGAAAAGTTTTTCTTCAGACTTTCTTTTATTACCCGAAAACCGTATGAAAAAATTTAGAATTATTATAATTGTTGATTTAATAAGATGGACCATGATTATTTTTATACCCAATCGAGATTATTTTCTTTTTTTCACCTACATATGTACATGTGAGTGGGTGTTTAGTAGAGCTGGCTAGAGCTGGCTAGAGCTGGCAATGACGTACTCAAATAATTAGCAAAGTGTAAGTCTTCGAGATAAGTATAAACGATGGCACAAGTATTCATTTTGATGAGTGAGACTAGGGATATTTTGAAGATTTTGGCAATATACTGATGGGTGGCGACTTGTTGAGAGATAGAAAGGGAGAGTTATAAAGATAGGAATTGATACATAGAGAGAGTTAGAGGTAGATATCATCAGTGATAGAGCGAAGTAGAAGGAGATAGAGGGAGAAAGAGGGAGACAGAGATAGATAGAGGGAGACAGAGATAGATAAAGGGAGACAGAGATAGATAGAGATAGATAGAGATAGATAGAGATAGATAGAGATAGATAGAGATAGATAGAGATAGATAGAAGATAGATAGATAGAGTAGATAGAGATGATATAGATAGATAGAGATAGATAGAGATAGATAGAGATAGATAGAGATAGATAGAGATAGATAGAGATAGATAGAGATAGATGAGTAGATAGAGATAGATAGAGATAGATAGAGATAGATAGAGATAGATAGAGATAGATAGATAGAGATAGATAGAGATAGATAGAGATAGATAAGATAGATAAGTAGATGATAGATAGAGATAGATAGAGATAGATAGAGATAGATAGATAGATAGAGATAGATAGAGATAGATAGATGATAGATAGAGATAGATAGAGATAGATAGAGATAGATAATAGAAGATAGATAGAGATAGATAGAGATAGATAGAGATAGATAGGAGATAGATAGAGATAGAGAGAAAAAATAGCAAGAGTATCTGCTCCTCAAGGATGCAGAACATTAGTCCTCTATATAATTGGTTCCGAGTCGGCCTGGTCGCGAATACCTCAGTATGTGTGAATTTCTGAATCATCCCTTACGGCGAACAACGACTGAAAAACTTTTTTACTCCTCGGTTCCTTTGCATTTCTCCATATGCAATGGAATCGTTTTGAAACTCCTTGAAGTGTGCTTCATGCTTTCGTTCTTTTCATATTTTTCAATACTTTCACAAATTGCGCAGTCACACAGATTCAAGTAACGCATTATGTATGATCGCGTTTGAATTGAAAATTTATTGTGTTCGATACATGCATTGGGAAGTCCTTGAGTGGTTATACATGAATTTCAATTGCTGCGCAATAGCATTTGAATAAATAGTATATATGTATGTATGTGCATAGCATATAAAAAAAGAAATCGGACAAAAATTATTGTATGGAAATATTTCTTTTAAATAAAAGTTTTTTTTTTTTTGAAATCTACCTTCTATGGCCATAAACCCAATGTTGATGTTAGGAGAGTGTCTCCTTTATGGTTTCATAGTTTCCTTCGTTTTATTGTGAAGCTAAACAAACACATTTCATTCAAAGTTTAAGAGCTTTGAAAGAAAAGGCAATTAAACGCAAAAGCTTTCTCTTTGGGCACTTTTTGATGAAGCTCATAAAACAAAAATATAATCCTTTAATGAGTTATGCTGTTGCTGATTAGGAGCGACCTTTTTTTTTTTCCTTTTTTGGCAAAATACGCCGAAACATCGTTCTCTTCTCAGCTTTTATGTTCGTTTTGAATTTAATTTGAACGTGAGAAAATACGAGTCCTTCAAACGAATGTCTTAATGAGAGCAGCCATTCAATTGCGAGTGACTGCAATCGATTGTTGGCACGCAGAGGATCGGGTCGGTGCGAGTCTGTGGAATTAAGTGTTGTTTGGAAGTGTTTCAAAGTGCTTAAGTGAACGATGTCAGATGGACCAGAGTCCATTAAGTGACAGGAAAAGTTGAGAGAAAAGCAATTGGAAAACAAGAAAATCGAGAATTGAATGAACAAAAGAAAACAGAGCGTAACGCAAGGAGCAAGGAACAAGAGGCAAGGGGCAGGCAAGCAGCAAGTCATGTGCAAACGACACAAATTGAAATAGTGTTTGCAGCTTAATAGTTTTGAAAGCAATCAAAATGAAGCTTAGTTGCGACATTTTCGAGAATCCTTCACAAGGCAAGAAATTGTTTACTTTTCCGCAGAAATAAATTAGCTTCGAGTTATAGTTAGAACGAACCTCATCGAAGTTAAATAAGGAGCTTAGAAAACAATTAAATTTAAAAATACACACTTTTTTTTGCGATTATTGTGAATGATTTATGTTTATGAGATGTGCAGCTCGTTTATTGTGGCAGTGCTCCTCATGCTGCCAAAGGTTTCTTTACATTGTACCTACTGATGTTTTTTCCCCAAGCAAAGCAAAATGGATTTTGCCTCTATCGTTATATCAATGAATTTCGGTGTTCATTTGAGGCTCAACAAATATTTGGACAAGATTTGAGGGACAAGAAATTTAAAGATGTACATACACATAAACATATTCATAGCTAGATTCAATTTCAGTTAGAACATCTAGTCAGGGTGTTTCCAGGATGTTTGCTAGGAAGTGCTATAAATAAAAGAAATTATATTGCAGTAAAGCGATTGCGATTTGACCCGCTTTAAATAAAAAAGTAAGAAAGCTAAAGTCCGGTCAATGCCGACTTTGGATATACCCAGCGTCCCGACATCATGAGCGCACTATGTTTGCTTCTCATTTGTGGGCGTGGCATGTGGCAGGGCAACATAAATTATTTCCCTACAACTTTCATTTGCCTTGGTTAACCTATGCTGCCGAATTTGAGCTTCTACGCCTTTTACTTCACAAGTTACGATAAGCCTTAATTTAATTGGGCTTATTTGTGGGCAAGTGGCTCGAAAAGGGCGGGTCCATTTTTTTCCAGTGATATGTCCTTTTACGTAGTTTACCAGCACACCAAATATCAATGGAATCGTGTTGAGTGGTTCGCAAGTTACATAGCATTATTGAAAACAACAGTAATATTCATTTGTGGGGTGGCAGTGGGCGGATGTCTCCATTTTTACTTAGGATCATACTCGGACCGATATACATGTGTGCCAAATTTCGACTTAATTGAGATTCAGCCGTTCGGAGGAGATCCGACCAGGACGGCGGACAGACGTGTCAGACGACAACGGACATGTCTAAATCGATTCAGTTTTTGATCCTGATCATTTCTATATATATTTTTCTATATCTTCGGAGCTTAATTCTCCCTGTTACAAGATTTGCACAAAACTAATATACCCCGCTTACGCTGGGTATAATAAAACTGTCCGCTCTCAATTGCTTATTATCTTGATTGTACACTGAAGTAGTATAAACTAGAGTTGCAACGGCAATCCGGCTTGGCAGCCAGTCGGATTTTCGACAAGGCCAAGTCACTCTATGCTACCTACTTTGACACAGTTTTCAAATTCAAATTCAAATTCAAATTTCAAATTGTTTATTCCAAATTGTACATTAAGGCAGGCCTTATTTAGTACATCGTAATAACGGTAGTCATTTCATGCCATTAAGCTAATCCGATACTTAACTTACGTACTAACTTACATACTACAAAAATTCAAATAATTTCATTAATTCAGTGCAATTTAAAGTTAAATAGGAGTTAAATTAAAACTATGAGAATCCATCTATGCCAACAGAAAGTAATGAAATGCTTGCAGAGATTTCAAATCAAAGTAAACGCAGTTTATTAAGCACATTAAGAAAACTGAGATCTCTTTCAGCTCTGGATGAGCCGGATGTGATCCAGCATTTAACATCTTAGCTATGCTACACGACGCGTCATGATGCGTCATGAAGCTCCATGGCGATGTCGCTTTAGGCCAATTACAATCAACCTACCACATCGAATACCAAAACTAATATTTTAATTTATTCTATCAAAACTTTGATTGCTTCCTTCCGTCTTATCAAACAAAGCGAAAGAATATCCATAAAATAATATTGCGAAAGAATGAGAAAAACAGAAATGAAATTGGACAAAATTCTTATGACAACAATAAAGCTCGAGGGTACTTAACAAATTATTTTTCCGAAGCACAAGTATTTAATGGATCAATATTATAAGTCGGTATCAATATTCAATTATCGGCGGTCAGTGTTAATTGTTTCTTCTGCGTTTGACGTCAACTCGTTTCGGGAATCTTTAATAAACAAATGTAGCTCAGAATTTTCTTGATGAAATCCTTAAGGCCTTTTGTGACCAAATATTTACTTTGATGAAATATTTATATTGAAGCGCACAAAATGTTTGACGAACGAGCCTTTTAAGCCCCAAAATGTATGCAAAATATTTTCGATGAATGTTTCATATTTCTGTTTGTCCTTGAGCAAGTTCAAAAAGGTTGCAGTCCTAATTTGCGGATATCGGAGAAAAGGAGTTTGTTCGTTCGTTGAAAGCCTCAGTCCGATCGCTTTAAAGCCTGAAATCCACTTTAGAGTCTTTTACGTAGAAAAAAGTATGTAGAGTGTAGAACCTTTGTTGTGTACACTGAAGACCTTCTCTACAATTCTACAGTTTCACGTCTAAAGCTGCCGTCTACATATTTAGAGTAGAGCTGTTCTATGTGCTCCATGGCTGTTTAAACTGCAGAAGAATGTTTTCTTTACGACTCTACAGTAGAGAAAATTACTTTGGCAGTGTATGTAGTCGTGGAGCACCTAGTAGAGCTCTACTCTAAATATGTCGACGGAAGCCTTACGTAGAGCTTTAGAATTGCAGAGACGGCTTTCAGTATACGCAACAAATGTACATTCTCTAGACTCTACACACTTTTCTCTACGTAAAAAGTTCTATAGTGGATATCAGGATTAATACTTCCTTAGGGACGAGATTTTTTGGCTTGTTTGTTTTTTTTTAATTTTTTTTTTTATTAAAATTTTCGATATATGTATGTAAAAGACCTCTGGCAGTGACGATTTAACTTAACGATTCAAATGAAAGAAGAAAAAAAAAATGTTGGTAAATAAAATAAAGAAAAAAGCTTTTAATTCAAATACACACATGCCCAATAAATTACGGCCTCTATTTGCCTAACTCATTAGCGTAAGCGTTAACATAAGCGAAGGAAATTACTTAATTTCCAAGCGGCAACCTTAATGCTGGGTAAATAAATTCCCCTCCGAAGCTACCAAGGAGCCAATTCCACACTCGCTTGTTCGTTTTCCCTGCATTCGCATGGATCGCCATGGCATGGCGTGACATTGTGTTGGGCTGTGTCGTTCCGTGTCGTGTCGTCATTCACTCACATTTTCCTGCGAGCAGGCTTTAATTCGAAAAGTCTTGTGCATACACAAAGATACGAGAATTATCTTAACATTAATGTGGGCATTAAGCGCATCGTGCCGTAAATCTTGGATGCAAATTGACAAGAGCCAAGAGAGTGTGAACAGCCATTCAACAGATTCGCATTGACGTCCAACGTACACACGTACATATATGTATGTATGTATGTAGGTACATGAGCGAAGTGAAATGGTATCGCAGCCCAGTGGGAAAAGTGCTGCTGACGGCTTTGATACATTTTAAATGTGACAATCAAAGCTTGACAAGGACCGAAGCAGGAAAATTCACCAACATCATTCACATCTCCCAACTCCCAGGATTTGAGGAAGTCTCATTCTCTGACCATCTTTCGAAGTTACAACGGCTTTACCGATTTGTTAATTTTGATCTTTTCTCAAGGCCTGCAACAGACTCTGACTCATTTAAAGATACCCTGCAGTAATGGGCCGGTCAATTTCCTAAGAATGACTGGGCTTTGATCAGTCCAAACCCTACCGGTTATATAATGGCAGTTCGCTCCATCGAATTCGGCGGTCGGTAATAAACGGATTGTTTTAAGGGTAGCCTGTAAATGACACTTTCCTCAACTTAGAATGTATATAAGAAAATGGGTTTTTTATACTCCTTATTTGACTATCCTACAACCAGACAAAATTACGACAATCGACCCAAAAAAAAACCTCACCTAAGATCAGCCGTTTTGTGGATCAGTCTCGCTCCAATGACAGGATGTTAAATACACTAGAAGTAAAGTTATGAGGATACAAGTACTGGTATCATGAAGGACTGACCGAAGGCTACACTTGGGTCAGTCCATATTACTGCAGGGTATCTAAGATTCTACTACAGACACAGCATCTGCAGCATCGAAAATAGAACGGATGATACGGCAATGAAACTTTAGCATATTTAAGGGTGCAGAGATCCTCAAGAAAGCAGAATTTAACTTTGCCAAAGATCCTTTTTAAAAACTTGAATTTAAGCTATAAACAGATTTAAGGTATGCTACAAAATTTGTTGTTCGTTTATTATTATTATTATTATTATTTTTTGCGTCGCCTTCGTGATGACTTTTCCCAGCGATGGAGACATTTTCCTACTGAGAAGTTCGTAATGTTTCTCCATTGAACGTCATGAAAGTTCCACATACACCCACGCAAACTTAAGCACGTAGAACCCCTGTTACTTTATCAGCTTTGACAGGCACACTATTTAACAAAATTTTTACGAGTTACGACGAATGTGGCAAGAAGCAAAAATATTTTACAGTTTTGCAACAAAATTGTTCAAGTGCTTTCTCAACTCGCCGAAAAGGAACTTGAAAAAATTTGGAAGCGAAAAAAAAAAATACAGAAAAAAATAACTTTCGCCGCCATCGTAAGAACGAATTCTGTTCAAGACCGCTTTTTAATTTTTGTTCGTGGTATTTTCGTTAGAAATATGCGAAAAGTTTCCTTCGACCCGGCCGGGCAGGACGCTGAGCGTTTGGGGTTGACAAGGCTATTGTAACATTTCAGCGAAGAAATTTAAGTTAAAAAAGTTATTTCCGTTTTCGGAATAATTAGATTTTTTTTTTTTGTTTTTTCTCGCAGCCAAAGTACAGCATTCGAAATAAATAAAATAGAAGAAAATAATGAAAAAGCAAAAGCTTTGAACATACATTTTTGAGGCTTGAGGTTTCTATTTTACTCATCAATGGAGGTTCATCATTTTTTTGTTTGTTCATTTCCAGGATGAAAAATCACATGTCATATATTTGAAATGCGTGGGAATTTCAATTTATTATTCTCCAACAAGGGCATAACTTACGGGGGCAAATGCCGACTCTCCCCGTTAAGACGGAATTTTTTGAGCTTCATAATAAAATTAGCTCCCCCTCAATATAGCCTCAATTGCGACTTCCCAAATCCAATTTAATTGAGGCTTCATTGGCAATTTATTATCGTAAACGTTTCAGGAAATATATCATTTCGAATTGGTCGCAGCCATTTTGTTTCAATGTGTTCCATTGCGAATCGAACGATGTACGTGAGCGAATTCCTTGCATATCTTCAGGGTGTTCTATAATTTCTCATTTTCGAATCGCTCATCGAGGCTAGAGTAACATGTTCAGAATTAACATTTTCCGCGAAAAAAAAAAAATGCTTTGAGGCCTAAGTGTATAAAAATGCATGTGCGTGCCTGACGAGAAAGGGAAAGTTTAAGTTTTTGAAATCGTTGAGTTCCTTTGAAAAATTGAAATGTTGCTTGCATACTTTTTGGCTAGCTTATTTTCATACTTCGTTTATTTTGGCAAAGTGAAAATTCGAAAACAATTTCGCCAACCTATTAAGCATTCTTGAACAAAAGTTGGCATTATTGATTGCTTTTGGGGAAGTGGAAAATATATCAACTCGCTTGTTTCGTGGCTTCCAATTGGGATCCTCCAACGATTTAAGTAAGCGCAATTTGCCATGGAATCTCCTCTTTGTCTTCTATAATCTTTCCATGGTATGTATATTCTAATGAAACATACTCCAGCAGAGATGCTTCTTTGCTTTACGGTATGCTTCGAATTTCTTAAAGTTAAAGTATTTCGAAGTGGAAGGGTTATGGAATAGCTTAAATGAATCTATAACTATGAATGAATGAAATTGCCTCTCCTGAAGACCTCTAGGTTCCGACCAGGATCTATGCAATGAATTTCGACATTAATTTCTATGAAATTTTAAGTGCTTTTAAAGCGAAACGAGGCGAATCGAAGCAAAGAAAAAAATCGTTCACTTAAAAGCAAATTTACGGCTATTTTTATGCCGTGTCATTTCAATAATACATAGTAAGTCAGTGTGACTCTGAAGGCGATAGCTGGATTGTATTTAGTGCGCCTTTCTACCACTGTCTCCATGCGACACTTGTCATTTCCGTTGAATTGCGTTTTGTATTATCGAAATTTATTCATTTTAAGGTACAACATCCTCGAGCTGCTCGTGCTACAGACGATGTCGTGAATGTCTCGCCCTGCGAACTGGAGTCGATAATAAATCAGTTGGTAAATCCGAATGCGGATAATCGTTTGCATGTAAGTGTTGAAAAAATGTATTGTCAAAATGTTTTAAAATCAAAGTAGGACTTATGAAATTCTCGTTTCCACTTAATCGTTTTTGTTATACATATATACTTATACACTAAGGTGGATCGATTTTGTAGCCTCCAATTTCCCTAGCAGAATATTATTCTGTTGCCCATACTTACTAATTATGCCGAAGTAACTATAGGTCAAATGTGAATTTTAACCTTCCGCTGTTTCAAACAGAGGTTTTTCAAGCTATATTCGACTTCTTTTGGTCATCATTGTTGGTGAAAACATCTCAAAAAGTAGAGAAACAATCACTTCAACCAACGTCCCTCAAAACTCGAGCCGTTGAAAAAATTTTATATTTTCTTTAATAACTATCTTAAAATGGCCAATTTATGATGATTTTTCAAACAAAACGTTATTATTTCTTATGCCTAAAATTATGCCAAGAATCAAAATAAGAAAAATTCAATTTAAAACATTTTTGATTAGGTAGAAATTTGAATAATTTGTAGCATGCTTTTAGGCATATTTAAGATGGACCTTCTTACCCTTCGGGTTTGATCTATAGTTCCCTGGTCATTCTTTCTCCAAAAAAAATTGTAGAATCTTATTTCACTAGGGCAATTTTCATTTTTTTTTTTTTTTTTTTTTTTGTTGAATAAAACGATCCACCTTAATATACACGCATGCTTGTGTGTTAATTGAATTTTATGTGCACATACTTGCAGGCGTCTGCATTGCGTAGCCAATTGCGAAATTTATTACGCGAGCGTTTATTGGAGCCCGACGAACAGCCGCAACAGTCCATCATTGATTACGATTATATGGATGAGGATAAACGTTCGGTAGCGGCATTGGCAGCTCAAGGATTGCTCCATCCGGGATCGTCGAAGCGCAGCTTAGCTACATTGGCTAAGAATGGGCAATTGCCAACGTCGGTGCCTGAAGAGAGTAGCAGCGATAATGGTGAACGACTTGAGGAGGAGAAACGTTACGTCGGCGCACTGGCACGTTCCGGCGGCGGCGTTCTGGGCTATGGTAAGCGAAATGTTGGCGCATTGGCACGTGATTTCCAATTGCCGCAAAATGGAAAACGCAATATGGCAACACTAGCCCGATTAGGCCTGCTCTCAAAGAATAATGGGGAGCCAAAACGCAATGTCGCCGCGGTTGCACGCTACAATTCGAAGGGTCGGGACTCGAATGGCGCTCTGGTCGAGAAACGGAATTTGGCTGCATTGAAGGCATCGCCCGTGCATGGAGCACAGCAGAAGCGCGAGGAAGAGGAGTATCCTGTTTTGCCGTTGGGTGCGGCAGGTTCCGACCTGGACTATTATGATTCCGGTTATTCGAATTGGTGGTATCCGAATTATGTTGGCTACGCCGATCTCGATTGGGGTGACTTCGGTGGACGTGCTCAGAAACGTTTCTTGGGTAAGTACCAAGGAAGGAGAGAAATTTCTTTGTTTTTTTTTTTTTTTTTTTTTGCTTTCTTTTGCTGTATATAGGAAAGAGAGAAAACAATTTTCGCACCACGCACACAAAGCTATTAATCTCGTTTTTATTTTGTGTAAATACACAGCACCTACTTTTGCGCACATTGAACAAAAACAAAAAAAAAAAAAAATTCCAATAATTATAAACATAACTATATGAATGCAATATATACATATGTTTATTTACATTCGTTCCCACACACACACACACACACACACTCACAAAATGCGTTCAAATGTGCTCATTAATGAAACGTTATTCGCGCGTGCATATTTTCATTACAAAGACACTTCAAAGGATCCTGAATTATTTGGCATCGAAAATGGTGGCCAACAGGAGCTCCAGCAACAGTATGAATTCTTGCCCGTCGATGATGAGATTTTGAATGGAATGCAAAAACGTCATATTGGTGCGGTGCTTCGTTCGGGCTTCTTGCCATCGTATCGTGCACTTCGCAGTACCTCGGGCATCGTTGGCGGGGCCAATGGTCGCTTTAGTCGCTCCGGACGTGCCAGGCAATTTGTATGAGTAAATGGCGATGATGATTTATGTTTAAGTGTCAAATAGAGAATTGATGGCTCCTCTCTTCCGTTGTTCTACACGTACCTCCTCCATCTTTCATTTGTCTTCGCAAAAACGAAAAAAAAAAACAAAAATCATTCTTCCTCCATTTCACACTTCTCCTGTTTTCCTATCTCTTTGTTTTTTTCTTTTGATTG
This sequence comes from Chlorops oryzae, assembly GCA_020466095.1. Taxonomy (NCBI): domain Eukaryota; kingdom Metazoa; phylum Arthropoda; class Insecta; order Diptera; family Chloropidae; genus Chlorops; species Chlorops oryzae. Next base: position 36,214,656 of record CM035806.1, read on the forward strand.
TGATTGTCCTTCAAGCTGTTGTGAAAATAGCGAATAATGTTGCATGCAATAGAGTGTCATCTCAAATGAGACTTCAAAGTGAGAATCCTTAATTTTCTCTCTCCTCTCTCTCTCTCTCTCTCTCTCTCTCTCTCTCGTTGCGTGGGGATTTTGATTGCAAGATTAAAGGAGATGTTGTTAAAAGAACTATATAATATGTATATATAAAAACAAAACAACGATTCCCACTCCTTTAGACAGGCTTCCATTAATCTAATTAAGAAATGAAATGTTCATCGTCCGACATCTATGGCAGAATCTAAGATGCGTCCAAGCAATTTTTACCTATTGAATTCCAAAATTCTTTAGATCCATGGTCGAATTGGACTAGCGGACTTCTGTTGTTAGGACGTGTTTGATAGTTTTTTTTTTTTTTTTTTAAATTAGTACCAAATGACCAAGTGAGTGTGTTGACTACTAACAGAATAATTAGATTCAGAATTATTATTTTTTTTTTTTTTTTGGTTACAGATAAATGAAAAAAAGGCATACTCTTTAACAAATTTTTCGCTGTTCTAAAGGAATATAGAACGTTGATTCTTAGTATGCCATCAATAAAGCAATGAAATTGAATCCCTCAAATCCCTCAAGGATGTTAAATCTTTGGAGGTCTCGTCCTAGTAGATTTGTGTAAGCCATAATTTCATATGACAAAGGAAGCGATTGAAAATCAATTTCCTTTGGATTTTATTTCCTCAAAAATTCCGTTCATTCTTTCGCTGTGTGCAAACACATGATTCATAAAGAGAGCGAGGGAAAAAAAATTCATTAAAGTAGCATAGGGTTACGTGCGCCAAAAGAATGCTGACGTTGTGCATAGAAGGAAGCATATTAAGCAGCATCCAAGGCCGAAGGACGATTGTACTCTGAAAACTCTCAAACAAAAAAAAATAAATAAATAAATAAAATTCAAAATAAATCTAAGGCAACATAAGAAGAAAGCTCGGCGAAAGGAACACGTGTCTATTGCCTAGCTTCCTTATATGCTTTTTTGGTTTATTTTTTTCTCATGAGCCATTTCTCAAGTTCTCACTTGATTCGTGGAAGCTTTGCCAAAGAAAGAAGGGTGGGAATTTATTTTTTCCTTTTTTTTTTTTTTTTTTTTGCAATTTTCCCCTTTGCTTTTATGTCAATATTTGTATTGTGCATGTCATGCCTTTGATACACTGCATATTGTTAGCTTATATTTATCATAGATATTTATCAGAGAATTTTTACTTTTTAAGCTTATTCATTGGCACGAATAAAATACATTCAGGCATCTATAAATCGAATTGCATTCTGCCAAAGAGCTTGTGCGTAAGAATTGTGAGAGAAAAAAAAAAAACAAAAACTGTCTGCCTCGCTTTCTCTCTGCCTATTTGAAGGCTTTTTTAGCCCAAGTTATAGCTATTGAGCTTTGACTGTATTTTATCGAAGCTTTTTTAATTTAACGCATGGTATTTACAATTCCCACTGCCATTGCCATTGCCATTGACATGTCTCGTTCCTTTGTTCCACGTTTTGCCCGTTTCGAAAACATAGCAACCCCTCGATCATGAATTCAATTTCGAATTTGTCGTTCAACATCAATTGTATTTTCCTGTTCGTGTAAACAATATAGTGAAAAACACATCGCTGCATCGGAAAAGAAAATAATAAAAAATATTCCAATTTCCGAGGGCAAAGCTATTTTCGGTAATGAAAAATTTCCATCCTCTTTTGCGCTTTAAAACGTTCTCAAATCCGAGATTTCCCATTCAAGCATTCAATTGGAGATTTAAAGTGACATAGGTACATGTGTACCAAAAAAAATATACATACATAAATTGATTTTCATATGTATACGCTTTGTTATCCACGCATTTTTGTATATTTCCGTAAATAATGCAAAAATATTTGCTTTTTAGTTTTTGAAAATTCCTATAAAAGTTTTTATCTCGCTTTTATATTGGAAAAAAAATCAACAGTTGACATTTTCTTTAGGATTAAAATTGATTCCCTTTGAACTTCATTTCATGCGCAATGGCTTTGTGAATAGCTTTGGTAATTTTGTTGTTCTTTTTTGCTTATTTTATTGCAATATATAGATTATCGCTAACGAGTTTTTCTGTATAAAGAATTTTGAGAATGTTGAAAGCATGTGGCATGATTAGAATTAGAAAATAAAATAGAACAAAAAACAAAAAAAAAAAAAAAGAAAGTAGTTATCATGATCGATTTTTAATTGAGAAAACAAAAATGTCCGACGATTTCCCAAAAAGGTCGAGTACTACCCCCTACGAGAGCGACAGCGTCAACCAATCGCAGTCGCTTGTAATCGATGTTTCATACCAGCCTATCGACCTTTACCCACCTGGGGCGTTAGTGCTTCTGCACGCGGCCGTTACCCAAAATATATTACCGAAGAAGAGCATAGCAAAAGTGTTTCGACAAACTCCTTTCCGACTGCAGCATATCAACAGCATCAACAACAACATCAGCACCACCATCACATTGACAAGCATCCTTTGATTGCGTCACCAACACAAACCATCCATTCTTCGAACGGAGGACGATCTCATTCATGGGGTACACCACCGCGTATAGCTGCACTTAACCGCAGAGGCTTTACCGTGCAGAATCCAATGAATAAATAAACTTATTAAAAAAAAAAAAAAAAAAAAAATACACTCTTTGAAAATTCTGAATGCAAAAAACAAAAAACCCCAAAAAAAAAAAAAAAAATATAAACAAACTAACTAACAAAAATTATTCAAAAAATAATATTCAAATATATATTCAAAAATCACTAAAAAAAAAATACAAAAACAAAACATTCAATAATTGCTTAATATGACAATAAAATATCGCTAATGTGACACATGACACACATATGGCACATGACACATGCAAGCGTGTAAACAAGGGGACTTCAGCATGATTAGCTGATCTTTTAAAAGAAGAAGAAGAAGAAGAAGGAGAACAAATTATCTAACACTGTACGTAAAATTATTGTTAAACATTTTAAAGTCTATATGAAAATCTAAATGTATTTATTGATGTATTTTCGAATCCATATCAATGTTTAAAAAAAAGGAAAAATCTCCAACAGAGCCAAGTTCAAAGTTATAGCATATCCAAGAAAAATGAAAAAAAAAAAAAAATCAAATTCAAAAAATCGGTCAATTTTTTATTTTAAAGATGTAAAGTTTAATATTTAATTGAATTTATTTGAACTCAGTTATTTCAATAATTTGGAATTGAACTAAAATTTATAAAAAAAAAAAAATATTTATTTTATTAAGTACTTTTTTGTCTCCATGCAGACGATAGTTTTTCCTTTATATTGATTTAAGGTCTGCATCTGCTTGTGAAACGGTAAAAACTCTCTATATTGGAATTGCAATGGAGCGGAAAGTAGGTACAATCGCTATAAGAAGAATACATTATGAAGAACGGAGAATAGAACAAAGGTCGATAACGGACTCGATGTAATGAAAAAGACCGCTACTGCGAAATTCTTTATGGAGAGTTTCGAATGCTTTTATCTTTTATAGTTTTCATTGATATCTATTCTTTTTCATCTACGCTTTCGATATACCTATCGTCGTTCCGGTGTTAACTTCGAGTATCTCGAAAAAATATTTTTTTTGGGAAAATGGCTTCTAAGTTTCAACAATTTATATAAAAATTTGCCATAATTAAATGAAAATAAGCAGAAAATCCTCACACGTTTCTTATTATAACACATTGCCAGCAGTTGGGAGGAAACATGAAACGTACGGATAGATCTATGGACGAAAGCCCAAAATAATTCAAAAAATCGATCATGCCCAATTTCGACAAAAATTTCATATCTAAGAAACTATAAGGGGATAAAGGGACCGTGGGAATTGAAAATTCGCCCGGAAAATTATCTTGTCTAATTTTTTTGTGTGCTTTTTGGCGTAGGTATCAATTCAAGATAAAATCCCTTAAACCCATTTACACTCTCCAAGACATGATCTCAAACCTCTAATCAGAAGAACGGATAATCCGTGATTAATTTTTGCGAGCTTTTTTTTTTTTTTTAAGATGGAACTGTTGAGGAAAGTTTGAATATCAAAATTTATTTTATTTGTATGAAAACATATTCTATGGTGAGCATTCGGGTATTCGTGTATAGCGGTTGTAAATGAGTTAAAGGTAAGAAATATTTTTGTGTCTTTATTTAAGCCAAAAAGAATGTTCCAATTATTTTTCTGGGACTATATGTTTTTGTTTTTGGGCAATTATTATTTTAGAAATTATTTACATTGAAGCAGTAGCCGATGATGGGAGGCAAAGGCGATTGTGTTGCCAAAATTGTAGCTGAACAGCCGAAGTGCGATGTCAAAAATTGATGAAAAAAACTCAAACAAGATAAGAAGATACAGTGTACTCTCTCTTAAGCGGACACCTACGGGACCGAAATATATGTCCGCTTAAAAGGAAACTAATTAAGAAGCAGAGGCTTCCCCGTTTAAGAGGAGAGAGTCCGCAAGGAGAGAGTAAACTGTAATTCCAATAAAAACTAATAGTTGCGAAAATAAGCTCAAATTGATGGAAAATATCAATAGATCGTCGCATAACTTTCCATTCGAGATGTTCCTTGCCCGGCTGTTCAGCTCAAGCTGAGACGATGGCATGCTGTAACCTCCAAATCAACTCTGCTTCAAAAATTTCAGTTTGTGTTGTGACAAATTATTTTAAAAGCATTCAAAACATTGTTTAGCCATTTCAGACCAGACAGTTTTATTCATTTCCTTTATCCTTTTTTTTTTTTTTTTACCATGGGAACGATCAAGTTCATTTTTGCAACTTCTTTGTAGTTTCCGAAAATTGTTTTTTTTAATTTGCTTTCATTCAATCTTGTTAAATTTAGTTCGGAAAACTGATAAATTTGAATTTCGAAAGCCCAAATCAAATATACGATATACATATTCAAGAGTTCTTAATGAACGAAAATATTTACAACACTATCTAACCGAATACATATATACATATATGTATGTGAAGCAAGTGTAAAACTGCGTATAGGACAATAATAAATGTAAAGTCGTAAGTGAGGCTAAATTAAAGACAATAATATTTCAATATGGAACACGAATGTCGATGACAAAATGACAATAATCGTTTTTCCAAATTTATTTTAAAATAGAGAAAAAAAAAACGAAAAAAATTATTATAATAAATAAATTTCATTTTGAACATGAAGTTTGCAACCTTATGCGAAAATTTAACCTATTTATGCATGCAAAATTATATATAATATATATACAAATATACATACACAAATGTCTATATTATAGGCATTCCACTATCAAAAGTTCCAAATGAAAGGAAACGAAATGAAATGAAATGAAATGAAATGAAATGAAATGAAATGAAAAGATAAAAGCAACCTTATATATATTCTCGTATATTTAAGTCTGATGTCAATAAAATTTTGCTCTTTTAATTATGGATGGAACGTTAAGACAAAAAAATTACTTAAAAAATGTAGCTCTCTTTGTGTGTTTCAAAAACACCCAAATAGACAAAATACAACATATTCGCATCATCTTGACATCATGCATGACTCAAACGATGCTGAAAGTATGTGTTGCTTATGAGGGACAAAATGTGCTCAACTTGAGAGCAAATTATGATTTCAGTATATGGTTACATATTGACCTCATACTCATATTATTCATTATTCATGTCATGATATGAGATCGTGCAATGAAGTCAATTTGATGTAGTTTTGAAAACATATTTTGAGGACTAGAATTGTTATCAAATTGTCGACAATTTTCATGCATCCCTTGAAATCATTGTATGAATATCATAGCTGTCTATTTGGGCAAAAAAAAAAAAAAAAAAAAAACAAAAAAAAAGATCATTAAAAAAAATATTAAAAAAACTTTCAAATATTAAAAACAAAAGGTAAACCGAAGAAATTCTTTTTCGCGCAAACTGTACTTACACCGTTTTAAAACTTCAATTTTTTTTGTAAATTTATTGATGCTATGCAGTCTATGTATATGAGATTGATTAAATAATATTTGACGATTCAATAAAAAAATATGTAGTGGAACATAAAATTGTGGAAATTTTCTCTGCTGAAGGAAGTTTTAGTACATTTACTCCTTAACCCATTAAAGGTGCTACATGAGACAAAAAATACTCTCCAATGATCTAGTTTTCGAACGGAAAAATTTATTTCGAAATATTTTTTTAAATAAATGCGGTCGTGAGTCGGCCTTAAATGGGTTAAACAAATTACAATAACGTTTTTTTCCAGTTTTTGCATTCTTTATTCAAATCAATCTTATTTTAAAACAAACAAGAAAGTTCATGTATAATTGGTTGTATAATTCTTGCACTCTCACTGCGTCCTGTTAAGCTTAAGGACAAGTCGAAACTTCGAAACCTCGAAGCTTCGAAGTCTTGAATCCTCGACACTTCGACACCTCTCATTCCATCAATAGCTCAATGCGATTTCTGTGTAAAAATTAAAATTTAATTGCCCTTTTGACTTCAATTCAAAAAGTCCTCATACGTTTGTCCCTGAAAGCGATATCTTTATAGGATGCTTAATCTTGATGTGACAGATTGCTCAAAATGAATTTACGCGTTTTGATCTTAGACTATAAATATAATATATATGATATACTATATACTTATTTTTCATAACAGGATCTTCCACGGCTCTCGCGATAACTGGGCCCTTTTCATACTCGTTCTCATTTTGTAAAAAAAAAAATAAATAATAATAAAAATTTGGCTATTGTGAAATTTTCGAAAAGAAGTAACGAGTTATAAAACGGCCAAGAAACCGATGTAACTTTGTATTTCCCTAACTATTTTAAACTATTTCTTATGCTATTTTGTAATCTAAAATTCTATACAACTAAAGATAGAACAGAAAATGCGCCTTCAACGAAGCGAGATGTGGACTAGAGATGCAACAGTTGTAGTAATTTGAGCAGGATTCCGATTGTCTGATACCCGATTTCCGACAAGCTGTGAAGAAGTCTATCATCAATATATGTATTTGATAGCATTTTAGGTCTAATTAAAGACAAAAAAGTGATTTTCTTCTTCATGGGAAACTCTTTATAATTTTTTGTTTTTGAATCGTAAGCGCAAAAATTCTTTTCAATCAGACAATATGAATGAACGGGATCTTGATGGGAAATTGTGTTAACTATTCGAAAGACAGATTCTAGGATAGATAGCTCGTATTAATCGCACAACTGTTACACCTATAATGTGGACCTGCTCGCCTCATGACTGCACACGAAAGAGAAATTATAGCGAAATTCACGCTGTAAGGGTATTCACAATGGTTTGGAAACGGTAAGAATTAAGAGTACGCGCGCAAAGACAATGATTTTTCACATTTTCGAGATGTCATTTGAATTAAAAATCTGACTTGCTTGAATTTCGTCATTAATTTCCAAAAAATTTTAAATTATATTTCACAAAAGAAGAGAAAAAAAAAAATGAAATACCTATATAAATAACAAAAGGGGGAAAAAAAGAATTGCATATTTTTACGACCAATACTTCGATTGACCTTGCGCCGGCAATGAATGGTTGTACGCAGCCGCAGCAGCCAATGCAGCCGTATTATTCAATTGATTGCTATGCGCCGCACTTGCTGCAGCTGCTGTCGTATAATCATTGAGCGAATGTTGCGCGTGATGCGCGGCGGCGGCATTATAATTTGCTGCCGCAGCTGCGGATTGATTCAGATGATAGGCAGCCTGTGACCAATTGGCCGATGTTTCCAATTTCGGGTAATTTTCACTAAGGTGCAATGAGGGTGATATTTTCGAAACACTTTCGGCGGTGAGCTTTGAAAAATCGTCGATCGTAAGTTTCGAGTAATCTGGGAAAGAGAAAAAAATCCCACATTGAGAATTTCTATTTTCTTTTATTTTTATTTTATAAATTTTATCATGATTTGTTTTATTTCATTTGTTTATATATTTTAAATTTTTTGTTTTTTATTATTTTTATTATGTATTACTTATATTTTATATAAATTTTTTATATTTTTTAATTGAATTTATATTGGTTAAATTAGTTCAATTTACTTTAGTTTTGTTGCAATTAGTTTTTTTATTTTTTAACCTTAAATTTAATTAATTTAATTAATTTAATTAATTAAATTAATTTAATTAATTTAATTAATTTAATTAATTTAATTAATTTAATTAATTTAATTAATTTAATTAATTTAATTAATATTAATTTAATAATTTAATTAATTTAATTAATTTAATTAATTTAATTAATTTAATTAATTTAATTAATTTAATTAATTTAATTAATTTAATTAATTTAATTAATTTAATTAATTTAATTAATTTAATTAATTTAATTAATTTAATTAGTTTAATTAATTTAAATTATTTATTTAATTTAATTTAGTTAGTTTAATGTTTAGTTTAGTTTAGTTTAGTTTAGTTTAGTTTAGTTTAGTTTAGTTTAGTTTAGTTTAGTTTAGTTTAGTTTAGTTTAGTTTAGTTTAGTTTAGTTTAGTTTAGTTTAGTTTAGTTTAGTTTAGTTTAGTTTAGTTTAGTTTAGTTTAGTTTAGTTTAGTTTAGTTTAGTTTAGTTTAGTTTAGTTTAGTTTAGTTTAGTTTAGTTGTTAGTTTAGTTTAGTTTAGTTTAGTTTAGTTTAGTTTAGTTTAGTTTAGTTTAGTTTAGTTTAGTTTTAGTTTAGTTTAGTTTAGTTTAGTTTAGTTTAGTTTAGTTTAGTTTAGTTTAGTTTTTAGTTTAGTTTAGTTTAGTTTAGTTTAGTTTAGTTTAGTTTAGTTTAGTTTAGTTTAGTTTAGTTTATTTAGTTTAGTTTAGTTTAGTTTAAGTTAATTTAGTTTAGTTTAGTTATTTAGTTAATTTAGTTTAGTTTAGTTATTTAGATTTAGTTTAGTTTAGTTATTTAGATTTATTTAGTTTAGTTTAGTATTTAGATTTAGTTTAGTTTAGTTTAATTTAGTATTAGTTTAGTTTTAATTTAGATTAATTATTTAGTTTATTTATATTTAGATTTAGTTTAATTTAGTATTTAGTTTAGTTTAATTTAGTTTAATTTAGATTTAGTTTATTTAGTTTAGTTTAATTTAGATTAATTTAGTTTAGTTTAATTTAGTTTAATTTAGTTTAGTTTAATTTAGTTATTTAGTTTAGTTTAATTTAGATTAATTTAGTTTAATTTAGTTTAATTTAGATTTAATTAGTTATTTAGTTTAATTTAGATTAATTTAGTTTATTTAGTTTAATTTAGATTAATTTAGTTTAATTTAATTATAGATTTAGATTTAATTTAGTTTAATTTATTTAGTTTAATTTAGATTAATTTAGTTTAGTTTAATTTAGATTAAATTTAGTTTAATTTAGATTGAAATTTAGTTATTTTAATTTAGTTAATTTAATTTAATTTAGTTTAATTGATTTAATTTAGTTTAATTTATTTAATTTAGTTTAATTTATTTAATTTAGTTTAATTTAGATTTAATTTAGTTTAATTTAGTTTAATTTAGTTTAATTAGTATTGAATTTAGTTAATTTAGTTTAATTTAAGTTGAATTTAGTTTAATTTAATTGAAATTTAGTTTAATTTAATTGAAATTTAGTTATTTAATTTAATTGAAATTTATGATTATAATTTAATTGAATATTTAGTTTAATTTAATTGAAATTTAGTTTAATTTAATTGAAATTTAGTTTAATTTAATTGAAATTTAGTTTAATTTAATTGAAATTTAAAATTATAATTGAATTTTAATTGAATTGAATTGAATTGAAATTGAATTGATTTGAATTGATTGAATTGATTTGAATTGATTTGAATTGATTTGAATTGATTTGAATTGATTTGAATTGATTTGAATTGATTTGAATTGATTTGAATTGATTTGAATTGATTTGAATTGATTGAATTGAGAATTGGAAATTGAAATTGAAATTGAATTGAAATTGAAATTGGAATTGAAATTGAATTGAATTTTAATTTATTTTATTTTATCTTATTTTATTTTATTATATTATATTTTATTATATTATTATATTTTATTATATATTATTATATTTTATTATATTTAATTTATTATGCGTTACTCAATTTAATTAGTAATATTTATTTTATTATTAATTTTATTTGTTTAAAATTTATTTTATTTTCTGTTTTATTGAGTTAAATTAATTTTACGTTCTTTTGTTATTTTTATTTACCATACTGTGGAATATTTATTTTGTATTTATAACTTAAGCTCACCTTGATGGTAGTAGGTTTGATTGCTAAAATGTCCATGCTGGAAACTGCTGGGGAATCCGTGCTGTGCCGACTGTGCCACCAAATCGTAGCCGCCCATTTGGCTATGATGATGGTGCGGATGGTGTGCTGCAGCGGCAGCCGCAGCCGCAGCAGCGGCATGCACTGCATGATTATCACTCATACTGGCGGCACTAGCGGTTGTGCCAGGCGCCGGACTATACCCAGCCATTGAGCCGACGGCAGCCAAAGAGCCAAATCCCAATGGTGCAGCCGCACCAGTTGTACCACCCAGTCCGCTGCCAGGCATTCCGCCGCCATTCATAGAATTTAGTCCAGGTCCACCACTGCCCGAGTGTTTTCGCAAGCGTGCGCGTCGATTGCTAAACCAAACTTGTATGCGTGCCTCGGTCAGACCGGTGCTTTGCGCCAACTCTTCCCGCGTATATACATCCGGATATTGCGTGCGACTGAAAGCACGCTCTAAAGCTTCCAATTGCTCAGCACTGAATGTCGTTCGTGAGCGTCTCTGTTTGCGCTTCAATAAAATACCCGGCTCCGATTCTGTATCACTGACGTCTGATTCACGTCCTGCAATGGAAACACCCCATTAAAGGTTAGTAAGGAAACTTCTAAAAAACACAGTTCAATATTAATAAAACCCTCTAATGCTTCAATTTCCGTTCACAAACAAAAATCGTTTAAAAAAAAATGAAAGAATTAGATTTAAATGGGAATATCCTTTTTCCTTTTACGAGAAATTTCCCACGTTATATATGTAACTATCGTTTCTCTCTCTCTCTCTCTCTCTCTCTCTCTCTCTCTCTCTCTCTCTCTCTCACTCTCTCTATCTCTATCGCACTCTCCTTCTGTCTCTAATTTCCCTAATCGAAGACGATGAAAAAAATAGGCGACCAGAAATTATTAAAATCACACTAAAATTATCAACGCCTCGTAAAAATTCATAAAAGGCCATAAATAAATTTTTATGTCGATCATATGAACTCCAAATGGGCACACTAACAACCAAAAGTCAAAAACCAAAACCCAAAACCCAATTAGGCAAGCCAAACCGAGCCAAGTCGAGCCCAGCCAGGCGAGGCAAAGCCAATTTGACCACCAAGACAAAAAAGAGCACCGCATCAATGGAAGCGCGTTACTCGTTAAAATGCGTATGACACATGAGCATGAGCAGAGCCGAGCAGAACTGAGCGGGGCCAGACCAGGCATAATACACCAGACACTATGGTCTTTATAGACATACGATATACATATTCGATATCCATATTGTATAAACCATCTATGCCGGTGGCAATGAAGACTTTATTATTTTTCCCTCCTATTCCATTCCATTTAATTTCTTTTTTTTTTTCTTTGTCTTTGGGCATTGAAATGCGGCTAGTTGAGTCTTTGAATTTGGTTTTGGCTTTGGTTTTGGTACATATTTTCCTTTGGCTCTTTGACTTTTGGGGGGTCACAATTGAGTGAGAATATTAAATTGTTTGCTCCCCCTATAGTAGTTTTTTTTCTTTTTTTTTTTTATAATTAAAAGTCATGCTGCATGCTATAAATGAAGGAATCATAAAATTGGTTATGAATGATAGAAGCGGGAGAACTTATTTTTTAAAAATATTTTTTGGTTTTTTGGAAATCAAGTGCCGCGCGGTTCGATATGCGCCATTGAAAGTGAATTCAAACGTCCAGGAGTGGAACAAATTTGTCAAAGGAGATAGACCGCTAAAAGGCGAGTTAAATTCAAAAACAAAAAAAAAAAAAAAAGGAAAAAGCCAATGTTAAACGAATTGGGTGGCAACAAGGCGTGCTTTTATATTGAACAGCACATTTTGGGGAAAATATTTCAAGCTTTGTTTCCATTTATACACAGTGAAGTCTGAGCGTTAAGCTAGAGAGCTTTATGCATATAAAACTTTTTGACTCCAAGTCTCCGTAGATCCAAGAATTTCTTTAGAAAATAATGGCTCGAGTTATTGAAGTTGGACTGTTTAGAAATTTTAAATATATCATTAAAAAAAAAAAAAATTGCCAATAGGTGTTTGTGGTCAGGTGATTGATAACTTTTCTAAGAGAATTAAAATCAAAGAAACCAGAAATTGCGCCATTGATTGATAGAAGAGAAGACGAAAAATTTTGATTCCAAGAGCTCCAACGGAATACATACACCAAGTGGAAAAACTCTGAATTATTCTACAGAAACTTCATGCGAAGAACTCCTTGTGGAATGCCTAATTTTTAACACAGCGATGCCATTGGAAATTCGTGCATTAGTGATTTCGCTTGCCACGTAAGGCGAAATTTCCGAATTTAGACAATTTATCTACATCAGAAGGTTTTAGGCCATAGGCGTTTACCTATACACAAACTTCATGATCTTAGGATGATGATCTGAAATTTTCGTGTGCAAATAATTCTAATCAGTAAGGCGTTACTGGTCAAACTGTTCTTTATACAATTGATTCATACATGAATTCTATGCTCCAATATTCTATCAAGAAAAAATGGACCAAAAATTTCAGGCCTTATATACATACCTACCCCTCGATTCTTTCGTCATTGGCATTGAAAGAGAAAAGTAACTACATAACATAATTCAAGATAACAATTTCATTAAATTCTTCCTCTAAGTGTACCAAAATTTTAAAAAGAACCGCATTTAAATCGTGCATGAAGCGTATGAACTACAGTCGAACTCATTAGACACTCCTACCGAAGGGCGTGGCTGTCATTTTTGCATCCCGTTTCAACCAGAAAACAACACAAAAAAGTAAGGGTGCTAAAGTGAGGCGAACAATATAATTTAAGACCCGGACACAGATAAAAAGTTAGCTGCATATATAAATACCTTTTATATTTCATAATATAACCTAGTACTGGATGATCCGATCTGGTCCATTCTCGAACTTGTTCTTACTCATGTAGGTACTCCTGAATACGCATACCAAATTTCGTCATAGCTGAACTACTTCGATAAGAAAATTTTATACGAACAACAGACAAATAGACAGACAGACAGGCAGACAGACGTGAATTACTAAATCGAATCTCCTGGTGGCGCTGATCTTTTCTACAATATATTTTGTATGATCTATCACGATTGTTTCTGGGTGCTGCACACAGCCGCACAAACGCAATATCCCCTCGACACAGAGTGTGTCGGGTGTCAGAACAAAGGGAAGGGTAGACAAATGCAATTATTTAGTACGTTTATTACAAGTACTTGTCACACATTTCGTCATGGAAACCACACGCAGGAGAGCCGAGAGAATGCCTAGCAGAGAACATTGAACGGATAAGGGATACCTACCGAAGAGAACACACGCAACAATGTCTCTGCCGTCGGAAGGCTTCCCTTTTTTCTCATTGATTTCATAGTTAAATTATTCAACAACCTTACAAGATCATTTTTCAAATGTAGCAAAAGCGGCAGAGATGAAAGAGAATTTCGAACTTCGAATCGTTATCCTTTGGTCCTGCATAAAGTCGCCGCACAGTAGCAAGAGCCATACTGTTATACTGTTGTCCTGCATTTGACATTCTACGGTGCTACGTTGATTGTGGCTCTGGCGATTGAATAAAGCTGATTGTCTTTTCTTTCGTTTTTTTTTTTTTTTTTTTTTTTTTACCTTTCCTTTCATGTTCCATAATCCGGAAATTTTCTGTCTTCTTTTTGCATTTCCGACTCGCTCAGTTTTCTTATGACGCTTGTTTCCTCTGATTTGGTTGTAAGCTATACTATTTATTATTATGTAATCTTTCCGGTATGATTTTTGCTTGAAATTGTAAAAGAAAAATAATCTTAAATTCAAGGCCTTATAAATTTGATTGAATTCGATTCAATGGTAGTAGTAGGTATTAATCCTGTATGGAGTTAACAATGATAATTTTTCGAGCCGCTTTTTAGTTTCATCTTTCAGACCTTTCGATTACACTAGCTTACAAACAAACAAAAAAAATTGCCATCGCTGAAAAACACTTTTTTTTACGAATTCGGGGTCGCTGATCATGCGAATTATATCCATTTTAGTTTTCCAAAGACTAGTTTTTGGAGTACAGTCAAAAATTAAGGTGATAAGTCACCTCCAATGGCGGCCCCCTGAAAGAGACTTTAAATTTATATTGATTTTTGGATAGGCACTACTTATAAACACTGTACTCATAAACCGATTTTTAGGTTCTTATTGCGCAGTGAGTGTCCTCCAAATATCATTGAAAAATCAAAGTAAGCCCTTTTTCAGAATTTTAAATCTCAAAAACTAATAATGATAGAAGGATGATGCAAATGCCGAATAATAGTTAACAAAACATGGAATAAAAAAATAAAAAAATGGTTAAAGCTTTACACTCAGAAAAATTTTTTCACAAAAAAGAAAATGAAAATGAATTATTTTTTTCTATCTATCACCGAGCTTGCACCTGGAATATTCATTTCAAAAATTAAAAAAAAATTTATTTCAGGGACGGTAACGGTTATGAGGAATATTAAAAAATCAAAATATTATGATTAGTCTATGATTTTTTTTCTGTAAAAGACTTGCGAGACTTACAACTTGATTTTTTATGAGTTTTTTTTTTTTTTACTATAACCATTGTTTGCGGTCCCTGAGATATTTACTCAAATTTTAAGGGCACATTGAGATATACAATTTTAAAAAAGGGCTTACTAAAAAGACTTTTCAAGGATATTTCATGGACATTGCACAACAGGAACCTAAAAATCAGTTCCTGTAGTGTTCTTACGTAGTTTAGTTATGCAAAACTTAACAAAACTTTAATATCCGCTTGCAGGGAGCAATTGCCTCTCTGAGCTACCAAGAACTTTACAGGGTCAATTTGACGCTGCTCTCACGACTTATTGGGTAGGGAAAGAATTTGTACAGAGTTGGATTTTGCTTGAGATTGGAGAAAAACTGAAGCTTTTTGCCATCGAAGCTGGGGAATATTTATTGTTGAAGGTTCTCTTAACATTGAGGGCATTTCTCGCTATCGAAATTCGAGTAAAAGGTGGAAATTTGCGAAGCATTTTCGGTTTTTCATTTTTCAAATTTCGCTTTCATTTCTGTTCGGCGATTTTTATATAAATGGCCAAACGCCTTTCAAGTGAACGTCGTCTCATCACTCAGGGGAAATGTTTTTATGCCCGCCTTTCACTTAAGAGTAATTTCTCTTGTTTAACAGTTTTCGTGCCCATCGAATTTCGATGCGTTCGCTTGTTTCAATTAATAATTAAAAGGCGAAATCCAAAACAAAAAAAAAGAAATGAAGAAAATGAAGGAAAACCAATGTACAAACCGTGAGAATAGAAAAACAATAACCAAAAGAGATTTGTAATAAAAAGCGGCCAAAGTCAGCTCAAGCCTATTTACCAAATATTTTTGAGGCTAGACAATGCGGAACCCACCGCAAAGTGGATAAATAATTGTTGCAAATGGCATGAAAATGTCTTATCAATTACCCAACTTTCTAAAGAACAAGATCAAAAGTGAAACTCCCGACAAAAGAGGTTGGGTGTGTACTTGCTAAATGTTCCCAATAAACACAAATATGTGTACATGCAGTAGAGTGCCTTCAAATCTTCAAATCTCTCTTTCTCTCTGTCTCTCTCTCTCTCTCTCTCTCTCTCTCTCTCTCTCTCTCTCTCTGCATGTCATGATCCTCACTTTTGACCCTTACCGAACATTGAATAGCAACAGGTTCAATCATTTTTCGAGAACAGAGAGAAAGAAGTTTTTTGTGCAAAAATAAAAATCAAAAGGAACAGAAGAAAATATAAAGAAAAATTGGGTAAAAAAAAGAAGAAAAAGACGAATGCGATACCGAAACCTCAAAGACTGCCAGACGCCTTTTCTAATGTGCGTTGCGGCTTCACTTGATCCTTTTGTCGATTCATTGAGCGTGTGTAAATTATTTCACACCTCCTTCGCTTGCCGGCGCACACAGAACAGAGCAGAGCAGAAGAGCACTGAACGGGGCTAAGGATTCATTAATTTTCTTTAATACTTCATTTTCGTACGTCGTGCGAGCTCGCTCTGGCTCTGGCTTTGGCTCTGTCTATGGCACTGGCTCTGATCTTAAGAAATTCGACTGTCACATGACAAATGGCCCTCGAAAAGTCAAATTTGTTGTTGTGGTGATTGCGCAAATTCTTTTTAACGCATCCTTTGCTCATAGTGGCCTTTTCCCTTGTGGATCCTTTGTCTCTGTCAACATTCTTGTATCTGTGCGGTCTATACACTTGGCTGCAGTTCATATGTCATTTGGTCGTGTACTGCGGCATATTTTTTTCGTTCTCTCCTTCTCTCTTTTTCTCGTTCTTGTAATCGCTCTCGCTCTCGCTCTTATTTTCAATCGTTTGCTTTCGATTGAGATCGGCTTCATCAGCTTCTGACATTAAAATCGTTCATGCCCGAAAAAAGTGTCAACCGAACAAAAGCAGCGCCTTGACTTCAAACATTCCGCTCATGTTCGGCATCTTTAATTCACACCAGGGTGTCCTGGTGCGGTTCGTTTTCATCTCATTGTGGTCTCCAATGGTTTTTGGGCTGCTCATCATGCTGATTATGATGGCGATGATGATAATGCTAATACATATTTTGTATTACTTATTATGATTGTTGTTGCTGCCGTTGCCGTTGCCGTTGCCGCTGTCGATACCGATGCCGATGCCGATGATGTGGACGATGTTGCGACTTTCAAAATGTTTCATTAAAACGAGCATAATAATAATAAAAAAAAAGACTCTCGCTCGCTGTGTTTGGGTCAAGTTCGATTTGAATGTAGGAAAATTGGATTTTGAGCCTCATTTTGGCCGTGACATCGTAGACCTGCATTTGCTGCATTCATTCAAGTGGGTCTCTTGATTTTTGCCTTACTTCGTCGTTTCTCATTGTTATTTAAATTCGTTTTTGTTTACTCCTTCTGTTTTGTAGTCTTTTCAAAGAACTTCCCGACAATCGTGCTGTCTTTCAACTAAGTGGGTGGAGTATCCATGTTTTGTGTTCATAATGAATATGAAATAAGCTTTTCGCCTGACTTTTGGGAACCGATGTGAACGTGTTGGTGAATGTATGAATGCCTGAACCTTGCAGGAAGTACGAGTAGTTAAACTCTAGCGATTTACTAGTTCTTATTCGACCAGTACTGGTTCTACTTTATACCCCAGCTTATGTATTATTCTGCAGAAAATTAACATTCCGTGTGGGCTAAAAATCACCTCTCGTATACTTGAACTAACGTTTTACTAGTGCTTTGGGAATCAATTGGGTAAATTGGGTATAGTACACTCTAAAAAATGGAAGTAAAATTACGTTTATAAATACTGTAAATTTACTCCAAAATATGTTTACTTTTGTGCCAAAAATGTGTAAATGGTAATTTTTGTGTAATTTTGCACATGCGTAATGCATATTTACATAAAATGCGTACATTTAATCGATGAATGTTTAGGTTTACTATAAAAATACTAATTTTACACACCTTTGGTAATTTTAGTATTATGAATGTTTAATTTTGCGGGAAAAGGGCCTAATTTCCTTTAATTCACATCTAATGCATAATTTTACACATTTGAGGTTGAAAATTAATTTCGTGTGTAAACTTACGTTTATAATAGAAGGTAACCTGTTTCCTACTATAATAGAAGGAAATATTTTTAAGAGTAAAAAATACTACATAGTTCTTTTTGAAAGATTATTCACCATAATTTGTCGGTTTTTTTTTTTTTTTTTGGTTCTGACATTTTTTGGGCCTCCTATTTGCAATATTTAAAAGAAACAGAATTATTTTTGTTGTTTGTTTTATTTACAAAAATATTTGCATTTTATAGGTAGATTTAATTTTTGATTTCGGTGTAACATCGCTTTTTACAATAATAATATCATGGCAACTCTTATTACTGACACGAAAAACAATTTTTCCATACAATACAGGTCAGAGCTCTATACGAAACTCTAACCCCGTTTGCACTAGTTCTTTAAATCTGGTGAAAGTACTATTTGCCTCGAGGCAATTTACCCCACGCTTACTGGAGGGAAAGTATGAAAGTTTGAATGTATGAATATTTGAATATTTGAATGTTTGAATGTTTGAATAATTGAAGATTTGAATGTTTAAATGTTTGAATGTTTGAATGTTTGAATATTCGAATATTTGAATGTTTGAATGTTTGAATATTTGAATATTTGAATGTTTGAATGTTTGAATGTTTGAATGTTTGAATTTTTGAACACAATGAATGTATAAGTACGATTTGAAGTATTAACAAATCTCGCTTTACTTCCCATTGAAAATTGATTTTGAATTTTCGAAAACTAGAACGGTCATAAATACTTAGCCTTACAAAAATAATTATGAAGATTTCATAAGCGGCAAAAACTGAGCAATAATAATAAATTAAAACATTACATTTGGATTTCAAATATTAATTTATTGCTTCTCTGATGTGTTCGGATGTCTTTTTCTTCTTTCTTTCTTAAGATGAGCGATCTATCGATTTAAGTTAATCGGTTTTGCGTACACGATACTCTGTGACCTGTATTCAAATGTGTGCGTGAAGAGAGATTA
Organism: Chlorops oryzae; assembly: GCA_020466095.1. Lineage (NCBI taxonomy): Eukaryota > Metazoa > Arthropoda > Insecta > Diptera > Chloropidae > Chlorops > Chlorops oryzae. The sequence goes on from CM035806.1 coordinate 36,233,517, forward strand.
TTCTTCGTTCTTTAGGCGTATCAAAAGTTTAGGGAAATAATAAATAAATTTAGTGTTGAAAGCGGGCGTGTTGAAAAGATTTTCAGCTACTTGGCACTAACAACATTTTCAGTGTGGTCATTAATCATGATTCGATAGTAGTTTGTGGCCCCTAAATATTATAGCTTAAAAAAAAAATGTTAAAAATTCAATAGAAAAGGGACAGTGGGACTTATTTGAAAAACTCCTAAGTTGCTAAAAACTAATATTAGGCCTCCGAAGAACGTGAAAATTATATTATACAGGTAAACTGAAATTCCAGAACCTTTAAAGGATCTCATCCATTCGATTTTCAATCTAACAAAGTTCAAAGTAACGGCAGTACTAAATTATTTTCGCTTAAAAACTTGTTTTTCGCAAATCGTTTACCTGTGAACTTCGTGTTTTTTTTTTTGTTTTCTTGCCGAAATAATGCAATCAGCAAATGCAAGTGTCACGTCCAAATATTTAAGTCAGTCACAAATGCACCGCAGGATATTTCCCTTTATTTATTTTTTTTTTTTTTTTAATTTTATGTGACATTTATCTCGACTCAAGGATGTTTTTTTCCTCTTCTTCAAATCGCCTTGAAAATTATGAATGAGATTCAGCCTTGAGCTTGGAATTTTGTTCTTCTATACTTATGTTTATATATATATATATATATATATATATATATATATATATATATATCCCATTTGCATATCATTTTCGGTAGCAAGCATTTGCGGTATTGCTTGTTTTTGATCCCTTCTTATCAATATTTGAAAAACTTCAACCAATTGTGTTTTTGAATAAAAATAAAAAAAAGGAGATAAAATAAGATTCCAACTAATTTTCTGGCACTATTAAGAGCCGCAATAAAAAACGCTTAAAACACAGTTTTCTACTCATATTCCTCAAATCCCGTAGCTCCCAAAAGAGACGGACATGGGGAAGCCACTCGCAAGTTCGTCTCCTCTGATCATCGAAGAGTGAAAGCCGAACGCTTTTTCTCCCCAACACGTTTAAAAACATTTACCGAATGACTTTGCATATTTTGTGATTATCTTTTTTGATTCTGTGATTTTCTGATTTTCGATATTCTGAGATTTTGTGAGACTCGCTTCAAAAAAATAAAAGACCAAATCAAGAAATGTTCTCGCTCGAAAACGAAACGAAAATAGAAATTGTGAAAAAATAAGAGGATCTTTTAGCTTATTAGTGTTGAAGGAAGGAACGTGTAGCGTGTTGAGTGTGGGGCGCAACATTTTGTGATAAACTTCAATTCAGGTGTCAGCAAGTGTTTGAAGGAAAAATCATAATAGTCGTATAACAGATACAAGATGCCAGCGAGACAACAAAACTCTGAGCCATATACCGCGATCGTTATCGAATGACGATCTTCTTTGTTTTTTCTTTTTTGTATTGTCTTTATGGGACGTTGTAGTTGAGGCAGTTAGAGCCAATAACCATTTCACTAGCTTTGATCTAAGCCTTCCACCACGCAACGTTTTTAAGCGATCAAAGGGAAATCGCCGCCGCCTTCGAAAAGCCGAAGCCGAAGCCAAAACAGTGGATGCGATCGAACACAACAAATGATTTGATGATGATTTTCAAATTATCAAATAAATGATCAGTAATTTTCAGGGCGATACTTTCTGGCCGTTTTAAAGTCATACGAATATGCACAGCCATCTAAAGTATATATTTTTTCTGTTTTTTTTTTTTTCTAATACTAAAAACTTATTGAAGAATCTTTGTGTGTTGATAGCTTAGGAAGTTGAAAAACAAGTGTTACCAGCTGGTCTATAATTTGTGTAATGTGAGGAAATGGGCTAGCGGAGTAAGTGGAGAGATGCAAATAAAAAAAAACATAAAAAAATTGTACAATTAATATTGATTTTCTCCTACTTACTTAATAGGCCGTGTATGCTGTAATCCTTGCGTCCATCGTCACTTGAACTACGATCATTACCACGCAGCAATCGACTTATCGATGACGTTGACGGTGGGTCCGTAAAGCCTTCCTGTTGTGAGATAAATAACGAAATCGTATAAATGAAGCCAAAATGAAGAGCAGAAAGAAATTTTTTTCAAGGAATTTCCTATAAATAGGCATCCTCAAAAGAGGTCAAGCCCCTGACGAGGTCAAATGCTGATTTGAAAAAGTTTTTTTTCAGGAAAAATTGAGGCTAAAATTCACTAAAAATATGTTGACTCGAATTTGAAAAGATTCCCGAGAGAAGTAAAAAATTATAAAGTAATAAATTTCTCCATAGTTAGGGACCCACTGGCTAAAATTCCAGTATTGCTGGGACTAAATACTTATTTTGAATAGCCAAACATGAAAGAAAAAGTATCCAGATTAGGTAAAAAATTTTATGACCGTCAGCAAATAAAAACAATGTTACCCTATAGACTCAATTCAAAGCCCTCCAAATATCCTAGTTTCATCTTAATGTCCTCCAAAATTGATATAATTTTCAAGTTTTCAACATTTTGCTATTTTCATAAGGTGAAAATGCAAAACACTGCCGCCATAAGACAACGAAAGCTTATCAATGTTTGTTGCGCTATGGGATTTGTGGACATAAAGTTAATTGAAACTACCTATGAATCTCAGTAGGTATGTATTTCCAAGGGACCCAAGTGACCACAATAGCTTAGGGACCTACTATCCTTAGGCATGCTAGACATGTGACTCTACGTGTGCACAGGACATGATCCGCTGTTTCACCCTATGACTTAACAAGCCTACAGAAATCTCAATTTAACACCCCCAGCGGAACGCCGTTTAGTATTCCTGTCCCATTTCGAATGAGAAACGAAAATTCGAATTCAAAGGCCATGTCGACTTTGGGAACAGTCCGAAATGGAGGAATTTCGCTGAACTATTGTACATGTATTGGTACCTAACATATATATGTCATTTTATGAATTTGTTTCCGTTTGAGTATCATGGCTTAAAGATTTATTTCTTTTTGATTTGAGAGACCACACCTGTTTGGCGTCGAAACTGTTTCCAAGAAATCCCCTTAAAATATAAAACAAAAAGAGAAACACAAAAAGAAAAAATTCCAAAAAAAAAGTTAATTTTTTGTATTTCTTAGTAACCTTTTCTCAAAGGTGTCAATCCAACTGTCAACTAATTAATTAAAATTCAATTGAATTTGTTTGTTAAAAAATGAGCAGAACGCGCCACCAAAGCGCAGATATGATTTGAATAAAAAGTGACAGCTAACCGCACTAGGCATACCGCGTACCCCACTGACAAGAGAGCACACTAGTTCGGAATTTTCTTGTTTGCCGTCCGTTTGTCTGTTGCCTGTTCTGATTTGATCTTGTATGGAATGGTATGGCATAGCTCGGCGTGGCCCGGCCCGGCCCGGCCAGGTCTGGTCTGGTCTGGTATTTCTCATTTCGAAAACGGGCTTGTCACAATCAGAATCACTTCAAGATAAGCTGTCACAGACCCAACACAAGATATCACACACGCTCTATGAACATAACAAGACAGCTACGCGCTCCATTCCAGCCAGCCCAATGCATAGAGAGACCCAAACGTATAACAAACGAAATCGAATCAGCGCGCGGGTCTCAACGGCCCAGCTTAGGCTACTGTATGCATGGATCACCTCTAAGTCATAAACAATAATTCGTAGATATGTAAATTCGATTCGATGCGAGAAGACCCGAAGCCGAAGCCGCAGCCGCAGCCGCAACCGAGGCAATGGGCTCACGATAAGTCCAAATCAAAGTATGTAGGGTTTTTGTTTTATTTTTCGTTCTATCTTTTTTACTTTCCATTCCTCAATCTTGTCTCACTTCAAGAGTTCATTTGAGCCTATTTCATATAAAAGTACACAAACTGATCTTGGAACAGAAGTCGGGCCGCTTGTAATGTGTGTTTGCAGCTTCAGTTACCCGTGCTCTTGCGTTGTCGTATTGCCGCTGGACAACTGTCAGTCAAAAGCTGCTTCTATAAATGCTGCTCGAGCATGAGCTTATGGGGCATTGGAGTTTAGTGTTTGGCGTTAAGCGTTTTCGATCGTGTTTCTTTCTTTCATTTGTTTATTATTTATTATTTATTTATTTTTATTTTTATTTTTAGGTTTTGTTTTTATTTTTATCTTTGTTCCTTTTGGAATTCACAGTGCATACCACGAAGAAAGAAATGGGTTATTAATCATATCAGAAGTCAGTTTGTACGATTTTCTGTCGTTTTGACTTAGGAAACATTGCGCGGGCTACTCATGCGCACACGCGATTCACGTATGTATGCTTTAAGGATTACAAATTCGGTGTCCAGTGCGTGCGCAGCACAGTGTAGGGTAAATAGTTAAAGCAATTGGTCTTTGTAAAGTGTCATTGAATATGGCAGGGTCTAGTCGAACATGTAAATGGATTTTTTTTAAGTGTTAAAAAGTAAGCCATTGATTTTGATTTGATTTGATTTGATTTTGTTACTCTCGACATAATTGCGCCGAACAATGGATGTTTTCTTGTTCTTCTACTCTGCTCACTTTTCGATTTGGTTGAAATTTGAAAAATTTTCAATTTCTTTTCGATTATTCGAGAACGTAGAACTTGTCTGTCAAAATTAACAATTTCAAATCCATTTGCTTCACATCGGATGTACACTCGTACGCACCTGCGTCAAATATTTAGGCGTGCGCATGCGCATGCGCGACGTATCTTTTCACGTTTCACGTTTGCGTTGCGCATAAACACAGAACAGTTTTCAATTTCTCTCTCTCTCGCTCTCTCTCTCTCGCTCTCTCTTTCTATCTCTGTGGTCACAGTTTTAATTGGATTATTGCATCCATCAAAATAAGATAATAAAAGAGGGACATGAAAATAAAAATGAAAAAAAATAAATAAAAATAAAGGAAGAAAACAACAAAATCGTGAATGAGAAAAGGCATTAGTGTCATGTGATTTAGTAAAGTTAGCACTTTTTCATCGGACTTGTCCGACTTGTCGAGCTTGAAATGGACTTGACAGCAGCAAAACGGTTTATAAAGAACGAACGAACCCTGACTTTAAAATTATTAAGCTAATTTTTTATTTATTTATTTTTTTTTTTTTAATTTTCAATAACTTTTTCGAAAATTTCCTTTTTTCTTTTATAATTTCCACATGAACATCCATAAAAACAAACAGGCAAAAAAAGGAAAAACAAATTTTTATTCTTTGAAGCACATTCTAATCCAGCGTGAAGCGCACCTGGAGGCAATGTTTTCTTCCTCAGCCCGAGCAGTCCATGGAGATCACACACATACGCTTAGCGCTCATTCCTTTTTGGCAACTAGATCATGATCATGCGAGCGGAGTGGTCTATCAATATCATCGATGCCAAGTCGACACAAGCGGCTGACACATCTTGCTGTAACTAATCGCGGCTTTAAGTAAAAGTAACTGAAACAATGAGACCAAAGAGCCAGATGGGTACTAGGAGAAAGAGAAGGCTAGCCGTGTGGCTAATGAGCGAATAAAGGAACGAGACAGTTGGTCTGCTGTAAGGAAATATTGGTGTAGGTTTCTTTGGTTTTATTTATTTATTTTTTATTTTTTTCTTTGCTATTGGATCATGCTAGTCATTAAAATTATACACCAATTTGATATGGCGATGTGGAAGGTAGGCGGTTACGAGTTCATTGATATAGGGGATTCAATTGTTTGCAAAAACTGACGCATTTAAAAACAAAATTGAATCGATGTCAGCCATGTCAGGTTGCAGAGTTATTAAGGACTCCGCGCTTTAGGTCTGTTAAAGTTAAAAAAAAAAATATATAAATACAATTTCAGTTAATCCAAGCTTTCCCACTTCTCTTTGTCTCGCTCTGGTTCTCTCTTTGTCTCTCTCTCTCTTTCTCTGTCTTTTTCGTTCTCTGTCTCTCTCTTTCTTTGTCTATCTGTCTATATCTCTCTTTCTTGTTTTTGATCTACAGTGGAACCTGGATTATCCGGATGGCATGGGACCAACACCAATCCGGATAATCGAGGTTTTTATAAAATAAGCTGAACCAATCAAAAATTCAATGTTATCATTGTTTTTTATGAAAATACGGTAAAAAGGGATCAATACATTGATTTAATATACTTATGTTTTAACTAAAATTTGGAAAAAAATTCGATCATTTTTGTTTGTTTTCACTGTTGCTTCGGATTTAACCATAGCCAAATTATATATATAGATATATATTATATATAAAATACCGTTTTCTCTCTCTCTTTCTCTCTCTCTCTCTCGCGTTGAGTTTTTGTGTATACATAAACAAAAGAAAAATAAGCACACCGCATTTCGAAATTCGATGAAAAAAGCGGTAAACCATATATTTTGAAATGAACGATAGTCGGCGACATTATTCGATCGTTCGAATGAGAAAAACTTTAAAAACAATTTTTTTTTCGTTCGTGCTAAGATGCTCCGGTTAATGGGAGTCCGGATAATCGAGGTTCCACTGTATTAGCAACTCGACTCTGACAGTTGTATCAAAGAGAGAATTTGTAATTTTAATAGGAACAAAAATGTTCTATAAAACCAAAGTTTTTTGTATCCCTATGTTGTGATTTTCCGCAAAAAAGGGATCATTGACTTGTGGCTTTCATGCAGATAAGCCAAGTCCGTGCACTCTCTAACAATTTATGGGACTAAAGTGCCCCGGCAACAGTCCCTTTCTAGCTAGAGTTTATCATCGCCGACGAACTATCCCTCATGAGCCATGGAGTGTGTATAATGATCGGGGCCTTTAACGAAAATCCTCGCAGACATTTGTATCCCTTTCCATAGGACCAGGGGAGGCAAGTTCCAAAATTATTGGGTGGGGAAAAAACAAAATTTATGCAGGGAACAATACGCAGTGTTTAGTAGATGTCAAATATTGAAAAAGTGCAGTATATCTATCTGCAATTGGAATAAAGTTCTAACCCTTCTCGGAATGGGAAAGATATCGATACTTATAGAGCAATCTTTGACAGATATTTCTGGTTGGAGGAGGTGGGAACCAGTGTTCGGAGAATTCTGCACGAATGTGAAAAGTAGGATGGCACAGGCGGGTAAATTCGAATTATCGGAACTTCAAAATTGTAGTAATTTAGTTAAGAAATATGAAAGATTATAGAGATGAATTATGGAGATTGCAGAAAAAAGTGTAATATTGTAGAATATCTTTACAAAAATTTGAAATATTTTTTCCAGTTGCCGAAATATTGGGGGGCATAGCCCCTCCAATAAAATTTTTGGAGGTGCAAAAAGTGCCTTGCCCCCCATAGTTGCCGCGCCTGCATAGGACAAACTTATTTTGATTTTCTGTCGACCACAAGACTCGAGCCCGGATTCACCTCTTCTTTGGCAATACCGTCCCTGTCTAACTTTCCAAAAAAAAAAAACGACTCACTTAAACCAGCGTTTAAGCATAGCCTTTAAAAGAGAGCCTGCGGATATATTGTTTTTATGGGTTTTTTTTTTTTTTTTTTTTTTTGTTGGATTCGTGCGCGTTAACTTATACCGGAAGAAATTTGCACCTTGCCTCATAAAAGCAAATATATACAGGACGAGGACCATGTCATTTACATGCACCTTAATCGATTTCTTAACGGCTTGGGTGGCACCAGCAGAAAACGAAAAAAAAAAAATCACTTCGATTTCTTCTTTCATCTTTCCTTTCTCTCCCGCTCGAGTCGTACAACGTTGTGAATGACTCCTACGGGCGATCAATGAAAAAATAAAAGAGGAAAAAAATGTTCTGTCTTTCTTTGCGACTCTGCAAAATCGTATCGATTGTGTCACCAGACGTGCGATAAACAAAACCAGCGGGTGATCTCTTCCGATTTAAGTGTTTTGATGCCACGTGACTTTTTGGAAAACGGAAGCCAAGAATGTGCCATTCTAAATTTGTCTGTGGTTTTCCAGAAGCGGTACGCTTGCTTTTGCCCTTTGCTTCTCTCAGCGGCATGCTTTTTTTTTTTTTCTTTAATGGAAATGAACAGAGATTTTTGCACGCGATTTCTGAATGGCCATCGGCCTTGAAGACCTTTCGAAGTACGAGTATTTCATGCAGTGCTTTTGATCGCATCGAAATGAAATTTTATTACTTCCGGCGGAAGAAAGACTTGGAGAAGATTCGTTTTTTTTTTTTCTTTTTGCTTTGCTTTTTTCAAAATTTACCTTTATGAGTTTTTCTCGTATTTCCCAACTGAAAATGCCTGGATTTGCTTTACGCAGCTCCTCGATGCGGGTCTCAACCTCTGGTGACGTTACTTTCGGCTTCGAGCCACCGATAACACCGGGCCGTATTGAGCCGGTTTCCTGGTATCGATTCAGTATTTTCGAAACACAGCCATGCGAAACGCGCAATTGACGCGAGATCACACACGGTCTGACACCTTGAGATGCCATTTCGACAATTTTTAAGCGAATATGATTTGGTAAAGGACGTCCGTTTATAAAGACACCGCCCAACTGGTTTACGCGACCTTGACCTGCAAAGATGAAAGCTCATTAGAATTTATTAAACAGGCTCCAAAAATATAATCGCAAAAAACAGGCAGAATAAATTGAGAGAGAAAATCAAAAATACTTAAGTATGCTAGCCTCTGTGCCGTAGTTGGCTTAGATGCCAACTAATGATGGGTTCAGCTCCGAGTTCGGAGGTGGATGTTAATTGTGTGGTCTTTTCTGTTTCTATTCTTCTTTGTTTTCCCATTTGGCGTGTTACCACAAAAGGGCCCAACTGTGTTACCCTTCATGGTGACTGTCGCAATATCCTAACCTAAGTATGCTGAATGGCTTTCGTGGCTTAGTTGGTTGGCATGCCAACTTAAGATGCGAGAGGCTTTGGGTTCGACTCCTCCCAGTTTAGTCGTGGATGTTTGTGTTATTTAAGTAACTTCCCTCGTTGTATCACAACGAGCCAATGTAAGGCCTAAGTGTATCACACTAAATGTTGGCAGCAACACTATCCTAACCTAACCTCTCCCAGTGCAATTAAAGATGGTCCCAAGACAGCCATAGAGATAGTTAGCAACTATAAGAGCCTTAGAGGAAACCCCATTCCTCAGCGAAGATAATTTGCAGCATGAAAGAAATACCAAGAAGGTTAGCATCTTCCTTTGCTTTGCAGGAAAACCCTCGGAAGTGGGCCCGGAGGAGCTATCTCCTTTAAACATTACCCTCTCTACAGGTCTGGTTTCAGTACGCTTTAATGGTTTACAGTGGTAAAAACATTTGAGAATACAGTTTTGGACGACTGAACCAAGGTTCTGGCATAAGATTTTCTTAGATTATCTTAAAGTTTGTGTGCAATTCGGCGATAACAAGTGAAAAATTTAAATGAAATAACGAAAAATAGACCTCAAGAGTTACGATCGACCCTGTGTCTACTAAGTGAAAATATATGGAATCCCATTTGACGATTTTCTAAACTTGAAATGTCTGACATTTCTACACAAAATTATTTTCATAAGAGAACCCAAGCTGGTACGGAAATAAAATTTACATAATATAAGCAAAATAATCCACTAATAAATTTTGCATCGGGTTCGATCATATCTGACCGTAAATTTTGTGTATCTCTAGAACGCGTCTTTGGAACGCGTTACCTGCATACAGTCGAATCTGGATATAGTGAATTAATTTTTGCACGTCCTGTTCATTGTATCCAGATTGTTCGTATTAGCGAGATTGAATGTTTTGTTCATTATTTACAGGCCCGCGGATAGAAATTTGGGGGCCGGGCGATTTTTTTCCGGGGTCCCTTCACAAAAATGTGCGATCAATAACAAAAAAGTCCAATGCCAATTGTGGACCCCTTCAGAAAGCTCGGGCCCCGGCGAAAATCCCTATTTTCCACACCCATCTCTAAAGGCCTGATTATTTTGAAAAATCCCTGTAAAAAAAAAGCGTTCACTATTTCCAGCTGTTCATTATTTCATGGATTCGTTATATCCAGATTCGACTGGATCTGCAACGCATCTGTAGTTCAAATACCTGTTAAAAAGGAGCTTCTAGAATATTTCAAGAGAAAATAATTTGTTCTGTTCAAGAATTTAATTATTTAACTATTTGTTTATTAATTTATTAACTTTCAACTTTCTCGTTTGTGCTTTGTTTTATTATTCTTATTTAACACTGTTATTGATGTCCTGTTGAGTTGTAGGGTTGGGAGGTTGTAGGGTATAAAAGGTGCTTAGCTATAAGGATGAATATTGAAATTATCTTTAATTGTGTTTTCGTATATTTTTGGTGTTTAGTCTCCGTCTTCTTTTTAAATGACAGATGCCTGGAATATTAACTCTAACAACTTGTGACATCCGATCAAATACCTACTTTAAAAAAAAAATTCAATTAAATTAAATTAAAATCTAATGAGAAGGCTGTCGAAGCGGTCGAAGCTTTTGGGAGTGGACCATCATATCCTTTACATGATTTTCCCCACTGCAATCTATTATCATTGAAATTTACGTAGGACTCCTCGCTGAGATTTTTTTCGCGGCACTCTCTTAATTATGATCTATTCTTATGGACAGCTATTTCAAAGGCGGGGTCTATCCAATCGACCTTCATCGGCGGACCTGTACGAAACCGTGTCGACGGCTGTGAGTCAGCGTGTGTCCGTCCACCGGGATTCTTCGGCCTCTGAAGCGTCCAACATTTAAGAGTAGATGTGCCTTCGAGAGGAGTAATCCGTTAGTCGTTTTTTTTTTTTTTCAAAAGTGAAATTTATAAAGTGTAGAAACAGATGTAAAAGGCTGTTTAGATCCCTCTTTTGGCTGGTTTTTTATTTTACATTTATCTTGATCGTTTTATAGCTATATCTTGCCACGAGAAAAAATTTATGAAAACTTAATGTGATCTGCCTAAAACTTTGTCGCCTTCGAAAGGAATTCTTCTCGAAAGGGTCTTGAAAATGCAGCGGTCGGAGCTCTTTTGTAGATATCTTTTCTTTTGAGTTTTCAAAGAAGCGGACTGATCAAATATGATAGATAAGTACATGATACAAAGAGAGCAAGATAGCGCCATTTCGGGTACCGCTATTTTGTAGCATTCGCATTGTTGTTGTTTCCCATGCTAAAGTATAGTTGTGACGTTGGGCTTAACATGCAAAACAACAACAACGAAGCTCTCATTTTGTATTTGTGACATCATCGGGCTGAAATGGCGCTATCTTGTTTTCTTGTATCATGAGATAAGTATGTATGTATGTATGTAGTGCTGAAGTGTTGGAAGACAATCTAAGGGAGTTCGCATACAAACATCAATTAATATCTACATATGGAATTACCTTGAAAAGGATACCCGGCGAAGAGAGGTCGCATATTAAGTGAATTCGCGCTGGTCATATCCATTTTTAGAACACTTTTTCAATGATCTTCTTGAGAGTGACTTAGACTTTATTTTTTTTTTTTTCTAAATCTTTAATAAAATTTAATTAGCTTTGGTATCTCTTTCTTATCCTTTAAAAAGGGTCAAATTGCACTCAGTGTATACAGTGTAGATTGTATAGGTATATCTTTTTGTTATTTTTTTAAAATATATTTTTCGGAAAAGCACTTTTTCGCTGAACCGCGCGAACCGCTTAGTTGTTTTGTTTTTCTTTTATTTTTATTTTTATTTTTTTTTTTTTTTGGTGGCCGAACCGGCGATAAACTTCCGTCGGAAGTAAGAGCTTCCCAAGGCGAATTTGGTATGTCTTCGCGTTTTACGCTTCTCACGAGTCACAAAACGGCGACGCGGCGACAACACGACACAAAACTTTGTGCGCAACTAAAGCGCGCTGGGAGCATAAATTAACGAAAGCATTCGAGGAAATACGAGACGCCGAAAAGCCTGCATCGACGATCGCGAACTGGTTTCCGTTTGGGCCGCCAAGACCGCGCACGCAGCCACACTCAAGCTCACTCTCGCACACACATACATATACGAACACCCCAAGCCCAAAGCCAGGCAGAGAGAGAGAGAGAGAGAGAGAGAGAGATTAGAGAGCGAGCGTGCGAGCGTGCGTGGCAATGGGAAAAAGAGCTAGAGCAGGAAAACGAGAGAGAGAGAGAGCGGTAGAGTGCGGCACGTTGAACTAACACAACCGAAGAGCGAGAGAGCAGCGCGTGGAATAGCGGTTGGAGGCACACATCTAAGAGGCGGAAACGAAATCAACAAAACGAGTTGATATCAAAAGCGAGCGTCCCGAAAGCAATGGCAACGATCAAAAATACAATCGAACGATAGTTTTTCGTGTGCGGCGGCGGCGGCGGCTATTGTGTGTTGTAAAATGGTTTTATCAAAACCACGCCTTCCCATTGTCCAAATGCAAGGGAGACATTTCTTTGGCATTCGGATCAGCTGCAGTTAAATAGTTTGATTGGCTGTTTGAACGGGGCTCTGCTGTCGTTACGTTGTTGTTGTTGTTGTTTTTGTTGTTCGCGGGCTGTTTTCCCCGCGCTTCGGCCTCATTCATCGGCAATAAATCCCCCTTTGAATAATGATCTACAACGCCAGCATTTCGCCGTCGTTTCGCCGTCGTTGCCATCAATGTGCACGCTAACGAAGCAGCTGTCATTGTTTTTTCTTTTTTCCTTCCTTCCTTTTTTTTCTGCCCTGTAACTCCTTACACCCCTGGCAGTGCATTCGTCGCTGCTGTCGTTGCGTCTGCCTGTCGCTGCATTTGACATTAGTGAAAATGTATGACATTCGTCGTTTGCAGCGAATTAAAGCGTGAAGGCTGAAGGCTGTCAGCCGAACGAACGCTGTGACTTAAGAAGGCTCTGTAGTCGCCATCGCTCGTTTGGGCTGCTGTTGAGGACTCCAACCGATTTTCAATTGTCAATTGCCGTACCGTTACCATAGCATTTTATATTCTCTCCGTACTCTTTTTTTTTTTTTTTTTTTTGTTTTTGGCTGCCAATTTATGCAGTGATGTAGGAAGGTTTCGAGGATTTAATGTATCTATCTATCTAATCTTCAATATGGATGAAATGGTCTTCCTGAATGAGCGTTTCCCATGCAGCCGAATTGTTTTGACCCACCTCACCGCCGCTGGACTTGAACTAGCTTTGACCGTTGTTTTCCTTTTACCAATATGAATACTCGTGACTTTGATCGGCATCTCTTGCAACTACATATTATGTTTGGTAAGAGCGCTCGAGAGCACTCTCATCGTGCATCGCGCATCGCCAATGCGAACGCCATCACAATTTCGGTTTCCATTTCTATTTCTATTCTGTGCGATTTGTTTCCCCTCTCATCATATTGTCCTGATTGCTGAACTTGCGAAGCTGCAAATCTGGCGGTGGCAGCGGCGAAGGGATGGTTATTCGGCTTTTCTATTTTCATCCGAAAATGAATGTTTGAAGGTCAACAAAAAACGTTGTTCGACTGAAGCGTTTTTGAATTTACGAATTTCGATTCCAGAGCCATTGTAAACAAGCAAAGGGATACGAACATATTCGCGAGGGAATTTTTTTCCCGCGGCAGTAAAATGAAGACTGCCGCTATGATAAATGATTAATAGTCAAAGTTATTTCGAAAGTTTCAAGTATTAAAAGGGTGTACAATTTTTGTTCTCAAAACGATTTCACTTTCAAAATGATTCGCACAGGGTAGGCCATTTTAATTTATTTAATTTTTTTTTTTTTTATTCATGAGAGATTTAAACAAGCATTGAGAGGTTAGTGAAGTGTGTGTCGCTCGAAGTCCAAAGTCGATGAGTCCTAAAGTAGCTAAAAACAATGCTGATGTAAGCTGTTCCGGCTGCTTCGATTCCCGTTTAGAGTAGCCCTCTGTAAACAGTGGCATAGCGAAGACTAATCTAGACATGGACGAGGTGAACTAGCGAGGCCCTATACAAATTTTTTATACTTACGAACTATGGCTGTATCCTTCAATCTTATGCTCGCTTACATCGGAGTCTGATTTATGCTTAAATATGGTTATTCCCTTAAGTCCTTTTAAATCGTTCATTCAAATGACTTGATGCGAGGTCCCTTTGGGCGCGAGGCCGTGAGCGATGGCACACTTCGCCCACGCTTAGCTACACCACTGTAGACAGATACGGGTACATTTACTTTAGTATGTCAATAGGACAAAAGGACATTTCTAAGCCAATCCGATGCTCGCGAACTTCGAATCCCAACTGAGAATTGGATTTCTTATTTTTAATAAGTGGATAGTAAATAAAAAACCAACAGGCTTCCCAAAAACATATAAGAACATAAAAGAATACCTTTTACATTTAACTTTTTCATATACCACCGAACTCGAACCTTCGGATTGCTCAGCGCGCGCGCTATACACTATCCAGCGGAACCGTCTGTTCTGCGCGCAGCATATTTACAGCATTTGAGAAAAACCTTGTTGACATGGCCAATAGAGATGGATGGATGGATGGATGGGCATATTGCACTAAGTTTGTGATTTTTATTTATTTTATTTCTGCATGTATAGGCCAAAGTTCTGAAAATAATCAAAAAGAACCAAATATAATCTTTAAAAGTAGTCGGATTATTTATTTGATTACTTTTGATTATTTTTGATTCTTCTTCTTCTTCTTCTTGCGTGTTTAACTATCCCGGTCTATCCCGGGGTCCGCAAAATGCGACCAGTTCCTCCAATTTGTTCTGTCGGTTGCATCATCCGAGGTAAGACCTACAGCCTCTAGGTCCCATTTTATTGTGTCCATCCAGCGCTGTTTCGGACGCCCCCGTTTTCTGCAACCTTGAATTTCCAGTGCGTAGCCTTTCTTTGCCAAAGTCTCCTCATTTGCTCTCAGGACGTGTCCATACCAGCGTAGCCATGCTTCTCGCATTTTCCCAATAATTGGCGCAACTCCATAGCGTCTACGGATGTCTACGTTTGGAACATGATTAAGACGAGTGAGTCCGGATATCCAGCGAAGCATCTTTGTTTCCATAACACTAACCTTTCTTTCTGCTACTTTCGTTGCTGGTAGACATTCGGTACGTACTATAAAGAGCGACTGGTCTTTCGATTATTTTTGATTATCTTTCGTTTTCCCAAGTTGTCATGATTACAATTTGATTATTTGTATTCAGGGCCGGCGGATCGTAAATAGTGCAGGTGGGTACATGAACGATGGGTTTTGAAGGAGTGGCGGGGGGAAGCATTCATTTGCTTCTGCACATAATTGGTCCTTGTTTGGAAATAAAGCTAGCAAATTATTATTAGTGTAAAAGTTGACACCTTGTTAAATAAACTTTATTTAATACAGCACACATCATTCGGTTTTCGCAGGCCGGTCACATTTTTTTTATTAAACACAAAATGATAGAAAATAAATCTACGTTGGTATTGGGCATTCTGTTGGTATTGCTTTTTAATCAAGCTACTTTTTCAGGTGGGTATTTACTTACCTAGAAATATTTCAGGTGGGTAGGACTACCAACCGTACCCACCACTAACGCCGGCCCTGCTTGTAATCGTAACCAACTACTAATCAGATATTTCTCACACCAGGATTTTATAATCATTATAATTATTTTTAAAATGTAATCTAATTGATAACTAATCGTAATTGGAATTAAGCAGAAATTGTTAAGAGTAATACAAAAATACAAAAACCACAACATAAATTTTGCCCTCAGTTTCCAGTGATGAGAGCTGAGTAAATCTACTAACCTTCTAAAATACATATTAGAACTAAGATGTGTAACTGCGATAATACAAACTCCAAAAACTGTTTTTAACAATTTTTGCACTTTAATTTCCAGTAGAGTTTTCTGTGGACATGTCCATATTGATTGTGATCTTATTGAAAGTCAAACGGAACGGAATTCAATTGGTTAATTTGATTCGACCCAATTGTCCCTAAATCTTTTCTCAAAACATCCATGCATCTTCGAAAATCGTTTGAATTCGTCAGAATATCTTGTCCGCTGCTTAGCCCTGCAAAGAGATACACATACATTGTGCATATTGTATGTAAATAGTGTCAGGTGTTAAGCGGTCGATCCACTTGAGCCACAAGTGGCTAATTTACTACAATAACTTAGAGGATGTCTTACGAATTTTCCTTGCTTTGGCATTTCTATAATTCTCAAAACCGGGCTCGAAAATCGTATTCAGCTTCGTTTGAATCAATTACCCATGCTCTCAATCCTTTTTAAAGCATCCTTCCTCAGTGGCTGTGTCGTCAACATTTTTCGAAATTACATATCTTCCATGGATTTCAATCGAAATCTTTCTATGTTTTTTTATTTTTTTTTTTTCTGATGAATTTTTTTCTTTTTCAAATAACTGCGAACATTTATGTTTATTCCTGTCAAAGTACAAGTCATAAAACAAATTTATGCCATGACAGAAGTGCCATTTGAACAGCAGAAAAGTCACACAAACAAACAAAAGCCCCCAATTTGTGCGGATAAAAATTGTCAGAGCAATAAAAATCAATAAACTTCAATAAAATCCGAAATAAAATTGAAATTATTCCGCTGCGCTGCTAGCATATGTATGTATGTTCGAGGCTCGAGTGTAACATCAAATGATATCGCTTTATCTGAAAAAGTGTTAAATGTCAGCGTGAATTCACACCTACAAGAATCGAACAAGAAGATACTTGTTTATTGTTCCGTTCGATTTTTTCCCGTTTTGTTACTCGATTGGAAATTGGCAGTGATTTACGAGAAGTGCTTAGTAGCCATAAATGTTTTGAGCATTAAGAACTAAAACCGTCAATTATTGGAACTTTTATGCGACGAATATGCGATGAGTAAGCCATAAAAATGTCCAACGGAGTCGGCTTGTGGCTCGGATCGGATCGGATCGGATCGGATGGGTTCGGTTTAGTTTCTAGTTTAATGATTCTGCTACTCCTTCGGTTAGGATCGCTTCAATAATTTTGTGTGGGTGCAATGCAAAGGAGTTGTGAAAATTGTCGTTAAAACGGGATTGCTTCTTAGAAAATTTTGACACATTTTGACATCTCGACATTCCGGCATTTCGGTCTCTCAGCATCACGGCATTTCTTATCGCGTTGAATTCCTACTGTGTCTCAATTTACCGTCCATTTATGACTTACTACTGAATAGCTCTAAATACCATAGTATCAATGAATGGGCATTGAAGTGCCAATCCTTGCGTGTGCAAGTGTTGCTGGAATACATTTCAAAAGGCTTGTCTGCTCTGACGATTCGATGCCCTGGCACATGTTGATTTCCTATGAAAAGAAAAAATATCCTAGCGTATACATATGTTTCCCCTTCTTTTGTTCGAATTCAATTTCAGAATTTCGAAAATTGTTTCCCAAGAAATTGCGACGTGAAGCTCTTTTGAAATGAGTTGTTAGTTTATAAATTTGAATTTCTGTTTTCTCGTTAAAGTTCTCTTCGAATTTATTCTTAGGAAAATTAATTTATGAACGATTAAACGTAACTTAACTGCCTTATTGTAATTCAGCCTTAAGGGTCGTAGTGTTCAACTCGGCTTAAGAGCTTCAAAAGTTTAAATATTGAAATATGTATATTCTTCTAGTCTCCATGCCAAACTATGGCTCATATTCTCTCTTCCACCTAGTTTAAATTTTTCGAAGGTTTAAACTTTTAAATGATAGTCTTCCGGAGAGTTTTAACCAGGCTTATTAATTTTATATGAAAATTTTTGACAAATTCAAATTAAAGGGCTGCACAAATATATTTAATATGCCTGCCACACGTAGATCGAAATTGCTCAATTTCAGAACAAAATTGAAATTGCCTCAATTTTAAATGTCAAATTTGTTCTGAAATTTTTTGAAATTGCTCAATTTCGATCTACGTGTGGCAGGCATATAAAACGGCTTTCAAGGCATTTGTTGAAATTCAAATAGAAATATTTCTTGAACTTAATTTATCAAATCAAGTAGCAATATGTATAAAAAATTTGATTTGAAATCTAGCAAAGGCAAATCAAATATTTTGAAATTTTCTTTCCTTGTATTTACAAAAACTTTGCATAACAATTTAAAAGCATTTTTAAATACTGTGCGATACATATGAGTACACATGAATTTTATTTATTTATTTCCATATTTGACTGCAAAAACATTATTTGATTGATTGCATTATCATTATAGCTGAGCATGTATCTTTTTTCGCTTATTAAATTTCGTGCAACAGAAAAGGCTCTTTCCGTCCAACATATTTTTCTTCGTTTTTCGTTCAGTCTTTTTTATTTATATTAAAGAATATTTTTGAAATATATGCTTTCACTTGTTGTTCTTTATAAATCATGACTGACTTTGATTTGATGCTATAAGAAGTTACACAGTATTTGTTCTATAAAATCAAAATAGAAAGCATTCACTAAATATTTGAAATTCTAAATCATTTGAATTTCAGTGTGCTCTACATAGTGTACACTAAAATCAAATACATCTGTGCAGCTCTTTAATTCAAATATAGCAAAGGTATTCGATTGAGTTAAACTGGCATGAAGACTAAATAAGTATATAAATATTTTTGAGAACTTAAACTTTCGAAGCTCTTAAGCCGATTTGAAGACTACGTCCCTATGAGCCTAAGAGTTCGTTTACTCAATTCTTTGATTTTAATATTAGATTCTCTATTAGAAATTGAGATTGAACCAGATGTTTGATTTACTCCAATCAATGTTAATTACACCTTTAGACATCTAGTTTTTATATACATATGTACGTAAAATTGTTTGCTCTCTCTCTCTCTCTCTCTCTCTCTTTTTAACTGTAAAAAGAGATTAATTTATTTTATTTCCTATTTATTAATTTCGTATGTTAAGCGGCAGTCATCTTCATTCAGTTACTAACATAAAACTAATTTTGAGAAAAATTAAAAAAGATAGAAAAATAAAGAGAAGAAAACCCGTTGAGAAAGGCCTTTCATTTCTCACCTAATTGATTTGTAGTGTCGAAAGGTATTATCGAAAAATCCCCACGAGTAATATCTTTTGACAGCTTTGCGAGTTTAGCACAACAATGAAGATTCCCACAAAAATTTCTCTCGTAAACTTAGAAATTATGTAGCAGCGCACCAACAGTGAGCCCCCAACGGAGTCGAATTCACTGGAGAGATAGGGGAAAAATAAAAAGGCGAAAAAATATTTATTTTGAAGAAATCAATTATTGTTGTTTTCAATAACAAAAAAAAAAAAAAACCCAAAAAAAAAGTAAAAATAAGGAAAGGAGAAATAAAAAATAACGGATCGATAATGTATCTCTTGGCTACTGGGAGACCAATGTGTATAAATATGTGGTGCGTCTGCGTGTGTGTGTACATTGGTAGCACAATATGAAAGACCTGTCAGCCACATGAGTACGAATATCTTTGAGGCAAATCGATATAGAGGAGGCAAAAATAAGCCAACGCATAACAAAAGATGAATGATATGTAAACGGACGAACAAACAGGATGAAGTCCAAAAAACGCTCCGAGGGGAAGGATGAAAACACAAAAAAAAAAGGAAGAAAAAAATTTTAAATCTTTTCGCAGAGATACATCATCGGAGTCGCCGTTTGAAGCTCGCTCGTATGCGGTAGCAACCACAGTTGTCATAATTTTTGAATGATTGCCGGACGGACCCGACCCAAAAGTCAGACCACAAAGGAAGCATTGAGCGGTAGCAAAAGGCACATACTCCCATGCTGGCATTTAGAAGAATGTCAACAGCGCGAAACAATACAATTGCGTCCCCATTGAACACCCACACACCTACGCATTCAGCGCGAACTCACTGCGTTGCTTTACGTGGACACACAGCGGAATGCCTAAATCACGATGTAACAAAAAATTTTCAAAATACGCCTCATGCCATCGGTCTATTAAAAGGGTAAAAATCGAAATTATGGCGCTGGCTCGGCTTTACGAGATCGTGTTCCAGCTTAAATGTGATTTCATTAAAAAATGAATTAGGCATGAGAACGAAAAACACAAAAAAACACAAAAAAGAAACGGAACGGAACGGAACGCCAAGTGAAATTAGTTGGGCCATTTCATCAACGCATACTTATATTTTAAAGGGATACAATTGAAGCAAGGTTTTGAGTGTTTATTTTTTGATTACTATTCAGGCCCACAAATGCAAAGTGGAAAGATTTTTCGCATATGCTTTCATGGCGTCGGAACTTAAATGACAGCAACTGATCCTGCTTTTTATTTGAAGAAATAAAAATAAAACCAAAAATAACTAACGGTATTGTAGTCTGGCGAGCGTGACAGTACAATGTATAGACAGTTAGCTGAATATTTGTTTTCGAATATTTGTTACAACAGGCCCCAAGATCACGTCCAATAACGCAAAGTACTGGGTAGATTTTCAAGTCCCGTCTCAGGCCTCAAATAACTTTTATCGAAATATCTGGACCAATTCTGATTTTAGAATGTCTTTCGAGATTTTCATAACAGAACCCAGCACTGGAAGTACCCATAACAATGGTCCGATTAAGCCCATTCCTTTGATAAGAGACCTATATGCGGACAGAAGTATGGACAGACGGACATGGCTAAATCGAATCTTTTGTTAACGCTAGTGATCATTTCTATTCAGCTTTTTTTTTTTTTTTTTTTTGGTGGAGCGACTCTGGGTGTAACACATAACTGCACAAACGCGAATTACCTTCGGCACAGAGCATGTCGGGTATTAAAGTGCCTTGCCTAGCAAGCTCCTTTTTGTTTCGAAACTGGCAGCTTAGAAAACTATTGCGAAGATTTCGAGAAGTTGTTTTCTGGCAGCGCTTAATTCTTTGAAGTTCACCGCTCATCGTTTCTTATTGCTTCGTAAAGTTTATTGCTTGAACATTCATCACTAAAAAGGCAACTCAAAGCTCAACTTGAAGTTAAAATCTCTTTTTGCATAATCTGTGCGTAAGATTTACATTTAAAAATACGGGACTTTAACGCTGGTATCTTTTGAACCTCAGTTCCCTTCCTTTCGATTCGATTTAAACATGTCAAGAGCCAACAATTTTATATTTTTTTTAGTTCTCAGTACCCAGATATTATTTGCAGTCATTTATAAGTTTTAATTCGGAGTAGCAGCCCTCGTAATGATCTCATTTAAGAGTCCGAAATGAATGCACATCCCTGATTGCGAAGGTCGTCCCATATGTGAGTCATATTTCTGAACGTCATTTTTTTAAAATACATTTCGGACAAATTTCGGATTATATTTTCGGCGCCTCATAGATTGTAAATATTTCACAATCGTTTCGGACTCATGTTTCTGGTCATCATAAACGTCTTTTTTTTTTTAATAATTGTTATTATGGGACTTGTATCTTTTGTAGCCGAAATAAATGGCCTTTCGTTTTTTTCACATGAAGAAGACGTCCTAGGTGGAAGCTTTTGAAGCGCCTGACTATAGCACCCTTACTTATTTTTTTTTTAGAAGCATGTATGTATATACTCGTATACTAGGCTTCAAAAGCTTTCATTATTAAACTTACTACGCGAAGTAAATTCTTGTTTAACTACGCTACGTTAATAAAGCCAAATCATTGCTGTTCGTAGTTCAATTAACTAAGTTTTAGTTATTTTTACTCGCATTATTATTTGCACCCCCGCCTAGGGGCAGACATGGGCATGTTTCGTCACTTTGCCACTCGTGACTCATCAGTGCCTTTGAGGTGCTAAGGAGTTTGAAAATTCAAACAACTTATATGTGAAGACTTTTTAAAGCTTCTGAGAATTATACGCACTAGTTATAAAAAATTTAATATTACTATTTAAAAATCATATTTTAAATTAATATATACAATTAATATTTAAGATTAAAATTTAATAAAAATATTTAAAATTAATATTTAAAATTAAAATTTCGAATGAATATTTAAAATTAATATTTAAAATTAATATTTATAATTATTATTTAAAATTAATATTTAAAATTAAAATTTAAAATTAATATTCAAAATTAATATTTAAAATTATTATTTAATATTAATATTTAAAATTAATATTTAAAATTAATTTTTATAATTAATATTTAAAATTAATAGTTAAAAGTAATATTTAAAATTAATATTTAAAATTAATATTTAAAATTAATATTTAAAATAAATATTTAAAATTAATATTTAAAATTAATATTTAAAATTAATAGTTAAAATTAATATTTAAAATTAATATTTAAAATTAATATTTAAAATTATTATTTAAAATTAATATTTAAAATTAATATTTAAAATTAATATTTAAAATTAATATTTAAAATTAATATTTAAAATTAATATTTAAAATTAATATTTAAAATTAATATTTAAAATTAATGGTTAAAATTAATATTTAAAATTAATATTTAAAATAAATATTTAAAATTAAATTAAAATTAAATTTAAAATTAATATTTAAATTAATATTTAAAATTAATATTTTTAAAATTAAATTAAAATTAATATTTAAAATTAATATTTAAATTAATATTTAAAATTAATAGTTAAAATTAATATTTAAAATTAATATTTAAAATTAATTTTAAAAAATATTTAAAATTAATATTTAAATTAATATTTAAAATTAAATTTAAAATTAATATTTAAAAATTAATTTAAAATAAAATTTAAAATTAATATTTAAAATAAATATTAAAATTATTATTTAAAATAATATTTAAAATTAATATTTAAATTTAATATAAAATTAAATTTAAAATTAAAATTAAATTAATATTAAAAATTAATATTTAAAATTAATATTTAAAATTGAATTTAAAATTAATATTTAAATTAATATTAAAATTAATATTTAAAATTAATATTTAAAATTAATATTAAATTAATATTTAAAATTAATATTTAAATTAATATTTAAAATTAATATTTAAAATTAATATTTAAAATTAATATTTAAAATTAATATTAAAATTAATATTTAAAATTAATATTAAAATTAATATTTAAAATTAATATTTAAAATTAATATTTAAAATTAATATTAAAATAAATTTAAAATTAATATTTAAAATTAATTTTAAAATTAATATTTAAAATAAATTTAAAATTAATATTTAAAATTATTAATTAAAATTAATATTTAAAATTAATATTTAAAATTAATATTTAAAATTAATATTAAAATTAATATTTAAAATTAATATTAAAATTAATATTTAAAATTAAAATTTAAAATTATATTAAAATTAAATTTAAAATTAATATTTAAATTAATATTTAAAATTAATATTTAAATTAATATTTAAAATTAAAATTTAAAATTAAATTTTAAATTATTATTTAAAATTAATATTTAAAATAATATTTAAAATTAATATTTAAAATTAAAGTTTAAATTAATATTTAAAATTAATATTAAAATTAATATTTAAAATTAATAGTTAAAATTAATATTTAAAATTAATATTTAAAATTAATATTTAAAATTAATATTTAAAATTAATATTTAAAATTAATATTTAAAATTAATATTAAAAATTAAAATTAAAATTAATATTTAAAATTAATATTTAAAATTAATTTAAATTAATATTTAAAATTAATATTAAAATTAATATTTAAAATTAATATTTAAATTAATATTTAAAATTAATATTAAAATTAATATTAAAAATTAATATTTAAAATAAATATTTAATATTAAATTTAAATTAATATTTAAAATTAATAGTTAAATTATATTTAAAATTAATATTTAAAATTAATATTTAAAATTAATATTTAAAATTAATATTTAAAATTAATATTTAAAATTAATATTTAAAATTAATATTTAAATTAATATTTAAAATTAATAGTTAAAATTAATATTTAAAATTAATATTTAAAATTAATATTTAAAATTAATATTTAAATTAATATTTAAAATTAATATTTAAAATTAATATTTAAAATAAATATTTAAAATTAATATTTAAAATAAAATTTAAAATTAATATTAAAATTAATATTTAAAATTAATATTTAAATATTAATATTTAAAATTAATATTTAAAATTAATATTTAAAATTAAATTAAAATTAATATTTTAAATTATTATTTAAAATTAATATTTAAAATTAATTTTAAAATTAATATTTAAAATTAATATTTAAAATTAATAGTTAAAATTAAATTAAAATTAATATTAAAATTAATATTTAAAATTAATATTTAAAATTAATATTTAAAATTAATATTTAAAATTAAATTTAAAATTAATATTTAAAATTAATATTTAAAATTAATATTTAAAATTAAAAAAAAAAAAAAAAAAAAAAAAAAAAAAAAAAAAAAAAAAAAAAAAAAAAAAAAAAAAAAAAAAAAAAAAAAAAAAAAAAAAAAAAAAAAAAAAAAAAAAAAAAAAAAAAAAAAAAAAAAAAAAAAAAAAAAAAAAAAAAAAAAAAAAAAAAAAAAAAAAAAAAAAAAAAAAAAAAAAAAAAAAAAAAATTTTTTTTTTTTTTTTTTTTTTTTTTTTTTTTTTTTTTTTTTTTTTTTTTTTTTTTTTTTTTTTTTTTTTTTTTTTTTTTTTTTTTTTTTTTTTTTTTTTTTTTTTTTTTTTTTTTTTTTTTTTTTTTTTTTTTTTTTTTTTTTTTTTTTTTTTTTTAAAATTAATATTTAAAATTAATATTTAAATTAATATTTAAAATTAATATTTAAAATTAATTATTTAAATTAATATTTAAAATTAATAGTTTAAAATTAATATTTAAAATTAATATTTAAAATTAATATTTAAAATTAATATTTAAAATTAAATATTTAAAATTAATATTTAAAAATTAATATTTAAAATTAATATTAAAATTAATATTTAAAATTAATATTTAAAATTAATATTTAAAATTAATATTTAAAATTAATATTTAAAATTAATATTTAAAATTAATATTTAAAATTAATATTTAAAATTAATATTTAAAATTAATATTTAAAATTAATATTTAAATTAATATTTAAAATTAATATTTAAATTAATATTTAAAATTAATATTTAAAATAAATAGTTAAAATTAATATTTAAAATAATATTTAAAATTAATATTTAAAATTAATATTAAAATTAATATTTAAAATTAATATTAATATTAATATTTAAATTAATATTTAAAATTAATATTTAAAATTAATATTTAAAATTAATATTAAAATTAATATTTAAAATTATATTTAAAATTAATGTAAATAATATTTAAATTAATTTAAATTAATATTAAATTAATAAAATTATTAAATAATATTTAAAATTAAATAAATTAATATTTAAATAATATTTAAATTAATATTTAAAATTAATATTTAAAATAATAGTAAATTAATATTAAATTAATATTTAAAATATGTTAAATAATATTTAAAATTATATTTAAATAATTTTAAATTATAAAATTAATTTAAAATTATATAAATTAATTTAAATAATATTTAAATAAATTAAATTAATATTAAAATTAAATTTAAATAATATAAAATTAATATAAATTATATTAAAATTAATATTAAAATTAATTTAAAATTAATATTAAAAATTAATATTAAAATAATTTTAAATTATTTTAAAATTAATATTTAAAATTAATTTAAAATTAATATTTAAAATTAATGTTAAAATAAATATTTAAAATTAATAAATTATATTAAATTAATATTTAAATTAAATTAAAATTATATTAAATTAATATTTAAAATTAAATTAAATTAATATTTAAATTAATATTTAAAATTAATATTAAAATTAATATTTAAAATTAATATTTAAAATTAATATTTAAAATTATATTTAAATTAATTTTAAATAAATTTAAATTATTTAAATTAATATTTAAATTAAATTAAATTATATTTAAATTAATTTAAAATTAATATTAAATTAATATTTAAAATTAATATTAAAATTAATATTTAAATTAATATTTAAATTAATATTTAAAATTATATTTAAAATTAATATTTAAATTAATTTTAAAATTAATATTTAAAATTATATTTAAATTAATATTTAAATTAATATTTAAAATTAATATTTAAAATTAATATTTAAAATTAATATTTAAAATTAATATTTAAAAATTAATATTTAAAATAAATATTTAAAATTAATATTTAAAATTAATATTTAAAATTAATATTTAAAATTAATATTTAAAATTAATATTTAAAATTAATATTTAAAATTAATATTTAAAATTAATATTTAAAATTAATATTTAAAATTAATATTTAAAATTAATATTTAAAATTAATATTTAAAATTAATATTTAAAAATTAATAGTTTAAAATTAATATTTAAAATTAATATTTAAAATTAAATATTTAAAATTAATATTTAAAATTAATATTTAAAATTAATATTTAAAATTAATATTTAAAATTAATATTTAAAATTAATATTTAAAATTAATATTTAAAATTAATATTTAAAATTAATATTTAAAATTAATATTTAAAATTAATATTTAAAATTAATATTTAAAATTAATATTTAAAATTAATATTTAAAATTAATATTTAAAATTAATATTTAAAATTAATATTTAAAATTAAATATTTAAATTAATTAATATTTAAAATAATATTTAAAATTAATATTTAAAATTAATAGTTAAAATTAATTTAAATATTTAAAATTAATGTAAAAATTTAAAATTAATATTTAAAATTAATATTTAAAATTAAATTAAAATTAATATTTAAAATTAATATTTAAATTAAATTAAAATTAATATTTAAAATTAATATTTAAATAAATTAATATTTAAATTAATATTTAAAATTAATATTTAAAATTAATATTAAAATAAATTAAAATAATATAAAATTAATATTAAAATTAATATTTAAAATTAATATTTAAAATTAATATTTAAAATTAATATTTAAAATTAATATTTAAATTAATATTAAAATTAATATTTAAAATTAATATTAAAATTAATATTAAAATTAATATTAAAATTAAATTTAAAATTAATATTTAAAATTAATATTAAATTAATTTAAAATTAATATTTAAAATTAATATTTAAAATTTAAAATTAATATTTAAATTAATATTAAAATTAATATTTAAAATAATTAAATTAAATTAAATTAATATTTAAAATTAATATTAAAATTAATATTTAAAATTAATATTTAAAATTAATATTTAAAATTAATATTTAAAATTAATATTTAAAATTAATATTAAAATTAATATTTAAAATTAATATTTAAAATTAATATTTAAAATTAATATTTAAAATTAATATTTAAAATAATTTTAAAATTAATATTTAAAATTAATATTTAAAATTAATATTTAAAATTAATATTAAAATTAATATTTAAAATTAATATTTAAAATTAATATTTAAAATTAATATTTAAATAAATTAAAATTATTTAAAATTAATATTTAAAATTAATATTTAAAATTAATATTTAAAATTAATATTTAAAATTAATATTTAAAATTAATATTTAAAATTAATATTTAAAATTAATATTTAAAATAATTTAATATTAAATTTAAAATTAATATTTAAAATTAATATTTAAAATTAATAGTTTAAAATTAATATTTAAAATTAATATTTAAAATTAATATTTAAAATTAATATTTAAAATTAATATTTAAAATTAATATTTAAAATTAATATTTAAAATTAATATTTAAAATTAATATTTAAAATTAATATTTAAAATTAATATTTAAAATTAATATTTAAAATTAATATTTAAAATTAATATTTAAAATTAATATTTAAAATTAATATTTAAAATTAATATTTAAAATTAATATTTAAAATTAATATTTAAAATTAATATTTAAAATTAATATTTAAAATTAATATTTAAAATTAATATTTAAAATTAATATTTAAAATTAATATTTAAAATTAATATTTAAAATTAAATATTTAAAATTAATATTTAAAATTAATATTTAAAATTAATATTTAAAATTAATATTTAAAATTAATATTTAAAATTAATATTTAAAATTAATATTTAAAATTAATATTTAAAATTAATATTTAAAATTAATATTTAAAATTAATATTTAAAATTAATATTTAAAATTAATATTTAAAATTAATATTTAAAATTAATATTTAAAATTAATATTTAAAATTAATATTTAAATTAATATTTAAAATTAATATTTAAAATTAAATTATTTAAAATTAATATTTAAAATTAATATTTAAAATTAATATTTAAAATTAATATTTAAAATTAATATTTAAAATTAATATTTAAAATTAATATTTAAAATTAATATTTAAAATTAATATTTAAAATTAATATTTAAAATTAATATTTAAAATTAATATTTAAAATTAATATTTAAAATTAATATTTAAAATTAATATTTAAAATTAATATTTAAAATTAATATTTAAAATTAATATTTAAAATTAATATTTAAAATTAATATTTATAAATTAATATTTAAAATTAATATTTAAAATTAATATTTAAAATTAATATTTAAAATTAATATTTAAAATTAATATTTAAATTAATATTTAAAATTAATATTTAAAATTAATATTTAAAATTAATATTTAAAATTAATATTTAAAATTAATATTTAAAATTAATTATAAAATTAATTATTTAAAATTAATATTTAAAATTAATATTTAAAATTAATATTAAAATTAATATTTAAATTAATATTTAAATTAATATTAAAATTAATATTTAAAATTAATATTTAAAATTAATATTTAAAATTAATATTTAAAATTAATATTTAAAATTAATTTAAATTAATATTTAAAATTAATATTTAAAATTAATATTTAAAATTAATATTAAAATTAATATTTAAAATTAATATTTAAAATTAATATTTAAAATTAATATTTAAAATTAATATTAAAATTAATATTTAAAATTAATATTTAAATTAATATTTAAAATTAATATTTAAAATTAATATTTAAAATTAATATTTAAAATTAAATTTAAATTAATATTTAAAATTAATATTTAAATTAATATTTAAAATTAATATTTAAAATTAATATTTAAAATTAATATTAAAATTAATATTTAAAATTAATATTTAAAATTAATATTTAAAATTAATATTTAAAATTAATATTTAAAATTAATATTTAAAATTAATATTTAAAATTAAATTTAAAATTAATATTAAAATTAATATTTAAAATAAATTAAAATTATATTTAAAATTAATATTTAAAATTAATATTAAAATTAATATTTAAAATTAATATTTAAATTAATATTTAAAATTAATATTTAAATTAATATTTAAAATTAATATTAAAATTAATATTTAAAATTAATATTTAAAATTAATAATTAATATTAATATTAAATTATATTAAAATTAAATTAAAATTAAATTTAAAATTAAATTTAAAATTTTAAAATTAATATTAAAATTATATTTAAATTTAATATTTAAAATTAATATTTAAAATTAATATTTAAAATTAATATTAAAATTAATATTTAAAATTAATATTTAAAATTAATATTAAATTAATATTTAAAATTAATATTTAAAATTAATATTTAAAATTAATATTTAAAATTAATATTTAAAATTAATATTTAAAATTAATATTTAAAATTAATATTTAAAATTAATATTTAAAATTAATATTTAAAATTAATATTTAAAATAAATTTAAAATTAATATTAAAATTAATATTTAAAATTAATATTTAAAATTAATATTTAAAATTAATATTTAAATTATTATTTAAAATTAAATTAAAATTAATATTTAAAATTAATATTTAAAATTAATATTAAAATTAATTTTAAAATTAATATTTAAAATTAATATTTAAAATTAAATTTAAAATTAATATTTAAAATTAATATTTAAAATTAATATTTAAAATTAATATTTAAAATTAATATTTAAAATTAATATTTAAAATTAAATTTAAAATTAATATTTAAATTAATATTTAAAATTAATTTTAAAATTAATATTTAAATTAATATTTAAATTAAATTTAAAATTAATATTTAAAATTAATATTAAAATTAATATTTAAAATTAATATTTAAAATTAATATTTAAAATTAATATTTAAAATTAATATTTAAAATTAATATTTAAAATTAATATTTAAAATTAATATTTAAAATTAATATTTAAAATTAAATTTAAAATTAATATTTAAAATTAATATTTAAAATTAATTTTAAATTAATATTTAAAATTAATATTAAAATTAATATTTAAAATTAATATTTAAAATTAATATTTAAAATTAATATTAAAATTAATATTTAAAATTAATATTTAAAATAAATATTAAAATTAAATTTAATTAATTTTAAAATTATATTAATTATATTAAAATATATTTAAATAATAATATTTAAAATATATTAAATTAAATTTAATATATTTAATATTTAAATATTTAAATTAATTAAATATTTAAATATTAAATATTAAATATAAATATTAAATATTAAATATAAATATTTAAATATTAAATATTAATAATATTAAATTATATTAAATATTTAAATATATTAAATAATTTTAAATTAATATTAAATATATAAAATAATATTAAATTAATATTAAAATTAATATTAATATTTTAAATTAATATTAAATTAATATTAAAATAATTTAAAATAATATTAAATTATATTTAAATTAATATTTAAAATTAATTAAATTATATTAAATAATATTAAAATAATATTTAAATAATAAATTAATATAAATAATTAAATTATTTAAATATTTAATATTAAATTAATATTAAATATATTAAATTATTAAAATTAATTAAATATTAAATTATTAAATTAATATAAATTAATTTAAATAATATTAAAATTAATATTAAATTAAATTAAAATTAAATTAAAATTAAATTAAATTAAATTAAAATAATTAAAATTAATAAAATTAATTAAATTAAAAAATTAAATTTAAATTAAATTAAATTAAATTAAAATAAATAAAATTAAATTTAAATAATTTAATATTAAAATTAATTAAAATAAATTAAAATTAAATTAAAATAATATTAAATAATTAAAATAAATTAAATTAATATTAAATTATATTTAAATAATTAAATAATAAATAATTAAATATTATAATAAATATTAAATAATAAATAATTAAATATATTAAATATTAAATAATTAAATATTAAATATTAAATAATTAATATTAAATATAAATAATTAAATATTAAATAATTAAATAATTTAAATATTAAATAATAAATATTAATAATAAATAATTAAATATTAAATAATTAAATATTAAATATTAAATAATTAAATAATATTAAATATAAATATTAAATATTAAATATTAAATATTAAATAATTAAATATTAAAAAATAAATATTAAATAATTAAATATAAATATTAAATATATAAATAATTAAATATTAAATATTAAATATAAAATATTAAATATTAAATATTAAATATTAAATATTAAATATTAAATATATTAAATATTAAATATATTTAAATTAATTTAAATTAATTAAAATTAAATAAAATTATTTTAAAATTAATTAAATTAAATTAAATTAATTAAAATTAATTAAATAATATAAATTAATATTAAATATATTAAAATTAAATTAAAATTAATTAAAATTAAATTTAAAATTAAATTAAATAATTTAAATATTTAAATTAATAAAATTAATTAATAATAAAATAATAAATAATTAATATTTAAAATTATTTAATATTTAAAATTATATTTAAAATTAATATTTAAAATTAAAATTTAAAATTAATATTTTAAAATTAATATTAAAATAAATTAAAATTAATTTTAAAATTAATATTAAAATTAAATTTAAAATTAATATTTAAAATTAATATTTAAAATTAATATTTAAAATTAATATTTAAAATTAATATTTAAAATTAATATTAAAATTAATATTTAAAATTAAATTTAAAATAATATTAAAATTAATATTTAAAATTAAATCTTAAAATTAATATTTAAATTAATATTTAAAAATAATATTTAAAATTAATATTTAAAATTAATATTAAAATTAATATTTAAAATTAATATTTAAAATTAATATTTAAAATTAATATTTAAAATTAATATTTAAAAATAAATATTAAAATTAATATTAAAATTAATATTTAAAATTAATATTTAAAATTAATATTTAAAAAATATTAAAAATTAATATTTAAAATTAATATTAAAATTAATATTTAAAATTAAAGTTAAAATTAAATTAAAATTAATAATTAAAATTAATTTAAAATTAATATTTAAAATTAATATTTAAAATTAATATTTAAAATTAATATTTAAAATTAATATTTAAAATTAATTTTAAAATTAATATTTAAAATTAATATTTAAAATTAATATTTATAATTAATATTTATATTAATATTTAAAATTAATATTTAAAATTAATAGTTTAAATTAATATTTAAAATTAATATTTAAAAATTAATGGTTTAAAATAAATATTTAAAAATTAATGGTTAAAATAAATATTTAAAATTAATATTTAAAATTAATATTTAAAATTAATATTTAAAATTAATATTTAAAATTAATATTTAATATTTATATTTAAAATTAATATTTAAAATTAAAATTTAAACTAAAAATAAAATAAAAATTTAAACTAAAAAATAAAATTAAAATTTAAACTAAAAATAAAATTAAAATTTAAACTAAGATTTAAACTAAGAATTAAAATTTAAATTAAAATTAAACTTCGCAGTCGAACTACGGAGTAAGGCCCCATATCGTGGATGTTGTTTAGTTTTTTTTTTGTTTTTCTCTTTTCGTATCACAAAGGGCTCATGTGAGGCCTAAGTGTGTCAATCTTCATAGTGGCAACCACATTAACCTAACCTAACCTAACATTGCAGTAAAGAAGAAACAATTTTGAATAGTGGTGCCTTAAAAAATGGTCCAGTCTACCCATTCTTACCGTCCGATCAATGATATATCTTCAATTGAAATCAAGCTTAATAAAAAATTTAGCGAATACACCATCTGAAATCCGAAACATCGTAAAATCGTAAATGCGTAGAAAGTAACTTTTGTGGGAAAGGAGCAATGTCTCCTTCGGGGCCTCTTTGGGTATTATGAAACGGAACAAAATAAATTTAAAAAATTATCATAAGACAATCTTTGAGGTCCCTTAAAGATAGTTCTTATCCAAAGCAAAGCATTAAAGAATTAGATAGAAATATGGAATATACTTATTTGTGAAAAGGAGTATAAGACACACTGATTTAGTTAATACGTCAAATAAGTATGTTAAAAATGGACCTAAGAAATTATATTTAGCCTATTGGAATTACTTTTGAATAATTTCTGTTGATATCTTCCTTCAACTCACTTGAAGGCATAAAAATTGAATTTCTCTCCGCTTAACAAACAATTTCGCCACTGTAAGGCATTTATGTATGAATATCTATGTACGTTTGAACGTATGTAAGCCTGCTACACTGTATGAGTACGCAAATTGAAATTCTTTTCGAAATTATAAAGCAAATCAGCATAACTGACAGGGCGATGAAAATTGCTTAAACTCTAGTTTTTCTTTTTTTAATTTTCATTTGTTTTTTTTTTTTAGTTTATTTATATGTATATATATATATATTTTTTTTTTTTGTTTATTGGCAGTAACCCCTCGGTGAAATTTTCACGCTTTAGGCTTAAAGACAAGTGAAAATTCATGACTGTATTTAGAGTAGACTAGGCAACAATTAACACTAGAACCGCAAATAAGCAACGAGCGCCACAGGAAACGAAACCATCTGGTATTGGAATTTTCGAAAAAAAGGATATTCGTCCACAGTTGCTGTCCACAGCCACTACTGTATGCGTAGTGGCCTCAGTAGTACTACCACTATCACTACTTTCTCCTGTAAATAGCTACCTGCCAGCTATTGACCTGTCGTTCTGCTGATGTCTTCCCAATTTGCTTTCAGTTTAATAAGCGTTTATTTTTGTGCTAGCTACGCTGTAGGTCGTACATAGTTTCCCATACCTCTTGGACAAGTCCTGTGTTGCACAGTCATAATTCGATATGTGTATTTAGCTAAACTAAAGCCGTTACGTTACGGTAACATTTAACGCTCTGCAATTGCCACAAATGATGCACACAGAGAACTTTTCAATTCTCGTGCTAAAGGATTTCATACCCGGCTGAAACAAACATTTTAGGAATACAAAAAAAAAAAAAAAAAGAATATTGAACTATTTGAAACAGATATGATGCCACCGCACATCGCTTAAGTGACATAAAATACACATACGCCATGGACCGAATCGAAACTTTTCAAATGGAAATAGCCGAAAGCGTTGAAAATTTTCAAAATTAATTATAAAAGATAAGAGTCTAGAATAATTAACAATTTCTGTGTTTGTTTTGCTTTTTTCCTTTCTTTCTTAATTATTTTCTCTCTTTATAAAACTGCATTGACTGGAATGCAAAAAAATAAAAAATAAAATGAAAATTGCCTCTTACAGTGACAATGATTGGAAAAGACAGTTACAATCGCTTGGTGCGTGGTCGGGACGTTTGAATGTTTATGCCGCGCTGTGCTTGTAACTTCACAAAAAAAAAAAAAAAAAAACAAAAAAAAAAATGAAAAAAATAAAAAATAAAAATTCGCATAACGCAACTCATTAACTCAAACTTTTAAGACCAACGTCGAACACCCCATTAGATACGGCGGGCTTTGCTCTTTGATCTTAGCTTTTCTTTTTCCTTTAATTTCAGCTTTAAAGTTTTTTCATTTACAAAAAACAAAAAACAAACAACAAAAAACAAAAAGCCAAAAAGAAAAACGAAAGAAAAAAAGCAAAAATGAGGAATAAGAAACACTTTTAGATTTGCTGTAAGTTGTAAGCTTATTTCCTTCAATGTTTTCCACCAAAAAATCTGTTAATTCGTATCTTTTGTCTTTCGCTGAGGACGACCACGACGTGGACGTGGACGACGTGTACGAAAGCTTCGGAGACAACGATCACCGAAGTAATGAATGCGAACAAAATTTATTTCATTTTTTCTATTATTTTAACTTCATTTTATTTCCTTTCAACACGAGGGCGAATGGTCTTCTTTGGCCGACTTGTTGCTGGGCCGGCCAACAACTCGCCGCGGCGAGGTGGATGGCAGAGTGTCATTGTTGGACATAAAAGTTCAATTTTAATTGCTTGACTGACACGGCGCGTCTGTTTTTTAGAGTTCACCTTTTCAAATTGCCGACTGTCGTGAGTCGCCGCCGCCGCCGCCGCCGCCGCATGAACAACATTGAGCAATATGAACATGAAGAAGACGAAGAAGAAGATTCATTCAAGTCTTCCGAAGCATTCGATTTCCAATTTCAGTTCCTTAAACCCATTTCATTTCGTATGCAAAAATTCTGAAAAAGACACGAAAACCTATTACCGTAAACATCAGCCAAATTGAAACATGATTTTTCCCACATGTTGAACAGAGATTGAGCGACAGAGAGAGAGCGAAAGCGAGAGCACAAAGGCGAAATGCCGCAATCGAGCTCTCATGGGCCTGCGTCGATAAGATAAAAAGCCACTTGTATGACTTGTGAGCATTATAGAGGGCATTCGAAGATCCAAAGCCATATTAACTTAAATGCCAAATGACTTGTGTCTATATCGTTTTGTTCTTGTTGTTGTTTCTCATTTTTTTTATTTATTTATTTTTTTTTTTTTAATTTATATACCAAAAAAGCTAATCCGCTAAAAGTCGGGCATCTTTTTGGGCAGACAGCTTGTCGCTACAATACCAAAAAAACAAAAAAAAAAAAAACAACTTTTTTTTAATTCACCGCATATTCACACCAGACTCATTGACGACGACAACACGAACAATTTGTTTTCAACAACGATTTAAAATTGCCCACTAAATGATTCCAAAGCGACCGGAGATCGGTTCGTCTTCGAGAACCAGTTTACGCATGCGTACAGTGTGGACCCTCTCTCTTTCTCTCTCTCACTCTTTCTGTTGGAATTTCGCGACTTGAGATTCATTTTCATCGTTGACGGATTGCCAAACTGTTGAGTAATTTGAGCTTCTTTTTTTTCCTGTTTTCCTTTCCTTTATTGTTTGGCTTTTTTCTTACCGAGCATTCGAATCGTGTGAGTCATAAATGTCTTTGGCATTGTAGATTTACGATGTGCTCGCAAGTGGCTCACTGGTCTTCTCATCCCTATCTTTTTACCCGTTTAAAGCGGCTTCGGAATCGGCTTCGGCGATTGTAAGCTCATGAAGTTCATAACATTCGTTTATGACTTTTTAAATGAAGCGATTAGTATAAATTATTGCTTTCTTATCCCAACCCCTCCTCTCTTCATTCTACTTCTATCCATCCATTCGATCCGTACGATGTACAATCTAGATACATAACATATTTCCTATTGCAGAAAAAAAGAATTCCTAATCGAGGTTTTTTCCTTGTAGGCCTTGCATTTCTTTTGCTTACATTCAGGCACGCAGCCAGGATAGCTTTTTGGGGGCTTGGGGGTGTGCTTACAAAAACAAAAAAAAAACAAAAAAAAAACTGTCAGCAAGGCTCGCAGAAATGATTTCAAAACATTTGGAACAAATATTTTTTGCCTTCTTTATTAATAGTGGGATTCATGCAGGCTCGTAAAATGTCTTCGTAAATTTAGCGAACGCAAATTTTCCGATATTGAATGAACGAACCTTCATATGCGCTTCGCAGAGTTCATGTTTATTCATATAAAAGTTTTTTAATTTTTCGAATTAAGGCTTAAACCCTTTTTGCCTTTTTTTTAGGCTTTTCAAGTTCGATACACTGTTTAGATCAGTCGAAACCAGTGCTGCCAGGTAGTTCCCCCTAAAAAGCTCCTTAAATCCCACTATATTCGAAATTTTCCCCCTCAAAAGTACGAAATTCGTACTGAATCAAAAAAGTAATTTGGAACAAACAATAGCAAATTTGACAGAAGCTTTCGATTTCGGAAGTTTTCTTACATTCCCCTCCCATTTTGTCTGCAGACTTATGCTAGTTTAATTCAGCATGGTCAGACAAACCTTTTTTATGCGCAAGGAGTTCTTTTTTGCAGTAGACGCAGAATGGCTTTGTATCATTCCCAGGAACTGCTGTCAGACTACAACATGAATTATCATATTTAAGTTAAACTCGGACCATGGCCAGCATTCGCGAAATTTTGCAAAATATTAATTTTTTGGATTGTACCATAAGAGAGAATAATATATCGCTGCTACATTCGCGATTCAAAATGGTGAAAATTCAAGTTTTAAATGGGTATTGGTCCCTAATTCGGCATTTTATCATAACAGTGTTTTCGTTTGAATTACTTGGAATATCTCAGAGTACATTTTGGTGTTAGCTTAGAATACCAAACTTCAACTCATACGTAGATATGGGACAATAAGTGGTCAAAAAAACTTTTAAAAAAATTTTTGCATGAAGGCGTACCGATAACTCAAAAAAATATTGATGCAGTTCGATTCCTCGTGCCCGAAATAGGGTGTAACCGTTGAATTCGGTCATGTATTTTTTTTTTCGACTACCACAGTGTTATTTTTCATGGGAATGGAACGTTAAGACTTCATCGAAATTTTTTCATTATTTTGAATGAATCTTATATCGCTTTTTTGAGTCCTACTTATAGGGAATCACTTTAAAAAAAAAATAGATAAATTGCCAGCTTGGGGAGCATGCGTCCCTAAAGTCGATCTCCCCTAACAGCATGCCTTGCTGTATTATTAATTTTAGTAATTAAATCGCTTCAAAGAAATTAAATTCATTTGCTGAAAATGCAATTAACACCTGGTGAAATCGAAACATGAATATATATATTTATTTTTATATGTATGGGTATGGGTTCCCGAACGTCTGCCACTTTCAACAAAAACGAAAAATACGAAATAAAAGTAAAAAAATTTTGAACAAACGAAAAGAAAAATTTACAAAAGCGCAAATGACAAAATCGAAAAAAGGACAAAATTCCGGGGCCGTAATAATACAATGAATTAAGCGTGAAGTTTACGCATATTAGGGACGCAAGCGTCGAAGGTGGCAAATGGGAACTCCTCGAAGAGCGTTCCACGCACACACACACACACAGTCACACATAAACAGTCGAAGTCAATCGATATCCAGGACGATTAACAGCGGCCGTTGTTGAAATATTGAAAATTTTTAATTGATTTTCCCGAAATTGGTTTCCTCGAAGTAACTAGCATAAAAATTTGCGTTAAATGGAGCGTTGACTGCGACAATTAATTTTCAAATTAATTTTTGTTTCAGTGTTTTTCTCCGTCGACCACATTTAATGTGCTTACCTAAAATGAGCTCTCGAAAGAAACAAACAAAAAACATTCGCCGTTCAACACACATTTGCGTTGACGGAAAACCATGGCCAAATGAGATCGAGCGCCATTGTACCGCAAAAGCAGCAGAAAAATTCTTCGATTCTTCGTCGAACAGGATATAATCAATTGAACAGTTTACACTTCGATTTATTTGGGAAAATGATTGACATATGTATGTATGTATACATGTATGTATGTAGGTACATATACGCAATGGAATCTGCCGGAAATTTAATTTCAAGCCAATTAAAAAAATATTTTGAACAAACTATCAATTACATACATACATTAATTGGAAGAAACTATCAAGAAATCGGTCCATATAGACCTGTGGAGTGAGCCTAAACTGGATCTAGGCACCCTGAGCTCGAAACTATTCCTCCTCGCTTCGACCTTTCGGCTGCAATTTTACAGTTTTGTGTCTCATAGGAGAGCAAGAGAGCGAGAGACGTGAGAGAGAGCGTGAGAGAGAGTGAGAGAGAGCGTGAGAGAGAGCGTGAGAGAGAGCGTGAGAGAGAGCGTGAGAGAGAGCAGAGCGTGAGAGAGAGCGTGAGAGAGAGAGCGTGAGAGAGAGCGTGAGAGAGAGCGTGAGAGAGAGCGTGAGAGAGAGCGTGAGAGAGAGCGTGAGAGAGAGCGTGAGAGAGAGCGTGAGAGAGGAGAGCGTGAGAGAGCGTGAGAGAGAGCGTGAGAGAGAGAGAGCGTGAGAGAGAGCGTGAGAGACAGCGTGAGAGACAGCGTGGGAGAGAGTAAGAAAGTAAGATTTAGAGAGTAAGAGGGTAAGAGAGTAAGAAAGTAAGAGAGTTAATTTTTAATTTTAAATTTTAAATTTTTAATTTTTATTTCGATCATTAAGTGAAAAATCGTTTTAATGATTTTCCGGCGTTTATTCGAGCTTAAGGTCAAAAGTGATATTTTTATTTATATTTTTATTGTTCGATATTTCGCCCTTCTTCGAAGAGCATCTTCAGGAACAAATTTTTAACGTTTAAGTTTTACATGAAAAACACTTAGTTGAACAAAAGACTTTTTATAAACAAAAAACAAAAAACCAAAAAAGAAACAGTGAATTATTCTAACAAGACTCTCATTATGACTGAATTTTAATTTTAATATTGCACAGAATATCGAAACGTTGCGCGCAATGTCGAAACGTTGCGCGCAATATTTCACATGAACTCACCGCAACCTTTGCAAAGCTATTTTTCTTTCGTCCTTTCGCTTACGGCCATGACTACAATGTACCGAAATTATGTTAATTACTTCGATGACTCGACGCTATCCAACAATTCAAATCTCTCCTCAATGCAGGCGCGTAAGAAGAAAATTTTTCTGAAATGGATGTAAGGCATTACAAGAACGACAAATTGCGATTAATTTCTCGCATTTTAGAAGGGATTCGGAGCGCCGAAACCCCCACCGCCTTTCACGTTTGCCCTGACGCTTTCTTGTTTTTTGTAAGAAAAGAAAAACATAGTAAGCTTAACAACACTGGCCATGGGGGCTGAGTTGATAGGGCTGAGGGGCAGGTGCTTACAGTTGTATCGACTAGGTTTTGTCGAACATCTATTTTCATCGATGAAACCACAATGGATGGAATGATATTATGTATTGTGTTTCGTAAGAAAAATGAAGAAAGAGTTTGTTTCTCTGTCTCGATTTTTGTCGATTGCGAAAAATTATTTTCTCTTTCGTTTCGCTTTTTTTTTGTATGAGCGTGTGTGGCGGCTTAAATTGCTTAGCTCTGAGCCGCTTTTGATGTCAATAACAAAGAGTAAAATACAATGGGCATCATTTTTATTGGCTTACACGATGACGTTGGCGTTAATCTGGCCACGAAACAATACCTAATGAGTGCATAATAGTGTGAAAGGCATCACAACAGCTCTTCAGACAACACTTTCGGCAATTCCTTTTTATGAAGAAACCAAGTCACAGGAATACTCCCTTTAAGTGCAGCGATGCATTCAAGCGCCTAAATGGCCACCAAAGTGTCTACGCAAGTACAAGAGAATCGAGAACAGCGATGAGTTGGTGTAAGTGTCGGTGTCGGTGTCGGTGTCCGTTTCGGACTATGGGTTCGGGATCATTCTCGGGCTCTGATGCGCTCTAATAAAAATCCCAACGTTTTTTTTTTTCATACAAAGTCGCTCTCAATGATCAGCAGAAATGCGCGTGTGCCGTCAACACGAAGAAGCAGGTATGCGAGACCACAAGGAAAATAGAGTAGAACTCGAGCTCTATCTAACAGGATCAAAGAATATTGCATGTTCATGCCATTAATTACTAATTTAGCTAATACCATTTCGTTTTCAAAGTATTAAAAAAAAAAAAAAGACGGAAAAAGGATGTCTGTGGAAAGATTTTTTTTTTCCTTCAGGCTATTTCACAGACCAAATGGCGTTTTCTCATTTCATGTTCATGTTTTTCGTCCTGTATCCTTTTTGTCTTTCACACCTTTTAATTTTAACGTTCTGTTTCCTTCGTTCCCGAAGATGTGAGCCGTAAGCCGTGAGCCCGAAGACGCTTTCGATCGCCGTGGGCGGACAAGATCACACTTGGCTAATAAAGCATAGCTGCGTTATTAATTTCATTTTAACCGTTCGACGATGATGAGCGCCGCACTTTCGGTTCACCGCGGATGACTTGAAGGTGTGATTTATTTGTTCAAAATTTCTCGCATTCTTCTCATCGTTTTCCTTGTGGTTTGTGTTGCTCGTTGCTCGTTGCCTGTTGCCGGTTGCTTGTTGCGTTCGTAGTGCATTTGTTGCGCTGCAGCAGTAGGCAAGGCTCTGACTTGACAGTAAATAGTCGGTTCCTCTTTTCTTCGTTTTTGAATGTGGCTTAATTAATCACTGGAAACAGTTGCGTGAATTAATAACGTTTTTAAATTGAGCCTTTTTATTGTTGCTGGTGTTGTTGGTGTTGTTGGTTTTTGTTCTTGTATGCTGAGGAATGTCTCACAACTGTTGTGGTTAAAAATTGAATTCTTTGTTTTCTCTTTTTCTTGCATTTTTCCTTTTGACCTTCCTCTTATTACTTTATGATTGAGCGATATTAATTTAACTTCCTTCTGTGCTCATTTTTAAAGTGACATATGGGCGTTGGAGTTCATTATTCCATTTATACTGGGAGCTTAAGAGATCTGAAGAAGCTTAAAAGATTCATTTTTGGTAAAGAAAAAGGACCTTTAGTTGTTTTTTTTTTTTATAGAGTTTCAAAAACGATTGAACATACATACAAATAAGGTTATGGGCCAATGATCTCATCTACATACATATCTACATATGTGCATATTAACGGTGTTACTACTCAGGCCTGTATGGAGAATATTATTACGGTATAAGTTTTGGGCATTTTAAGTTTATTCCGGGCGTTGCGACCAGAATAGATCTATTGTGCCGTTTGGTCCCATTGAATAAGTTTTTTTTTTTTTTTTTTTCAGTATGTCCTCTACCTTTCTTATAAAGGAGACGAGAGTTCTTGAGACTTCGATGGTCGTGGCTTAAGAATGGTTTATTGAAGGCTATGAATCCCAGCCTTTAAAGGCCCCAGCCCTCTCCTGCATACTTATGCCGTTTGGGTAGTTTGACCTGCAGGGACCTCTTAAACGGGAAATTTTTGAGCATGCTCTAGTGTTCATGATTCTCAAATAGTTTCCTCTTAAGCGGACACCTCTGTTAAGCGTAAATATTTTTCGGTTCCGTAGGTGTCCGCTTAAGATAGAATACACTGTATACAGAACACACTGTAATTTCGAACATATTTAAGAAAAAAAGTCATGACATTCGTTTCTCAATTGTCCCCTTTTTTCCCGCAGAGAAAAGGTTTCAGGAAAAATATTATTCCCGGAGAATACCCACTCATTCAGAATAGGGCTGATATTGTTTCTGATTTAGATTTTCCAGCAGTTCATTGAGCCCGCAAAGACTATTTATATTGAGCAGGGGCTTATGCAGAACTTAACAAGAAAAATCGGTGGCATAACCAGCAATGTTCAATATTTTCCATGGAACATACATAGGTGGGGAGGCTGAAAGAGCCTGAATAAGTAAGGAAATGCCATTGCATCGCTTTCAAGAGAGCTATAATCTTACTATTGAGCTAAGGGGATGGTGCTCGGCCTTGGCCTTGTTTTACTATGGTTTTCAGGAGAAGATAAAAGAAATTAGCCTTGGTTTTAGACAGTACCTACCTATACTCCACTATTCGTATGCGAAAAGAATAAGTCAACTCAGCTCGTCTCGTCGATTATGATTATAATGATGATTACTGGTCGAGATTCCATATTTAGTTCGATTCCATTAAATTTTGTTAAATTTTCCTGAATTTAAATAATTTTCTATATTTTCTTTGCGTTGTGGGCTTCATGTTTAAAGTATTGCAGCATGTTGTTATGGTGTCCGTTGTTGCTGTTGTTGCCTATATCAGCAGTGCATTTTGCGGCACGTAGTTCGCAACATTCTCAGCCGCGGCATTAATGATTCCTCTATCTATCTGATGCTCATATGCAAATGGAATAGATACGAACGCCCCCACGCGTTCGGCATGTTGCATTCAAATGTTAAAGCGAACATATAAAAGGTGTTGCCATGCGGATATTTTGTTCCACTTGTTTTCATAATTAGTGTATATTTGTTG
Organism: Chlorops oryzae; assembly: GCA_020466095.1. Lineage (NCBI taxonomy): Eukaryota > Metazoa > Arthropoda > Insecta > Diptera > Chloropidae > Chlorops > Chlorops oryzae. The sequence continues at coordinate 36,276,410 of CM035806.1, forward strand.
TTTTTTTTTTTGAATTTTTTTTTTTATATTTTTGTTTTGCTGCATTAACTTTTGATTCCATTATCAGCGTTGCTGGTTAAGTATTTTTGTTTAATTCTAGAAATTCGTTTTTTAAAGGAAGGAATTTAATAGCAGGAGTGCGTTTACCACATGAATTTTTATGACAATTAGGACACTCTATGATGGAACTTGTTTCGAGATAATCAACCTGCAGGAAAAAATGTTAGTAGTGATATACTTATTCAGCCCGATTCTGAATATTCCCGGGGAACGAATTCCCGGGGAATTCACTTTTCTCGGGACTAAAATACTCCTTTTTTTTTAAATAGATAGGGTAAGGAAAATTATGGGTATGGGTCAAATACCCATTCCCCATCAAAATTCTTCCACCAAATCAGGGTCGGACTGGGCCTACGGGCAACCGGGCAAGCGCCCAGTGGGCCCTCAGCGCACTGTGCTGTTTAGCTGTTAGGTTTTCTTTTTTTCTTAGGTAACAGGTCCAAATTTTTTAAACGCCCGGTGGGCCCTTTGACCCCCAGTCCGCTTCTGCACCAAATACATATTTAAAAAATAAGAAGTTTACTCTCGACAAAAGTAAATTCCCCGGGAATTCGTTCCCCGGGAATAATCAGAATCGGCCTGATTATATTCCGTGTTCACATTTCAAGTCGAATAGGACTTTAAGACTCAGAATGTTTGCATGCTACCCATTTCTTGTAGTTGGGAGGATCTACTGTCAAAAAAATTCAATAGCGGATCTCGAGGATAGGAAAAATAGCTTGAATAAAGAGAGAATTCGCTTTACAGAGACTTTACTCGACTGAATCCTATTCACCTTTTTGCATTTCTAATCGAAAAAAAAAACAAAAAGAAAATGCATTCTCATTAACGATAAATGAAATGTGAAAGCACAACATAACTTCTGACTCCGAGAGGGTGAGTTTCCCAATAATTCATTTTCTAATCGACTCAAGGAGAAAAGACATAGCTCAGAAAGTTAAATAGTTTTTCGAAAACCGAGAAATCTCTCCACACTAATAAATTCCATTTTATCGTGCATAATGCTATCTAATTTGACATTGAAATATGGAAATCGAAAAACTTCCGAAAACCCGAGCTGCGAACTGAGAGCTGAGAACTCTAATCAGTTGTAATACTTTTCTCGCGGGCACGCAACTAAGTTAAGAAGAAGCAGAAACTGTTAAAACACGGAGACAGAGTGCGAAAGCGTGGCATTGCAAGCGAGAGCGAGAGCGAGAGCGAGAGAGCAACACGTTATAAATATTCCTAATAAATATTTTCGAATTGACGGCTCTTGCGCTACTTTTCTTCGGGCGAACGCATTTGATTTATAATCCAAGGCGAATGCGTTTTTGTAACGCGTTTTAGTTATGCACACAAAAGGAAGGCCCCGAAACAATCGCGCTTTGCGTTGCGTCCATCGTTGGTCGTCCGTCGTCCGTCTACTGGCCTAATATATCAAAATGCATTTTCCCAACGGCCAGCCAACGTACGTATGTACATACAAACATTATCTATGTACGTACGAAGATGCTGTGGCACATGTCAGTCTTGGGTCAGATTTGTTGGTCTTTAAGCTAACACCGGCCCAATTAAGATGCGGAAAAAAGTGCTTTTGCGATTCCATGCGGCCTCAACTAGCCGCTCACACCGCTGGCACAGAGCTGCGTTTTCCAATTTTCGGTGATGTCTTTTTTATTTGTTGGTTTTCTATGCATTTTTCGCTTTTGGTCTAGGGCTATCAATGAAAATCGATTTGTTACATTTTTTCCCGTTTTTATTTTTCAATTTTTATTTTTCATTTTTTTTGTTGTTGTTGACTTGCCTGTGAAGTACGTACTGCGTGGAAATGTGAAAAGCGTATGTTGAATGCGCGCGTAATAATTGTCAATGACGTTCGTTAACTTGTCTCTCGAGTGACGCACGTCATCGGGCGTCGGATTTAACTAAAATACGAACGCTGGATTTTTGAATTTAATTTTTTTTTTACTTTCAAGTGGATTTATTCACATCACTTGTTTGCCACTCGCAATATTCTCAAATCTGAAACAATGGACAATCAGAGAAGAGAAGGAGATGTTAACGCATAACTGCATTAATTATGCTCATTTGTCATATGAATATATCAGAATTTTTATACCCAGCGTCAGCAGGGCTTGTTATGACATTTATTTGCATTAGGGCCGGAATTGTATTATAGCTGCAATTATTTTATTTTTATTTTTATTTTTATTTATTTTTTTCAATTAATTTCAGTTGACTTTTAAATGGCATGTGAGAAATCATTGCTTGCATTGGTTACTGTCAGGAGAAAAACAGCAAACTTAACCCTTAAATTTCCATGCCTAGGATAAAGAAAAATTAGCTGTTACTTTTCACTAACATGTCCCCAGAATGAATCGCTGGTGACAAAAAATAAATTTAAAAAATGGGTTTATAAAGATATTATTTGCATTGCTATAGCAATATTGCTAAAAGCTATTATCATTACCGCCATAAGATACATTCAAAGGCGATAAAAAATCGCGATTGATTCGGTTGTCGAAAATGCAAATGTCACGTAGCGCTTGTTTTCTGTTGCCAGAGTAAAATGATAAAATATTGTTGCTAAATCGGAACGAATATTTGATGAAAATTTGAAAAAATCCAACGTATGGATAGCAAAAAAAAAAATTAAATAAATAAATAAAAAAATGTAACAAAAATATGAAGCCTCTATCAACTGCTGGTGACACTGTGGATTGACGAGTTAAACTAATTTCCGAGAAGGAATGATGGGCTATGACCATGGTCGTATCCAGGATCTCAGTCAGGGAGGGGAAAGATACAAATAAGTAGTTTGTTCTATATGTATGTTAGCACTTTGGCGTCTGTTCATAGGTGTTGTCACATGTAAGCATAGGTTTCCTTTTATCTTATGAACAATGATCTTGACGGCCTTGTCCCATTTCTTGATACTCCTGGAAAACTCTTGAAAATATTTAGAGGGGGGGCAGCTGCCCCTCCCTGCCCTACTGTAAATACGCCCATGGCTATGACGTAAACTTTAGTGAATTTCGATTTACATAAAACAAATATATTTTTTCATTAACCCCATCTGAATGGCGTCACAATTTCTCTAATATAACGAACGCATGATATTTGTAACAAGAGTGCAAAAATTTTCATGTTCATAAAGACTATTGTTCTTTTAATACTTGTTTACCTCTTTTCAGATTCGCTCAAGCTCCTCCTGAGGTATAGGTATGTGATCTGAGCGCCCTTCGTTGAGACCCATTCGTTGGTTGTTTTTTTTTTTTTTTTTTTTTCATCTGACCGATCTGATCGACGTTTTCCTGGTCTGCCTGCCCTCCGCTCGTTTGCTGGAACAGATCAAGATATTGAGTTTTTTGCGGTGTGCTCAGGCGGCGGTCGCCTTTGAATACGGCAGTACCATCGCGTCTGACTAACTTTGAGCGCTTCAGTCATGGGCTCACGTATGAATAAAAAGTATTTTCTCTTTATGTGATCCAGTTTAGTCAGACCCGACGTTCGGTTATCCTTAGCATTTTCATCTCAGTCGCAGTTATTTTAGTCTCGTACGTTTGATATACGAATGGTCCAACATTCGGGCGCGTACAAGAGTGCGGCCCTCACGACTGTTGTGTACAGCTTCCTCCTCAATTTCCGTGTCCATTTCTTACCGCACAAAGCACTTGAGATTTCTCGCCACTTCATCCACCCAACACTGGTGTGACGTTTCGTTAAATGTCATCATCGTTCGTTATTCATTACAAGCTTAAAAATATTAAACTAAATTAGGAATGGAACTTAAGCAGACTACAATGAGAATCCGTTTGATGAAATAAACGAAAAAAAAAAAAAATTAATAAATAGAACTAATAAAAAATTCTAGCTGATAATTTGCTGCACTTAAAAATTTTATTTTAATTTAAAAAATTGATGATCTCCGTCATGAGGAATCTCATAAAGCTGAATCGCTGGCGGTCTGTCGGTAAGATCAAAAAAACTGAAAACATATAAATGTGCATATATACATAGACTGTCTGTATATTTATACACGCTGAAATATGAAGATATGTATGTACATGTGTAAAAGAGCAACTGGAAAACTAAAGCTAAAACGGTGTGGAAAATGAATGGAAAACATTTTCGCACAAATCGCTGAGAATTCTCCAATCCATTTCGAATGCAAATGATTGTTCGCAAGCATCAAGTCTGCAGCGTCTAAATTCCTAGACGATGCCGTGAAAAGAGGGCGGAGTTTAAAATGCCCAGTCTTATATCGTGCTCAGCCGAGCGGCCATATTTTAATACCGAAGAGCACCGATAACTCAAAAACGAAACGCAAACGCAAACGAAAACGAAAACAACAACAAGAAACACGTATTACAAGATCTCAGACGTGCGATCTCACTTGCACGCAGAGCGAGCATCGTTCCCTCCCTTGTGCTCTTATTGAATATCAGGGTTGCTTGAATGGTGTATACACGTCTGCTAACACAGTGTTGTATTGCATGTGCACATGGTTAGTGAGCGATCAGACGTACGTAAGTGTGTGTGACACATCGAATCCCTGTCAGTATTGGAGTGTAACTGTGTGCTTGAGAGAGAGTCGGGTTTTCTCATTTTGCGTGGGCACATAGGTAGAATCTTTCTTTTTTTAATTTTTAATTTTGTTTTTCTTTTTCATTCTCTTCATACTGTTCGGCATGAGGTTCTTTTCGCTGCTCTGCCAAAAACTGTTTTGGTTAAGATATTGACCGTTTCAAAATCAGTTTCATGCTGACAAGCAAACAAGCAAGTTGTAACGCGTAGACAAATCTTACGTGTTTTCAAATTTTGGTTTTTTTTTTTTCTAAAGAAAAGAAGAAAATGTTTTTTTTTGTAATTGAGATAATTTCAACAGTTGTGAACATTTAAAGAAATCCGTGGGAAAAAGTGATGAGCCAGAGATTTACGCTAATTATTAACAGAAGCGAACAATAATTTTTCGAAAAAATTTTGAAGAAAAATTCAAACAATTTATTATAAAATAAACAAATAAAATAAATATGACAGTACTCAATATGACACCATATTTCGCTGGATATCCATTTCAAGGTAAGCCATTCAATAAACCATTCACTTTCAATAATATTTTATTGTATATTGCCGTTTCGAAGGTTTAAATAAGACACTGTAAAAAGCTACTCTGTAAGATCCTGAGACTTAGTCGAACTGAAAGAAAAAATCTTCTTTTTTTTTTTTAATAGTTAACTCGATATAGGAGTAGAGTAGAGACTCAAGTGAGAATGGTTTTTTAGAACTCCATAATTAAAATCCGATTTCCCGAGGCTCGAGCAATCGGAGCATTTGATTCATGTCAGAGGAACTGTCCTTTCCAGTCTTAATTAATGGCCCTCGTTAATTAAAAAGAAATCTTCGTTTCTAAGGATCTATATTTTCTTTGATCGACAAAAAATACTACTCTGAGAAAAAAAAAAAAAAAACCTCAAACTAAGAGCTGCGTCCTACTTGTTAAATACGAGACCCAACAACAGTGGTACCTACTCTTTGTTTGAGAATATACAACGTTGTTGGGTACACTTTAGCCAATAAAAGTTATTGGTTCTACCCTTTTTTTCTGAGAGCATATATATATATATATATATTACATACATATGCATGTATGTGAGTATATCTCCAGAATCAATTGATGGTAGAAGTTAGTAATTCTAATATAAACGGATCTTTCTATTGCCCCAGCATCTGAGTACATATTTCGACGCTTATCTTACAATGAGCTCTTTAAGCAACTTAATCAAATCGGATTATATAAAAAATTGATTTCTTCTAGTCTTTTGATTTCATTTGATTTTTCTTTTAATTTGTTTTTTTTTTTTTTTTTTTGTTTTTTTGTTTCGTCTCGTAAAACTTCAACGAAAGTTCAACATCGGCAATTTCTTATAAAAAAGCAAAACAAACAAACAAAAATTACAAATCATTTTTTCCTTCCCATAATTCGAGATCATTACGTCTGTTTATCTTTCCAACTTAATTAGTCCTATTAAAAGTTGAATATTGCATTTTTTCCTCGACCCCACCGACTGCTGCCCATCGAGAGTTGTTCGATTCCGAAAGCAAACAGCTCCAACAGCTCCAACAGCTCCGACAGCTCAAACAGCGCCAATCAGTCTGTCAGAGTGTTTAAAGCCATTGTTCATTCTCAATGCTATTAATTTCCAATTATAAAACATTTTCTCAATAAAAATAAAAGGAGGCATTTTCTTTGATGGTCATGCAGCGAAAAGCACACCGCCACCACAACAACAACAACAACAACACAACAACTTTTTCCTTTTTCCATACAAAACACCAAACTTTTCTTTTATTTTTCGCAAAGTCATTCCAGCTTAACACCTTCGTTTTCTTAAGCCAACAAATAGAAACAAAAAAAAAAAGTACAAAAAATAAAAGAAGAAAGAGAGCGAGAGCGGGAGCGAGAAAGGGTCGAAAAAAGAAATACAAAAAATCCCCAAGACCATAAATATGATATTACAACAATCCAGCAATATTACCATCGTAATTGTCGTTAACAACATCGACACCACTATCAACATCATCAACATAATCATCACCAGCTCTGGCGGACCGGAGCGGCTGGCTCTATGCAGGCTTCCTAATAATAAAGAATTCCAATAATCATGATCAGAGCTTTTTGACTTATTGATTGTGATCGTTGTACGAAGAAATTGAAGTTCAACTCCAATCTCTTTGGGTGTATTGCCTGCCTACCGAGCGATCGACTACCAACCGGCCGACCGGCCGACCGACCGACCGACCGACCAAGCATGCAGCTTAGCCTAGCTTAGTTAGCCTTCTTTATGGAGGCTCCTGCATATCGGTGTGTCTCTCTGTCTGTCGCTCGGTCGGTCGTTCTGTGTTAGCTTCTTCTTCTCTGTTGTTGTTGCATGGCTGCATGGCTGCAGCTTTCTTTCTGTCTTTCTTTCCGCTGTTTTTTTTTTTCTTTCTTTCTTTTTCGTTTTTTGTTTTCTTCTCGCTTTTGCTTTTGATTTTCTTTATTATGCTGAGTGGTTGAACGCTTCGGAATACTTCAGAATACATACTCTGTTCCCCAAATGCTGTTCGCGCTGCTGAGTTTGTGGCAGACGTTTTGGCGCGTCGGCATGAGCTTTTGATCTTCGAATCGGCTGTTTGTATCACGTCCACATGAGCCATGAGGATGGCACGTTTTAGTAAAGAGGTAATGGGAGGAGGCTTGCGAGGTGCATTCGAAGACCCATCATCAGCATTTCGCTCGAATAGAAGAAATATGGGACAGAGTGGAGTGGAGTGGAGTGAAGTGAAGTGGAGCGCAGCTCAATCGGCTCGGTCCATCGGACTGTCGGTCGGTCGGTCGGTCGGTGCGTCCATCGGTTCCAGAGCGTTCACTTTAAATGTTTCATATTAGTTGGCACAGCTGGAGAGTTCAACTCGAATTGCTGACGTTATTTTATTCTTTTCTTGATTTTCCCCCTCCTTGTTTTTTATTTTTAAATTTTTATTTTTTTATTTTTTATTTTTTATTCGTTCATCTTTCGCTTCGTTGTCCCTTCGCTCGTCTTGCCAGTGTGTCGAAGGTTGTTGTTAGAGGCTGGATTATTAGTTTGATTTCATTGCATCAAAGCAGCATTTTCGAATTATGACAGAGTGACGGCTCAGCTGAGGCCGAGAATGAAGGTAGAGAAGCACACGGTACTAACATCAGGGATTCTTAAAGGAATACTGGCGCGCGGAATACGAATACTTTGGGATACCTACTTTGTGAGTAAGCGCGCGCTACTGGGAAGTGCTTCAGTGTTCTTGAGTGAATTTGCGGAAAGGTCAAATTTATGTATGTTGGAATTGCCAGTGCAGAGCATAAATTCTGAGTCACCGATGCAATTGCAACGTCCGCCTGGACTGGACGCCTTAGCATGTAAGTTCGGTGGAGATGCGAGGTTCATCGAACATCGTAGGGATAGAATTAGCACAAGAATATAAATTTTTTTTCGAAGAAACTCCTCCGATCTCATTATATTATTCGGAAACATCGCCGAACATTTCGTATATCCTTTAAGATCCACTGTGCAATTATAGGCAAATCTTGCATAAATATGCATGAAATTTCCTGAATTCCACAACCGCAAATGCAATTTGAATAAGACTTCTGATCTCATTATTATTTACCTAAGAAAAGCGAAGACCCAATCGATCGGATCGGATGATCCTGCAATGTTTTCAATATTTGCTTTCCATTTTTTTTTTTTTTTTTTTGTTTTTTTGTTTTTTGCACAAATGTTTTGTCCTTGGGAAAAAAAGAAAAACGTAAATAAAGTAAAATCGCAAAGTACTTGAGCCATTCAAAATGCTGCTCATTTGCATTGTTGACTTTATTATGTTGAGGATATTCTTTTGTATTGTCTGCAGTTAATTGGTTCTTACCTGAAAGTGGAACGATTTCCATAAGCCTTCTTATTTAAATCTCCTTCGGGAGGACCACACATTTCAAAACGGCAAAATCAATGCATTTTCTTTTTCAATAAAAACACAAAAAACACTCAAAAAAAAAAAGAGAATAAGAAAAAAATATTCACTTTTTGTTTCTCTTATTCTCTATTGCAGGACAAGGGCGAGTTAATCAGCTCGGCGGTGTGTTCATCAATGGTCGTCCTCTGCCCAATCATATACGCCGTCAGATCGTTGAAATGGCAGCGGCCGGAGTGCGTCCTTGCGTCATATCGCGTCAGCTGCGCGTCTCGCATGGCTGTGTGTCGAAAATTTTGAATCGTTATCAAGAAACCGGTTCGATACGTCCCGGTGTTATCGGCGGTTCGAAGCCACGAGTCTCGACACCAGAAATCGAGGCCCACATCGAAAAAATGAAGCAGGAAAATCCCGGAATATTTAGCTGGGAAATTCGCACGAAGCTGATCGAAGCAGGAATTTGCGATAAGAATTCAGCCCCATCGGTCAGTTCGATTAGTCGGCTCTTACGTGGCGGCGGCGGGTGGCGGCAGCATTGGTTCCGTCTCTGAATCTGGCAGCTCAGCAACCAGTAATACAGCACACTCAATCGATGGTATATTGGGACCCGTCTCAACGGGCTGTTCCGGCGATGACGGCACCGACGACGACGATGACGATGACACCGAGCCGGGTGTGCAGTTGAAACGCAAACAACGTCGCTCACGTACGACCTTCTCGAATGATCAGATCGACGCGTTGGAGCGTATTTTCGCGCGCACTCAATATCCCGATGTCTATACACGCGAAGAGCTGGCACAATCGACGGGCCTAACCGAGGCGCGCGTTCAAGTTTGGTTCTCCAATCGCCGTGCACGCCTGCGCAAGCAATTGAATACCCAACAAGTACCCAACTTCAGTAGTGCGGCAGTGTCCAGTTTCCCCGCTGCCTCGCAATACACCCATGCCGCTCATCACTCGCACATGGGCATGGGTGGGTCTGCTTTAGCTCATAGTCATAGCATGGGCCTGTATGGAGCCGCTGCCGCCTGGTCCTCGTTCGGCAGCACAGCCCAACAATCCGCCAGTTCGACTGCTCACGGTTCGTATGACCAATCGCATGCTGCATTCGCACACTCGAGTGGAAATTCCGTTGCCTCGATGTCACCATCGAGCAGCGCAAATAGTTCTGCCTCACTCAGCCCAGTGCATAATCCCTGCGCCGGATTAAATGCAGCAACATCGTGCAGTGGAGCAGCATCGATGCCAGCGGGTACTTTTAACAATTACCCAATTGCATCGAATGCCAATTCGGCAACCTCTTATGCCGCCACAAGCAGCTCGTACACAACAATGCCGAGCATGGCGAGCGTTACTGCTGCTGCTGCTGCTGCCGCTTCGTCTGCATCGTCGTCGTCGTCGTCGTCGTTCCACGTTAGCAGCTCGGCTGAACAGCTGCGGTCGCAGTTCGCCAGCGCCGCCGCATCCGGATCGCATCATCCAGCGGTCTCATCTTGGGATAGCTACAACTTCCCAGGAACATTCTTCACCGCCGGCAGCAGCCACATGGGCAGCTATCATCAACAGACGCTCGTCGGCGATTCCAAGACCTCGGCAGCGGCGGCCTCTTACCCTTACTTCGGATTCTAAATTGGACTAATCACGGATTAATTTTTAAGACTGAAAATTCGTATATGTAGAAATGTTTTCCGTTCAAGGAAATCGCAACTGAAGTTTAATCAGTTCCGTTTCGCTAAGTTTTGCTCTAAGTTCTAAAAGCTCTCTATGGAGAGGAAATACTAAGAATATTAATTTTTTCTTCTTTGATAGACTTGTATATCGGATAAGTTAGTTATACACATTATATTGTATACTTCAAAAGAATTACCTATGCTCCTTTAATTTTTATTCAATAAATTGATAATAAAGAAATTTTTTACACTTATTTTGGATCGGTTTGTGGTAAAATGATGAGGATAGCTTGGTGAAGTCCTAGCACAGCAAGATTAAATTCTTAAAGTTAGTGCTACTTAAAAGAAAACAAAACTGGTCAACAATGTCACAATGTCAAAACAATCTTATGTATGTATGGATCGTCTTCCTTTGATCAAGAGTAACAACGTAAACTCGTTCAAGGCAAAGGATTCTTTGAGAGAATCGAATCGAATCGAATCGAATCGAATCCATAGGGAGCCCTCTAAGCGGGACTTTTTTGGTTTTTTTGACAAAATGTTATCTTCACAGATTTATTTTCCATTTAACAGATGGATTTCAATCTTGATATCTTCATTTGTTCGAAGACGTTGGGTATTGAAAACTGATTTGGTGGAAAACTGATTCAGGCCGCCAGTATCAAGATTGAGGGAGACATATTAAAACAGTCCTTGACACTTTTCTTTTTCAAAATGTCAACTGTCAACTTTCGTATCCAACGTCAGCATCAACTATAGAAATTATTCGATTTTTTCATTGCCTTTTAATGAGTCGAATTTCAGAGCATTTTTTTTTTTTTTTTTTTTTTTTTGCTTGTGTGGTCTTCAAGGTATCAACTCTTCGAATGACTTGGCACATTCATAAATTTATCCAACTATTACAGTTAAATAAGAGCAAGAGCAAGACCAAAAGCCACGACACAGTTTCAATATCTGACAATTAAATATGACAATTGCACTGTAAATGTTTGCGACACGTTTTCACATTCGAAACTAAATCGACAATAAAGCCGCAAAATGTTCAAAAAGAAAAGGACAAATTCAAAACCAAAACCAAAAAATACAAGAAAGATAAAAGCCAACAAAACCAGAAAGTGCAATGTCAGTTAAAAATTAAAAACAAAACAAAAATAGAAATTAGAAAAAAAAAAAGGGAATATGGATATAAAAAATTGATAATACGAAAATAATGAACCAAGATAGATGACTCTTAGAGGCCTTCATTTATAAAGGCCAGCGAGGCGAGGGAGCGCAAGCGAGATGGAAAAGCAACTGCGCGCTAACTCGCTCTGAAGGGAAATAAAAACGTAAAAGAGCAGGGCGGAACGACAATGATATGTGAAGAGATACATAGATAGCTTAACAAAAGGCAAGCACATACACGAAAAGAATCACCAAGAGTCGACCACCAACGTTTGAAAGGCTTTTTAGTGATGCCGACACTTTTCGGCCGACTACAATAGGAAACAGGATCGGAAAGGATGTCAACGACGACCTCAACAGAGAGCGCCCACGTATCGTTGTCAACACAAGTGCGAGGTGACTCCCAGATTTTGATTTTTTTTTTTTCTATTTTTTTTCATTTTTTGAGAGCACTGCTTTCGAACCGACCGAACAGAAAGTGGGCTATCTCTCTTCAGTTATGCCGGTCATGATTGTTGCTCTCTCTCTCTCTCTCTCGGTCGACAATTATCATCTCACAGCAGGCGAGATACGAGATACTTTGCCACCGACGATGATGCACAAGGACTTGCAGGCTCTGAAAATAGAACCATCAATTAGAACATGCAGATCCTCGTAGGCAAGTCCTGTCGGAGACATAATAGTCAAACAATCTTGCTTGTTTCTTTTTTTTTTTTTTTTTCTTATTATTGTTATTTATTATTATTTTTTTTTAAATTTTTCGTTTGGCCTTTGTCGTCGATATCCGTGGGTGATAATAGATGTCGTCAACTGTGCAGGAATTTTTTTAGCTCTCGTCGCTCAATGTAATTGATAGTTTTTCGCACTCCATTTGTCTTGAGCCTTCCGTCTTCCTGTAGGCCGCTGTCATGTCCTTATCTCTCTCTCTCTCTCTCTCTCTTCTCGCTCACGCTCTGTACTTTTGGTGTGCTCCTTCCTTTCATTCGTTCCTTTTTGAAAGTGAGCGCACAGTAGCCAGATTCAGTCATGTTCTTGTGTGTAGAAATTTCCTAGGGCACCGACTTGAAGTGACACTTGCTGCTGCCGGATTCAAAGCGAAGAGCATAGAATTCGTCTTCGGTTAGACTTGTTGAAAGGACGAAAATGGTGTGAATTTTATTTTGGTGATTTATGCGTTTTTGATGGACGCTTTTCGTCTTTGAACTTTTTGCAAAGATGCGCAAAAAAAACTCAACTTCGATTTGGGTGGCATTTTTGATGTATGGATATGATTCCGTTTTGTCTCAATACTGTATTCCGGTAGCTAATTTTTGACAGATTTTTTTTTTGGATTTTATTTCTTTCGTTGTTGGAGTTTTTCTCCCTCTTTCTCTCTCACTGTGAGTATTTGATGTATCACTTCTGCCTTAGAGTTTATCCACTTTAGAGACCACGACCATTTAATATCATCTGCATTTTAAATTCATTTTGTTGTGATGTCTTTTTACTGGCCATTTTTTTTCCCTTCTTCTCCCTTGGTTGATCCAGTGGTTGCTTGATTGATTGATTGAATGATTGAATGATTAATTGAATAGAATTAAAGGGTACAATATGTATTAATTAAAAATGTATTAATCATTGAAAAGTTTTCCTTTGCCATCGTCATTTGTGTTGCGACGAAAAAGTCTCTTCCACGTCTTGCGATCCCAAATCGCATCATCATCCCAACATGACTTCAATCTTCTCTCCATATAGGAAAAGAACGAAGAAAGAAAAAAAGAAAATAATACAAAATTAAAATAAAAGAAATAAAAATCGAAATTGCATAATATTCAGCATTATACTAAAAATATACGCCCCTTTCATTCCACAACAATCAAATCAAACGCCATCATTCAGTCAATTCAACTCAATTCAATTAAGTTCAGTCACAAATAAGAGCTCAAAAGTAAGCATGAAATGATCAAAGAAACTTCGCGCGCTATAATAAAAGCACGGCAAGAACTCTTGGGGGAATTCCTTGCCAACCGTTGCAATATGATCATCCTAGCGAGCGGCCACAAGACTCAGTTATTCCTGCCAGCCAGCCAGCGAGCCAGCCAGCGAGCCATCCAGTCATTCAGGCAGTCACCCAAAGCGACTTAATACAAGTACTCGTACTATGTATTGCTGTGCGAGTCGAGCGGTATGGCTGTGCATATGCATACCGCCGCCTTTTTGCAACAAATCACGTTCGAGTTGCAAGTCTACGTGCACACTTTGCAAAATAACAATCAATTTGTGATCCCTGATCAAGCAATTCTGACACTCTCTCGTCTCGTCTCGTCTTGTCTCTCTTGCGCCCCACGTCGCGCATCACACGAAGCTTCCAAGCCAGCGCATTCTTATATATTTCAAGAAAGAAAAAGATGAAAAAAAAAGGAAGAAATTTTTATATAAAATAATTTTCCTTCAATTGTGCACATTTTTCCGCTCTCTTAAGATCACAGAAAGATCGGTTACGGCGGCAAAGAGTTCAAATCACGGGTAGCCAGCGCTAAAAGTATCAACGCATGAGTACGGCATACGGGCATACCTACCTACCTCGATACCTACCTATCTACCAACCTTCCTACCTACCAATCTACCTATTTACTCTGTCATTTTGTTGGCAATTGTAGTATAAAAAAAAAAGGAGCACAAAACGCTGGGGAAGCTGCAACATGGAGACATGCAACATTATATGATGGCATCATACCGTCGGGGTACGGGGCACGGGGTACGGAAATCACTTAACTTGAATTTTCATTGCAAATTTGGGCACGTAATTCTAAATCTTTTGCTCACAGTATTTCTTTATTCTTTTTAACGTAACCCACAATTTTAATGCGGCATTATAATTTCATCAAATCGAATGGAATTGTATCGTGAATTCGAATTCGAATTTGAATGTGAATGTGAATGTGAATGGGAATAGGAATTCGATCTTGAGAAGAATTTGCCACATGAATTCTTTGCTAAGAATTTCAACTAAATTAACTCTATCCAGAGGCGTCTGATTTTGGGGTGTTCTTATTTTCATTTTATATTATATTACATTCATAGTTAAAAGCTTCGTTCCTGATTGTGGTGAGTCGTAGCATCACATGTGAGCAAAAGGATCCATTTGCTTCTAATCTAATTCGAATTCGAACTCGAATTCACATATGTAGACTGAAATCAAAAGAAATATTTTGGCACCATAATCCTGCTGATATGGCATCGTGTTATCGAACCATTGCCAATTGAACCAGAACTTCTTTAAAATGGGCTTAATAGTAGTCATATATCCTTATATGAAGTCCTTGCATCACTTTTCCGAAATGATAAATGAATCTGTTGTTCAATCTGAAGGTTGGCTAGGATCAGTTGTTTCTTAGAAGATCCGAACTGCAATCATATTAGCTGCCGTCAGTAATGAAACGTTTATTTCAAGACCAATCAATGAACGGAACTTAACTTACCTTAAACTGAACATTCTTCCAACCGTAAACGTGGGACTGTTTAAAGAATTATTGACATAGATGTCAAACAACCAGCCTCCAAGTGACATGCTTATAATAAGTGCATATTCCAAATTCCAGTTCTTCAAAGAAAATTTCTTTAACGAGCCTTTGAACTATGAATGGGACTTTTACAAAATGCGGATGTGAAAAGCTGGAATTAATTTACATTTATATCCAAGCTAAATGAACACATGTGTTATTCATGGGATCACATGAAAACGGTCCGAAAAAAACACATCACATGGTCGTGTACACATCAAATTAAACGCTCTAAATTTGCGTTACGTAATGGAATTTAAACCGTTTCTTATCAAATTAGTCTTAGTTGCTTTTATCAACGGTTTGATCGTACCGTCGTCGTCGTTGTGGTCATCATCATCATCATAATGATGGCAGGCAGTGATGGCTTCTTTTTCGGTTTTCTATCCTTTTAAATTTTGTTGTTTTTTTGTTTTTGTTAATCTTCAAAGTTCGTTGCTCGTGTGCTAAAACAAAGCAAAGCGGAATGTGAAATAATCGATGAGTGGAGAGATTGAAATAACGGCATGAAGAATCATATAAAAATCTTAATTGCCGTTAAAAGAGATCTCAAAAGCGTTAAGAGGAAGCAAATGCTTCCGATGAAGGCCATCATACTTTTATACAGCCCTTAAATGTCTTAAGTGAATATCAGCAACTAAATATTTTCGGATTACTCTGCTTTATGAGTCTGAGTTTGAAGTTTTTAGAAAATATGAAATGTGCGCTTAAAAATTCGGTCCCGAAAAATGAAAAAACGAAAAATTAGACATAACTCCGAAAATATTTATAGAATACAAGGCTAGGAGCAATGAAGCCGAAATTTTAACGATACCAACATATGTATGTGGGGCTAAAAAAATTTATTCAGTAATTACCCTGCAGTAATTATCACTAGTGACTGATTCAATCTGTCACTAGTTCCTCCGTCACCGTCACTAGTGACTAACTGTACCCGTGCCATTGTATTCTCCTATTGACACTTTGTACGAGGATATGTTCGAGCGGACACCAGTTGACGATTGAACTGGTGATGCTGTAGAGGCAGCTCATTAGCTATAGTACGTAGATGGAAAGCGCCGCGCACAGGGCTCGGATGGCTCAGTGTGAAGAGTCTGGCCTAGCGACCTGTAGACCCGTGTTCGAATCTCGCTCGGGCGGGTGCCAATTTTTATACCCGACACACTCTGTGTCGAGGGTATATTGCGTTTGTTGGGTTGTGTGTAACACCCAGAACCAGTCGAGATAGACCATACAAAATGTATATAGAAATGATCAGCGTCACCAGGAGATTCGATTTAGACATGTCCGTCTGTCTGTACGTCTGTCTGTCCGTCTGTCCGTCTGTCTGTTTGTATACAGTTATCTTATCGAAGGAGTTGAGCTATCTTGACAAAATTTGGTATGCGTGCTCACGGGGACATGAGTAAGAACAAGTTCGAGAATGGACCCGATCGGACCATTTTTAGGGGTACCTCCAGTACTAGGGTCTGTTACGAAAATCACAAAAACTGCTCTAAAATCGAAGTTTTTCATGATATTTTGATGAAATTTGATATTTGAACATGTTTAAAGGCAAGTTATACGATTTCAAAAAATTGTAAAAGTGGGCATGGCATAAGGGCGTTTTTCAAAAATTCTCTCCTACTCCCGAAATACCAATTGGACTTGAACAAAAATTGGCACGTATACTTCCTTGATAGCCAGTATCGTCCTTCCCAAAACATTTTTCGATCGGACCATTATTAAGGGTACCTCTAGTACTAGGGTCTGTCACAAAAATCCCAAAAATGCCTCAAAATCAGACTTTATTGAAATATTTCAATGAAACTTAGAATTTGAGCGTATATATAAGGGTCCGATTAGAATTTCAAAAAAATTTGAAAAGTGGGCGTGGCAAAAGGGCGGTTTTCATTTAGAAATTCAACAAAAGTCGGTATATGGGGCTCCTTATGCCCTTAAACACCTCTTGATATTAAAAATTATGTGTCTGTGTCGGGTATTCTATTGTCAGGCTCGCCTGACTATAACACCCTTACTTGTTTTTTTTTAAAGTGGATAATATTATAAATATCTAACAGGCTTTAAAAAAAAATTGTTATTTTGCCAAAAAATTGGAAAAATTAAGTTATTGAAAATATAATTCATGAGAATTTTCGCACGAACTGTGAAAGCATTCACGAGAATTCAGAATGGAAATTTTTTTTACTCTCTTCTCACCCATAAGAATCCATAAGAATTATCCTCCGAATTTTACAATTTTCCAGTTTTTCTCGCCTGCCCTGGGATTCGAACACGAGCCTTCGGATTGATGATCGGACATGCTAGCCATTACGCTACGGAGCCTTCTGATTCTCGTGCAGCAAATTCATTTTATGAATGCTCAAGCAAATTGACCTGTAGACCTCCTCGTTGACCATGTCTATAGAATGACAGTGGTGATGCAGGGCTCAATTTGCCCCGCATTTACTGCAGGGTAGGTATTCCAGAAATACTTACAAGCTAACATACTGAAATTTCTTCAAAGCTTTGAAAAATGAGTCCGAAATATGTAGAAAATATGAGGCTCACATATATATAATTCAAAGTTGGCCTCTGTGCCGCAGTTGGCTGAGATGCCTATTCACGAAGCGAGAGGCCCTGGGTTCGACTCCCAGCTTTTTTTTCAGTTTCTGTTTTTCTTTGTTTTCCCATTGTACGTGGTATCGCAACGGGCTCATTTGGTGCCTAAGTGTGTCACCCTTGATGGCAGCCACACACTAACCTAACCTATATACTTTTCGGAAATGAGTCCCAAAGGTTTACTCACTAAAATGAGTCCGAAATGAGTCGAAAAATGTATGATATTTGAGACCCAGAAACCCGATTCCGAAAGATGTAAAAAAATTAGTCTTCTTAAAACAACAAAAACAATTCTTCGCATGAGCACAGAAATTGTTCGCCTAAAAATTCATCCTTGATGCAACAATTTTTTCAAAAACATTGTCTCTTGAGAATTTTTTTGAGTGAGTGAAAGGGTTTTTAACTTCCAGCACTACAAATTTATAGTTTTTGTATACATAAAATCTGAAATATACCCAGTAGAAAATGTACCGAGGATGTCCGCGAGGATGTCCTCGTGAAAATGGGAGCCGCACCACCTGCCTTCGTGGAGGATGCGCGCGGTGATATTTCTACACGAATGTCATTACTAGAGCTCGGATATTGAATATTTTGAATTTTTTTTAATTATTTGAATTTATTGAATATTTTGAATTTTTTTGATTTTTTTTTGAATTTTTTTTGCATTTTTTTTGCATTTAACTGTGCTTTTTGAATATTTTATTCACTGTAGTAGGCTTTTTTTTTGTTAATTTGACAATTCAACATTTTAATAGGCATACTAAATCGAACTAGGGATGTGCCGGATATCCTATAGATATCCGGCAAGCCCACCGGATATCACTATTATCCGGCCGGATACCGATACATGCCGCAGACTTTGATTTGTCCATCTTTGAGTTTTGCTTTTTGTTGAACGTGCAAAATAAATCAGAACAGCTGATTATGCTAGAGCTCAAAAGCAATCGATATTATCATCGATGGTATCGATGTTTTTAAATTTCTTTTAATAGATATTGATCGAAATAAATTAAGTCAAATTAACTTAATTTAAATTCTTACAAACTTGGTAGTTTATGGAAAACGATAGACAGTCGTAGTATGAACTTCGATAATGCTTAAAATTGAAAAACATCGATGTTAGTTAGATACTTACAATCAGATTGATGTTTTTTTAATTTTAAGCATTATCCAAGTTTTTATTGCGATTGTCGATTTTGTACCATAAACTAGATTTGGTTATTATTTTTTGTGATAAATAATTAATTTAGTTTAATGAAATTTAAAACCATCGATAATATGAATGGTGGAATCGAATGTTTTCCAGCTCTATATTATACCAATGAACGGCGTTGCCAGAAAATCATTTATTTGGGACAATCTGTTCAATTTTGGCGAGCGAAAGTAGAATTTCATACAAAGTACATAACAGGTTAGCTGATAAGTCCCCGGTCTGACACATAGATGGCGTCGCTAGTATTAAATGCATATTATTTTTATATAGTGGCAACCTTCAAATGATTCGTGTCAAAATTTGACGTCTGTAAGTCAATTAGTTTGTGAGATAGAGCGTCTTTTGTGAAGCAACTTTTGTTATTGTGAAAAAAATGGAAAAAAAGGAATTTCGTGTTTTGATAAAATACTGTTTTCTGAAGGGAAAAAATACAGTGGAAGCAAAAACTTGGCTTGATAATGAGTTTCCGGACTCTGCCTCAGGAAAATCAACAATAATTGATTGGTATGCAAAATTCAAGCGTGGTGAAATGAGCACGGAGGACGGTGAACGCAGTGGACGCCCGAAAGAGGTGGTTACCGACGAAAACATGAAAAAAATTCACAAAATGATTTTGAATGACCGTAAAATGAAGTTGATCGAGATAGCAGAGGCCTTAAAGATATCAAAGGAACGTGTTGGTCACATCATTCATCAATATTTGGATATGAAAAAGCTCTGTGCAAAATGGGTGCAGCGCGAGCTCACATTTGACCAAAAACAACAACGTGTTGATGATTCTGAGCGGTGTTTGCAGCTGTTAACTCGCAATACACCCGAGTTTTTGCGTCGATATGTGACAATGGATGAAACATGGCTCTATCACTACACTCCTGAGTCCAATCGACAGTCGGCTGAGTGGACAGCGATCGGTGAACCGTCTCCGAAGCGTGGAAATACTCAAAAGTCCGCTGGCAAAGTAATGGCCTCTGTTTTTTGGGATGGGCATGGAATAATTTTTATCGATTATCTTGAGAAATGAAAAACCATCAATAGTGACTATTATATGTCGTTATTGGAGCGTTTGAAGGTCGAAATCGCGGCAAAACGGCCCCATATGAAGAAGAAAAAAGTGTTGTTCCACCAAGACAACGCACCGTGCCACAAGTCATTGAGAACGATGGCAAAAATTCATGAATTAGGCTTCGAATTGCTTCCCCACCCACCGTATTCTCCAGATCTGGCCCCCAGTGACTTTTTCTTGTTCTCAGACCTCAAAAGGATGTTCGCAGGGAAAAAATTTGGCTGCAATGAAGAGGTGATCGCCGAAACTGAGGCCTATTTTGAGGCAAAACCGAAGGAGTACTACCAAAATGGTATCAAAAAATTGGAAGGTCGTTATAATCGTTGTATCGCTCTTGAAGGGAACTATGTTGAATAATAAAAACGAATTTTGACAAAAAAATGTGTTTTTCTTTGTTAGACCGGGGACTTATCAGCCAACCTGTTACATATTTTTACCGGATATCCGATATCCGATTATCCGGCATATTCACTATCTGGCACATCCCTAAATCTAACTGATTTGTAATTTTTGATTGTGAATTTTTTGAATATTTTGAATTTTTTTCAATTTAAAAAAATTTTTTTTGAGTATATTTTTTGAATTTTTTTTTTCAGCTTTTTACATATTCAAATTCCGAGGCATAGTCATTACGATTCACCTCGGACGAGTTCATTTGCATGGCAGCGCGAAAGTCCACAGGACGAGCTGCATGACATGTTCATCGAGACGGTCATCAGCCGGTACGAATGATCATTTCGCTTCGTCTCGATGACGCTGTCCTGCTGAGCATTTCACATGGCTGTCCGCTCTGAAAGGCGCGAGGACTTGTTCCGCGCCGACACTATTTTCTGCTGGGTATGTATGTATGTACCTATGTATTTAGTAACAATAAATTTTGGATGCCTCCCTAAAATAAGAGCAGAAATGTAATGTCTTCAAATTCAAAGCTTTTTTCAAAATATATATATTTTTTTAAAGTAACCGTCTAATGCTATGTTCTCATTAGGCCGGGCTAGGGCTGTCGACGAAACCCATGGTTACAAATGTCAAAACTCATATAAAAAAAATCATTTAACTCGAAAATATACCCTTGGTTAGCATTTAACTCTGAGGTTAGCGCAGAGTTGCATTTGAAATTTTCAGTTATATTTGCTAACACCGAATACAAAAACCGGGTCAAAAATTAATACGACACTGACAGGAAGCTTTCAGGTGCATAAAATGAGTCGTGAAGGATGTAAGTATTTGAATATGTAAATTTTGGCCACAGGTCGGGGAAAATTTTGTGATGCCGCTTCAACTATTAGCTCCATTAATTTTTTTTTTTGTTCCTGCGGACATTGCAATGCTCTTCTGATATTATTACTTCCAATATTCCTTTGGCTTTTTCAGCTTCTTTAAACATTTCTAATAAAGCAAATTCCATGTTTAATAACAATTTCTCGTTGTATATTCGTAAGGTATATGCGCGTTTTTTAGTTGCCAAACTCCCTAGCCGGACATTATCGCATGCATGTAATGAAAACAGCGGCCATATCCTAACAAACTTCATTAGAAGTTAGGGTTAGCAATGCGAGTAGTCGCAGTATGAATTTTCACCACTTCGGAAATAGTGCAGAAGTAGTGAACTTTCCGGCTGGGTCATATGACGTTAGTAAACTTTAACTTCCTTGAAGCTCATATGAACGTTTTGAGTAAAAGTATCGGGTTAAGAACTTAACCCCTATAGTGAGAACATAGCATAAGATGAGTTAAGTTAAGCTAAGTTGATTTAACTTAAGTGAAGTGAAGTTAAGTTAATTTGAGTTAAGTTAAGTCAAGTTAATTTAAGTAAAGTAAAGAAAGCTAAAGTTAAGTAAAGTTAAGTTAAGTTTTTGTGGGGGATATAATATCCCAAATACGTTTTTTCATGGCCATAAGGGCAGCATCTAGTGAAAAATTAAAAAATTTTTTATTTAATTCAAGGCTTCTAGTTTTCGTTGCCTGAGTACACACGGTAATGCGGACCAACTTAACTTCGGACAACGTCATTGATGACGAACTCTTTGGATTTTTCTTTAAAAAACTTTTTTCTTTTTTTTTTTAAACAGATTACTCCGTTGCAATTTGATCAATGATCTCTAAGCAAAATTGTCTTTGATTTACGTAGTATCCAAATATCCGTTTCGGACCCGAAGATGGCTCTTCCGATTGTTGCAGATCCACACCATTTTATTCCCGCATTTCGTTTGGCATTTACAAAAACGAAAAATCGACGCCATATTTTATCAGCCATAATTAAAGATCTTTTCATGCAAGGGTGGGAAAACTCACCCTTCATCTCGGAGGCTTTTGTGTTTCCTGTATAAAGGGGAAAAACAAAAATCGCTGTTTTTGCATGCATGCGATTGTCGGTCCGATATATTTTCCACACCAAGCGTTTATAAGTTCCCAAAGCAAACATCCACCGAGCAAATCAAAATAGGCGTGAAAATATTCTTTCAGTCCGGCCCATTCATCAAGGACACATTACATTTTCGCCCTTCATTATTCGTACTCTTTTTCCATGTTTTTTTTTTTTTTTTTTGTTTTGTTGTGTTTTCAGTTTTTGTTTTCGATTCTAATGAACGGCGTTTAAAAATCTTGTGCAGCTGCCGTAATGCAGACTCGCTTAAGCTGGGGTAATGAAAGCATTTCAATTTTTTTTTATTTCATTTTTTTATTTTTTTTATTTACTTCCAATATGTGAATTACAATGGAACGGAAAGAATCTCGAAATGTATGTTCTACAAATCGTAGTGGAACACTCTATAAATTTCACTTACTTGAGCCGAGGATTTTTGCACGCTTCACGGTAGTTTATTTGCTTATAAAGCGAAATGATTGAAAGCATCGCTTCGAATGGCTGAAGTCAGATATTTCCAAGTCTTTGTTTGATTAACAATTCAAAGGACATTGTAACTTTTGGAAATGCTGTAGGTACAGGAAATGTCTTCAAATGATGCCGAAACATTTAAATTAACTGAGCAAAAGGAAAAGGAAAATCAAAATCGATATGGATTAAAATGGATGAAATTTTGTTGCTAAGATACCAAAGCCTGTCATTCGAGTGTAATGGCCGTTATTGTAAATTTAATTAGGAGGTCGTTATTTTTCCCTAACTTTAGAGAATCTAATCATATTTTCTATTTGCGCGAGCGTGCTTTGTTTGCTTGGCCGATTGAGATGCTATGATTGACGAAAAAGCTTCTTTGAATAGATTTAAATAATTTCAGTCCGTGCCTCGAAACGATGATGTCTTCAATGTCTTCATATTGCGTGACGAGTAGCTACTCCAGGCAGATCGAGAGAAATTAGTGGCTCGAGAGCTTTCCTTCCCAGGGGCCTCTTCAAGACAAACATTGACAAAAAAAAAAAAAAAGCAATTATCACCACTCCCTTTCCAAACGATATGTCATAATTGAGGAGCAAGAAACTGTGACCAAGGAAAAACATCACAGGAAAACGGGGCCCGGAGGATTTCCCTCCTTTCCCACTTCTCGTTCGGGAGGGATCGAAGTGTTAGCTTTGCGAGCGAGAAAATATACCGATAAGTGCTTTTATAGTGAATTCACCGGTGACATGTCATGCTAGGGGGTGCTGCGATGGCGAAAAAAGCAATTGAGAGCAGCACATTGCTCTTTTCTCTCTAAATTGTCAATTTATAGAAAACCAGTTGAAAATTCTCTTCATTGAATCCACGATTTTCGGATTCTGAGTCGAGCACTCATCCTGTTCGCCACTTCATGCTACCGCTCAACTGACGCTAAAATCTTATTTAAATTTCAGTAGCCAATGATATTGAAGCGCATGAACAGCATCCCTCCACGATGACATGTCCCCCTAGGTTTCATGCATGATACTGTCACCTATATGTCATCGATGATATCCCTCACGATTTTTATCATGCAGGAGATAATTCTCCGCTGGGAAATATTGCACACATATACAGACATTTGATAAACAAATTTGAGAGGGACAAAAAGAAGAAACAGTAAGGAGAATGGCTCGGATAGGCACTGACCTACAGGTGGACAAAAAAAAAAAGAAAAAAAACATGACCTCAAGCTCAAGCAAAGATACAGTGATTTTTTCTTCACTGCATCGTTAACTTTTGCACGCGATTTGATGCATTTATCCAATATATTCTGCTAAGCGTATTCGCTTAACCCTTTCGTGCCCAATGTTGCATATAAGCAACATTCGAACGTCCTCCTTCTTTTTTGCAGCTACGCCTATGTGATGCAGAAAAATTTTTTGATTTTAATAAAGTGCCGTCGATTAATTGTCTAAGAAAAGAATACGTTACAATTTTTCAAAGAAAATCCTTTTATTTCAAATTTGTTTGCCGTAGATTGTGGACATGTAGAAAATAGTTAAAATTTTGAATATTTTCAAAGGTAATGACTTTATAGTAATTGGTTATTTTGATTAAAAATAATTTTGATTACTATTTATTTTTGCAGACTTGAAGCGCAAATATAACAAAAAATGAGGAAAAATAAAATTTTTGTAATTTTTTTGGTTGTTCAAAAAGTTATAGGCCTTTTTCTGTTTGGAGATAATTTATTTCAGCACCAATATGATGGATCAAAACAACTCAAAACTTCGCCTGGTTCAACAACTCACCATCACCTTTCGTTTTGAGTCGAAAATAATGGTATTAGACAGCAGGTTAAAATTCGGGGCTGAGAGGGTTAAATGCATCATTGATGCTCCTAAACGAATTTTTAGAAGTAGAATGGACTTTTTGCATGAGTCCGTAGTCCTTGGATGTAGAATGATTCTGCACTTCTGTTATTATTTGGTTTTTTTTTTTTTTTTTTTTTTTGATCGGCAGCGAAACCACCCGCTTGGAAATTTTTTCTTCTTCTTTACTAAAACTGTCATTCATGAAAAATTCATCACAAAAATCGAATCAGTGCTGCTAAATGAAATACTTTTCAAGGGATATTTTTGCCCGACACAACAAACGATGTTGTAAAGCGGAATGCTGCTAAATGCGACTATTTCATGGATAAATATTTTCACTTGACTTGAGTCCAATACGAAAAAATGCACTTAAAACCAATGTGCACATAAGTGCGATACTGGTAAACAGAAAATACTCCATCTTATATATTTAACATAAAGTAGTTTGAGTTTTCACCTAATCAATCCCTCCGCCTTTCGATTCGCGCCTGAGCGTGTCCTCCAATAATGGGAAAAATATGAATAACAAAGCTTTTGCAAGAATACTTTCATCTGCATTGTGGAGGCCATTCAATAGGAGTCCCTGAATGCAATATGGAACAGTTTCGCAGCAACTCTCAGCCAAGGCTATATTTAAAAATAAAAAAGTCGTCAAGTTAGCTGCTTTGCCATTTGGAAATATGACTCGCACGTGTATCGATCAAAATTAATATAGCATCATATTATGATCAAAGTTTACTTTGATGTTCTTGCCAGCTTTTCGATGTTTGTGTCCTTGTGTCGCAACGCATAACAAACACAATACAAAAGACAATCCCGTGCAGGTATCGGGTACATTGGTGCCCTGGCGAGGATTATTCGCGAGTATCGGAAAAAGAACTAGCACACGAGTAGAGACACAGACAGTAGAAACCAAGTAGTGACATGCTCAAGGAGGTGTCTATAATTCAGTTTTGCTGTTCGTGAATCGGGTAGGTCGGATAGTTTGTGCGATTAGCAATCCGAAGGTTGGAGTTCAATTCCCCGCGTATTCGAAAAAATTTTGGAAGAATGGTAAAATTCGGAAAAATGTCAAGAATTTTAAGGGAAAACAAGACTTTTTTCCAATGCTTTCCTTTCTCTTTTATTTATTTGCTTTTTACTCCTCTTATTCCTCTTTCAATTTTAACTACTAATTAAAAAAAAAAATAAATATAATAAAATCAATCGCTGTTCGATTGGGCGGGGAATTGAAACCGGGCTCTTCAGCTCGTGAGACGCACACACTACCCACTGAGCTACGACAGCCAGGGCCGCTCCCCCTACCCATTTAAGTAGTATATCAAACATATTGAATTGGCCCCCTTTGTCTCTACTTCTGCACCAGTTCAAACGCGAGTGTCGATTTCGAAAGGACACCTCTGTGTTAAAGTTGACAATTCGATGCATTGGCGGGGAAATTATGAGCGAGTACTACTGTTGATTTGGGGATTAGTCGAAGAGTACCTCTGCACTAGTTCAATTTTCTCCAGGGTCACTAGGAAAAATCCTCAATTATGTATTATGTACTGTAAAATTGTTTTTTTTTTTTTAATTTTTTTATTATTAATTCTTAAATTTTCTAAAAATGAAAATAAGAAACAAAATATTTGCAGCAACTTTTTAATCCTTTCGTTGTCCATAAACGAGAGAAGCTGCACAACAAACGCAAGAGATCTTCTTTCTGATGAATTTTCTGTTGAAATCAAATTCAAATCGGCTTATGGAACAAGCCAACAAGTCAACACAACACAAAATGCTGTTTGTTGTCAAACCGTAGACAACCAATCAACGGGAAAGGCAAAAGCAACCGAAACAGGACAGAAAACGACAAAAACAAAAATAGCACATAAAGTCAATCGAAAACAAAAACAAAACCGAAAAAAAAAACACACACACACACACACAAAATATAACAATAAAACTTATACAAGCTGATCCGATAAAAACGCCCTGAGTTCGGTTTCTGCAGCTCAAACAAGTTCAAAAATACAAATGAAAATAAAAATAAAAAAAAATAAAAGTAAAAACAAAAACAAAAAAGGGTAAAAACACACGAACGCATTGGGAATGGAGACGCAATTCCTTTTCTCGTTGCTTTTCGATGTCGTAAGATTGCAAAATTTTAATAACTTGATGGAATTAAAAGCAACATCAATAGAAACACTGCGGAACAGATAAATAAAAATGCAAAGAATTCACACACACTGTGCGTAGGCGTAGCATTTTGATACAAATCGCATTTAAGAGGAAAAAGAAATCGAATTTACCGACAGGTCCTTTTCTTTTAAGTCGCACAGTAGTTGGCATAAGGATGTTTTGTTTTTTTTTTTTTTGTACGCGTAGTCGGCTTCATCTGGGGAAGGAAATCATCACACATCGTACTACTTGTTGTTGCTTCTTGCTCGCGTTAAGTGGCTTAACTGCGGATTTCTTTGTCGTATGGTACAAGTGCAGAGCAAAGTAGGCGACAGGGTTTCAAAAAAAATTAACTCATCAAATCTGCTTTGCCATCCTTCACTGCATGAGGAGTTGACTTGACTTGACTTGACTTGACAGACTCAGCTCGGCTCGGCTCGACTTGGCTCGGAACGCGTCGCCTCGACCCAGCGACGATCGCCTCAATGTCTTTCATAGCCGTCGCGTCGAGTTGACACAAAAGGCAAAAGGCGAGAGAGCACTGCAGCATAAGTTGCAATTTCCTTGCCTACTCTACTCTTCGTAGCCACTATGTGCCACACTTGTCTCAGCGATCGTTGTTGCCTGTCATATTGACTTTTCGGGACATGAGCCGATTTAAATTTGGCTTACACATCAAATCCAATCGTAAGCTGAGTAAACGCCTACGGTGCAAAAGATAAGACCTAAAATACACAAAAACAAGGTCGAAGGACCGCTTATCGGAATTTCGAACTGGATTTCTTTCGTCGTACCCATCCAATATTTAAATCATGTCTCATAATAAATATTTGAACAGTTAAGCAGGATTTCGCTACGTACTTTCATTACGGGATCTTGATGTTTACGCTCCGGGGTGTTAAGAGACTCCAAAACAATCCGTGGCTCCCAAATCGATCCATTTTATTTTCCCCATAGACCCTGTAAATACATAGTATACATAGTTCTAGATAACAATAACGACGAAAACCCTTCTGGAAACTATGTATATTAACACACCTAGGCGGAGCAAGAGGCACCCCAACAAGCGAAACAGGGAAATTTGACCAGTATTAAGTCCATTCGACCTATTTTGGTTAAGTTTTAGCAATTTTTAACCAAATTTTTGCGTTAAAAATTACCTGACTTCAAAATATGTTTTTCGAGTTCAAAATTACCTAAATTCGACCTTTTTTTTAGGTCTTCGAAGTAAATCAGGCTTTTAAGAACATTTTTGGTCGAAAAGTCAATCCTTCTTAAATGCCCAATAGTGACTTGACTTTGATTTCCAAATAACGTAAATTTTGAAGGCATTTGGACCAAATGTTTTTCTTTATTTTGACTACTGAGTCCAGGCCCGAGCGCAAGGGGAGGGTTTCGGGTTCTGTCTTTCCGAATTCGTTGAATTCACATGCCCAATTTTGGTTAAAAATTGGTCATTTCGACTCATTTTCGACTTTGTTATGGTGGAACTACATATGTACCTTCTCAATTCCCTAACTTAACACACGAAATGCCTTATTATCCCCTATTATTACCGCCAATCGACTTCCATTTTATTCCCCATTTACGTCAAATCTACGTAGAACAGACGTAATTTTGTCCTATTTAGGTCAGGTCAAGAAAATATTCTACCTAAAATAGGTAAGAATTTACCGATTTTCAACCTGTTTTGCTAGTTGGGATAGAAATCAAAGTTTCCGTTTCTGGAGTACGCTGAGTCTTACAGTCTACCCACTCGCCGAACGCGGACTAATTATGCACTGGGTATCTATAGTACTTACATAGACCGAAAGCTACGGAGTCCAATATCTCCTGTTACCAATCTAGTTCACCTAACTGCTCCAGAGTGGTCCGTTCAAGTGAAAAATAAAATATCAGGCAGATGAGATTGTAGCATCGTTATTTCCTCCACGCTGTTTATTAGGGCTTTGACTGTCTAAATCCGGTTGTCAGGGTCTCGTCAGCGGGGCACGGTTCAGCACCGCAATAAGATGAGTTTGACATTTGGGAGGAGAAGCTATATTTTCGCTTTTACAACGCCATTTGATGCAATTGATCCATGAAAGAAGATAAATTGCATCGAATAATTTAGCTTTCAGCTAAAAACATTTCGAGCCCGGGGTTTTTCTTTACCAATGTTATAAAAAATGCCTCTGTTATCCAAAGAAAATTGCTCAACAATAAAAGGTCATTTCGGAAATCCGGCCAAAGGGGAAATCACATCTTCCCCTTACTATCTCTAGAGCGTGTTATGAGCACAAGCCCTGATGGCCTGTGCTAGCCAAGGTCGAAAATCAGGGTAAGCTGCCGTGGTCCATTGCAAAAATTTCGATTAGTATGATGACCACGAAATAAAGCAATATATTTGAGTCCATTCTATAGACTTAGACTCTTCAGAAAGAGCTATGGTTTCAATCCACCAAAGATAGAGAAGTCCTTTTCTTATATCAAAAGAAGTACTAAAAAAATTTCTAGCTCTTCGTAATTTTCACGAGAGCTCTCGAGATTTTCATGATAAAATGATTAATGTCGGGTAGCCGAAAAGTCTTGATAAATATTCGTCGGTTGTTTGTCGGATTTCGAATTCAATTAGTATTTTTGATGGATCACAAAAGATGGCCCATTATATAGTTAAGCGGGCAAAAATCGGGTTCAAGGATCGCTCGTTCGCTTTCTCTCGCATTTTTTTTTTTTGCTGACCGCTCTCTCAAAAGCCTTCTTAAGACAATTCACATTGATGGAATCTTCTCATCTATTTTCAATTTTCTGAGCGGAAAAAATGAACAAATCAAACAAATTCAACTCGGGTCTCGAAACTATCAGTCGAATCAGTCGTATTTGTACTAAGCGAGAACATGCCGAACTCATTTTCAAATTTAATGACAAACATTCCGTCATCAAAAAGCGCAATTAAAGAAAAATATTCGTTAGCACCCTTTATTTCGGATGTGTTGAAAAACAATAAAATTCTCTTATTTATATACCGAGACGAAAGCGGCAATAATGAAGTAACCGGGTCTAGTCACAGTGGGAAGTTTTATTTGCCGACCGGCGGAGCAGCACATGGCCGGGTCACGTGTACTTCTCCGTTGTCTCTAATTCTTCTCGGACGATTTAGGAAGACAGAACGAAAAAAATAAAACTGACGAAAGGGAATGAGGCTCTTTCGATTGCATAACGTACATATATGCTGTTTTTTTTTGTCTTCTTCTAAATTTCTATAATTTCAGAGAGAGCTTATGCAACAGCTTTTGGGATGTTCTCAAAAAAAAAATAAATAAATAAAAACAATAATTATAATTCTGTTTATTTCTTTATAAATTTTGAAATTATTCCTTGCGTTTTTTTCCTTATATTTTTATTCTTTTCTTCAGAGGAACTCATTTCGTTTCTCAAATCCAGACTTTATTGAAGACGTTTAAAGACAATTCTTCACGGTAATGGCATATGCCATTTGGCTTACATATATGTATGTACATGTTCTCCTGAGTCCAAGGCATAGTTTGCCCGCTTTTTTCCCCCGACTCGTGTGCCGGTTTTCTACACGTCTGTGTGTGTTTATTTGTGCGTGTGTGTGTGTTCGTTTTTAGTTTTCATTTTCGTGTTTCGATTTGACTCAAAAAATTTCCAACTTTGGCTTCATTCAGTTTTATTGTTTCCAGCAATTAGTTCCGATTGGATGTAAAGGTAATACGTACGCCGGAATGTAATATGCTGACTTATCCTCCGGCTTTATCCTTTAGTATAATTCAATGCATATTGGTGCAATGCTCATGATCGACACAATCGATCGTCACCAACAGCAGCGGCAACGGCAACGGCAGCGGCGGCGGCACCTACATATGGGTATTTTTCATCATTTTCACCAGATTATCATCGGTGTGGCCAGCTGCTCATTCATTTACTCTTCCTTTTCGTCGATTTGTTGCGGCTGCCTCGTGATTCGGTGGCGGCACGTTTCCATGCAGAATTTCTACAATTTTAAGTATTAAGTACATACATATGTACCTACATACATACATTCCATCCTTTCTATTCATCTAGCTTTAGAACAATTCGAGCGCATTATATAAAAGAATTTCCATTAACAAGCGCAATTTTTGAGGCAATAGGATTTATTGTCTCCATCTCTCTCTCTCTCTCTCTCGCTCTCTCTCTCTCTCTCTCTCTCTCTCTCTCTCACACTATCTGCTTTCGTATAAGGAATCGCGTTTCGTTATGGGTTTTATACCCAATCAGTGTCACTCAGTTGAACAAAATAGAATTCTTAGTGGTTTTGTAACGCCTCGTAAAATTATCTAAAAATTGTAAAGGCGAAGAGACTGTCAAACGGAAGGTGTCAACATTTTATTTGGAAAGCGAGAGCGTGCCCATTCGATTTTTGGATAATCGATAAGTCCGATGTTTGTATGATTAATAAGATATGCTTTCAGCGTTCCATAGCTCCATTCACTTTTTTTTTTTTATCGGAACAAAATTTCAAGTTGATCGGTGCCTTGAGTTCTCGTTCGATAATGGGGGGTGGGAAACTTCAGTTTGTCATTTAGTCGTAAACTTAATCACTTAAGAAGAGTGCTTATTAGCAGGTTGGAGGATGCTATAAAAGTTGAATGAAACCGCCAGTCGTCGGATCGATTTCTGATTGAAATAAAATGCGTTAGAAGAAGCTCTTCATTGTTCCATTATTCTGATATATGTACAAATAATTTCCATCGCATTTTTAAATGAATTCCAAGTGTACCTACTGAGCTCTGCTTAGGAAGCGCCCACACTGCCAGCCCCCTGAGCCAAAAAGAAAAAAAAAAACTTTTAACCGACGAAATATTTTCGAGAAATGATTCTAGTGTTGCAACGGATAGTGTATCCGGCCGAATGCCGGATACCGGATATCCGGCTGCCGGATATTTAAGTTTTTTTTTCTTTTTTGTTATATATTTTTCGGTTTTAAAGCCATATTGAACGGCGTAGCAGTGATCCTGAGCGTTGCCGTTTGGTAGCATAATCTTCGAACATTATTTTTTGACACATCACACCTTTTTTTTTTTTTTAGTAATGATTGTTTCAAGCGGTTGCACCAAATTGCAATAAAAAATTTCTAAAAATGGAAACTTTCTGTGAAAATGTTATCAGAACTGCATCCGGTTTCCTTCAATCGCTCCATTTTCAAATCTGCATTCGAAGTACAAATACAATATAGCAAATGTTTAATGTGAAGTATCCGGCGGCCGGATATCGGTGGTCTCCGATCAGCCATTATTTCCCAAATTTTTTATAATCACTATCCCTATTTCCTCGCTGAGGAGCCCGTATAAAAATCGATATTATGCATGTTTGATGATTCAACCCGATTTAAACTTTGATCCATACACCTGATTGTTTTTTTCACTATTTTTTCGTTTAATTTTTCAGCCCAATTTAAATTTTCGCCCCAACATATTTATAATCGGCCATATCCCCATCTTCCTGTCAGAATTGAAAAAGTCGTATAAAAAATCGAAGCTTAATTTATGCGAGGAATTTTTGATGTTCAAACATTTCTGTTAAAACTAGTCTCCAGTTCGTCATAACAGCTGATGTTTCTTTTTCACTCCTTTTTTCGTTAAATTAAAACACGGTTAACAGTTTTGTCAGTTACCAGATAGATATATGGTATTATCGGACCTCTACCATCTCTGTCGAACTTGAGAAACTTCATTTAAAAAAAGCTAGAAATGCTGAAGAATCCTTTGTAGAAATTTTTGTTACAGTCTCCATCGCAAAAAGTTCTCAGAGTTCACTCCTTTTGCTGAGAAACGGTTACGACAGAATTCCTCTGTATATTGAATTTTCCGTTCTTTCTGAAAGGAATTTTGACAGAAGAGGCAAGTTCGAAAAAAATTAAATGGATTTAACAAAGTTCAATATGTAATTTTAGCGTTCAGAAATGGATAAATGAAATCAAAAATTTTCTATTATAAGAAACGTCTTCACGTAAAATATATAGATATATATAATAGATTGTCACTGTTGCATTAAAAAATGAAATTATGCTACGTTTTTTCCTTTAAGGAATATCAAGAAAATTCCTGCTGAGATTCCTTACAGAGCTGGAGAGGGCGCTTTAGCCGAAAATTTTTTATTATTGCATTATTGCTTAAATTGGAATGCGAAAGTAATTTCTAGCGCCCCCTGCTCGCTCCGCTTCGCACGCCCGGCTTTCCGCGCGTATTTTTTTTTTTTTTCAAAACATGCAAATATGTATTTCATATATGCACAGAGAAAAAATCATCCAGAAAACTGGTTAAATCAAAAGAAAAAACATGCAAAACGGCTTCAACAAGGAATATTTTTATTTTAACAATTTTTTTCGTTGGAAAAAAAGAGATGTTTCTTTTGAATGAACCATATTTCAGGATGAATTGAAATCAGGCTTCGGACTATACCCCAATCGGAGTAGATCTACTCCGTTTTTTTTTTTTTAATTTTTGAAATCTACTCCGCCACTACCCTTTACCTGAAATCTACTCCGATTTTTTCATTTCACCAAACTCAAAATAATTTTGTCTATGTCTCGATTTAGACGTAATGAGAAAGTTTTTTGTGTTCCCTCGCTCGCAAAGAAATTGTTTTCCATACAGATGTCTGTGTATCTAAATCTTGACAAATGGAGAAGATAAAAAAAATGTAAGTAATATGTAAATGTAAGTTATATGTATGCTTGCTTCAAATAAATTGTAGACCTTTTTTTTTTGTGCGAAAATGAGAAATTCCAATTTACTACCCAAAATTTCATTTCTACTCAGATTTTTGCGGTCTTCTACTACCAAATGGGATTTCCGTAGTCCGAACACTGATTGAAATGATAACTTTCAAAAATGGATCTACTTACATTTAAATTGTACACGGACGTAATTGAAATGACAAGATCATTTTTAAAATAAAATAAAAAAAAAAATCCCAAACAAAAATACCTGTACAAGAAGAAATGGCAAAACAAATTTAATTAACGTTCAAAGGCAAATGGACCACAGTGCCCTCTGCTGAACATAACCCCAAAAATAGCCATCGGATGGACTTTTGCAAAGCTTAAAAATTTCTAAGATTTATATACATCTTATATGTCCTATTTTATAAACCAAATGAGAATTATACTGAACGAAAAGAAATGTAATTAACAATTTTTCTCTTAAATCAACCAAAAATGTTGTTGACTAAACAATTTTTCTGTTGAAATTTTTGTTCTGCTCGAAAATCAAAAGGACTGTGAATAACAATGCGCCCTTTTAAAAAAATCATGGTTAAGTTCGGTCAGTGTGGATGTTTAAAGTTTACCAGCTGTCTGATTTACTTGCAACCTGCAGTCAGGCAACACTGTTTTCGTTATTCCAAATCGTTTGTTTACATTTCATACAAACTTCGAATCGCGGTAACTCAAAAACGAAGCGCGACCGACAAATATTTGGAATCAGTGGACCATTCTTTTTGAGTGTACCAAATTTGCTGCGCTAGCTCGAACGGCCAGATAAACCAAAGATATGCGGTTGTGTGTCCTTAAGGTTATGTTTCCTGCAAAAAAAAAAAAAAGAAACAATTAATTCTCGCTCAAAAAAAGCCCGATATATGACAAACCTTTTTTATGTACTTTATCGAAATTTCAATATTCCTTTGCTATTTTTATTTTTCCTTTTCCTTATTAAACGTTCTTTTTTGATAAAATAAAATCGATTTTTTTCTCATACATATGTATGCATTGAAATTCTCTGCTGATAGAATCATTGTGCATTTCTAGAAGTGCGGACTAGATCGTTATGGCCGTTAGAGTTTCCTTTGTAGTCATGCCGCCAAAATGCAGTACGAGTACAAATGGACGAGTAATTTGCATAAAATACGTTAAAAGAGCTGAACGCCAGCGAACAATAAAGAGCCATAAGATAAAAGCAAAGATCAAGCGCAAAATACAAACCGCTGAAAGACTCAATAAATGGACAAGCAATCAAACGATTGATCGATTGAAGAAGTTGCTTTTGCTATCGCAGATAGCCCCTAAAGCAAAATGGGGCAGCTCCTCATATTTGAATGAGTTGGGCGAAGAGCTGAGCTGAGCTGAACTGAGCTTAGGTGCGCTGTGCTGAGCGGAGTGGAGCATGTGAATACGCCAATCGCGCGGCGTGAGCTTTTTGTTGTTACTCCTGAAGATAGGAATCTTGAAATCTAGACTCGATATACCGATCGATGACTAACTTGAGACGGGAAGCAAGACATCACGACAGAATAGTCCGTCATCCAGTCAGCGAGTCAGTTGGACAGTCGTCGGTGGAGGTTCTGCTATAAGCCCGAGGGATTGCCTCAGGCATTTTGCATTCGTAGCTTACACGATCACTGCTGATAGATATTCCACAAACGGCATTGGCATTATCATTATCATTTCTCATCCTGATGATGATGATGATGCATCATCATCATCATCATCATCATCGTCGCCGTCGTCATCATCTTGACTTTTCTCTAGACGGTTCCGAAATTACTATACTTGAGCACTCAATTCCTATTGTAGTTATGCTACGTGATCGCATGCCACAAAGCAAGCCGAAAAAGACAATATTGCAATGGGCAGACAGTCTGCGTAGATTGGTCAGCCAGTCAGTCATTGTCCTCAGCTTTTCATATTTACGAAAAACAACAAAATCAAATAATATGAAATAAATTCCATACTGATTCCCAAATAAATTCGTAGTCTCATTTTACAGCGCACACACATAGCCATAGACACACGCAAGCACATGAACAGTTTACGCGTCCTCGCTCACGTGCTCGCTCTTGTAGCCAACAATTTCGAAAAACTCAATTTTGCCGTTGAGAAAATATTTATTCGCCTTAATAGAAATCAACACGTCTCACAACTAAACATTTTCATTTCGCGTTCTTTCGTCGTTGTTCTTTCTTTTCATTCCTTTGGTTGCCTTCCTGCATGCTCTATAATTATATAGCTGAACATCAAGCTTGGACACACCATCAGAACGCCTTCTTTTGATACGCCCATAGATGCAGCAACAATACCAAAAGCCACAAAAAAAAAAATTCCTTCAATTGTAAGAAAAGAAGCCATTGACCAAGGTAAAGTCAAAGAGAATCTCAAGCACAAAAAAGAAGAAAAGTCAACCACCCGCCTCAAGAATGAACAGAAGGAATCCATGCCAAGGATATCGATACGGCTTGTGATACCGTAATATAGACTTCAACGTCAATGGTCTCAATTACATTTCGAGGTTGACGCGGTAGCTCCCTTAAGTGACTTGAGCCAATACACAACAAATATGTATGTATCCCTTCATCGGTGTTGCTCTAATTTACGTTCGTCCTTTGTGCATACAAACGCCTTCGTTACAGATGACCATATTCAAAACCAATATTAATTGCATATTTCCTTCAAAAATTAACATGAACTTTAACTTAAACTTTAACATAAATATTATGATCTTATTGATATTAATTGTTCGGGGGTAACTCAAACTTCAATAGTGGCATGACAAAAAGGATATCGGATAACAGTTTCAATTATTTGATATTCCCGTTCCTTCAGGCGTTACCAAAAGATCCCTTCCTTTTGCGAATCAATGAAACTTGTCCCATTTAGTTTAATTAAGCTTCAATAATCTTAAAGCCTATTTAACGAAGCTATCAAAATCTTTTGTCGATGTACTATAACTTAACTCATCTTTAATTTAGGTCACATAAAGGCTCAGTTACTCTTGATTGAACGTAACTTAACTTGACTTGATATGTTTAGTACATTTTGTGTGGGAGCAGTTACTGAAAACTTAGTTTGACTCAAGATAAGAATCTATGGAAAAGAGATTTTAACAAGTTAAGTTACGTTCAATCAAGAGTAACCTTGTGTGAGTCTTAATTTAACTGAGGAAGCTTCAATTGACTTAACTTAACTTAGTCGGCTTCTGTGCCGCAGTTAGCTGAGATGCCAATTTACGAAGCGAGAGGCCCTGGGTTCGACTCCCAGCTAAGTTCTTGGATGTTTGTGTCGTTTTTCAGTTTCGGTTTTTACTCCTATTTGTTTTCCCATTTTACGTGGCATCGGAACGGGTTCATTTGGGGCCTAAGTGTGTCACCCTTCATGGTGGCAACCACACTAACCTACACTAACCTAACCTAACCTTACCTACCTAACCTAACCTAACCTACCTACCTAACCTAACCTAACCTAACCTAACCTAACTAACCTAACCTAACCTAACCTAACCTACCACCTAACCTAACCTAACCTAACCTAACCTAACCTAACCTACACTAACCTAACCTAACCTAACCTAACCTAACCTAACCTAACCTAACCTAACCTAACCTAACCTAACCTAACCTAACCTAACCTAACCTAACCTAACCTAACCTAACCTAACCTAACCTAACCTAACCTAACCTAACCTAACCTAACCTAACCTAACCTAACCTAACCTAACCTAACCTAATTCTACTTAACTTAACTAAACATATGGTAGCTTAATATATACCTATTAAATTAACAAAAATCAACTCTACCTTCTATACTTGATGTAGGTAACTTTTCTGGACACAACTCAATTTAACAAATTGGCCTAAAGCTTGGTTTCATGAACACTGTTATCCCATGTTGACCTTTCACCTTCATATGTATGTATATATGTTCATGTGTATATATATTTATACCCTATCAACGACGACGAAAATTCGATTAATTTGACATTCACCGTATCCACTCAAATTGACTTTTGGCTAAGGTAATTAACTTCCACTAACTTAACTTTACCCAATTTCGCATTCCTTACCTTATACATAAATGTTTCCATTGAATTCATTTCGCAATTAGGACGGCTGTAACAAGGAAGTCGCCCGGGGCTTTTCAATCCGGGAGCATCATTTTAAGTGAAAAATGGATATTTAATCAATAGCATTGAACGTAAAATCAATGGCGGCAGTTCCTTATCAGATTTTTCTGTTTCTTACTCCAAAGCTTACACATAAATAGGTAAGCGGTGTTAATATTGAACCCTATGCGCCTTAAGTATTTACTCATCACTTCTATGCGCTCAAAGCTAAGTTTCGCGTTAAAAGAATGGCTTTATTAAACTGTCAAATCAAGTATCAAACTATGATACTCTTAAGTAGGGTTTTCGATAGCCAAAGGAATATAAATAGGAAGTGAACGAGCTGTTTGGGTGATTAGATGACCTTTCTCGAAACTTTTCAGATCCTTTTTTGGTGCTCCTCATAAGACAATGCTAAAAAGAATTTTGTTTCTTCTGTTCCAAAATAAAAATATAGCTATAATAAATGCTTTTGTAAAAATCGAACCGGGAATCCTCTCCAGCATAACATACATAAATAGGTACATATGTATGTACAAACAACTATACGTCATAAGCGAAAAGAAGATCAAAATTCCGCTTTTGTCCAGATGTGCAAGATCGATTTGGACGGTGTGCCTGGGCTTTTCGATTTTCGATTTTCGTGTCTCAGCCTCGAGCGGCATACGCCACAAGTGCCGCGAGAACTCATCCATCGCATTCGCATGGACCGTAGAATGTGAGTGAGGTGATTCTGAAATGGAAAGCTGCCACTTGCCTTTTATTTTACCCATTTTTTGCCTTAATTCCTTAAGTTATCGTTTTTTGTATTTTTATTCTTAATTTTGAGTCAAGCCACATGCTGCGCTGTGCAATGCTGCCGCTGCCGCCACCGCCACCGCCGCGGCCGTTTTTAATGCTCGTGTTCCTTTTTGATTTCCTACCTTTGATTTAATTCGGTTTTGTTGAAGTTTTTTCTTCCTCCTCGACTCCTTTTTTCAACAGCGATATCTCGATATCGGAGGCGGTTTCGGTTGAAATCTAATTTGGCTGCAGGCGCGAATAACTTTAAGCATTGTTGATAGTTGTTGTCGGTGTTTTTCCTCTCGTTTCCCCATCATCATCATCATCATCATCATCATCATCATAATCGTCTCACCATCATCGTCATCACATGACAATACCTGATTGTACCTGACATACGAGCATGAGAGATGTACATATTCAGTAGGAATGGACCCGAATAATAATGCATTTCCTATCAGTATCGCTATCGATATCAATATCACGTACAAACTGAGCTAAGAACTTCGATCTTTTATATTTAGAGAATCAATATGTTTTTCGCTTTGATAATTAACGGTTGGACTCTCGACCAATTTTGATGCCTTTAACGGCGTTTAGGCAAATACTTAATAACGAATAACGAGTCGTGGAGGCCTCTAATGAGGTATTGCAAAAATCTTGATGTACATAAGAGTGAAGGATTCTTTTTTTTTTTTTTTTCAAAGCCACGTCTCTTCTTCATTTCTTTCGATTAAACCAGTCTTTCCGTAGCTCTGCTGAGATGATTAACGCCTATTATCCACAATTTCTATGAAAACTGCTTAAAATTCTTTAAAAACGGTGAGGTCGATTGTCGCATGGCTAGGAAACAGCTCCAGGTATAAAGGTTCTGTAGAAATAGGAGAAGAGCATTCTCTGGAGGCGCCAAGATTTTTATTGCATTTAGCCGAGAATTCCAGTTCCAGTTAAGTTAAAGCAGATGATATACATATTTTGTAAATGGAATCAAACTTTTTTTTTTAAATGAATTTCCAGTAATTAATTCGTAGCCATAATACTCGGCGAGTGGCATCCTCAATTTTGAACTGGATCTCATAGAAAGTAACAACGAGTATATGTATGTATTATGTAGGCCTTAGGAAGCAGTCACTTAAGTTGAATCCAAGTTAGGGTGTTATAGTCAGACGAACCTGACCCGACACAGATAAACAGATCGCTAAATATTATTTCATATATCGTCGGCTTAAAGTGTAAACCTGCTAACTAACAATTTCAAAACTTTACAGGGTAAACAAAAAACGCTTTTTTTTCAAGACTTCAAAGTAGGGAAGGAGACCCAAACTATGAACGGTTTATTTTCTTCGTATATGAAGTCTCTTTTAGATTCGATTCTGTGCACTATACAAAAGCTACGTTCGAGTCACTTGTGCACATATTTCTCCGTATTTAAAATTTGAAATTAAAACAGATTTTTTTCCTGACGATGCAGTGGGCTGTTTTCATTCGAATGACATCGCAAAGTCAGAATTTGTTAAAAGTGGACTTAGAAGGTTTACACTTTAAGCCGACGATATGTTCGACGTTCTTAGTATTCTCGCGGTAGGTGTCACATGTCGGGTCCACGTTAATGTTTCTGCCTGTAAAGAGGAATTGTCACTATTACACTGATACACACACCACTCTCATCCCACCCACGACGTAAAGAAGTTTCAGAGATCCTAACTGCCTGAATATGGACGCTAACTGAAAAAGTAACGTTTCCGTCGCGTCCGCATATAACTAATTGCCCCTCAGATCTGTATAGCAATTTTTGAAAAATACAAACGTCCACATGACGCACAGGAAAAAGCCGCAGCACAAAAGTCCTTTTTACCGCATTCCTATAGTCGGGACTTAAAAATGCTCAAGAAAGTGTCGCGTCCGTGAGCAAATGCTCATATGGGCATTTCCGAACGGACGCGACACTTAAATGAGTCCCGAATTCAAGTATGCGGTAAATAGTACTTTTGCTTCTCAATACTTTCGTGCAGCTTATGCGGACTTTTATATTTTTCAAAGTTTCTATGCAGTCCCGAATGGCAATCATCTATATACGGATGCGACAAAAAGTTTACTTTTTCTGGAAATGCCCATATGTGTTTTAGTGAAATAGATGCCCAGTAAAATATTTATTTGCAAAGCCAAAATCGGAGAATGAAGGAGGAATGACTTCTTCATCCATTCGAAGCAATACGAAATCGAAATAAAATAAAACTCCATTTGATCTTAAATTTGTGAACAAAAAAAATCCCTGACTTTCGATTTGTAGATGGGTGAGCACATGACTGGAAATCGAGAGTTCCGAGGTTCAAATCACACAACAGGCGGATTTAAAAACGAGAAATAAACATTCAAAAAAGATATTTGAAATTGTGAACACGGAACGACCAATTTGAGTACCGTGGGTTCGAAATTGTGGATTTTGGAAAAACCCGTTTGCTGTTTGAGGGGGTTGGGGTGGTTTGATTACGAAAATTTTTTTTGGATTC
The DNA here is from genome assembly GCA_020466095.1 of Chlorops oryzae. Classification (NCBI taxonomy): domain Eukaryota; kingdom Metazoa; phylum Arthropoda; class Insecta; order Diptera; family Chloropidae; genus Chlorops; species Chlorops oryzae. The sequence continues at coordinate 36,317,190 of CM035806.1, forward strand.
TCATAAATATTTGCAAAGAAACGTCCATGCCAAATTTCAAAGCCCTAGGGAATCTCCTCTGTGATTTACCAAAAAATGTATTAGTCAAGCGAAGAAATATATCAAAGACTTAACACGCCAACAGCTTAACAAAAGCTTGTGTATTCGCTAAGCCTAGCTCAGACACCGACTGGCATAGCGAATACACAACCTATTGCCGAGGGAATTAGCTCAGACCCGCGCCAAAAACTGGTAACCTGCATAGCTAAGACTCAAACTTCATATAGTTACATATTTTAGACACAAACTAATTTGGCCAAGACACAAAGTTAGGTGTATTAGATAGTTGGTTTGTGTGTGAGATATGTGCTTATAATAAAATTTGGTGTTTGTTTTTCCGGTTTAACTGTCTCAAAATGACATTTCCTACAGGGTTTTTGAAAATTTTTCTTTTCTAAATGGTTCCTCAGATCCTAAAGAAAATTCCCATGGAGAAAATTCCTGGAAAATTCTACGCTTTCCCCCTATTTGAAGCCCTTTTGGATTTTCCTTACCCATGGAAAAATTAAAAATTTATTCATTGCAAAGTGTGCTAGAGGCTCAATCGATTGCATACTTACCATTGAAGTTCTCGAAAAAAAATTCTAGCCTTCGAGAAAAAATGATGCCCGAGAAATGCGGATTTCAGTACAAAAATTCGTCTGATTCACTAGGCGAACAGGAAAAGCAGAAGGTGGATGCCAAAATTTCAAATGCTTATATCTCGGAAACTACTGGGAATTTTCGGGTTTTGAAAATTTTGTTTTTTTTGTTATTTATTTGAAGTTTTTTTGGAATTTTCATTTTGGCGGGAAATAAAGCCGTTATATGTTTTTGAATAAAGTTTCTTTTTCGGGTTTAACTGTCTCAAAATGACATTTCCTACAGGGTTTTTGAAAATTTTTTTTTTCTAAATGGTTCCTCAGATCCTAAAGAAAATTCCCATGGAGAAAATTCCTGGAAAATTTTACGCTTTCCCCCTATTTGAAGCACTTTTTGCATTTTCCTTACCCGTGGAAATATTAAAATTTTATTCATTGCAAAGTGTGATGGAGGCTCAAAAGATTGCATACTTACCGCCGAAGTTTCAAAAAAGACTTTAGTTATCGAGAAAATCATATGCCCAAGAAATGCGGATTTCAATACCAAAATTCTTCTGATTCACCAGGCGACCAGGAAAACAGAAGGTGGATGCCAAAATTTCAAATGCTTATATCTCGGAAACTACTGGGAATTTTCGGGTTTTGAAAATTTTGGTTTTTTCGTTATTTTTTGAAGTTTTTTTGGAATTTTCATTTTGGCGGGAAAATAAAGCCGTTATATGTTTTTGAATAAAGTTTATTTTTCGGGTTTAACTGTCTCAAAATGACATTTCCTACAGGGTTTTTGAAAATTTTTTTTTTCTAAATGGTTCCTCAGATCCTAAAGAAAATTCCCATGGAGAAAATTCCTGGAAAATTTTACGCTTTCCCCCTATTTGAAGCACTTTTTGCATTTTCCTTACCCGTGGAAATATTAAAATTTTATTCATTGCAAAGTGTGATGGAGGCTCAAAAGATTGCATACTTACCGCCGAAGTTTCAAAAAAGACTTTAGTTATCGAGAAAATCATATGCCCAAGAAATGCGGATTTCAATACCAAAATTCTTCTGATTCACCAGGCGACCAGGAAAAACAGAAGGTGGATGCCAAAATTTCAAATGCTTATATCTCGGAAACTACTGGGAATTTTCGGGTTTTGAAAATTTTGGTTTTTTCGTTATTTTTTTGAAGTTTTTTTGGAATTTTCATTTTGGCGGGAAAATAAAGCCGTTATATGTTTTTGAATAAAGTTTATTTTTCGGGTTTAACTGTCTCAAAATGACATTTCCTACAGGGTTTTTGAAAATTTTTTTTTTCTAAATGGTTCCTCAGATCCTAAAGAAAATTCCCATGGAGAAAATTCCTGGAAAATTTTACGCTTTCCCCCTATTTGAAGCACTTTTTGCATTTTCCTTACCCGTGGAAATATTAAAATTTTATTCATTGCAAAGTGTGATGGAGGCTCAAAAGATTGCATACTTACCGCCGAAGTTTCAAAAAACTTTAGTTATCGAGAAAATCATATGCCCAAGAAATGCGGATTTCAATACCAAAAATTCTTCTGATTCACCAGGCGAACCAGGAAAAACAGAAGGTGGATGCCAAAATTTCAAATGCTTATATCTCGGAAACTACTGGGAATTTTCGGGTTTTGAAAATTTTGGTTTTTTTGTTATTTTTTGAAGTTTTTTTGGAATTTTCATTTTGGCGGGAAAATAAAGCCGTTATATGTTTTTGAATAAAGTTTATTTTTCGGGTTTAACTGTCTCAAAATGACATTTCCTACAGGGTTTTTGAAAATTTTTTTTTCTAAATGGTTCCTCAGATCCTAAAGAAAATTCCCATGGAGAAAATTCCTGGAAAATTTTACGCTTTCCCCCTATTTGAAGCACTTTTTGCATTTTCCTTACCCGTGGAAATATTTAAAATTTTATTCATTGCAAAGTGTGATGGAGGCTCAAAAGATTGCATACTTACCGCCGAAGTTTCAAAAAAGACTTTAGTTATCGAGAAAATCATATGCCCAAGAAATGCGGATTTCAATACCAAAATTCTTCTGATTCACCAGGCGACCAGGAAAAACAGAAGGTGGATGCCAAAATTTCAAATGCTTATATCTCGGAAACTACTGGGAATTTTCGGGTTTTGAAAATTTTGGTTTTTTCGTTATTTTTTGAAGTTTTTTTGGAATTTTCATTTTGGCGGGAAAATAAAGCCGTTATATGTTTTTGAATAAAGTTTATTTTTCGGGTTTAACTGTCTCAAAATGACATTTCCTACAGGGTTTTTGAAAATTTTTTTTTTCTAAATGGTTCCTCAGATCCTAAAGAAAATTCCCATGGAGAAAATTCCTGGAAAATTTTACGCTTTCCCCCTATTTGAAGCACTTTTTGCATTTTCCTTACCCGTGGAAATATTAAAATTTTATTCATTGCAAAGTGTGATGGAGGCTCAAAAGATTGCATACTTACCGCCGAAGTTTCAAAAAAGACTTTAGTTATCGAGAAAATCATATGCCCAAGAAATGCGGATTTCAGTACAAAAATTCGTCTGATTCACTAGGCGAACAGGAAAAGCAGAAGGTGGATACCAGATTTTCAAATAGTGATATCTCGGAAACTACTGGGAATTTTGGAAGTTTGAAAATTTGGGTTTTTTCGTTAGTTTTTAAAGATTTTTTTTTGAAATATTATTTTGGCGGGAAACTCCTTTTATCATATCCCAAGAAATGTGTGGAGGTCAAGCACTCTGTGCGAGAGAAATAGACCAAAGACTTAAGGCGCGAACGTGAAAACAGTAGTAAAAACCTTACGTAATTAATAGACAGCTTCTCATTAGAAAAACGTAAGTGCATATACAATGTATAGAATCTATATACATATATACTCTATGTCAACTCCCAGTGTCACAAAAAAGTCATTCTATATAAGGTATTTTAGTGAATAATAACGCGTATATGTGTGTATAAGTGCCATTCCCCTCCATTTGCCAGAAGCTATCTATTCTACTGGATGAAAAATAATTTATTTAACAATACTATAAGTAAATTAAATAGTAAATAATAAATAATTTTTACAATAACCATGACAAAAACAAGGTCCTTAACATGTTTCATTTTTTTCTTAACGTTACTCCAGCTTCACACCCTCTCCATTTATTTGAATTGTAATATTTACATCGTTAGTTGCTCTAATATTTTGATCCTCCCGCAAATTCGAATCCTTGGCTTTTTTCGTAAGCCGTTTTTGCTTTGATTCAGCGTAAAAAGCTTCGGTCAGCTCATAAATGTTGCTACTATTCCTACGAAGCACAGCCAGCTCGCCAGTGATGCCATCCCCCGATTTCCCAGAAGCCGTCCCCAATGAATTCGAAACAACATTTTGCGGTGGAGAGTGTTGTTGCTTCTCCAGGTCCCTACGATCAAAGAAACCGCTCGAATAGCGGCCATCGGCGGACCGTGAACGGCGCTTTCTTACCGAATCCGAACAAATGCCGAGGAGATTCTGGAAAGTGTAGGTATCCCACTCAATTTAGTACACAAAAAATATGCAAAATTTTCTTCACCTCCTGCATTTGAAAACGATTACTGAGCTTACGCGTGCATGCCTGTCCCTGTTGTTCTTCCAATTTATTGCTCATCGAAGACACCCAGTCAAGGGTGTGTGCCAACGAAAGCGATGACTGCGACCGTTCAGGGAGACGTGGCGAGAAAAGTGATGTTGTCGAACTGCTAGAACTTCCACCGGCCTCCAGTACGAAAATTCGTGGAAAATCGATAACAAAATCTCGACTTCTTACTAAACCAGTTGGACCATTTTCTCGACTGGCTTGCTGCAACTGGCTTGGAAGTGCCGAGCTGGGACCAACTCTGGTCAAATCATTTCTAGCCATCGCGCCTGCCGCTTCGTATTCAAGTATGCTCTCTTCGCTGCCAATGAACTGTTGGGTTGGTTAAAATATTTTTAAAAATGTTAGGTGTAAGTAATATGTTTGGATGTTCTAAGAAAGGGTAAAAGCCATCAAAGTAATAAGCAATAATATCCATTTAATCCATTTAATCCATTACATAGCATAGCTATTAAATTGCGATTACGCAATCATTGGTAATCATTTAGATTGCATTTTCAAACGAATTATAGTAATTACAAAATCCTTATGTGAGAAATTGCTGATAAGTAATTGATTACGATTACAAGATGGTTATCAAATTGTCAACATGTTTATTTTCGTAGCCAAAAGGGCTGCGGCAAACTCTTTCATTGGACCAGAACAGTTTTGTGGGGTCAAAGATCAGTCACAGAAACGACCTGAACAGCAAATGGGAAGAGAACAGTCTAAATGAATACTGGAGAGCCCATAAGGGTATGCGGCATAAGCTCACAAGTCTCAGGACTATCAGGGCGGAAGCTACACTAAACCCGAGCGGAACAATATCAAAATCTATATTGAACTCTTAACGGGGCACTATAGACTGAAATATTACCTGAAAGAGATGGGAGTGATGAACGAAGATCTCTGTAGACTTTTTAAGTCTGAGCAGAAGACAGAAGAGCTTGGTTTGTGTACATGATCAGCTGCGACGCAGACTCGCGTGTCTAGGGGCAAGAATAACGGGCTCCAAGGAATTAGTCGTTTTCGTCCCGTAGAACTTTTAAGATTCATCAACAGTCTTAAATTGTTCCAAGGGAATACGGACTGCACAAAAGATCTTTAAGATCGTCATGCTCATTAGGGTGTCCCAAAAAAAATTTTTTTTCTGGGCTTAAGCGTTTTTTGAAAGCTAAAGGGGTAAAGTATTTTTCAGAATTTTTTCAGATTTTTTGGAAAACGTTTAGAGGTCCCCCAAAGCCGTTTTTCCCTAGTTAACAGAGCTTTTGGACTTCCTTTAATTGTAAGCATATTTTCATTTACGATGCACTCGTTTTGAGTCTTGCTGCCATCGTGTCAAAAGAAAAATGTTTAATCTTTCCGTCTGTGTCGAAAGAGCAAAAAGTTCGATTGTTCTCGTGGTCTATTTTCAGCGACAATCTCAAATTTTTTCAAAAATTTACTTTAACAGCATAAACAAGGTGTCATAACTTCTTAAGTTACTATAAAACTATGAACAAGTAATGATGCAGTTTGATAGACTGATAGATGAAATTAAAAAAAAAAATTTTTTTTTGGGACACCCTAATGCTCATACACCATTAGTAATACATATAATCATGTTTACTTAGGACGTGAAAATATCGAAAAAAAAAACGGGAAAATATGAATGAGTACCACCGAAATGTACTTTCTGAAAGTAGCTGGTACTGATGCTAAAACAAATCACTTAAAATTGTTCGAAAAGATTAAAAACATCAAAAATTAATGCTCAATAATTGAAATGTTACCTTTTTAAGCCATGTAATTTTAATAAATTTCATCTCGAATATCAGACATTATGGACTCGCATATACATATAAGCCGAAACTTCTGCTTGTGGCTATCGTTTATGCGACTCATTTCAAAATTTTGAAATCTACAGCACTAACATGATTTGAGCTCTGCTGTGGTGAACGTCAGATTGTAATGTCCATGTATGAGTTCGTCTATACACAAATCGTGGTGGAAGTCGGTTTTTTTTGTGTGAATGTATGAACCATATAGAACTATAGCTGCAACCTCGGCCAAAAGCTATTACGTGGTACACCACACTTCTATTACGTGGTTCAACAAACTATAGTGTGACCTATGGCGTGGTTCACCACAGTTGATTTTTTTCACCAAAACATGGTGGCTCGCGCCAAAATTTGGCCGGAGTTGCAGCTATAGCTCTATGTGGTATGAGCTGTGGCCAAATTCAGATTGTGAATGGTGAAAGTCGGTTTATGCAAGCTTCCCTCAACTGGCTTAGTGATTTTTCTCGCAAATGGGTAGTGTCGCTTGTAGCATTGTATGATTTAACTGAAACTTTTAACTATGTGGCAACGCTGCCCTTACTCAAAAGAATAATATTATGAGTGGCATCACAAATAACAGGAACCGATTTGATTTTATTTAAAATTTCCCTTCGGTTTCGTGTTTCGGGCAAAACGGGAAAAAAAGAGCAAATTATGATATTTCTGAAATTTAAAGTGTATTTATCCATTAATGTACGTTCATTAAATGACTAGCAAAAAGCCATGTAGACCTTCAGAGACATATACTTTTACAGTAATACAAAAAAACTGTTTTGCGTTCTTAAAATTTCTTTCAATTTGAAATATCTACAAAGCTTACATTAGCGTTAAGGGGATTGGTTGATGTCATCATTATCATTAATTCTACTTCTCAAATGCATTTTAAAGTACTTCAAGTTACTTCAAGTAGGAGAAATTGAAAAATAAACAGAGATAGATAGAGAGAGAGAGAGAGAGAGAGAGAAAACAGGAAACAATGACAAAAAACACAATCAGAAAAAATGAACATAATTTAAATTTTGTAAATTATATTTTTTTTTAACAATGTTTACAATTATTAGTCTTTAAACTCTTAAGTAGCTTTGCTTGAGCTTAATTTTAAATAAAATAATATAAAAAAGTTTTTTTTTTTTAAATTTTGTTTTAAAAGAATAATAAGGTAAATGATGACAATACGCGGAAGGAAGCATACATAAGAAGACGCTAGGTCCTTAGCCTACACTTACGCCTTATGAATACATATATTTATATACATAGACTTATTGGAATTAAGCTGGGTTGATTACAATGATTTCGAAAGTAAATTTTTAAAAATAAAAAGATTTGTTTTTTAAAGAAAAATTTACAAAAAAGAAAAATATTACGGAAACGAAAAAGAAAAAGAAATCAAGAATCGACGATGAAAAAAGTCATCAGAATTATCGGAAAAGCTTTAGAAAGCTTAAACGTCAGTCACTTGGCGACTGGCCGTCGAAACCTGCATTAATTGTGGTGCCGAATTTCGACGCATTTCCTCGCTGCGAACGCCATTTTGGCTATTTGGCATCAGGGGCTCAACGCTCGAGCGTTCAATTTGGCAGGAGCAAGCACTGAAATTGGATCTACAATTCTTATTACCAAAGTTAATGTGATGGCGATGATTGCTATTGTTAAAATTACAACTATGATTACGACCATGGTAGCGAATATCGCAGTTGGTATTGATGTCGGTCGATGCTGATGCTGATGCTGATTCTGATGCTGCTGCTGGTGCTGGTGCTGCTGCTAATGCTGATGCGGATGCGGATGGGGATGGGGATGCGGATGCTGATGACTGCGATGCGTTTGACGCTAATGGTGGTAATAATGTTTGCGGTGAATGTCCTTGCTGCATGTTTGCCTGCTGTTGCTGTTGCTGGTGCTGATACTGATGCTGTGACTGCGATTGTGATTGTGACGGTGGCGTTGAATGCGGTATAGCGACTACAATAACTGGCACATCATTATCATCAACGGGTGCAATATTTTGCGGAATATGCTGAGGATTCGGTGTCGTGTAAATTTGATCACCCACCACGTAGCCATAGAATTTTAATACATCCAATTTACACATCGGACAAGTGCGGTGCTCGATTAGCCAAGGGTCAATGCAGTTTTTATGGAATTCGTGCCTGCAAGATGGAAATTTGAATTTCATTTCGATATCGACCATCAAAAATTATTTCATAATCCTTTTTATTTTTATTTCAATTTTTTTTTTTTTTATGAATTTAACTCACTTGCACGGCAATACACGTATGCAGTCCGAGGATTTGTATGCCTCAATACAAATGGCGCAACAATCGCTATCGATATCCTTTTCATCGCTACTCTTCCCGGTTTTCGTTGGGATTTTCATTATGGCCTTCTTAGTTACGGAGCATAACTGACGCTGCAAGCGAAAAAACAAGTCATTTTTAGTTAATTAATCAATGAATTATTTTCGAATTTTTTGGTTTTTGTTATATTGAAAATTTTTACCGGAAGCTTATACTCCCTGTACACGAACTTTTGAACTTTTTCACATTTGCAACCAAGCTTCATTACTAATGAATTGAATCATTAGGCAATGTATAAAAAAAAAAAAAAAAAAAACACATTTAAAGATATCTTATTTTAGATTTTTACTATTCGAAAAAAAAAAAATCCCTCACGAAGCCAAACAATTTTTTATGGATTGAAACGTTTAAGCTGTGCTGTTGAAAAATTTTAAATGTAGTACGAGCGGTAGGAATTTTGTGTTACATATTTCAATGGAAGAGAAAAATAATCCCGCACATCTCTTTGTATCCTCTCTAATAATCTACGTCACTGAATTCAACAACTGGTCATGTGTTTGTCGGTATTAAATAGAACGCATGTGAGACGGCGGTTAAATCCAGAGCGACCTTTACCAACAAATGTTTCAGAAAAACATGAATTTTCCAATTTAATTAATATATATATACACATACATACATATGTATATTTATCATATTTAGCAAGTCAAGCAAACCGGCGACCCTCGGGAAAGCAATCTGATCTCGAAACTTCATTTTACAATTCGACGATTTTCGAAGCTCACATGCGATGAGAGCAGTGGTGTAACTATCGGGGATGTTAGGGGTGACAATCTCCCGGGCCCCTAACCCAGGGCGCCCCACGCTCTTGTGTCAACTAATTCGAATCAAATTCGAGCATTCATGAACGGGCCCTCGATACATCTAAATTAGGCATGCCAATCCCGGGATCCCGGGATTTAAATCTGTTAAATCGTTTAGTCGAAGTTAAAATATATGGATATGTTAATCAAACTTTTGTTGAATAGCCAAGAAAACCACAGAGATTAATTCCGGGATCCCGGGATATCCCGGGATTTTGACATCCCTAATCTAAATGTATTCTTATCTATTAATACGCTTTTATATTTAAAAAAAAAAACATTATAATACATGTTGGTCTGTCTCTTTTTTTAATTTGGCATGGATAGAGGGGGGCCCCAAAATAAAAAATTCTCCCGGGCCCCGCAAGGTGAAGTTACGCCGCTGGATGAGAGAGTACGTTGATAAACATGTTTTAAGTAATAATTTAAGTCAAAGTTTAAATCTATCTAAGTTTATGTTAAGTCCAAGCTTAAGCCAAGGTTTGATATTTACATTAAGGGAGCGTTCAAGTAGGTAGGTAGGTAGGTTGAAGTGGCTGCCACTTAGGCCGTTAATCGGCTCATTGTGATACCAAGGAGGTTTTCGTGTGTATATGTGAATGTAGGTCTTTTCATGTAGTGTGCCCCTAACATGCGATTTTTGAAAAACCAGTGCTAGGCTTGGAACATTACACTCCGTTTCGCCTGTGCCGGGGAATCGAACCTCGGACCCTGGGATCAAGAGCATAGCACGCATCCCCTACGCTATCCCAGAGCCACAGCGTTCAAGTAATACGTAACGAAATTTTTGAAGATTTTTAACCCCCCTTTCGCCCATGTAACGCGAATTATCGTTTTTTTTTTTTTTGACAGGCCAGTAAGGCATCGTAACGATTTTCAATACCCGCCGCAAATATCACCCCCTCCCCCCATAATTGCGTTACGTATTACTTGAACGCTCCCAAAGTTAAGTTTAAGATTCAGCCTCAGTTTTAGTTAATAGTTAAAAGTTTAAAGTTTCAGGTTTGAAGTAAAATTAAAGTTTAAGTTTATCTTTATATTTAAGTGTAAGTTTAAGTTTACGTTTAAGTTAAAGTTTAGTTTACGGCTTAACTTAAAATTTGTGTTAAAGTGTAATTTTAAGTTGGTCCTTTATTAAGTAATTTTTTTTTCTTACCGATTGTTGGTCCTTTGTTTGTAAATACCTAAATCTTTGTATGTAGTAAAATATCAGCCATACTAATGAAATCACCATTAGCACTATAAACGATATGGAAACGAATAGTACCGAAGTCCTGTAACGAAGGAAGGATAAAAATTAAACTCATTAAAGAGAGAAGTGATAATAATAAATAAGGCAATAAAAAATATTTAAATTCAGCACCCAAAAGTATGCATTTAATATTCCGAATATTTCGGATAGTGAAAAATCTGGTCATTATTGAAGGTTCTCCCATTTAATGACATCCTGAGGAAGGAGTTTGAAATATGTGCGGATATCTTTAAGGCCTTGATCAAGCTCCGACTATAAAGGCTTAAAATGATATTAATTGGTTATTAAATATTCAAATGCATACATTTGGGTGCCGAATTTAAATATTTTCGGTCGCCCAAATAATAAATAATAAACACAAGTTTAAGATACCTTCTAAGTATAAATAGAATTAGCAGTCATAGATGTCTTTTAGAATAAGGAATCATCCTGATGTACATAGGCGGAAGCGAATTCGCAGAAATACGTATAGAGCAATATAAAAAATAAAGCGATTGAAATAAAAGTCAAAATTCCAAACTATCTTATTATTAACTTCCCAGAGGATGTTAATGTTTTGGGTCTGATTTTGTGAATCGTCAGTTTTTGCATATTTCCACGTTTCGATGCTTGTAGAATTTACATTTAACGTTTTTAATGTGATGTCTGTGTGTGTTGGCGAAAAAAATGTGGAAGAATGGTAAAATTCAAAATTACAAAAATTTGAAAATAAAATACACACGGCTTGTCTGACTTCGCCATTGGTGCATTGACGTCTCACAACATGTTCAAATATTTCTATGAATTTAGAACCCTTTTTTTTACATTTTTTTTTGCATTTTATTCTTCTTAAAATTTAATTTTGAATAACTGATACAAAAAAAAAAAATTGGCTTTGGCGAGAATCGAACCCCGGTCTTCCGGGGCATGCGGCAAATGCTCTACCCATGCGCTACTTCAGCCCGAGCCGTTGCCGTTGCTAGTAACGTACCATATGAAATGTACTTGATTGGCCCCATAATCCCTACTTCTACACTACTTTAAACGCGAGTAGAGATTTTTCAATGACAGCACAGTGTTAAAATCGTCAGTTGAATGCATTGTGGGGGAAATTAATGGCGAGTAGTACTGGGGCATTTACGAGTACTCTTAGACCATACCCTGGAGTACTCCAATCTTCTACAGCGCATAATCTTAAGATGATACTACGCTCATTCGACCGAATTTGACGGAATCATTTGAACAGGAATCAGAAACCTAAAGAACCTGGCTTACCAGCGCGACGTATGAGCAATTTTTTATCAATATTCTGAGGTATGATACAAAGAGAGCAAGATAGCGACACTTCGGGTACCGCTATTTTGTAGCATTCATACTGTTGTTGTTTCCCATGCTAAGTTATAGTTGTGATGTTGCGCTTAACATGCAAAACAACAACAACGAAGCTCTCATTTTGTATTTGTGACATCATCGGACTGAAGTGGCGCTATCTTATTTTCTTGTATCATGATTCTGAGGTACTTATGATCAATTCCGACCTGACAAAATTAACTTTTACATAAAAAATTGTTATCATCGCTTTAGTTACTCATTATGGTTGGTATCGAATCCAAAAACAGTTCTCATGATTTTAAGTTGAATTGATCTAGTAGTTTCAAAATGCCTATGAAAAATTGGGAACAAAAAATTAACTATGGCTACTACTTCTGCTATTACGATTTCTTAAGTTTAATATCATGATTCATGAGAGTGGTTTTTTCTAATTATGATATTTTCGATTTTTTCACATTTCGTGCCATATCAATCCACTCTTTAAATCCCATTTCAAGAATTTCGGCTTGAGGACTAGTATTAGGAATCATCTTCCAAAAAAATATAATAGACTCACCCGACGTATGAGCAACGTTATATAAAAACAAGTAAGGGATGTGTATAGTCAGGAGCCTACAATAAAATACCCGAACTGCAACTGTCAAATAATTTTTAATATAGAATGCTTTGCCTTAGGCCAATATAACGGATTTTGCTTGAATTTCTTTGTAAAACCGACTATTTGAGCCATCACTTTTCCAATTTTCTTTAGTTTGCTAATCGGAAGGACTTAATAACGCTTCAAATTCTAAGATTTCATGGAATATCTTCAAAAATAAAGTCGATTTTCCATTTAGATTTTTGTGACAGACCTTAGTACTGGAGATCCCCTAAAAAATGGCTTCGGGTTTATTACTCGAACTTGTTCATTACTCAGTGCTTGTGAGAACGCAATCAATTCTATATTCATCAATTCGACCAACAAATTACTTTACAAAAAAACTTGTTATCACCAGACTATTAGGTTGGACAGACAAAAACAGTTCTCATGACTTAAGTGAATGATCAGAGAGTTCATGGCTAATCAAATTTGGGAACAATAATACTTTCTACTTATAATTTTTAATGTATATCTATCGAATTGGTTTGTTCTGATTAGATATTTTCAATTTCCACAATCGCATATAACCTCTTTAACCATTCAGATTTCGGCTTAGAAGTATTGGTATTTAAAAAATATAATATCACCGAAGATGACCTGGATATATAATAAAAATGTGTTAAGTTTCGATTACATTATGAAATTTTTCTGCTCTGGGAAGTTAGTTGTACTGGCCAATATGGGTCGATTAATTTATTGCAATGTTTTCAACTTTGCAATCAGAACTCGAAAACTTATTACATAAACGATACATAATTCATTGCAATTGAAAGAACAAAACTAATTAAGATCAATAAGGTTGTGAAGAGTAGTCCAAGTTTTCGGAATCCCATCGCATTGCATCTGTTGACGAATTAATCACTGACCCTTGGTAATCATAGGGTAATCAAATCCAGTCATAAATCTTAATTGAGTATAAAGTTCTCAGTCGGTGGGATTGGCTTGCTTCTAAACCAGGGATCGGCAAAAATACTTTTAATTTTCGATTTTTTGATTATAATCTGTTCCATACTTCATAATTCTTGATTATTAAATTTAAAAAAAAAAAACTAACAAATTGTAAATATAAGAAAAATGATTAAAAAATGATCAGTACACAGAGAAAAAAATCAACCAGAAAACTGGTTAAATCAAAAGGAAAAACATACAAAACGGCTTCAACAAGGAATATTTTTAATTTTAACAATTTTTCTTGTTGAAAAAATTAAAAATTTCACTATTGAATCAACCATACTTCAAGTTGAATTGTAATGATAATTCAAAATGGATTTAAATTTAAATGTTTTGAACCAACCACGGACATGTTGAAATGACAAGATATTTTTTAAAAATTAAAAAAAAATACCTATACAAGAAGAAATGTGAAAAAATTTAATAAACGTTCAAAGCAAATGGCCATAGAGCACAGCACTTGCTGAACATGACCCAAAAATAGCCATCGGATGGACTTCATCCGATTTCGTACTCCTTTTGGTGACTGCTTTCGTAATGCTTAAAAATTCTAAGATGAATACATATCTTATATGTCTATTATAAATCAAATGATGAATTATACCGAACGAAAAGGAATGTAATTAAACATATTCCTTTCAATTCAACCAAAAATGTTTTGACTCAAATTTTCCTTTGATAATTTTTGTTCTGCTCGAAAATCAAAAGGATGAATAACAATGCGCCCTTTTAAAAAAATCATGGTTACGTTCGCTCAGTGTAATCAGAATTCAAAAAATTGTGGATTTTTTTAAATAAAAGTCATGATAGACATTCATATAAAATTTATATAGAAATGATCGGCGACACTAGGAGATTCGATTAAGGCATGTCCGTAGAGTTTTTCGGGTGTCCGTTAAAAAAAAAAATTGTTAATGTAATCCGTAATTAGTCATGATAATATTGCTGAAAATATTATTACTGCCGATCCCTGTTCTAAACACCATAAATAATCTCAATTTTTCTGTATCGTTCTAAATTGTTCAGCCCGCCTTAATCACATGTTAATCACATTTTACTCTTATGCTTTGACAATCGTTCCAATGTAATTGCTTTAGAATTGACAAGAGCTTATATTTCAGTTCGTCATTGCTTAAGCGTTATTTGACTTAACTTATAGAATCAGTTGATTTGATCTCTTTTGTTCCATTTCGACACGTGTGTTGTGGACGAAATTCTTCAAGAAAATCGATTTAAGCTATGCTGACGAAAAAAAAAAACAAAGTAATAATAGCTTCGAAAATTCATTCCAATGTGAAGCCACATGGAAATGGCGCAAATTTATATAGGTAGGTAGGTTGAAGTGGCTGCCACTTAGGCCGTTAATCGGCCCATTGTGATACCAAGGAGGTTTTCTTGTGTTTGTGTGAGTGTATGTCTTTTTTATGTAGTGTGCCCCTAACATGCGATTTTTGAAAAACCAGTGCTAGGCTTGGAACATTACACTCCGTTTCGCCTGTGCCGGGAATCGAACCTCGGACCCTGGGATCAAGAGCATAGCACACATCCCCTACGCTATCCCAGAGCCACAAATTTATATAAGAAATAAATTAAAATTAAATACTTAATCAAAGTTTTCAGATTGGTGCGATAAAATACCCTGCAGTAATGAAGAGGCCAATTTGCCAAACAGGAGTACTCTGAGGTTACTGGAAATATGACTAGTCAAAATGTACAGTATTCTATGTATCTACGGAGATCAACGGGGGTGAGTTTCAGGATTTCCTTTCGCTTTGTGCTTTGATTTCGAAGTAGAAAAAAATTGTTATTGTCTACTTTAAGTTCGCATTCGGATCGTTGCCCCACCGAAAGGTAGTTAGCTGGACGGTTAAGACTATCGCTGTGCGACCTCGTGGGTTGGGGTTTGATCCCTGGCTCGGGTGAGAACAATTTTTTTTTTTAATTACCAAGTTTCTTTTATGCTTATATTTTAATTTATTTTATTTAATAGTTAATTTTGAAATAAAAAAAATTTTCGCTAAATTTTTAATAATTTTTTCTTCATATATAAGTTGTTTGAATTTTCAAACTCCTTAGCACCTCAAAGGCACTGATGAGTCGCGAGTGGTGAAGTGACGAAACATGGCTATGTCTGCCCCTAGGCGGGGGTGCAAAAGCGGTTAAGCTCGAATAATTTCTGAAATCATAGGAATATGTTTGGTACCGCAATCAAAAATAGATCTTTTGATCTTTTTGCCATATACATTCATATTTTATATTTTTTTTTTAATATGTATTTATTTTTCAATTAATAAATTTTTGTAGTAAAAATTCTATTCGTGCGTTCCACAAAAACTTCAGCAACCAAAAACTCAAATTAGCATTTTGATCAATACATTAAATTTGCTTGTTTAGCGTAATGGTTAGGACACGGACTTACCAACCCCCAGAGGTCAGCGGTTCGAGGCTCGGCCGAGGCGAGAAAATTAAAAAAGAAGTGAAAAGGAAAAGATTTAAAAAAACAAAAAAGAAAAAAAAATACAAAACAAAGAGGAAAAAATATTTTTTTTTTTTTGCATAAATTGTGCAAAAATACAAATTGACGAAAAATTAACCCAACTGTATATACTCCAGGTCTAGTTCATATGAGCCAAAAACTGTGACTAGTTATTTTCCAATGACAGCTCAACGTTAAAAAAGACAGTTCAAAGCATTGGTTGGCAAATTAAGAGGGAGTAGTCCTGGTATTTTTGCGACTAGTCGGGGAGTAGTTGGAGAGTAGTTGGAATTACTGCAGGGTAGATATTGTAATTTAACAAAAAAATCTCCTAACGTAAAGTTTGGCGAAGCCATGCCATTAGACGTCTTTCTTTTAAAAGATTTTTTTTTCATTTGATTCGAAGATGTTCATTGATGATAAGTGGCGTAATGAGGGAAGCAAAAAACTTGAAATTAAACCATTCAATTGAAGCGTCTTGAATGGAGAATAACATTAAAGAACTACCAATTGTTCTTTCTGTCCGATTACATGTGTCTTAACAAGGCCGCTGCGGCGTGGGGATGTAGCTCAGTGGTAGAGCGCTCGCTTCGCATGTGAGAAGTCCCGGGTTCAACCCCCGGCATCTCCAATTGTTGTTTTTAATATTTTTTTTTTTTTTTTTTAATAGAAATAGAATATACATTTCGATTTTTTTTCTGAAAATTTTCAGGTAGACGAATTTGTGTTTTTTTTTTTGTAATTGAATTATTTTGGCTCGTCGCGAGTCGTCGCGCTGAATTGTCTGATAAATGTGCCTTATTTTTGCTTCTTTTATTACTTAAAACAATATTTGTAGATGAGTGAAAATGGGAAGACTTATCTTATCTTCTTGTGAAGACAATGTTTAGAACAAATCGAAGGTTCCGCGATTTATTGCCGATGTTTAAAAATAAAAATGCAAACGCAAATACACATTGTAAGAATTCTTAAGATAAAATCGAACGGCGCTGTCACAAGTGTTTGTTTTTGGTTTTCGCACTTTTTATGTGCTAAATTCTTATTTATTTGTTCATTCATTTATTTGTTCCTTTCTTTTCTCCTATTGATAATGAATGATTTTAGAGCGATTAAGATTTGTTTACTCCAGAAGTCATATGCTTCGGTCATCCGCACTTTCCGCCGGCAAAATTTATTACGATTTGATTAGTGAAAATGTCTGCTCTCTCTCTCTTTCTTCTCTCGCTCAGTCTGTGTTTCGGGGATACCTGGCGATATTCCCGGAAGCTTATAATCTTTTTGTGATGGCTGTGAAACTGGGTTACTGATAATATTTTATTTAAATATCTCATGCGGATCGTTTAAGGCGAATTTGTTAGGTAAATGCTTGGGAATTATTTGAATTGCGACAGTGAGTCAGTGAACCCCTCTTTGAGGTTATTTATGATAATTATGAGCTGAAGAAAACGTTTCCGTTTTACGACATAAGAATGTTTTCTTCATAAATCTGATTATATGAAGCAACAGTTATGTCTGACAACGCCTAGGAATTTTTAAGTACGTACTCCGTCCATAAGGGAAGGCCCGCTTATCTAGGGTAAATTCTTTTGTGTGAATAATCATTAAATTTTGAAGTTATCCGGCCATCTTTTGATTTATCATTGCTAGACTTTAAACTCTAAACAAATAATACCTACAAAAAAAAAAAAAAATAATAATAATAAAAACAAATAATTTATAATGAGATAATCATGAGATGGATTGTTTAAAAACGAATTTGAGCTCAATGTGATAGCGCTATTTCCGAGAAACAATCATAGAGCTTTCAAATCGAGAGTCATTCAAGAAACATGATCTTTTATTTCTTTATCATTTTTCTTTCAGCTCAAGTTGCAAAATTTCGAATTCTTGGGAAAAATTTTCCTTTTGTAAATAACGGGAAGTGTCCACTTCAATAAACAAATTTTTGGAGACGTTTTCATATATTTCTTTTGGACGTTGCGACCTGCAGAATCGGTAAAATAATGCGCGAATAAACTCTCCGGGCAACAAAAAGTCTCAGCTGTCTGGAAATTAGAGCTGCACGACTATCGATAGTGTGAGCATTAATAGTTTCGATGGCTTTTGAAACACTTTGAAAAACTTTTCCTCTCATATAAATATGCAACATTTTTCTTACCGCCAACTATTCGCGTCTAGACTTTTTTTAATACCTATAAATTTTGCAGACTGGCGTGTGGGGTGGAGTCTAACGTACCCGTATTTCTTACAAGATTAAATAGCTTTCAAGTAAAAAAAAAAAAGGCGTTAAAATAGGATCATAGTTTCGGATTTTGCAAGCGTAGGGACGATTTTCCGTAAAGTGCGCATCTGTCAGACTATCAGACGTCTGAACTGATTGTTGTCTGTCGTCATTGACTTAAATTATCGAAAATACTTTTTAAATTAAGTTAATTACCTATTCAAACTGTTTATCGGTCTCGAGCCGCTTCTCCCTTTTATTATGGAACAATAAACATCGTTTCCTTGGTCAAGTTTTAGTGCCATATCTAAGCCAATAGTATGATAAGTTATCACAGCACTTATGTTACCTGTTGGAAAGTAAAAAAGAGAAAAAAGGACATTTTAAGAATTGATTTACAAAGTTAAGGTCTCTCTATTCTCACTCCAACTCGATTTCTCTCTTTCTCTGTCTCTATTTTTCTTTCTCTTTCTCTCTCTCTTTGTCTCTCTTTCTCTATCTCTTTTTTTCTCTCTAGTTTTCCCTCCCTTTCTGTCTCTCTCTTTCCCTCTCGCGCACTCTTTTACTCTATCTTTCTCTTTCTTCTCTAAATTTATCTCTTTCTCTTTTCTTTTCTCTTTTCTCTCTTTCTCTCTCTTTCTCTCTCTTTCTTCTTCTCTCTCTTTTCTCTCTCTTCTCTCTTCTCTTTTTCTCTCTCTTTCTCTCTCTCTCTTTCTCTCTCTTCTCTCTTCTCTCTCTCTTTTCTCTCTCCTTTCTCTCCTTCTCTTCTCTCTCTTTCTTCTTCTCTCTCTTCTCTCTTTCTTCTCTCTCTCTTCTCTCTATCTCTCTCTCTCATTATTCATATTTACTCTTTTAACTCTACCTCATTTCTCTCTCTTATTCTCTCTTTCTCTCATTATCGATTTCTCTCTATTTCCCTCATCTCCCTTTCTCTCTCTCTTCTTTCTCTTCTACTCTCTCTATCTCGTCTCTCATATCTCATCATCCTCTTTTCTCTCCTTACCTCTCTCCCTATTCTCGCATCATCTCTATCATCTCTCTATCTCTCTTGCTCAATTGTGCACTAATTTCCCTATTAACTCTACGCCATCTTCCTTCCCTACTGCCTTCTCCTCATCAAATCCTGGTATCACCGTATTGTATAATTATGAACCATAGGTGTACTACCATTGCAACGCTCCTTCTCGTTGAAACGGTTTTGAAATATTCCCGAACGGTAAACAGCGCTCCAAATCGGGTCGAACTAGCGCAATCCAGTCGACACCTTTTTCAGGAGTGGCCTTACCACCCGTGCCCATGATATTCGGCGAGCATGCATAATCATCGTCGAAGTCATCAGCCTTGCTAATGTGCACTAATTTCCCATGAACCGACGCCTCGTTGCCTTCGCCATAGCGTGCCTTCTCCTCATCGAAATCGACATGGGTATCACCGTAGCTATAATTAAGGAACGCATAGGTGTACGTGTCCATTGCGATACGCTCCTCGGACATCGTTGCAAACGGTTGGGAAATATTCGCCGAACGGAAATAGCGCTCCAAATCGGGATTCGAAATTGACATTGCCGCCACGAACGTTGTGGTCGTCGTTTGCGACGTCAGCCGCAGGCCGCTGAGCAACAGAGCCCAACAGGCTACCAGCAGCAGCTTTTTGGAACACATATTCGAATTCAAATTGGGATTGCTCCGCTGTATCTGTATCTGTATCTGCTACTGCTTCTGGTGCTTCGTACTCCTTTCGATTTTTTTCGTTTCTATTTTCTTAAATTTTTTCCTCTACACTATTTTCTATTTACTCGACTAACTCGTTATTTTTCTTTTTGCTTTTGTTTTTTGTTTTTACTTTTATTTGTTTTTACTTCAAGTAAATTTCGTATTCGCTTTTAAATTGAGTTTACTTGGGAAGGGAAATTTTTTTGGGAACTATTCTTTACGCTTTAGATTTTCCTTTTAATTTTAAAGCTCTCAGCCACTCCTCAGTCGGGTCTCGTGTTTGCTGCTTTTTGTTGACTTTTGTCTTGTCATTTGATTCTTGTTGTGTTTTCTTTCTTCCCTTGTTTGTTTTGCTCTATTTATATATATTTGTTTATGTTGTTGTTGGTGTTGATTTCTTTTGCGTTTTTAATTGCTATAACTTTTATTCGTTTTATTGAGCCCTTTTCGCAAGGGTACAAAGAAATCTCTCCTCAAATAATAGATTCAACACTTTCCAGCGGAGGGTTCTTCTTTAATTCAGCGCCTTTCTATCTTCAAAGTCGTTGGTCTTCTGAAACGTAAACGTAGAAAAGAAAAAAACATTTCTAAATTAATTGAACTCTGCTTTGACATTTTATGGTTTTAATTTTTCAAGCGATAAGATTACGTTGCCGTTTTTTCTCGCACTCTATCTCTGTCTCTCTATCTGTGTCTTTCGGCTACCATTTACTCTTTTAATATCAGTTCAATAAAGTTTACTTTGGCTGAAGCCATAATTTTGCTTCTGCAAATTTTGCTTTGAATTTTGAAATTTGAACATTTACGACGACAAGCCCCTATCGATTGGGTACTTTGAAAAAATGATCAAAGAACAATTTATAATTCAAGAACACCGAATTTTCGGTCGGTCAAAGTTTCGTAGTTGAGAACGAAAGACCTGTTTTTTTCCTATTGTGTTTTGCGTTTTAATAAGACTCTGAACATGTTTCAGCTTAATTTTTAATAACTGTTCAGATTCAAATACCTACATACATCTGAATTAGATGAATCTCTGCACCGGTGGCATTTGGTTGCCTTCGATTGTTCGAAAAAGTAAGATAGAAATATACAACATTTGCATGCTTCGGGCTCTACCTCTCTCTTTCAGTCTCTATATATACATATGTATCTCCATCTCTCTCTGTATCTCTACTCCTCTCTCTACTCTCTCTCTCTACTCTACTCTCTACTCTACTCTCTACTCCTACTTCTACTCCTACTCTCTACTCCTACTCTCTACTCCTACTCTCTACTCCTACTCTCTACTCCTACTCTCTACTCCTACTCTCTACTCCTACTCTCTACTCCTAGCTCTCTACTCCTACTCTCTACTCCTACTCTCTACTCCTACTCTCTTCTACTCCTACTCTCTACTCCTACTCTCTACTCCTACTCTCTACTCCTACTCTCTACTCCTACTCTCTACTCCTACTCTCTACTCCTACTCTCTACTCCTACTCTCTACTCCTACTCTCTACTCCTACTCCTACCCTCTACTCTCTACTCTGTACTCTCTACTCCTACTCCTACTCCTACTCTCTACTCTCCTACTCTCACTCTACTCTCACTACTCTTCTCTCTCTTCCTCTCTTCCTCAATACTCTCTCTTCCTTGCTACTCTCTCTCCCTCTCCCTATGACCCTCTCTCTCTCTCTCTCTCTACCTCTACATCTATTTCTCTTCCTCTCACTCTCTCTACCTCTACATCTTCTCTCCTCCACTCTCTCTCTCTCTTCTCTCTACTTTCTCTCACTCTCTACTTCCAACTGACTCTTTCCCTATACTCTCTCTCCACTCTCACCATTACTCTCTCTCTACTCTCTCTATATACTTTTTCTCTCTCTACTATCTCCCTCTCTTTCTCTACTAGCTTGAATGGAAGTGCTACCAACAGGATCATCAATAAAGCCTAGAACTCTAAAAATACAAAAATTTTCATTAAAAACTCCATAAAAAGATTACAAAAAACAATTTTTTTTTAATCGAAAATATATATTTTTGTTTTCGTTCGACCTTTAGGGTTATTTTAACCCATCCCTAGAGTTCGATTTAACCCTTCAAAGGTCATTTTATCGAGTCCAAACCGCCAAAAAATAACGGCAGCGACAAGAAATCATGTAAATGTAATCGTCAGGGCTCGGATATATATGCATTTATAAATTTAAAGCATACTTTATGGGGGAAAAACTTTTCTTACCAATATTTTGCGAATAGGTCTTGTGAATTTGAACTTCAAACGGCTTTTCTACCTTCATAAAAATTATTATTGAAGTTAAAAATCTATTTGAATTTCAACTTTATGTGAGTTGAACAAAATTTTTACTCCATAAAGTATGCTTTAAATTTATAAATGCATATATATCCGAGCCCTGGTAATCATGCACTGTGCATTACTCGAACATTTTGATTCCTTTCCGTTAGGGACCGTCCATATATTACGTTAGCATGTTTTTGACCATTTAAGACACACTCCTCCCCCTTATCATCAATCGTCATCGTCCAGAAACCGACCCATTTTCGAATTTTTTTTTTTTGTGGAACTACATACCTTCTCAATTCCCTAACTTAACTGATGAAATGCCTTATTATGCCCTATTATTACCGCCAATCGACTTCCATTCTATTCCCCATTTACTTCGAATCAACGTCGTTCAGACGTAGTTTTGCCCTATTTAGGTTAGGTCAAGAAAATATTCTACCTAAAATAGGTAAGAATTTACGAATTGTCAACCAATTTTGCTATATGGGTGGGTAGGTAGAGATATGGTAGAGGTAAGTAGAAGTGGCAGCTCATGCTCAGACTCGAATACCCCTATGGAAACGATTTCCTTATGAACTTTGCTATGTGCGATAGTTTCAAATCTGTGAGCTTAGTAAGGCTAGAGAAGGAAGGTGACCCAAGTAGGGAGAGTCTACTTCTCGCGAGTGCAGGGCATTGGCCCATGAGGTGAATGACCGTTTCCTCCTATTCCTCGGAGCCGCAGAAACGGCAAAAATCGTTGTGTGGAATCCCAAGTCTTGCCGCATGTCTTGCTATTTGGGTGAATCTCACACAAAATCCATCGAATGTTTATAAAGTACTAAAATCCGACAACAAATTCAAAACTAATGGAAACCCTCCAAATAAGCACACTTCCCAGGTAAAATATTGAATTTATCGCTTACGTTCTCTTCACGAGCAGGTCTCGATATGGTTGGTAGGCATGATTCGATTCAGTGAATCAAACTGAACTGAAATTTTCTTTCGTTATGTGTAAGACATTAGTTTCATATCTCGAATTGTCTCCACTTTTGAAATTTGAAGATATCTCTCTATTCTAATATCGCTGCAGAAGGGTTAACATTTTTCTTTACTATTCTGTGACAAAACATGTGGACAAGTTTTCATTCTTACTTACAGTTCGCGACCAAACAAAACTGGTTCTAGCCTATTTATCCTGTGTGGTGTGTGTTTGGTTTCATTTTATTTAAATACCGCCGCAGATAGCGCCGCAGCAGTCTGTTTCTGTTTCTGTTTCTGTCTATTTCTGTTTTTGTTTCTCTAAAAGAAAAACAATGCAGAAGCTTCGGAAAACTTATTTAACAGAAATAGAAGCATTTATCTTATCTAGTGCTCTCGGCCAATAAACAAATGCCCAACTGTGCCTGCAACGAACATTTTCAATGATATTGAGTTAAGTCTTAAGTCGCAAACGCTAGGGCAATAACCCGCGGCATTCCTCTTGACCAACAAATAATAAATTGCAAAGGGTGTTATCAAGCAAAAACCAAAAAATAAAAGGAAAAGAAAATTAAGATGAAGATGAAAAAGCAAAAGGAAAAGGAAAAAACAACAAACAGGAGAAAAAGCAAATGCATTCAAACGAGTTACGAGCATGGCTCAATTAATTCAAATTTTTATTTAACGAGAGCACAAACGAAGCGAAAAGTGATCGTCATGCAGCGAAATTAAAAAAAAAAAAAACAACAAAAAAAAATAAAACGTTAAGGATTTTTTAAATTCTTTTTATACCAGCATAAAGAGGCGGAAAAAAATTAGAAAAAAACAGAAGAAGAAGCAGAGGGAATAGTGTCGGCCAAGCCCACTTATTCAAGGCGGCATTAAAAGTGGCGTATGCAAAAACGTGTTATGCCGTCGTGAGCGGCATTTTTATGAAGTTAAGCCTTTTTAAGGCTTTAAAGTGAGACTTTTGCACACCATTTTTTTGGTTTGTTTTTTTGTTGCTTAATTTTCTCCGAAGGCTCCGTTTGCTAAGACGAATTTAAAGACTTCTTCAATTATGTAGAAGAACGAATGTTTATGTTCATGCTTGTGTACATATTTATGAAGACCTCGGACGGACACTTCATTTGCGTGGGCTGTGGTGCATTACGCGGTTCTACCTATAAATGGAGTTGAAATATTATCCTCGACTAAGGCTTGGCAGTCGTAAAAAACGAGCAAAAAAAAATTAATTTCTTTCTTCTGGCCAAGTAACGCGATTTTTCGCGTGGGTGAATTGCAAGGCGTTTTTAGTTTCGAAAAAGGTTTCGAAAACTAGTTCGAAATTTCCTCTATCAATGGCTGCTGGCTAGTGTACTAAGTAGTTCGGCTAGTGTACTAAGAAAATCGCCGTTACAAGCTTTCCAGCTAAGAACTTTGCTCATTGCAATCGGGCTGCAGTCTTCGTCTCTTTTCCTTTCGAAGTTTGTCTGATGCGTTACTAAATTTCTTGAAACATCACAAATTTTTAGTAGGTTTGTCTCAAATCATTTGGTCCGAACAACTACCATTCAAAACATTGTTTCGAGAACAAAATTCGTCAAAAAAAAAGTATCAAAGGGTCTCATTTATGTATGTACAATCGGCTCTCGTTGATTCAAACCTGCGATAATTCGAAACTCTCTCTCTATAATTCAAAGTGATCACGAGTTCCCTACAAAATCTCTTTATATATACAGTCGACTCTCGTTAATTCGAAACTCGAGGGACTCTTAAAATATAACGAATTATCGAGTTTTTCAATTAACGAGAGTCGACTGTATATACCTATAGATTTGATAATCCAAACATTCGATAGTTCGTAATATTGTTAGAGTAAGAGAGTAAGACGGCGTCTGTGCCGTAGTTGGCTTAGTTGCCAATTTTCGAAGTGAGAGGCCCTGGGTTCGACTCCCTGCTCAGGTCGTGGATGTTGTTTAGTTTTTCTGTTTTACTCTTTGGTCTACCATTTCGTTACCATTCGTGGTATGAAAAAGGGGCCAATGAGGCCTAAGTGTGTCAACCTCTTGGTGGCAGACACATTAACCTAACCTAACCTAAGCTCCCCTAACCTAACCTAACCTAACCTAACCTAACCTAACCTAACCTAACCTAACCTAACCTAACTAACCTAACCTAACCTAACCTAACTAACCTAACCTAACCTACCTAACCTAACCTAACCTAACCTAACCTAACCTAACCTAACCTAACCTAACCTAACCTAACCTAACCTAACCTAACCTAACCTAACCTAACCTAACCTAACCTAACCTAACATCACCTAACCTGACCTAACTTAACCTAACATGCTTTCCAGACGTACAACGAAATCTCGAGATTTCAGAAAATTTTGGAACAAATTTGACATTTGAAATCCAGGCGATTTCAATTTTGTTCTGAAATCCCGAGATTTCGTTGTACGTCTGGAAAGCATATAAGAGTTAGTTATGCGATTAGTCGCAGGAGACAGTTTTACTAGTACGGAAGTAGTGAAATTTATTTCTGAGCTATTTCGGTTCAAAAGTGGGAAACTCTGATTGCCACAGCTCAAAGATTCCATTTGAAATTACCATGTTTGGTTGGCCTGAATGGACTTTTTTGCAACCTATTTTCCCATGACCTTCTAAAAAATAAAGTACAAATGTTTCTTAGCAAATTTTGGAAAAAAGCGACATGCTTTCATTCAATATATAATGGTGTTCTCTCCTCTCTCTCTCTCTCTCTCTCTCTCTCTCTCTCTCTCTCTCTCTCTCTCTCTCTCGCTCTCTCCTTGCGCTGTCTGCTTAAAAGAGATTACGTCGTATTATCATAAATGTGGAAATGTGTGAAAATAAAATAAACAAATCTATTCATTTAGTTTAGTACACACGCCTACTTAAGACGCTCCAAAGAGCATTGACACTCAAATCTTAAAAAAAAAATTAAAAAACGAAAAACCCGAAAAATTCCAATAAAAATGTTGTTTACCCTCACTTGAGTGAGACATCGAGAGAAGGAGAGCAACCGAAAAATGAAAATGGATTTGTTTTCGTTTTCGAAAATGTTCTATTTTTTAGCCGCAAACCCAATTTTCTTGGACACCCGCCAGCATTGTTTTTGGGATTTTCTTGATTGTTCGTCACCGGATTTTCTACAAAAAAAAAAAGAAAAAAAAAATTGTTTGCGCTCCCGACATGCGTTGCATGGAGAGGAAAATCCATTGACTTGTGAGTGAAGAAAGAAAATAATTTTTTTTGGTTTTTTTTTTTGTCAATCTAAAATTTTGGAAATTTTGATGAAAGTGTAAGCAACTTTTTTCGGGAAAATCCACAGTACTTTTCATTACAGCCCAAAGAAAAGAAAACAAAGGACAGCTCTCGGCTCTTTTTTGAATTCTTTTCGTTTTGTTTTTTATTTAGGTTTTTTGTTTTTTGTTATTTATTTTTTATTGCTAAATTTCGTTGCTATCATTTCATTGCAAATGCTTTAAAAACATTCGCCCGAATTTGTGTGTGAAACGTGTTTGACAGCCCAAGTCCGAGCCCCAGCGAAGTATACCCTTACGCAAATCAACGCGCGCACACAAGAAATGCCTTCCAATCATCAAAGCTGCTCAAATGCGGCCAAACTCGTTATTCGGAACGTCCTAATTGGCAGAATTGATCATTCAAACGCGTTTGCTTCAAATCTTTCTGGAATCGTTCTTTCAATTATTACCGTTTTCCTTACGATTGAACGATTCGATTTTACGAATTGATTTTAGGACTTCAATATCTTAGTGCCTTCAGTGGCAGCGAGTAGGTTGAGAGATGGTCAGGTGGTCAATGGGGTAATCCCTTCGCAATAATAATGTTCATTTCTCCAAATCTCGAGACCATGGACCATGCCCTCATAGATCGTTTATTCGTTGAGTTTCGACAATAGGAACTAAGCAAACTAATGGGAACTTTACGAATACAGGAACGTAACAGAGATCTGACAAGCACCGAAGAACTTAAAGTCGATGGGGGCGATGAATTCGGACCACATTCACTGAACCATTTTCCGCCAATACAGCTAGCAGACATATCGCACACCCTCTTCTAAGGAGACACAACTCAAAGTTTCTCATTTTTCAGAAAACGCAAAAAACCAAAATGCGTCGCCGTGTCCATCAAAGCAAGAAGAAGGGCATTGACGGGGTTTTTCGGCTTTTTATAATAACAAAATCGGAATAGAATTTTCCGTGCAGGTAGAGAGGTGAACTATGATCAAGTTCCATATGTTAACTCAAAATTGACGATTTTTGAGTTGTGTCATTTTAGAAGAGGGTATGCGATATGTATGTATCTCTGTCTAAAAATGTGTCAAAATAGGTTAAGGCGGGCATTTCGGGCGGCATGACATCTTCTTTCGTATCTATGAGATTCAGCCTCCACAGTACTTAGCAGCGAACTCCGTAGGGCTGTCAAACTATTGACAGTTTGGACTATCGATTGGTGGCGATAGTGTTAAGCAAAACTATCGACAGCGATTCGATATTATCGACTAGAAGAAAATCGTTTTTTAACAGCGTCTTAAGATTTTTATTTTCCGAAAAATTGCATAAATTTGGTAATCTCACTTACAATACGCGATATATCGATAGTCAGAATACTATCGAAAAAGTAGTGAAAAACCAAAACATTCGATATTCATGTCGATACTATCGATCAACTGCCAGCCCTATATTTCCGTCACTGTAATTTGATACCTACAATAAGATATTCTTTTTTACATAGCAAATTAAACTTGGAAGCAGAAACATATCCCTTGATTTAGGATAGCATAGCTGCTCGTTTTATTTGATTGGAAATCCTTACAGCTCATTAAGACACTTCTCGTTGACGATATACATAATACATACATACATACATACATACTAACATACATATCCCGAAGATAATTTCATTATTCATTTTGAAATTCCCTCAAATGATCTCTTGCCCTACAAGGCAGAAAAGCCAATGAACTTTGTATGCGAAAAGGTTTTTTCACACTAACTTGTTTCACCGTTCGTATAGCATGGGTCAATAATCTCTTAAAGCAACAACGAGGCGACTTTATTCGTAATTTTCATATCCTTGTCAGTCCTGAAGATTAGAGACGCTCAGTTGAGGTCTTTGAACCAAATCAAATGAGCTGCACAATTTCATTTCGAAAAGATGCCATCGTGCCCGTTTATTATTTTTTTTTTTTTGTATTTATATGTGTATATTTTCTTTTTTGCCAGCGCTCTTCAAAAGTCCTTCATTGAATTGGAATGGAAGGAGCATTGACTTTAAGAATAAAGATGAATTCAATTCGTCCCATGATTAATCGTTTCATTGAGTTATGAAAAAACAAAATGAAGTTTGTGCGATATCCCAAAAGAAAGCTTTCATTGAGAGGCAGAGACTAAAGAGATTTCATTTCACCAATCATGTATGTACAGGATTATTTGGTGTGTGTGTGTGTGTGTGTTCACCTTGACCTCCATCGCGTCAATGTCCACGCGAACGCATGAAGCCTACAAAGTTGCGCGGTCCGCCCACTCGCAAAACGTCGAGGCATACAATAGATGCATGCATGCATGCGTCATATGTATGGCTAAGTATATGTATGTTGATATGTACGCATGTGGACATGCGGGTACGTATGATTGCTGGTATGCACGTAAAGCTGTCAGATTACTCTTTTTTTTTATGCAAAAGTTGCTTTCAATAAATTCAAAACAAAAAAAAAGTCTTGCTTCAAGTCTTTCTGGTAAGAAATCTATTCATCTGAGATTGTGCTATAAATAGCAACATAAGTGGTCCATGTGGGTGGTGGGCGCAAAGGCCAAGTAGAAATTTGATTAATCGTTGGCACGCAAATCTCTGAGTGCACGGTTCGGGGAAAATGCCAATTATTACAAGTTTTTTTTTTTTTTTTTTTGTGTTTTCAAATGGGCAACAAATTTTACTTTAAAGCACATTAATCGTTTATTATTTTGTGCTATAGAGGAGAGAAAATCTACGCATACTTCGAAATGGTTTGTTTCAATTCATTGGAAGTCTCGGGAGTTTAGCCGGCCGTACTGCACGTAGTAATGACCCGCAGTTATTTGTCGTAGATAGTAAAGCAAAAGGGTAATTCCAAAGGCGTACTGCTTATGCATTCCGGAATGCATTATTTTTAACACGGCAATGTCCTAGCGAATGTAATGCATGTGCCCATTTGCATTCCCAGTTGTACGAGACGTAATCGAAAAGACTTGATTTTCGAATGCATTACTATTTTCATTCTTAAGGGTATGGTTTTAAAAAATTTTTGGGTTGTTTTTTTTTTTTTTTTTTTTTTCTGAATGTACAACATTTCAAGAGTATTGTGTAAAAATTCCAAGTAAATCGTACTAAAACTAAAGGAGATACAGCGATTCAAGTGAGTGGACCTTAGTGTAAAAAGTGTAGAAAAAAAAATTTCAAATCGATTTTGTGGAAAACGATTTTTTTGAAGTCCGTGAACACGATGCTGCAAAATCTACTTGACCGATCGTTTTAAAATTTTTTTCAACTATTATATACATAAATCAACCAGGTATCGCCGTGTCCCTTTTTTTATTTTTTATTTTTTTTCCTATTTTAAAATAATAAAGTAACCTCAATTTTTAAGCGAAAATCGCGTTTTTGACTTCAAAACGCTACCAAAAAAAAAAAAAAATTATTAAAAAAAATAGGGCCACGGCGATACCTCGGGATACAAATTACCTTTTAAAAACATGTTTCCTTTTTTTTCAGATGAACCGCTAACCTCTAATCATGTTCACGGCAAACCAACTTTTTTTCGAGGAGCCTCCGGAGAATCGATACCACGTATTTATCTATCGATAATTTCAATTTTTTTTTCCCCCAAATACACTTAATAAGCATAACTACAACATGTATATGAAGAAAATAAACCAACATTATTCATGTCTCCAAAAAAAAATCATGAAACATGCCTTTTTTTCGGGTTTAAAACCATACCATGCCCTTAAGTAAAGTTTTGCTTTCGCAGTGAATACATTCGGGTACACCTTTACCTTTTGGACTACCTCTCCATGCAAATTTCATCTATGAAAAAATGCATTACTTTTGGTAATGCACTACCGCTGGGAAGCGTTAAGCAACTTTGTGAGAAATATGAAGAGCCATGCAACCGCGTCGAAAGATCACTTAAAGACTGACAACATAAGTAAGGCCGGCATTAGCAAAAGCCCCCTTCCAAACGTTCGTCACATTCGTCACATTCGTCACGTCAAGTCACTTTTGGGCGAGATTGCTCACGCTTCCCACAAGGTTCAGTGAAATTTAATGAAAAAAAAAACTTTTTTCAAATATTTTTTGTCAAAAATAAGAATACGATTTTTTCGTATTGTTATTTTTATTATTATTATTCAAAACGGTACTGTGTGGAATGTGTACGAAAGAAAATGAAAAACAAAAAAACATATTTACAAAATCTTTATATAGAAAATTTATATTATCAATGGATTAGCATAGAAAAAATGTTTATTTTAAAGTCTGTCGTCAGTTTTCTGATGTCTGATGTCTGTTGTCTGTTGTCAGTCTGCGAGAGCGCAATCGGCGACTTGGAACCATCGTAATGACATTTCGTCTATGAGCCGACTACTCATTATTCTGCGCCAGTAATCGAAGAGAACATGACTGGAAATTCTAATCATGACTACAAGAAGCTCTTCTTCAGCTAAAAGATTTATTTATATATTGCGTTTTTCTTATCTTTCGTTTTCAATTATTTAATAATTTATTTTGTTGTTGTTTTTTTTTCTTGTTTCCTTCGTACCCTTCTTCCGCTATTAGCATCAATTTAATTGATTATTTATTCATTTAATTTGCGTAGTTTTTATTAAAAAAAAACAAAACAAATAAAAAAAAGAGAATAAAAATAAAAAAAAAAGCAAACACGTGCCAAATTCTTTGCTTTTTTGTTTTATATTTTATAAATTTTAAGCATTATAATTGAACCAAAAGCAATTTCTTATGTCTGATGTTTTATGGGTTATTCATATGGTAAGTCTTTAACCGCTTCTATTAGATAAATAAGAAAGCAATTTTTCTATAAGGAAGGAATATTTGATTGAATTCGATCTCGAGTAGGTATCTACTAGAGTTGCAACGGATACTATATCCTATTTCACTCAATATTCTCAAAATCACTCAAAAACATCGGCCCTGAGTCCGAAGTTTGTTCTAAGCTCGGAAGAATGAGCGTGAAAAGATGAAAACCTCGAAAAAGTACAAGGCACTTTTCGAGAACACACCTTTTTTTTTGCAAATTTGACAGTTCGGCCAGGGATTCATTTTGTAATAGAAAAATTGTATGCAAGAACAGTGCTATTTTCTCGTGTTTTTTTGATTCTGTAAGTCTCGTTTTCTCATAGGGAAATACATAAACTAAATTATTTTTATTTCTCAAAAATAGTTTTCACTATTATAATATTCATTTTTATAACAATAAACACTAAGCTGTTATTGGTATTGAGAATGTGTTCTTATTGTAGGGCATTTAGTAGTTTTAATTTTGGTTTCAGGGCAGCACTACAACTTACGCTTCGAAATACGAGCCAAATACGCGAACAATTTGACTTGAAAGTTTTCGAAGCTGGCGTGTAAAATTTTTCATACAAAATCTGACAGGTCATTTTCGAGGCTCGTGATTTTTCGAATTTTCGAGGTTTCCGAGGCAAATACACCTTTAAGATAAAATGCCCTTATTGTTATGTTTCATTAGAAAACGAGAGTTCTCGAGATTCAGGTCCCAGTACAGTACAATCAAAATCAAGGAATATCGTTAAATGAAAACATTTCAAATGTCATTTTGAAAGCAAAAATTCATAAATATGACTAGAAAATCACTCGAAAATTATTATAAACATGACCCCCTCCCTCGAAGGGAGTCTCCAGGCAAAAGTGTCTTATATTCTCAGTAGAAAACAAGCGCAATTTCTTATTTTTATACTCATCAGAAAGGGGCCTCGAAAAAGAGAGTCGCTTGTGATAAAAAAATTTCCAAAAAAAAAAAAAAATGCAAGCTGGGAACATTCATTTTACGACCCTTGACGGCCTTGTATGACTTGTTGCCAATCCAGAAAGAGACGATAATAAGTAAGATGGGTCAAAAGGCCAAAGCAACACTAATCGAGGCATTGAAAAATAGACAGGAGGGACTTCTGGATTCAGTTGGCAACATGTGTAAAGCCGGCTATACATATTCTATATAGATTTAAAATTAAATAAGTACTTATAATAAAACAAAAAAACAACCTAAAGCTGTACTTATCTTACGTCAAAAATTGAAAACAGAAAATTTGAAAAAAAAATTGTTTTCACATATCAATCGCGTGTTCGAACTTGTGAGTGCACTCACAATCGATCGGAAGAAGGTTAACTAGTTACGCATGCAAAGCTTTCCAATGTCATTAGAGTCGTTAACAGGCACTTATTTCAGCCAATTTCGAAACGAATATGTATGGAATTGAAAAACGAAAAAAGTTTCAAAACAATTTTAAATGAAATTCTCACAAAATTCCATACTTTCTAATCTATTTTCTTCGGTCCTTAAACGTAATTAGCATAACCGTGGCAGCCGTTTTTATTGCTTTTGCGTGTGTCCCACGGCAGTCGCAAAAAATGTCTACCCGTAGTGCTCTAGACCACAAACATTTTTATGACTTAAGACCTTAAATGCGCATTTTTCTATTTACTGTTCCATTCCATTCCATTCGATTACATTACATTCCATTAACATTCAGTCAATGTTTATCTTGTGTAAATGAGCTGTTTATTGCTCGCGCTCCGATAAGATTTATTGGCTCTAAGTGCATTCGCACAGCGGCTTTTAAATAAAAATAAAAGTTGGAGAAAAACTACACTCAAAATGGCATAAGTTCGAATAATTATGCAGAAAATGTTGGCATAAAAATTCTCCCGATGCGGTTTTTGTATTTTTATTGTTGTTTGCTTCTCATCGCGTAGACAACGAGGGTGCGAGCAAATTTATCATCTCATTCTCATGTGATTAAAGGCCATTCAGAGGCAACTCAAATTAGTCACATATTGTCCCGAATGTTCAGGGTGTCATCGAAACTATTCTCGATACGGAAAAGCATAACCAGTGGCGGCTTAAACCTTCCATGCGGAGTTAACAGTCACAAGGCTGGGTGGTGCCTCTATGAAGCTGCGTATGGTGGCGACATTTTTCTTGATACCCGTTGGAATGGAATATATGTATGTATGCCCTCTCTTCTTGTTTTTTTTTTTTTTTTTCTCCAACAAATATG
Organism: Chlorops oryzae; assembly: GCA_020466095.1. Lineage (NCBI taxonomy): Eukaryota > Metazoa > Arthropoda > Insecta > Diptera > Chloropidae > Chlorops > Chlorops oryzae. The sequence continues at coordinate 36,350,504 of CM035806.1, forward strand.
ACATCTACAGTGCTCTCGAAATGCTACTTTATTAGTTTTTTTTTTTACTACTTTTTGTCTCGTCGTACTACCTTACTACTCTTTTCATTAACGTACTACTATTTGAATGTAAATAAATTTTTTTTTATAGCTTCTTCGAAAACTTTTTATATTCGCATACGATTATCTGTTTTTAACATTCACGAAGAACAAGCAATAAGTTTAATATAATTTTTGGCCTCAAGCCATATGTCTGATGCCATTTTTGGGCTATAGGTATATATTCAATAATCGCATGTTCGAAAGTTGAATAAAAATTAAACTAAAAAAGAAATTAAAAGTTGAAGAAGCGAAAAAGTGGAAAATTTTTCTTACGAAATTTCAATCATTCATATTGTAGTCTTCTTGATTTACGAGTTCTCGAGGTTTTTGAAGGAAACCCCCAACTAGTCTGTCTTTTGCTTCTATTGCTTAAAAACTCCTTTTTTTAGAAGTGCTCCGTTTATTTAAAAAAAAACTACCATTTTAAAAGCATTTTGCTACTTTCTAAGATAGAAAATCGACAGCACTGGACATCTACGGTACGTAGAACTGAGAAAATAGTCAAAATTGGCAGTCAGAAAAAGGGTTATTTCGATTTCATTGTGCTCGTAAGGGAATCAATCGATTTTGTGAACCATCTATCTATTTCTGGTAAATCGGTTATTAATCGACATTAGATGGGCATCTATGTTATGTATGATGGGATTTGAGTTTTGAGTGTATCGAAATTCCCCTAAACCCCTTAAGGACCACACTATGAATTGAGTACCGCCACTGAGAATAATTTCTTGCACAATTTTTCTTTTCTTTTTTTTTTTTGTGATCTCTTCAATTCAATTAAACTTGCTTCATTAAAACAAATTACGCTACTGACACCCCTAATTGAGCAGAAGCTGGAGCAAAGGAAAGGAGTATAAAATTAAAAGGCAAAAAAAAAAAAAAAAAACATAGAACAGACGAAGAAAAAATAATAAAAAATACATTGCAGCAATGGTCTTAACAATACCCGACAACATATGCAGCCGCGCTGAAGAGACGACTTAAATGCATGCACACATCCATACATACAAACGAGTTCATTCCTGGCTAGTGGGAGAAGCCACGGAATACTGATTCCCTCCCATGTGCTTTTAATTTTTCATTTACAAATTTCGTTCGCACATCAAACCCAATTATCTTAAAATATACCACAACAACTTGACGTAAGGGACGCGAGAGCCGCGTGGTGCGCAAGATGCGCGAGGGGACGTCCGAACGAAGCGCGTTTCTCGATAGCTTGGGTTATTTTGACATAATGAAGTAAATATTAAAGGAATTCAATTAAATCCGAGCAATGTAATATAATTAAGTAGGTACAATTTGACGTAAGAATAAATAACCTTTGGCTTTTTTCTTTTCGCCATTTGTCCTTCTCTCCCCTTGCCTTTACTTTCTCTCCAATTGTTATCGTTTTAATTAGGGTAAACAATTCTGCTCTCACGTAGGCTCTACAATTGTTTCTTAACATTCGTTTTTTCGTTTCTTTTATATACATATATGTATGCATGTAGGTATAAATTTTTTCTAGAATATTATGCAATTTCGCGAATACAAAAAGATAATGATTATTAACCCGTTCAAAAACCAATGCAAGCAATCAGGTACAAAAGCAAAAAACTGTCATTGCAAAATGCCCGACGATTCGATTGAGCAAACACCTTCGCATTTCAGTCGCACACATTTCGCTTATCAATCGAAATGTTTGGCTTAATATAGAAATTAAAGTATGTAGTAATCAACGCAGTAGAAGTGCTCGAGAGAGGCGCGGAAGATCAAACAATACAACAATGGCCACATTACATAACCCAAATAAGGCCGAGGCCCGTAAGTAAGGCTTTACAAAACAAAAAAAAAAAAAAAACACATCACTCCAACTTTCATCCTATTACATCAAAAATAAAATCGAAATATTTCTCTTCTAGAGGAATTTTTTTTAAAACGATTTTAATCCGTTTTGGACCTGGTCGTTCAGTCAGTACATCCACAAAAGTGCATCTCCCTTTCTGTGCAAGGAGCAAGGTGGTGTGAGAGTTGTCAAAATAAAGCCCTTTTTGCTCTTAAAATAAATTATAACTTTGCTCGTTAGGGCCACTTGCCTGTATATGAACACTTATACTTTATACCAGTGCTGGGAGCTTGTGGGAATTTTAGTCAAAAATTTTGATCAAGTGGGAAAAGGAAATTTTTACTTTCGCGTAGTGTAAAATGTGGGAATTGGGATTTTCTACATTTTGTACGATGGTGAACACTGTTGACACCGCGGAGAGCATATCGATCGACCAATATATCGTTGAAATCGACTGTTTATACCCGACACACTCTGTGTCGAGGGTATATTGCGTTTGTGTGGTTGTGTGTAACACCCAGAACCGGTCGAGATACACCATACAAATTATATATAGAAATGATCAGCGTCATCAGGAGATTCGATTTAGACATGTCCGTCTGTCTGTCCGTCTGTTTGTATACAGTTTTCTTATCGAAGGAGTTGAGCTATCTTGACAAAATTTGGTATGCGTACTCACAGGGACATGAGTAAGAACAAGTTCGAGAATGGACCCGATCGGACCATTTTTAGGGGTACCTCCAGTACTAGGGTCTGTTACGAAAATCACAAAAACTGCTCTAAAATCGAAGTTTTTCATGATATTTTGATGAAATTGGATATTTGAACATGTTTAAAGGCAAGTAATACGATTTCAAAAAATTGTTAAAGTGGGCGTGGCATAAGGGCGTTTTTCAAAAATTGTCTCCTACTCCCGAAATACCAATGGGACTTGAACAAAAATTTGCACGTATACTTCCTTGATAGCCAGTAACGTCCTTCCCTAAAAAATTTTCGATCGGACCATTATTAAGGGTACCTCTAGTACTAGGGTCTGTCACAAAAATCCCAAAAATGCCTCAAAACCAGACTTTATTGAAATATTTCAATGAATCTTAGAATTTGAGCGTATATATAAGGGTCCGATTAGAATTCCAAAAAAATTTGAAAAGTGGGCGTGGCAAAAGGGCGGTTTTCATTTAGAAATTTAACAAAAGTCGGTATATGGGGCTCCTTATGCCCTTAAACACCTCTTGATATTAAAAACTATGTGTCTGTGTTGGGTATTCTATTGTCAGGCTCGCCTGACTATAACACCCTTACTTGTTTTCCAACAAGTTTTATTTTCAAAGAGATATCGATATTAAAAAGTACGTCGATGTTCGGTTAATCGATGTTGATTCGACTGTCGAATAAAATTTAAGCGTATATAACCTCAGAATTTTGAGGAGTTTAGTATGTTTTGTTTTAAGAAGTTTTTTTTTATTTTTGTTCACAACATTTAATAAATTTGTAATAAATAATATTTCAAGTAGTGATGCCACGAATATTCGGCCACTATTCGGTATTCGGCCTATTCGGCGTCATTTTTCAGTATTCGGTATTCGGCCGAATAGTTAAAGTATTCGGCCGAATACCGAATAGTAGAAATAACTTATTAAAAAAATCAGCAGTAACTACAAATTAAGTTTTTCTCACAATAACGTAAAAAAATTTAATTAACGAGATCTAAAAATACAGCAGATTTGCTTTTTATTCTTTAGAAATATTAAATGTACGCTAGCTTCTTCTAAATTTTCTTCGAAAACATTATAAACAGTGGGCAAATTTTTCAGCGGCAGTTTTTGCCTTGACTCCAGCTAGTCGCGAGTAGGCTCAAGCTGTCTTTGCTACGTGCCGAATATTCGGTTGCCGAATATTCGTTATTCGGCCGAGAGGTTGACCGAATATTCGGTATTCGGTATTCGGCCAAATCCACTATTCGTGGCATCACTAATTTCAAGTTCTTGTTCATTTTTCTGTAAAAATATGTTCATTTAACAAGTGGGAATTTTTGTTGGAATTTCGATGAGACTAAAGGGGGGAAAAATGATAATTTTAGGAATTTTTGAGGGAATTCCAGTCAAAAAAAGACCCCAGCACTGCTTTATACCACTTATTTTATACAATTTTTAACGAGATGATGACTAGTGTTGAAACAAAATGAGTAAATACTAGTGATGCCACGAATAGTGGATTTGGCCGAATACCGAATACCGAATATTCGGTCAACCTCTCGGCCGAATAACGAATATTCGGCAACCGAATATTCGGCACGTAGCAAAGACAGCTTGAGCCTACTCGCGACTAGCTGGAGTCAAGGCAAAAACTGCCGCTGAAAAATTTGCCCACTGTTTATAATGTTTTCGAAGAAAATTTAGAAGAAGCTAGCGTACATTTAATATTTCTAAAGAATAAAAAGCAAATCTGCTGTATTTTTAGATCTCGTTAATTAAATTTTTTTACGTTATTGTGAGAAAAACTTAATTTGTAGTTACTGCTGATTTTTTTAATAAGTTATTTCTACTATTCGGTATTCGGCCGAATACTTTAACTATTCGGCCGAATACCGAATACTGAAAAATGACGCCGAATAGGCCGAATACCGAATAGTGGCCGAATATTCGTGGCATCACTAGTAAATACTACTTGATATCGAACACTTTTAGTCGATACTGAGTATATTTTGTACTCAATACTTACCACCAAGTATTTTCGCGGTATCGATACTTTAATGTCGGTATTTACTCATAATATTTTTCCTTGTATTAGTGCTGTAAATTTGGGCGGTTTTCCCTTTTTGAGGGACTTTTTCGATTTCATTTTGAAATGGATTTTTCGTAAGCATTTTCCTAGGAAGGGAAAGGAATTTTTATAAATTGTCTTAAGGTTAAGCCTGCGCCAAATTATTGGCAGCACTAACAAGAAACAGTAATTCAAAAAGAAATGGCCAATTCTAAGGTCTGTATCCATCTTACGCGCTTGGATTCGACAAGTGCAAAGTGCCGTATTTGTTTTAAAACACTGAAGTATTGTGCTACCTGTGTTATGATGTGTAAATACCAAGAATCTTAAAAATTTGCTTAATCTTGAGCAAGTACTACCTAGTATCGATACTTTTGGTTCGGTATTTTAGTGGTATCGATACTTGATCTCGATACATTAAATGAGTACTAGTATCGATACTTTCATGGTATCGTTTCAACACTAATGATGACAAGTCCCCATAATGCCTACCATATGTGCATCGGAGTCGCTGAATTTGAGTTTGAGGCCAATAGTAGGTTTCGCCATTAACTTATGTACGTCCGAAATCCCAGCTCGAGGATGCTCTTTTAAATTTATGGCGAAAACTTGACTTTGTGGAGCCTGTAGGACTGTTTTATTTTCATTGAAGTTAAAAAAAAAAAAATTCATTTTCCTTGATATCATTGTTAAAGACTGATTTAGTTCAGTTCATCTTCCTGCCGATCATATTCGCAAAATTATTCGCCACTTTTCGCGAATGCGAGTACTCGTATTCGTTGCAGCACTAGATTGTACATACATACGACTGCCTACATACATATGTATCTCTGTATTCGTTCACATGGGAATAGCAAAATAAAGCGAAAAGTCATGTTGTTCTGGTCTTATTTGTTCTCTGCTATCTTGAATGGTTTTAAAACAGGTGCGGAAATGAGTTAAAATTTTTGAATTCCCAAATAATACAATAAAAGAGTTTCTTTGCTGGGCTGTTTTGTGTTGTTGTCATTGGCCTGTTTAAATGTTATCATTGTTGGTCCCACGCCCCCCGTTCGAAACGTTCATTGTAAGCATTGAACTCGGTTCACCTTTTCCGACTGGAAATCACATCGAAGCATTCTATTTGCGATGATTGAGAAGTTTCTTTCATTTAAAAATATTTTGAAATACTTAAATGTACCCAAGTGGGTACAAGTGCTCGCCCGAAGCAGTACATACACACTTATGTATGTACGAATGTGATGTCGGCTTCGAAAGTGTTCAATCGTTGCAACTTTCTGTAATTGAGTTGTTGAAGTGCTCGAGGCTTTTATCAAAGTTCCATTCGAAATATTTTTTTTCCCCTTTTTCTGTTTTTGAGTTTTTGTTCCTTGTATTTGTTCGACTGTAATATTTAAGCTGCAGCGGCATTATTTGCCGACAGAAACTTCCGCGTATACATTTGTATTCAAGATAATAGAAGTGTGTCGAAGAAGTTGCAATCATCAGACGAAAATAGTGCGACGAAGAAGATTACGATTGAATTTGATTACACTGGCTTACATAATTTGGAATATTCGCGAGGGCAGAATCAATATGCTGATTTTAAAACCGATTTCGTGAAAAATGGTACTCTTCAGAGAATTTTTTTTTTTTTTTTTTTTTTTTGAAGTGTAGGCCAAAAAATGTTTCATTAGCGTGTTATGCCATACATAAGTCCTTTGCTTCTCAATAGACCTCGGTGAAATCCAATTTTCTATATACTCAAAAGAACAGTCCTTCATATGAAATAAAATAAAAAAAATAGAAAACATTTTTTCGTACTCAAAATTAGAATGAAATTTTGTAAATTTCGAGAAAAAAATTTTTTTACTATAAATTTTATGTCATTTAAGTTGTCTGCCGTTCGAAAATTAAGGCATCATTGGAACTAAAGAAACATCTTTTTAAAAGTTGGATATTTTTATTTTAATACATATGTATGTATAAAGATAATAAAAAAATAGGAACTAGAATAACTCCTTCTCAGCCTCCGTTGCGCGAGATGACAACCTGATGACAAGATGCGATACGCTCTGGGTTCAACTCCCAACTCGGGCGTGGATATTAGTTGTGTCGTTTTTATGTTTCTATTCTTCTTTGTTTTCCCATTTTTCGAGGCATCACAACTGGCCCATATGGAGATTAAGTGTGCCACTCTTGGTGGCAGCCACATTAACCAACCAAAACCAAAATAACTATTTCTTTGTCTATATCTCAAAAGCTATTTTTTGCATAAATAAATGGATTCTATTTTCGTGTTTAGAAACTCCGAGTTAGATTAAAAGATGTCTTTCAGCAATGCCCATTAAATTTTTTTATATTTTTTTTTTTTTTTTTTTTTTTTTTGTAATCTCTAGTTTCATTCTGACCATAACTGTAAAAAATTTACAAAATTGTGTGAGAATTTATTTGAAGCAAAAATAAAACTCTTATTCTCCACATCAAAATGGCCACTCAATATTTTCATCGATATTTTCAAATCCCTTTCGTCAAAGAGGTTTTAAGGAGCACACACAAGTACATACATACATACACATAATACATTCGATGTTTAACAGTTTTTAGTTCGAATAAAAGCTTGTCGAATAAGCTGCTTTCACGTATTTTACTTTCGGATTTTTCAAAAAGTTTTTATAAATTCCCATTATGATTTCGCTCCTCAATCATAAAATCGTTTGAAAAAGTTATAAAAATATTCTATGTACCTAAGCTTCTCTATTTTTTTTACTACACGCTCAGTCAGTTGCTCGTCGACTTGATTTGACATTGACAGTTACATTGACTTTTCAATGTTTGACCTAAAAATGAGAAAATACAGCTGCTTAAACTGTAACAGCTCTGAAATGTGGAAAAGTCCTTGTAAAAAATCAATAAAATAACTTAACTTGAAAAGCATCGCTTAAATATGGGGTTGAAAAAAATTATTATTATAATAATCATTGCCCTCGAAACAGATAAGCTACGCAATTAGCATGCACTTAATATCAGGAATTTCTTAGAAAATTCGAACAATTGCTAACAATTACTAATTAGCAATTACTACCAGCATTGGCAGTGATCCAAATTATGTACATGTTGTAGGTAGATATGTGAGAGCATAATCACAACAAAAGCGAATGGAAATGCTCAAACGAAATGATTTATGACTCTTTCACAATGGACTCAGTTGCTGATTTGCTCATTCGCATGGATAATTGCTGTTACCATTATGAATGAACGGCATCTCGAATGGATTAACAGGAGAGATTTGCGAAGGCTTTCAAATGTGTGTCATTTACATTTAATGCTTTTACAATATGTAATTATTTTATTAATATGTTTTGGGACAATATTAACAAACGTATTTAAAGACAAGTAAGGGTATTATAGTCAGGCCAGCCTGACAATACAATACCCGACCATAGCCATACCCAAATAACAGGACCGTTAAAGAAAGAATATATCGATTTTTTTAGGGCATAAGGGGGGACCCTATTTATCGACTTTTGTTAAATTTCTTTATGAAAAACGCCCCTTTGCCACGCCCACTTTTCTAAATTGTTTGAATTCTAATTTGAGACTTAAATATACGCTCAAATTTCAAATTTCATTCAAATATTTCGAAAAAGTCCGATTTTGGGGCAGTTTTGGGACTTTTTTGATAGACCCTAATACTGTCCGGTACCCTTAAGAATGGACCGTTTAAGTAAAAGAAAAGAAAAGAAAAGAAGCATACGCGCCAGCTTTCGTTCAAGTCCCACTTGAATTTCGGATGTAGGAGACAATTTTCTGCCACGCCCACTTTTCGAATTTTTCGAAATCCACATTAATTTGCCTTCGAATATGTTCAAACTTCAAAATTCATCAAAATACCTTGAAAAACTCGGGTTTCAGAGCAGTTTTTGCGATTTTCATAACAGACCCTAGTACTGGATGCACCCTTAAAAATGGTCCGATCGGGTCCATTTTCGAACATGTTCTTACTCATGTTTGAGCTGGAGAAACAATCGATAGCACTATCGATGGTTTCAAACTATCGGAAACTATCTACTACTATGGTCGCAACTATCGATAGTTCTCCTACTTTAACTCAAGTCCCCGTGAGCACGCATACCAAATTTCGTCAAGACAGCTCAGCTCCTTTGATAAGAAAACTGTAAGTATACAAATGGATGGGCACACAGTCAGATGGACGGACATGGCTAAATCCGAATCTCCTGGTGACGCTGATCATTTCTATGTACATATATTTTGTATGGTATATCTCGACTGGTTCTGTGTGTTGCACACAACCACACAAACGCAATATACCCTCGACACAGAGTGTGTCGGGTATAAAAGCAAATAAAATTTTTAAATTCAAACTTATTCTTTAAGACCTGGCGTGCAACGTTGAGGATCTACTCTTTATACGAATAAGGTCATCTCTGACCACGGTTCCCAGCTACTTTAATTGTTTTGACTCGAAATTGAGAAAGAAAATCGTTTTTAAATGTGATTTGGTCTTCAGATGGCGACCTTGCATCAACTTCCTGCATGGGTTAGACATCACCGAATAGACTTTCTCTGTTAGTGTCTCGCCTTGTCAAGGACCAGGATAAGAATGTGGGATCGTGACCTATTGTGCATGAAAAACATCCATTCTCTACCACTCACAGAACTTCTTTGTTTCCTCAAGCAAACCAAGGAGCTCTGAGAGAGCACAACACTTTGCCATCTTAATCCTTTTTCCCAATCTTTCTTCCATTCCCTGTTGCTGGGGATACAAAATGGGCTCGATAGTCTAATTGTCTGCAGACTGTACCTTCCCTGTCACATCCTCTCTATAGCATCATCACCATCATCATCATCATCATCACATCATCATCATCATCATGATCAAATGTGTGTCTCTCATGAGTCACGTCGCAAGTAACAATCTCGGATATCGGAAATGACTTTGAATTTATGTCTCCCTCTTGGATACTCTTCTTCTGTTTATGTTTATAAAAAAGGGGACGGCTTTGAAGAACAAAAGTTTGCTTATAAATAGCAACGCGTTTTCTAGATTAAGCTCAAGTTTCAGCTCATAAAATGAGCGAATCAAAATAAATATCCCAGGAATCCATTTTGTGGCCGATCGATGTGCTTCAGACTTCTGGTACTGTGATTCGAGATATAGTAGTTGTTGTTTTACACTTTAGTATCGTTAAATCGTTAAAATTGTGTGTGGAAAATTTGTTACCCTCGCTATACATTCGTTGAAGGGTTAAAAGAACAGTAAAGAGAAGACACAAGAGATGATTTTCTCCGGGCCCAGTACTTTCCCCAAAATGGTACGACAATTCTTTTAATTTTTGATTCATGATTTCAAGAATAACGCCTAGGTATCTTACAACTTTGAAGGGCCCGAAGAAAAAATCCCTTTCAACGGGCATGATAACAAAGGAACAATCAAAGTAAGATTAAAATATCGCATTTTCCATAACATAATACTTAAAATGCCATTACTTTATCCGTGTTTAGATCATGCGGCATAGGAACAGAAAACAAACAAAAAACTTGTAACAGACTGACTCAATGACCATTTCCTAAATTACCAGCAATCTCATCGGATTCCTTTTGGCATTAAGCCAACTTGTCCCACTCAAACAAATGAACAACAAAATTTATTAAAAACATTTCGTTTTCGATTGCCATTTTGTTTTTGTATTTGTTTTTGGATAACGCTTCGTAGAATTTCAAATGTTCATTGTGGTCAATGGTTGCCTTGAACCCGATTCGACCTAAAGTTTCAACTTGAAGGATATCCATGAACATGTGCACATACAAAAGCACACATAATAGGGGTATTCTGAATACCGTATTCACAAAGGCGTCGGAAAATCGGAAATTTTTAACTGCTTAAAAAGTTGTGCAAGATCCAAAAAAAAAAAAAAAAAAATGGAAAAAATTGTTAAGAAATTGCATTTTTCCGATTTTCCGATTTTCCGACTTTCCAACGTTTTTAACACGCCTTTGTGAATACCCTTAATGGAAACTGTGACCATACAGGACCAAACAACATAGTAGAATTCGTTTGAAAACGTGTTTCGTTTAATAATCTGTTGCGTTTGCGCTCTTTGATTTTCTTACATCAGATAATTGCCAACAATCGGCACCCAACCATTCATCCGGCTTCGCTTTATTAGATCTAATATGTAGAGGCAAATAAGAATTAAATATTCAAGTGAAACAAGGATTGAAGTATTTTTTTTTTTTTTTCAAACTGCATTCAAATATGTTTGTATGCAATCGAGCACATTAGAATCTCGTTTCTGACGACGCAAAATCAACCTAACCTTTAACCTGCATTCCCTCCATAAAGAACATAGCCAATCTGGACCAGGGCTGGCAAGATTTCCAGGCATGCGTTCGCAATTTTAATCGATTTGCGTTCCTCATAGCGATATCATTGCTCTGAGGAAGAGGAAGTGGAGGAGGCGCATAGAAAAATTTGTGGTTTCGAAAGGAATTCTAGACTTGTTCAGGGAGAACCCTTGCTCCAACAAGGGCATCTCAAATTGCGTGGGAGTTCTGTCTGCTGAGTTGGCTTACAGTATATTTTATTTTTTAACGATCTAACTACTTCTTTTAAGAGGCCTTCGCATGATTTGGGTTAGTTCTTTTAATTGGCTGAAGTTTTGCATCAATTCTGACAAGAAGCACCGATCGACCTGATCGATCCCAAAATTTTGGTAAATCTGGCAGACATGAATTTTTACACTCCTTTCGATATTCCAGACGATCGGAGGATGCCTCTGATTTTTTTGCTTGAATTTCATATACATAAAAGCAATATAATTTGGCATGCTTCTTTTTCTTTATTCTATTGGAAATCAATTTCAGCTGTCAGGACGGACGTTCAAACAACAACGACATCATCAACAACAAAAATAATGATTAAGAGGCCAGTCTAAACATTTCATTGGTTTACTTTTCCTGTCATCGAAACGCATCAAGCTTAAATTACATACCGAGAGGAAAAAGTGTGTGTAAATAAACTGGAAATGCTAATGTAAACAACTACGGCTTAAAAAAGAGGAAAGAAGGAAAGGAAAGGAAAAATTAGCGGAAATCACGTTTTCCAAAGCACATGTAATGCCGCTTAAAAAGCTTTGCTAGAGCCAATGGAGTGATAGAGAGAGAGAGAGACAGAGAATGAGAGAATGAGAGAAAGAGATTGAGTGAGGGTGAGATTGTGGCTGAGAGACAGGTTGGGGGGAAAGGAAGGGACGCAAGTGGCGTGACCATAGCTCGGAGCCGTTGCCATGATGTGTGGTGCTTTCGGTGAACGGTCATTGAGCCGGTAAGCGTCGATTGTACACAGTCTACAGGCGACTAATGACGTTCAAATCTGTTGATGCGAATGACAACACGGAAGGCGGCATGCGGTGCGGATGGCGACGCAGGTGGAGATGGGGGTACTTAAGCCTCCTTGTATGTACTTAGTTTCTAGTTTTTGCGCTTCGCACAGCTGTTCAGTTCAATTTTGCGCAAAAACCTTTTTGGCCATTTCGAAAATTCGTGGCGCTCTTAGAACGATGACTTAAGGGGACCTTCTGGTCTAGAATTTTTTGAAAATTGATTTTTTTTTTTATATATATTTCGGAAGAATAGACTTTTAAGAATATGCTGGCAAAGTTTCGTGAAGATATTGACAATATTTGTTTTGCTACAGCCTTTTTAGAAGGTGGAGACAGCAGGCAGCGCGCTTGATCAAAGCAACTTTGAACGCGTTTATCTCAAAACTACTTTTTTTGACCTGGTGTGAAGGAAAACAAAAAAACCATCGAACCGATTTGTCTGGATTTTTTATATATATTATTCATAACATCAATGGCTATGGCCGAACTAGAATCGAATTTTTATTTCAAGAACTTCATATTTTTTCAAAAAAATGTAAAAAAGGGGAGTTTTTGATGGTTGAAATAAAAAATTGCGCCATTTTGTCAATTTAAAAAAAATTTTGTTTATTCTAGTTCCTGATATAGCCGCATTCATTCTGATTAATAAGGTATTTTTGTTTTTTTTTTCGATTACCAGAACTGCCAAAATCTTTCACACCACGGAGGTACTTTTTCAAAGAGGGTCCACTTCAACGCCATTTTTAAAATACCAAAAAAAAAAAAAATTCCAACAACATTTTTTATTTTTCGTCAATAAAGAATATAATAAGCCTGCATACTTAGAAAATCGTTTTTTATTTGGCTTAATACCAAAAAAAAAAACATGAAAATACCCTAAATTTTCGTGCTCTAGACCAGAAGGTCCCCTTAAAAATTTGCTCTCTTCAACTTGTTTTTTTAAGCTTAGCGTTCTTGACCTTTATATTTCGGGCATACAATTTTATATATTACATAAGCATATGTATATATAAGTATATATGTATATAGGTATAGGGGCGGATTGGGGCCAAAGGGCCCACCGGACGTTTGAAAAACGGGGCTTAGCCTTAACCTAACAGCTAAAATGCACAGCGAACTGGGGCCCACCGGGCCCGGTTTTTGACCGGTTGCCCATGGGCCCAGTCCGCCCCTGTATAGGTACATATATGTAGGTATGTGTTCACGTGAGAGTCTAAAATCGTGATCTTATTTGGCTTATTTCTGTTCTCATTTTTCGCTCCCTTCCGCCCCGCAAATAATCTTTGTTTAATCACTATATTTATGGTGCGAATCAAAAAATAGAAACGATTATTTAAGACCATGGAAAAAGAAAATAACATATTTACTCGCATTGAATTCAATTCTTTTACGACTTGAAAAACCAGGAAAAAAACAAACAAACAAAATAAATTAGTCATCCGTGAACAAAGGCAATGAATGGCTAATAAAACGAAAAGCACTTCCAGCCCCCACATCCCAACACCCAACACCCAATAACCAACATCCTAACACTCCAACATTGCAAAATTTCGAGTATTTCGCAACAGTTCGAACAGCTGCGGGAGGACAGTGTAGACTCAATTGAGCGGATGGAAATTTGGGATATTTCGAAAACTTTGAAAGAAGTTTCCACTGTATGGTCAGATCTGTTGCTCCCGGGCTGGAAATTCGCAGACTCGATCTGGCACGTTCGGATGCGCGATTCTCGAAAGCGAAAGCGAAAGCGAGCAAAATAATAGTTAGCACACTGGGAGCTGCTGCTTTAATTGCCTGTTCAAAAGGCAATACAAACGAATTTTTATGAGACCCATCCGGAATTGCTTTTTCGGTTGCACTCCAACGCTATCGACGCTTCAAAAGTGGCCATAAATTTTTTATCATTGAATATCAAATTGATTTATTATATCATCGGTTTTTCTGGATTTATTGCTTTTTCGGCCACAAAATAAAATGAAATTAAAAAATTTTTTTTTTAATAGAAACAAAAACACAAAACAGAAAAATTCAATTTCCAGTAAACAATAACAGTTCTACATACAACGGCAATGAATTAAGTATTAGACAGAAATATTGCGACCTGTCACCAAAAAAATGTGACGCGAATATTTGACATTGTTGAAGATGTCATTCCCGTCACCATAAAGATGTCCTGTTTGTTTAGAAATGTCAAACAATGAGATCAATTCGTTGGGGATCGGGAAAAGTTAAAGAACCAAGAGTGAGAGAGTGAGAGAGTGAGAGAGAGAGAGAGAGAGAGAGAGAGAGAGAGAGAGAGAGAGAGAGAGAGAGAGAGAGAGAGAGAGAGAGAAGAGAAGAGAGAGAGAGAAGAGAGAGAGAGAGAAGAGAGAGAGAGAGAGAGAGAGAGAGAGAGAGAGAGAGAGAGAGAGAGAGAGAGAGAGAGAGAGAGAGAGAGAGAAGAGAGAGAGAGAGAGAGAGAGAGAGAGAGAGAGAGAGAGAGAGTGAGAGAGAGAGAGGAGAGAGAGAGAGAAGAGAGGAGAGAGGAGAGAGAGGAAAGAGAGAGAGAGAGAGAGAGAGAGAGACAGAGGAGAAGAGAGTAGAGAGAGAGAGAGAGAGAGAGAAGAGAGAGAGAGAAGAGAGAGAGAGAGAGAAGAGAGAGAGAGAAGAGAGAGAAGAGAGAGAGAGAAGAGAGAGAGAGAGAGAGAGAGAGAGAGAGAGCAGAGAGAGAGAGAGAGAGAGAGAGAGAGAGAGAGAAGAGAAGAGAGGAAGAGAGAGAGAGAAGAGAGAGAGAGAAGAGAGAGACAGAGAGAGAGAGAAGAGAGAGAGAGAGACAGAGAGAGAGAGAGAGAGAGGAGAGAGAAGAGAGAGAGAGAAGAGAGAGAGAGAGAGAGAGAGAGAGAAGAGAGAGAAGAGAGAAGAGAGAGTGAGAGAGAGAAGAGAGATAGAGAGAGAGAGATGAGAGAGAGAAGAGACAGAGAGAGATGAGACAGGAGAGAGAGACAGAAGAGAAGAGAGAGAGTGAGGGAGAGAGTGGAGAGAAAGTAGATATGAGAGAGCAGAGGAGGACTAGAGAGAGGAAAGGGTGATAGAGGGAAAGAGAGACAGGGAGACAGGGAGAGAGCGTGACAGGGACAGGTGACAGGAGAGACAGGAGAGAGAGAAGAAGAAAGAGAAAGAGGAAGAGAGAAGAAGAAAGAGAAAGAGGAAGAAAGATAAAAAGAGATGGAGAAGAAACTGTCCTTGACCTAAACTTCCATTTCAATTGTAATAAATAAATTTCCCCAGAAATATCTGGTACACGAAATTAATTTAATTAAGTAGGCACCTATGCTGTATGTATAATTAAACACAAATTTCCACTGACCTCAATTAATTGATTGAATTTTAAATGAGCACTCATTCATTGATTGGAAGCAAAAAAAAAAAAAATAATTAAAAAGTAAAGTAAAAAAAAATCAGCTGATCCATCAGTTAAGTCTATAAGCTTTCCCCAATGAGTAATTATTCGCAATTTATTTGCTAATTAAGTCACTCGACGTCAATCTGTCGTCTAATTTGCTTTGAGTCAAGAACTTTTTGAATGCAACTTGAATTTTTCCACCAATTTAGCGTTGAATAATGTGAAGTAATTCAAGAATATTTTTAGAAAAGTAGCACATAATTATGCTTAATAATTAATTTAACTTTAAAATTTCCCAAATTTATTCACCAAATACAATAAAGTCGATAATACTCAAACACACGCGATAAGTCGAATGTTCAGAAACATGAACACTTTTTTCCTCTCCATCGAAAATTCTTATTATTATTGTTATTATTATTATTATTATTATTATTATTATTATTATTATATTAATAAGGCTGTGAGAGTACCACGACCTGAGAGATCTTTTGTGCAGCATTTGTTCCCATAGACTTGGTTGAGACCATTTATGAATCTCAGTATTTCCATGGGACTAAACCGACAAATAGCGTAGGGTTCCACTATCCTTGCCCCTCGACACGTGTGTCTATGCTCAGCTGGAAAAGCGCACACCTCTGACTTACAAAGCCTACAGAGATTTTCACGTAACACCTCTCGTCGTCTTCAGGTGGTTATTAAATCTACAATGCCCTGTTAAGAATTCAGTGTAGATTTTAAATATTGTTTCTGCTAAGATCTAGTAGATCTTTGTTTGGTTAGTGAGGCTGCCACCAAGAGTTTGACACACTTAGGCCTCATATGGGCCCTTAGCGATACAACGAAAAATGTGAAATGAAAGAAGAATAGAAACATGAAAAAACGACACAAATAACATCCACGCCCGAGCTGGCAATTGAACCCAGAGCCTCTCGCATCAAAAGTTGGCATCTCAACCAACTGTGCCACGGAGGACGACTTCCGTCTTGTAAGTCCTGAAATTTACTATGTATATAAAACCTTTTAGCCGACTTCATGCGCCGCGCCGATGGGCTCTCCAGAATAGGCAGCGTCCGATTTTGTCCAGGCAATCCGCCGTTTAATTGACATATCTTAAACTGGAACAGAGTATTCTCACAGTGTGCTGGGAATCCTTATACATATACAATCGGAATATATCCGAGAAAAACTGTCCATTAAAGCAGTGGAAATTTTGTTGAGATTGAAATGTGAAGACAAAAAGATAATTCTGGAGCTTTCTGTGTGTGCAATTTCATTCAGAAAATTGGATCCTAAAAGTGCTTTCGAAGAGCACGCTTAAAATAATAAACCATCCTGCAGTAATGAAGAGGTGGAAAAAGGAGCAGAAACCCAAATAAAAATCGAGCCTAAATGACGCCCAAAAATCAAAACGCGCCCCAATCGATCCCAAAAGAGGGCCCAAAATTCAATAGCCGCCCATTGCGCGCCCAAGCCAAGCACAAAGCTAACAAAAACGAGCCCAAAGCACGCCCAAACCAAACCCAAATATTACAGAAATATTGCCTTGGGCGTGCTATGGGCTCGATGTGGGCGCGTTTATTCACTACCCAGGAGGCCTGGTTTGGGCGTGCTTTGGATGCGTTGAAAGATTTCTTTTCAAAATTCCGGCGCGGTTCGGGCGCCTTGAAAGATTCTATTTAAAAATTTTTGCCGTGCAAAATAAATGCACATACCTATATTTTTACTCGGGAAGGACTAAAAGGGATTACTCTGAGATTATTCGAAATACAGTAGATATAACTAGTCAATATGTAGAGTATCTTATGAATGAGAATTAATTAGACCTTAGGTAGCAACAAGTCGTCCAGAAGAAGTCCAAATGAAAAAATTCGACCAACTGGTATATATCGCACACCCTTTTCGAAGGAGACACAACTCAAAATTTCTCATTTTTCAGAAAACGCAAAATTCAAAAAATTCGTCGCCGTGTCCATCAAGGCAAGAAGAAAGGCATTGACAGGTGTTTTCTGGTTTTTATAATAACAACAAGTAAGAAAGCTAAAGTCGGTCAAGCCCGACTTTGAAATACCCAGCGTCCCGAAATTATTGGCGCACTATGTTTTGCCTCTCCATTTGTGGGCGTGGCAGTGGGCGGGCCACAAAGAAATTTTCCCTACACCTTTCATTCGCCTTGGTCAATCTATGTTGCGAATTTGAAGCTTCTACGCCTTTTACTTCGGAAGTTACGAAAAATCTTCATTTGTAGGCGTGGCTCGAGGAGGACGGCGTCCATTTTTTCCACGATATGTCACTTTTCGTAGTTTACCTGTACACCAAATATCAATGAAATGTGTTGAGTGGTTCGCAAGTTACAAGCATTTTACTGAAAACACAATAAAATAATTTGTGGGTGTGGCAGTGGGCGGATGTCTCCCATTTTTACTTAGGACATAGTCGGACCCCGATATACCTGTGTGCCAAATTTCGACTTGATTGGTTCAGCCGTTTCGGAGGAGATCCGGACACTGACGGACGGACAGACAGACAGACGGACAGACGGACGGACGGACGGACGGACAGACGGACATATCTAAATCGATTCAGTTTTTTATCCTGATCAAGAACATATATATATATGTCTATATCTACGGAGCTTACACGGCAGCCACACGTTCAATTTTTGGCTTTCAAGTTCCCATACACTCAAAACATTTTACTAACACACTCACACTTTTAGGACTTGAACGCCAACTTGACTTCAATTTTTCTTTCAAGATCCGTTTCAATTTTACGTTCAAGTTTTTAACAGCTGATCATAGTTGCATAGCATTCTAAGTTGTTTCCTTGACGACGGCATTTTGAAAATAAAATTGCCTTTCAAGTTGCGTGCAGCCTACGTCATAGCTTCAATTTTAAAGAGTTTTGACAACCAGTAGGTGTGCTCAACTTGAAAGCAAATTATTGAACGTGTGGCTGCAGAGTTAGTTCTGGCTGTTACAAGATTTTCACAAAACTAATATACCCCGCTCACGCTGGGTATAAAAATGGAATAGAATTTTTCCTACAGGTAGAGAGGTGAACTATGATCAAGTTCTATATGTTAACTAAAAATTGACGATTTTTGAGTTGTGTCATTTTAGAAGAGGGTATGCGATATGGGACAATTGAACTCGAATTGACGACAGTAGGTGTACTCGTAGAGCAGTTAAAGGTGGAAGTGGTCATTAGGAAATGACAGCTCAATGTTAAAAAAAAGACAGTTCCAAACGCTGGTCAGCATATAAGAAGGGAGTAAGGGAACGTGTCCAAACTACGTGAACCATTTTTTACTACTTTTTTACCCCCTCCCCCCCCCCCCCCCCCCCTCGGTGACAATCCGTAGAATAATTTAAGTGACCAATTTGTCCAAGTGTAGTACTTTCAGGACCCCCCTCCCCCCTCGTTGGGCGTTAATTCATCAATATATTTATCTGGCTCATTGAATTTATGACCACTTAATATCATTGAAATTTTTCGCAACGTAGCAAATCCAGTATTTTTGTGGACAACAGAATCATATTTATGAATTTGAAACGCGCGCAAGAGCAACGTGTAAGCATTTTTGAAAACAAATCGTCACAGCGTTATGAATTATGTTTATCTGATTGGAAAGCATGCTTATTACGAGTATTACGAGTATATCTACTGCATATTCGTATATAATATGAAATTTTAGCCGAAATATTTACGGAAAATCAAAATTTGCTGATATATTAGGTGTAGTAAAAAAAATTTTTCCAATAGATGGCGTTATTTATCTGCATCTCGCGTTGTATAAGTCCGATCGTGTTCCGCTAGGGGGCATTAGAAAGATGACATTTCCTACTAAAAAAGCTTTTTTGACACTTTTTTGATTGATTGATTCAGTTTTGCTTGAGAGCTTGTCAAAGATGGACATCAGCAAAGAGAAAATTCGCTACATTTTACAGTTTTTCTTCGATAAGGGAGAAAACGCAAGCCAGGCGGCTGAAAATGTGAATAGCGTTTATGGACCTGATACTGTAACAGCCAATCATGCGCAATTTTGGTTTCGTCGATTCCGTTCCGGTAACTTCGATGTCAAGGATGCACCACGCACTGGAAGGCCAATTGTCGAAAATGTCGATAAAATCATGGAAATTATCGAGTCCGACCGTCATGTTAGCACTGTTTCGATTGCAAAAGAGCTAAAGATTGCACAAAAAACCGTTTGGAACCATTTGAATAAGGCTGGATACACAAAGAAGCTCGATGTATGGGTGCCACACGAGTTAACACAAAAAAACCTCATAGACCGAATTTCCATCTGCGAATCGCTGCTGAACCGCAACAAAATCGACCCATTTCTGAAGCGGTTGGTGACTGGTGATGAAAAGTGGGTCACTTACGACAACGTCAAGCGAAAACGGTCGTGGTCGAAACACGGTGAACCGGCGGAAACGGTGGCCAAGCCAGGATTGACGGCCAGGAAGGTTTTGCTGTGTGTTTGGTGGGATTGGCAGGGAATTATCTACAATGAGCTGCTCCCATACGGCAAAACTCTTAACTCGGAACTCTACTGTCAACAATTGGACCGTCTGAAGGAAGCAATCGCCCATAAGCGGCCAGCTTTGGCCAATAGGAGAGGAATTGTGTTCCATCAGGACAACGCCAGGCCACACACATCGATAGTGACTCGCCAGAAGCTCCGGGAGTTTGGTTGGGAGGTTCTTCTGCATCCACCTTATAGTCCGGACCTGGCACCAAGTGATTACCATCTGTTCCTGTCCATGGCGAACAATTTTGCTGGTGAAACATTCGCTTCAAGAGAGGCTTCTTAAATTCGACTGTCTCAATTTTTTGCTAATAGGAACGAGGGCTTCTATGAGAGAGGCATAATGAAATTACCTTTAAAATGGCAACAAGTTATCGAACAAAACGGCGCATATTTGACCTAAATCGGGTCATTCTAACTATCTTAAATAAAGCCCTCAATTTAATGCAAAAATAATGGATTTCTTTTTACTACACCTAATATTTATTTTTGCCCAGAAGAGTCGAAATATTTAAATAAATATTTATTATTTAAATAAATATTTTGATCAGCCCTGGTTATTACTAGCCGGGGAGTTGTTCGACCTACTGCAGGGAAGCTATTCTAGGTCTTTCAATAAGTATAAAACATTGTCCATTTTATCTATATTCAATTTGATGGTAATTTTTAAATGCTAAGAATGACAGAAATTTTCTGTGATAACGTCGCCACACCATTGAAGTTTTATGTATTGTTGGTATAACTTTCGGTGGTAAAAAAAAAAATTCCTCGAATTGTTGAGTGCAAAATTGTGATAGGTACTTTCACAAAATACTTATCAATTTGAGCAGTAAGCCGCCGCGGCCGTCGCGACGTACGGAAAGTGAACAAAATGAACAAAAACTGACCACATTGGCCGGCGATGTGTTTCAATTTTACGCTTGGCTGTGCATTCGAATGACAGTTTTGGGAAGCCAAGTGTATTTTATCAGAGCGAATGTTGGACACTGCCTCGAAGTGAAGCGACTGAAGCGCCATCAGAAATGCAGAGAGGCGCGGTGAACATGACCCACATTATAAGTACAATTATAAATGCATTATCCAAATTTAAATTAAGTGTTTTTATACCCGACACACTCTGTGTCGAGGGTATATTGCGTTTGTGTGGTTGTGTGTAACATCCAGAACCAGTCGAGATAGACCATACAAAATATATGTATATAGAAATGATCAGCGTCACTAGGTGATTCGATTTAGACATGTCCATCCGTCCGTCTGTCTGTCCGTCTGTCTGTCTGTATACAGTTATCTTATCGACGGAGTTGAGCTATCTTGACAAAATTTGGTATGCAAACTCACAGGAACATGAGTAAGAACAAGTTCGAGAATGGACCCGATCGGACCATTTTTAGGGGTACCTCCAGTACTAGGGTCTGTTACGAAAATCACAAAAACTGCTTTAAAACCAGAGTTTTTCAAGATATTTTGATGAAATTTGGTATTTGAACATATTTAAAGTCAAGTAATATGATTTCAAAAAATTGGAAAAGTGGGCGTGTCAGAAGGGCGTTTTTTGAATATTGTCTCTTACACCCGAAGTTCAAATGGGACTTGAACGAAATTTGGCAGTTATGCTTCCTTTGTAGCCATAAACATCCTCTCCAAAATTTTTTTTTTTGATAGGTCCATTATTAAGGGTACCTCCAGTATTAAGGTCTGTCACAAAAATCTCAAAACTGCCCCAAAATCGGATTTTTTTTTTAGATATTCCACTGAAACTTAGAATTTGAACCTATATAAGGCCTCCGATTAGAATTCAAAAAAAATGGAAAAGTGGGCGTGGCAAAAGGGCGGTTTTCATAAACAAATTCAACAAAAGTCGGTATATGGGGCCCGTAATGGCCTTAAACACCTCTTGATATTAAAAATTATTTGAAGATGTGTGTCTGTGTCGGGTATTCTATTGTCAGGCTCGCCTGACTATAACACCCTTACTTGTTGTTGTTGTTGTTGTTTTTTTTTTTTTTTGTCGTATCACCTGCAGTCTCTATTAGGTCGAATAATTACCTGCGAATTGGGAAAAATATACCTATTTGCCCGCTAGCGGTTGAATGTTGAGCGCGGCCTGAGTTCATAAATCTGATTTGGCTTCTGTTACGAAGGCATCGTTTTAAGATTTTTTTTTTTTTTTGCCTTTCTCTTTTCATGTTCTATTTTTAAGCCCTCACGTTTTCGCTCCGCATGTAATTATTTGGATTGTTGATTCTAGTTGGGTATTCTGCGTAGTTCGTTTCCCCTCTGAATGGGGACATTTTCGACATACATACAAATCACTTTGGGGACATGGCCCTGTGGTTGTCATATGAAACCGCTTTTGATGTCATCCACGTGCCTATTTGCCTCACCGCCTGACTGTCGTGCGTTTTCCGTCGTCCGTTCATCGGTAAGTCTCGTTTGACGTAGGTGTTTGATTCTTTAAATGGGATTAAGACCTTCGTTAAATATTCTTTTGAAGGGATTTTTTCGTTTTTTTGCTATGTTCTCAATGGCAACGTCAGAAAAATGATTCTAAATCGAAGTAAATTTTCATTCCTTTTGATTATTTGACTGACCGAATAGTTTTGTGTTTTTGATTAATTTTTTTTTTTTATTTATTTCTGTATTGAAAGATTCGATATTAAAAGGACAGATTCAGGGGAGTTTTGTGGGTGTGTCAGTTTCATTCTTTTCGAAAAATGTCTATTTAAAATGCTCAAATCATTTCATTGTGTCGCACTCATCTGCATATATTTTCTTACAATGATAGGTTCTCAAAACACTGACAATGAGAGCTTGAAATGGGGATCCCTGAAATGACAAAGCCAACAAAGCTAATGCTAATTGCTTTGACGGTTTGTTCATTATTTTAATTAATTAAATTATTTATTCATTACTCGGTGCTCACCTCAGTCAATCCAAAATGGCATTTGCACCTGAAAGATATGAAGAGAAGAAGAGAAAAAACGAAAAAACCATTAAACCACTTAAGAAGAAATAAGAGAAGAGACTTATCCGCAAGAGAAGTGTGCTTAATAATTAATCTTCTTGCAGAGAAATGAAATCCGAAACGACATTTGGAATTCCCATTAAATGGCTAATGAAAAGTTTAAATTTAAATTTCTGTCTTTCATTTACAGTTATGTTCAACATAATATAATTTTCTGCTTTTCTCAGATCACACAATAAACCTGTGGCCCAAATAACTTGTACTTAAGAGTCAGTCGAAAAACTAACGGATAATCTATAGTTTGCGGACATTCCGATAATTGGGCATCTCTTTGTATGCACGGATATTCTGTTGTGCGGTATTTTTGAACACACTTTGGCACTGATTTTTATTTTATTTTTTTCATTCTTCTGCAGATATACAATCAATCAAGGGTATGTTCTGCTTGTGCAGAACTATCGACCCTAAATTATCTAGCCGAAAATCAAGAACTTTACACAAATAAGTTAAGTTGACAGACCTTCGCCAACCAAGAGGACCACAACCTCTGCAGAAAACTACATCCATACATCATTGCAAAAGCTGAAAGAGAAACAGGCGTGGAAAATCCCAAATGCCGAAAAACATTTTCCCCTTGCTGATTGAAACTTCAAATTAATTAAATAAAAATAATAATAACACAACTTTACAAATGATTAATCTTTAATTTTTTTTTTTTTTTTTAATTTGGTTTTGAATTCTACGGGCTTAGACGGTCCAAACATTTCTGTCAATTTTTTGGCAATTGAAAAAATCTTTTTTCTAATTGCCGAAAGTGGAAAGCTGATGCGATCGATTTCGAACCCAGCTACGAGTTCATCATCAGGCATCTTTACAACCTCTTAGCCACTTCGACCACGTCGGCTTGGTGACGTAGGTCGACTTAAATCGCTTCATATTTTTAACTTTTCTGAACACCTAAATGCACTTTCCCTATGGACTTTGGCCTTACTAGAAGAGTTTTTATACCCGACACACTCTGTGTCCAGGGTATATTACGTTTGTGTGTAATACCCAGAACCAGTCCAGACACAGCATTCAAAGTATATATACCATAGGAATGATCAGCGTCACCAGGAGATTCGATTCGATTCGATTTAGCCATGTCCGTCCGTCTGACTGTGTGCCCATCCGTTTGTACATATACAGTTTTCTTATCGAAGGAGTTGAGCTGTCTTGCCGAAATTTGGTATGCGCGCTCACGGGGCCATGAGTAAGAACAATCGGAAATCACATTAATTGCCTCTAAATATGTTCAAATATCAAATTTTATCAAAATAAGTACAATATTGAAAAACTCCGATTTTAGAGCAAAAAGTAGTTTTTGTGATTTTTATAACAGACCCTACTACCGGAGGTACCGCTAAAAATGGTCCGATCAGATCCATTCTCGAACTAACTAAGTGGATCGTACATTTTTATGCAAAAAGCTAAACGTCAATCAGCAATACATATTTATCTTCGGCTTCCACCGCCACCCGCCCTCAGCGCCATCACCGCTTCATGAAATATAGTCAGGTTGAACTCCTCGAACCACGTGCGCCAATTCATTCATTCATTCATGTACTCAACTCTCAACTAAAATCGTGTGTGAGCTTTAAGAAAAAACCCATTCAAAACGCTTAAAAAACAAATAAACGAATAAACGAATAAACGAAAAAATAAAAACAAATAAACTTAAAGAACATGTTAGATTTTTTGATCGCTCGCACACACTTCAATTTTATACTCAATCAATTAGAATGAATAAAGCCTGAAATAACGTTTGATATTGTCGTTTAACCTGATGGCGATTATAACCGAGCGATCGGTTGATCCATCGGGCGGTCGACTGTTGTGTAGCGGTGGTGTTTTGGGGCTGCACGCGGCGGTTCTACTTGCCAAAGAGAATCTATCTCTGTGGGGAAAGGAAGGCGCGATTTGAAACATGTTCTCAGAAATTAGCATATTTGCACTTTGTAGAAGGAGTTTCTACAATTTCTTTGTGTTTTTATACCCGACCCACTCTGTGTCGAGGGTATATTGCGTTTGTGTGGTTGTGTGTAACACCCAGAACCAGTCGATATAGACCATACAAAATATATATAGAAATGATCAGCGTCACCAGGAGATTCGATTTAGACATGTCCGTCCGTCTGTCTGTCCGTCTGTCTGTCAGTCTGTCTGTCTGTCTGTTTGTATACAGTTTTCTTATCGAAGGAGTTGAGCTATCTTGACAAAATTTGGTATGCGTGCTCACAGGAACATTAGTAAGAACAAGTTCGAGAATGGACCCGATCGGACGATTTTTAGGGGTACCTCCAGTACTAGGGTCTGTTACGAAAATCACAAAAACTGCTCTAAAACCGAAGTTTTTCAAGATATTTTGATGAAAGTTGATATTTGATCATGTTTAAAGGCCAGTAATATGATTTCCAAAAATTGTAAAAGTGGGCGTGGCAGAAGGGAGTTTTTCGAATATTGTCTCTTACACCCGAAATTCAAATGGGACTTGAACGAAATTTGGCAGTTATACTTCCTTTGTAGCCATAAACATCCTCTCCAAAAAAATTTTTGATAGGTCCATTATTAAGGGTACCTCCAGTACTAGGGTCTGTCACAAAAATCTCAAAATTGCCCCAAAATCGGATTTTTTTGAGATATTCCACTGAAACTTAGAATTTGAGCGTATATTAAGGCCTACGATTAGAATTCAAAAAAAATTGGAAAAGTGGGCGTGGCAAAAGGGCGGTTTTCATAAAGAAATTCAACAAATGTCATTATATGGGGCCCGTAATGGCCTTAAACACCTCTTGATATTAAAAATTATTTGAACATGTGTGTCTGTGTCGGGTATTCTATTGTCAGGCTCGCCTGACTATAACACCCTTACTTGTTTATTTTATTTTACTTTGTTTTATTTATTTTTTTACTTTTTTTTTTTTTTTTTTTTTTGTTTCAATGCGGAAAAGTTTTGACGCTTTTTTCTTTGTTTATTTAGTTTTACTACTTATAGTAATTTTTCTCCTTATAAGTTTTATGCAAATTTCAATTTGAGAAAATGGATTATCAGAGAGGGAGAGGGAGAGAGTGCGAGCGAGGGAGATGAGGGAAGTGGACTGGATTGTTAGCGTACGTAAGGTGCGTTCGATTAAAATAATTCACTTCCTTATTGTTTCGTGTTGCCATACATGATCACACCCATATCGATTCGATGTGTAGGACGGAGAATAAGAAAATGCTCCGATGGCGATCGTGTTTCATTAGACGATGAAAATGTCGGATTTATTTGCATTGATTGTCGCTGAATCATCCAGACTGAAAATAATAAAGGTCCTTAAAGATCATTTCCAGTTTTTCTAGTTTTAAATTCTGATAAGTAACTTTTCTTTATCGCTTATTAAATGTTTCCCCCAAGAATAAAATTGCGTTGGCTTTTTATCGGAAATACTTTTTTTTTTTTTTTTTTTTTTTTTTAGTTTTGCCTTAGCATCATGGCCATGATTTATTTTTGGGACTATAACACTCAGGTGTGTGTATGTGTATGTGATAGTTAGATATGTTCATCAAAATAAAAAGAAAACAGAAGTGCAGGATATCATATGGTATCCAGGCGGAGATGCTCTCTAGAGACGACGAATGAGAGAGTTGGTTTCACAATATCCAGACATCCAGAATATGAGCCTAGAATTTCTTAGCATTTCTTTTTAAGGACTCAAAGTTCCTCTCTCTTTAAGCATAAATTTAAATGGTTTTTAAAACTCATTTTGTGATTGTTTGACTATAATTGTGATTGCTCATTGATTGGCCCATAGTTGAACGAATAATTTTCGTATTCGGAGAATTAAGCA
Organism: Chlorops oryzae; assembly: GCA_020466095.1. Taxonomy (NCBI): domain Eukaryota; kingdom Metazoa; phylum Arthropoda; class Insecta; order Diptera; family Chloropidae; genus Chlorops; species Chlorops oryzae. Next base: position 36,377,305 of record CM035806.1, read on the forward strand.
ATTGAAAATGAATCAAAATAAATGGCTTTATGTCCTATGGTGCCGACTTTCATAGCTGGATTTCAAATTGAACTTGAACGTGAACAACAACAAAATCCATAACAAAAGCGCAATCAAAGGTCCTTCACTTCAATTGCTTTCGTGTAGAATTTCACTTGAGGGCGCCCCATTAGAAAAGTCAGTTCAATGAAAATAAGCAAATTAAGCATAATGAGCTGGATTGATAAATGAAGCTTTCAATGTTACGGGTTTCTTGTGTCGGCGCTCTGAGATTGCTTTTGTAAGTACAGGCAGAACGAGGTAGAGGAGGTAGAGATGGGTAGAGAAGGATAGATAGATAGAGAGAAGTATAGAGAGGGATAGTGAGAGAGAGAGAGAGAGAGAGAGAGAGAGAGAGGAGAGAGAGAGAGAGAGAGAGGGAGAGAGAGAGTGAGAGAGGGAGAGAGAGGGAGAGAGGAGAGAGGGAGAGAGAGGAGAGAGAGAGAGAGAGGAGAGAGAGAGAGAGAGAGAGAGAGGGGTAGAGAAGGATAGAGAGGTAGAGATAAGGATAAAGAGGTGTGGTGCGAGAGAGAGGTGGAGTGAAACAGAGAGGGAGATAGAGGGAGAGAGAAGGAGCGAGAGGGAGGTAAAGGGAGAGAGAAGGAGCGAGAGGGAGGTAAAGGGAGAGAGAAGGAGCGAGAGGGACAGAGAGAAAGAGATGGAAAGTTAAAATTCATTCCGAAGGCTGGAACCGCAAAAAACAGCCCGATTCTAAATAGTCCCGGGGAATTTGTCACTTCGGATTTGATAAAAGTTCTCACATTGCATAAACACTGGGAAGGGAATATGAAGGGAGCAAGAATTTCGAACTTTATTAAGCAAAAGTCGTCACATTCGCCCTTCAATAGACGCTTAGAATACATTGCAAAAATTCAAGGGACAAATTCCCGGAGTTTGGAATATTCCTTTAAAATAGGGCTAAAGTTTTTATAGCAGCAAATCCATATATTCATTTCACTCATACCGAAGATCTCCTAAGTTAGATGCTTTATTTCTAGTTTGATGGTGGCAGGCATTTGTATAATTTGAAAATACATATGTATGTATGTACCTATAATTTCCACGTATGACAGTTTATTTCCACCGTACAAAAACTAGGGGCGTTCAAAAATCGATTGTTTGAACGTTGAAATGGAAACACTACCCAAAATGGAATCGATAACAGTTCACAAGAAAAAAGAAATGCGTCGAATGAACTCATAAGGTATTCATATGTAAGTATATTTGAAAGCTGAGCCCACGCAATCTAATTCGCCACTTGAATATCGGTCATAGACCAAACGGACTTAACTGTTTTTATACGCGAAAAATGCTCGCATTAGTGATGTGTTCAAATGTCTCTTTGAGAAATCGGAACCCTTTTCTTTTATAACATTGACACTAATTCGCAATGAATAATTTTCTTCCAGCCTTTTTTGTTTCATTCAAAAGATTCTTTCAAAATATCTTTGAGTTTCTTGTTATCTCGCAAAACCATTGAACGAACATTTCAATGCTTAACAACGGATGTGTGGAAAATACTAGCGAATTTTAGTCTGCCAATAAAGCGAAGAGACCCAAAATGACTGCTCTAGAAAGACCATAAATAAGAGTTCTTAAAAGTTACCCTTTCGTCCGTTGCCGTGTTCTTTAGAACCATAAGAAAATTCAGTAAGCGAGTGTTGGAGAAACTAAGCCATCGGCGATTCCCAAAAATATTACCAAAAAAAAAAAAAAATACTTATAAAAAAAGTAGTCGGTATCGTCGAAAGAAATTCCATGAATCACGCCCTTATCCCTCGTCTCCACAGAGCCGCACAAAAGCATTTTCAAGCACCACCCAGCTGAATTGAGGCAAATAGATTAGGGGGAATGTTCTGGTTGGGAATGCAAGATTGAGAAACCAAAAAAATTGAGCCGAAATTCCTCTGAGCAGGCCCGCTCGAAAGTGAATTCAATAGGAATTATATCAAGAACGAAAAACCGCGCAATTATTCACAAGAGAAAGAAAGACAAAAAAATTTTAAAATTAAAAAATTTAAAAAAATTATCGAAATTTATGGTTACGAAAATTGCTTTCACCTCAATTTCCTTAAGCCGCAATTCGTTGTAGGCGTCCATTATGGCGTACGCTACACGCGAATGGATGTAAATGCAGTTCGGGTGTCACGAAGGTATGTAAACGCTGTGACAATGCACTCGGATACTGCAATAAACGTAATTTATTTGCGACAAAAAATTGACCATTCGGCGAAAGTTTTTCCGCTCTGAGATTTTGAGAGAAATGTTTACCCACTGAATTGAGAAATACCGCTCGATTTCTTTTATTTTTAATTTCGCTTGCCAAATTGAAATTGCTGTGAATAATTTGGGAAATCATTTCATTTAATCTGACACGTTAAAAAAATGTTCTTCTTCTTCTCAAGCATTCTTGAAATGTTGCTCGTTTTAGTTCGGAAGTAGAAATTGGTGAGCACTCAACACTTTTGATCGGCAAAAGTACAACAAAGACAACAAAACACAGTGGGTTATGACCCTGAGGGGCATGTAAAGGTAGGCCTGTAAAGCGCGAGAGAAATAGTTGTAGGTGGAGAGAGAGAAAAAGGTGAGTGATGGGGATTGAGGGGGTGGGAAGACGGAGGCGATAGTGGCAGAGTGAAATACGAAGAGGGACCATGAGAGGGACGAAGAGAGATACGAAGAGCGACTAAGAGAGAAGCGAAGAGAGAGATAGAGAGAGACAAAGAGAGAGAACGAGAGGCAAGGAGAGAAACGAATGGAGAGATAAGGAGATTGACGAGGAGACAGAGAGATAATAAGTGAGACGAAGAGCGAAGACGAAGAGAGAGATGAAGAGAGACAAAGCGAGAGATAATGAGAGAGGCAAAGAGAGAGAGAGAGAAGGAGGAGACAACCGGAGAGAGAAAAAGAGATTGACGAGGAGAGAGAAAGAGGGACAAAGGGAGAGACGAAGTAGAGTGAGAGAGCTTAGCGGTTCTGTCTGAATCAGTGATGCCAGATTTTATCGATAAAAAAACCCTCATGTATTGGAAAAAAACCCACTTTTCCCCATTTTCAAAAACTAAAAACCCACGAAAAAACCCAGAATGATTTTTTGAAAATATGGGCGTACCAATTTCAAAATTGAACATTGGATTTAAACACAATATTTTAATATTTTAATAAAAGTATCAAGAAAATAACAAAAAATAAAAGTAACTTAAAATTTCAGTCTTATTCATGACTTAAAAAAACCAAGTATCTTTACAACACTTAGGGAACACGCGACTAGATACAGCAAAAAGAGTCATGCATGGTACTGGAAGAGGGAAAACACGATTTTCATTCTCATAAGTAGTAAATATACCTTAAATGTAGTGCATAAATTTCGATATAAAATTACCCATACTTTTCCCCATGTCACGATATTTGAGTGAAAAAACCCACAATATGGGGAAAAACCCACAATCTGGCATCACTGGTCTGAATGCGATGGACAATCATTTTTCTCTTTTCTTTCCATCATCTTTAAACATATAGTGAATATACCCATCTCAATTAGGGATGCGTATCGAAAGAAAAGTATCGATATGTGGTATCGCGATACCGAAAAAAAATGCGCTACCGATATTCGATATATCGGTCTTCAAAGTATCGATATATCGGTGGAATCGAAATCAATTTTGAACTATAAGAATTAAATTGAAATACAATTTTTTTTTTATAGAGCGAATGCGACAGAGAGAATAGTCGATATATGTATGTAAGTGCGACTGAAAACGACTGATAGCTGTGGGGAGTTGAATTTTGTTCTTGACTGTATGTTAGTGACACTGGCATTGTACGTACAAGCGTTTTGGTGAAAGTCTAAAACTTTAATGCGGCTTTATTGCTTTTGTTGAATGTCCAAACTGTGTGGTGAAGGTCCATGTTCCATACAATTTTTTTCCACCTCCCCTCACCCGTCTCGGTGATTTTTTCCCGCCATAGCCAAGTGTCGCTTGTAATATTGTATGCTATCTAGTATCGAAAGAAGAATATCGATACTTTCAATATATCGTATAAGGAGTATTGCGATATATTGCAATGAAAGTATCGATACTCGATATTATCTATCGTATCGGTATCGAGCATCCCTAATCTCAATGCATCGATCGCAATGAACCACAAGCTCACAAAACGCCAACATTCATAAACAGTTCTATTGAATAAGTTAATAACAATGTTGCCGGAGCAAAAACAAATTAAATAAACTGGGCTCAAATCGTTCATAATATTGATTTTCAGATATTTCAGTTGCCCCGCCCGCTCAATTTGCTAACAACGATATCATTCAAATGTTTTCAAATGAATTTCTACAAGTATTCGGATGGGATTTTTTGCTTAAGATTGAACGCTTTAAGTCCGTTTTCATTAGTTTTATGCTTCGAATACTCATAAAAATGTAAATTCTAAGTTCGTGAACTGAACTTACATATTTGCCAAACAAATAAAAAAATGCCTGCCAAAATCGAATCTTTTAATCCGAATTGTTTGTTCGTCCGTATGTGTGTGTGTGTGCGTGCTTGCGTTGTTTTTTCAATGAACTTCATTACCATAAAATGCCGTTCTACACAGTGGAAAACGGTCAGGATTAAGCCCCACATATTCGCATATTTGAGATTGATGAAATTTTTCGGAGTCATCGTGATAAAGTGCGTCTGCATAGCAAAGTCCTGTTATTCTTGTTTGGACAAATTCGTTCACGATCGCTTTATGAAGACGATTCTTCGATCCCCAAAATAAATTAATAAATAGGTACCTTGATAATGATAATGTTGGGCTAAATTATTATGGCTTTTTGAAAATTTTAACATTATTTAGCTGCTCCAATTCGTAAAGAAACCCAATCTGGGCACGAAACACGAAATGTTGTCTTACATGAGTCATAAATGTACCACGCGTTTTGCGCACCTCTTATGGAAAGCCATGTACTCGTAGGTATAAGCGTAAAAAAATAAAAATCAAATTTAAATTACATAAAGAACTTACATACATTCATATATACATGAGCCTTCGTACCTATGTATATAGTATGTAGGAAACGCAAATACCCAAAATTTTATGCTCATTTTCATAGCGTGTGGCAAGTTTGTGAGTCATGCAGCAACACTGTGCGACGTGTGAGTCGATCCGCGAAGACACTTCGAAATTGACGGTGGACCCACAGTGGGTCCGAAACGTCAGACTCGCAGCTAAAAATACGTAATAATCGTGCGTGTACGAATGAAGCCAAGGCGGAATATAGGGAAATGAGGAGAAGAGAGGAAGAAAAAAAAACGACCCACATCTTTGTTTGAGAGTAATTATTTTCAAATTATTTTTGAGAATTAAAAGCCAACCCGAAGTTTATTTTCGTTGCATTGTCGAAACGGCTGGGAAAAAGGGAAGAACTGAAGTGTTGATGCGTGAAATTGTCGTTATGGGGCGTTCGAAATCAACGCAAGCTCAATTGATAAATTGGTTGAGTTATTGTCGAAATAGCTCGTTTTTTCTGCTTTATTCCAAATAACTTTAAATATTCTAATTGCTCAATGAAGGCAATTTCAAAAAAAAAAAAAAAATTTTTTTTTAATAAACCCATTTTTATTGATGCCATCATACACTCTCCATCCGTCTGTTTGTATTTTTCTCTATGATTAATGAGGCGCTGACATTTAGAGGTTCACTTGAACTGTAATTACCGTAAGGTTATCACATCCCATTGGATCCACTGATGCAAGCTGTCAAATGATGAGCTCTTATCAGTCAACATTGTCCAGCATCGTATATCGAAGGGCAGGTCAAATAAAATCGAATATTATAAGTAAGTAGGATTTTAAAATGCAATCGTCACATAGTCACATGCCAGTAGGAAGGTACTTCAAAAATAATTGTTCTAATAGTTTTTTATAGGCAATCTCTGTCGGTTGTGTCAGCAGCACTCGAACTTATTGCAGCCAACATGTTAATAAATAAAAATTAATTAACATTAAATTATTTGTTGAGAGTCCATTTGTCGATTAATTTGTCACTTTCGAGATTTATTTGACGATAATAGTGTTCATGTGTAATTCTAATTGAATTCGACGATTGGACGTCAGTCCGGATTTCGGTAAACGAAGAAAGTTGCCTGTAAAATTGCACATGCATACATAACTACAGTGTTCCCTGATTATGTATAAATGGGACTCAATTTATTTCTCCCAAGACATTTTGCACTCCAAATCGATCTCATTTTGATGGCTCGCACTGCGAATTCGGACCCATTGCTGACGCATTTAGAACTTCATACATATATCCACTGATTTCGAGGAACTTTATGTTCAAGTGTCCTCAAATTGAGTGACGCAAGAAGTCTTCAAAAACAATGAGCGAAAAAGTCTGAAACAGGTCAAGTTTTTCGTATGTATCTTTGACCTAATATATCTAAAGCGCTGCGTCTGCGCAATAACCTCCCTATAGTATTGAAATGGTTTCGGTGTAACCGTACATATAGGACCGACCGCAATTTTGTATGAAACATGAGCGCTCTAGGGTTAACCTCTATCGGACTCACCCACATCTAATCCCAAAATGAGCGTAGTTGGGTAAGTTCAGACAAAAGGAACCCCAGTCGTTTCGAAAAGGGACTGGTTCTTTTTCAATGACAGCCCCACATTAAAAGGGGTTAGTTAAATGTATGGAAAATCGACCAGTTCTGATGTGTTTAAGACCGACCCTCGGTCGACCCAGGCTCGGTCCAATTTACACCAGGGCTGCCTCATTGTACAAAATAGAGCTAAAGAATTTTTCTATTAAAATATTCATGGATTGAGAGTACCAAATTATCATTTCAATGTTACCATCCAAAATGTATTTTTGTTTGTTTATACATATTTAACTTCACTCATTTATGGAAAAATGTGTCAGTTTCTCAAGAATAGTATCCATTTTGGAACTTCTGGTCAACTTTGACTGGTTTACACACATTTTTTCGGCCAGTTTTTATGCTTTATGTTAGATGTTTCTAGAAGACTGAACCTTTAAACATAATTTTTCAATTTTTAAAAAAGACTAATAACAATCACCAAGTGCTCAAGATGATCACACCACATGAGTCTATGTCATATACATAAATACTTACATTTATAAAATAAATGCAAACTGGAAAGAAGATCGGAGAGTGAAAAAATGTGCCTACAACTCTAAGTAATTATCGACACTATGTATCGCTCTCTCTCGCTCTCCCTCTGGCTCTCTGTCTCTCTTTCGCTCTCTCTTAATCTCTCTTTCACTCTCTCGCTCTCTCGCTCTCTCTCGCTCCTTCTCGATCTCTGTTTCTCGCTACCCGTCTCCGCGCTCTGTCTCCTTCGCTCTCTCTTTCTTTCATTGTTTCACTCTCCCACTGTCTCCCTCGCTCGCTGACTCTCTCTATCGCTCTCCCTCGCTCTCCCTCGCTCTCTCTCCCACTGTCTCCTTCGCTCTCTCTCTCTCGCTCTCGTTCTCGCTCTCTCTCGCTATCGCTCTCTCTCGCTATCGCTCTCTCTCGCTATCGCTCTCTCTCGCTATCGCTCTCTCTCGCTCTCTCTCTCTCCTTCGCTCTCTATCGCTCTCCCTCGCTCTCTCTCCCACTGTCTCCTTCGCTCTATCTCGCTCTCGCTCTCGCTCTCTCTTTCGCTCTCTCTCGCTCTTTCGCTCTCTCTCACTCCCTCTTTCTCCCTCGCTCTCCTTGCTCTCCCTCGCTCTCTTCGCTCTCTATCGCTCTCTATTGCTCTCCCTCGCTCTCTCTCGCTATCTATCTCTGGCCCTCTTTGATTTAAATATGTGTGCGTGTTTGCATTTTCGCATTTACATGGAACGATAAGTTTTTGGTTTTTGTATCGGAATTAATCATTGAATTTCCCACGAATCGAAGATCTGCTTACTGCCATTTTAACGGAAAACTTCTAAAACTAATAAAAATCATTGCAGAGAACACACAAAAAAAAAAAAAAAAAAAAAACAGTAAATAAGAATTCAATGAAACAAAACAATTGTTTCATGTGTTTTTAATGTGCTTAAACGATGGATATACATACATATGTACAATTATCATCACGTATAAATTCAAATGAAATCCGAAATGAGTAATCGCGGAGCCGGTATTCTAAGCTGTTAGTTAAGAGCCATTTACTCAATAATATATTACGAGTATATTTACCGCTTTGAATTAATTAATCAAAATGCCGTGAGACGTGCAGCCTGACACGTTAGCTCACAATAAACATACATATTAATATTTTAGATAAATACGTTTACAGTCAAACTTCTTGAACTTTGAACGTCTAAAGCTCGAATTTCACTAAGCTGAAATCGAATCGGGTCGCAAGAGTCTTTATAGTTTTCAGTCAACGAAATTCTTTGGCTCATAAGAATTTGATGTGATGGGGAGGTGGAGGTGGATGTAGAGGTGGTTCGAAATTTGAAAGTGGGAAGCTTTACTGTATCCGTACATTTGTAAACAATGAGTCGAATGATGTCGCAAGTGGTTTTGGAGTCTTCATCAAACAAAATTATAAAAATAACAAAAAAAAAAACTTAATTAAATTAAATTTATGAAGTCACTAAAAATGGCGATAGCAACGGCGATGGCAATAAAGACGGATCGAATCGAATCGAATCTGATCGGATCGGGGCTCCTCTTGCGAATAGGTATTTAGGGTGGTAGTTACCAGCCCGGTTAAGTAAATTCTTAGCTTTCGCTTTAATTTTCGTAGTTACCAAATCAATTAAACCTGGTTTATTACCCCATCGAAGCAGTCATAAATTTTTTAGAATGAAAATGTTCGAAAATTCGAAGGGAGCAGAGAAAGCTAAACAAAAAAACATATGTTTAAGAAAATTCAAAAGAAAAAATACTGTTGTTCAAATTTTAACGTTTTTCCATCGGCCTGCTAGTTTGAAAGTGGTTTGTTTTGACTTGGTAACTCCCACTTTTACCTCGAAAGATTTAAATTTAGACTTAGCTTAAACTTTATGGTAACTACCACCCTTAAAGTTTCAATTCGCATGGCTCATCATAGTGGGATCGATCGTTTTGCTTATTAATCAAAGGTCGATCGGTCTGGCAAAGAGTGTGTAGGCGCTCATTCGAATATTCATTTCACAGATTCCATAGTTCAACGAACGGAAAGTGTTAAGTTTTTTTAACGGAATATGAAAAAAAAAAAAATTGCAAAAACAAAACAGCGAAATTCAATGAACTTACATACAAAATCGATAAATAATTTATTTTTATTTATTTTCTTTTTATTTTTATTTTATGAATAAAAGAAAATCAAAACAAATAATTTTTATTCGATTTTTTAAACAAACAAAAATATATATTGCCTCTTTCCTTGGATTCTTCTTTTGTGGCTGTGTGTAAGTTTGCGTGTACGCATGTGTGTGAGTGTGTGTGTGTGTGTTTGCTCCGAGCTGAGCGTTTCATAACAATTGTTTAAACAAATTCCTTGAAATTGAAATTTTTCTTTAAAAATGAAAGTTCGCTTGACGCAATCTGTTCCATGACACATGCTATTGAGCTGCGTTCTTTATTGTTAATCGGAGACTACAAAAAAAAAAAAAAGGTACCTACAACGAGAGCCATTGTTCCTTCATACGAAGTGTTTGAATACTTATTCATTTATTTGTTGGCTTTTTTATAACCGTTTGGAGTGAAAATTTTGGGTTTAAAGCCCAAAATCCAATATTGCGAGAGCCCGATGCGAGAGTGCGCGACGTCACGAAAATGTTTTCCGTGACGCATTTCAAACTCCAATGAGAGTTTCGCGTCACGCAGTTGATAGCATAATTTCGCTTCTAGTAATGCAATATTTGAACCAAGTACCAATCTAACGAGTACCGAGTACTCATAAAAATTATACGTTATCACTTGAGTTTAAATTTTAATTCAAAATTTTCAAAAAATTTCGAAAAATTTTCAAAATGAACCAAAGCTCGCGGAATATTTTAAAAGCTCTTTTTCACGGAACAGTGAACAGTTTTTGTTTTATTAGCTTAAACGAGTACCCAATAGCGAGTACTCAAAAAATAGCTACATCATTAACCTGTCAAAATCGCCTCGCAACGAGAAATATTAATTTTTCAAAATTTTCTCGCTACGACGTCTCGCAGTGCGATACATTGGAGCTTGAATCATATGATTGAATGTATTGAAATTTGTCTGCGTCTCGTCTCGCGCTCTCGCATCGGGCTCTCGCAATGTTGGATTTTGGGCTTAACGTTTTATTTATTTATTTATTTTATTTTGTTTAAATCGGCAAAAGCAACGCATGCTCAATAACAATTTTCTTTGTTTGAAATTATCCGCTCCAGAGGGTAGCAAGAAACTTATTAAGGCGTACATAATATTTTTTTCGACAGGTATTAAGGACTCCGATGGTATGCTGTAAATCAGAAGGGCGAATTTTAGACCTTCCGATCTTCGAATACGAAAGTTGTTAAAGGCAAATCGTTTTCTTTCGTCAATAAGGAGTCGATATTAGGACTATTCGGATGAGGATTCTTGGGATTAGATATTTTATGACTTGGCCCAAGTAAACTCCCCGAAACTGTATTCGGTGTGCGGAGATTTTTGAATCTAATGTGAAAATTTTTACAGCTAAAGAAGCCCCAAAAAATGAGTCCGAAATTGTTTTATGACCTAAATTGGCTTATTGAGTACAGTAGACTACCGGTAAAGTTAATCGATTTGTCCCGAGGGTCGTTAACTTTTCTAAATTTCGAAAATGTTCGAAATCTAAAAAATGGGAAAACACCAACGATTTATTTTCTTAGCTATTCCCTCTTTACAAAGCCAGAAAGTCATGAAATCAAGCTCATGGAAACAAGCTCATACATGTTTATAAACATAACAAAAATTAGAAAATAATTTGGTAGTTTTCCTTTCGCATATTGGTTGCTAAAATTTATGGTTGTCGTATCACAGCTTTAATTAGTGACGTCAAAAGTGCCCGCTACCAACGACGGATACGATGAACAAAATTTTGCCTAAATAAATAGAATTTGCGTTGATTTATGTGTGCGTGTATTGAATGTTTGCGAAAATCTTGGAAAACATAGCGAGAAAACTTGAAATTATTGAAGTAAGTTTTTAATTAAAAATTAACTTTTTAAGGCTTTCCATGAGAGCATAATTTCGATCAACTTTTGTGAAACTTAACGTTTTCGGGAGCTTACTCTTTATGATAAGTCTGCCTTGGCAAGACGGGAATTCCATTTATTTTGGACCCCTATATAATTTCAGTATGAGGATTCATACTGCGAAATGAATAACATAGAACTTCATATATTTGCTGGGAGTTTCTTATCATATATCGTATGACATCTACTGATGCAAGCTGTCAAATGATGAGCTCTTATCAGTCAACATTGTCCAGCATCGTATATCGAAGGGCAGGTCAAATAAAATCGAATATTATAAGTAAGTAGGATTTTAAAATGCAATCGTCACATAGTCACATGCCAGTAGGAAGGTACTTCAAACATAATTGTTCTAATAAAATTTTATAGGCAATCTCTGTCGGTTGTGTCAGCAGCACTCGAACTTATTGCAGCCAACATGTTAATAAATAAAAATTAATTAACATTAAATTATTTGTTGAGAGTCCATTTGTCGATTAATTTGTCACTTTCGAGATTTATTTGACGATAATAGTGTTCATGTGTAATTCTAATTGAATTCGACGATTGGACGTCAGTCCGGATTTCGGTAAACGAAGAAAGTTGCCTGTAAAATTGCACATGCATACATAACTACAGTGTTCCCTGATTATGTATAAATGGGACTCAATTTATTTCTCCCAAGACATTTTGCACTCCAAATCGATCTCATTTTGATGGCTCGCGCTGCGAATTCGGACCCATTGCTGACGCATTTAGAACTTCATACATAACATATATCCACTGATTTCGAGGAACTTTATGTTCAAGTGTCCTCAAATTGAGTGACGCAAGAAGTCTTCAAAAACAATGAGCGAAAATGTCTGAAACAGGTCAAGTTTTTCGTATGTATCTTTGACCTAATATATCAAAAACGCTGCGTCTGCGCAATAACCTGCTGCATTGCACAAAATGCATACAAACATATAGAAAATATTACGGCAAGGGTTCATATTTTCTGAGCTTTCATATTAAGTATTTAATTAATTAATTATTTTTTTCTCAAACTCAACTCTCTCATTATATGTACATATATGTATGACTGTCGAAGCAATGCGGCCAGTATTTATATCAAACATTCGAAGTGGTTTTTGGATAAAAATAAAAACAATACCTCAGCCTGCCATCGCTGTGCCATAGAGATTATTTCAATACCGAGCATAGAGTGCACACATAAAAAAGCTTGTTGCGAAAAAAAAAAACAAATTGTTTTCATGTCGCCGTGCAGAAAATTGTTTCGGCTTTCGAATTTTAAAGAGCAACAAATTCTAGAGGTACTTACAATCTTTGTATTCTGGTCTTCCGAATGCTCTCAGATTTGAAAGTGGTGCATTTCAACAGCTGTTCGGGGTCGACTCGGGCTCGTTGAGTAATTCGTTCTTTAAAGCTAAAACGGCTTGCGAAGCTATCGATTTTTCCAATCAACAACAACAACAACAACAGCAACGAAGAAAAGAACACTTGAGTATTTTATTCAAACTTGATTCAAGTTTTTAATGCTCCTGTCGCTCGCACCTCCTGCCTTAATTGTTGTTCTTATTTTTATGATTTTCTGTTATTATCATCGATAATCTTGTTGTTGTAGCTCCGTTGGTTTTCTGTTTCTGTTTGTTTTTGTTATTGTCATTGTTTTTATAAGGTGTTAAATAATTTGTGACGCAGTCATTATCATCTTTGGTGTCTTTAGAATCTCTCCCCGTTTTGTGATCATATGCTTGGGGTGCTAGTCAGTTTATAGGACAACAGGCAAAAATAAGGTCATCCGAAAATTTTGTTTTATTTAATAAGGTCGCTCGCAAAAAAGTTGGCATTAGATTTCGAGACAAAATAATTTATATTTATTCTCTGTTAATTTTTTTTTTTTTTTTTGTATTCAGTTATTTATAAATTTTTCGCTGAGTGCAAACATTTTTGTATTGTGCCTTCACTTATTTTATTTTTTTATTTTGTTATTATTTTTTTTATTTATCTATTTTGTTTTATTTATATTATATGGTATATTTTATTATTATTCATATTTTTATTTTGTCCGCGTTTGACATTTTCGTCCGCACACGAAGAAAACCAGCTAAAACTGATGAAGTATTCTGAACAGTGCTGTCGAAATGCTACTGTATTCGTTTTTTTGATACTTTTTGTCTCGTCGTCAGCGTTCCCACCACTCACCAACAAAACCGTAGTAAGCAACCACAAAAAACGGAGTAAAACTGGAAATAGCGGAGTAGATTAAAAAAGGGAACGAGTTTGCATCAAATTAAACAGGCCCAAAATTAGGCTTCACACAAAAATTGATTCCACTATCCTTATTTAAACCTAAACTCGTTTGAAAAAATGTCAAATGTTATCTTTTTCATATCAACAGAAATGTCAAACAGATTGAATGCTTTGCCAACTTCTTACATTTTGTAACTAGAGTTCAAAGATTGGGAAATTTAAAAACGGAGTAGATTCGCATAGAAAAGTAGTGACGGAGTAGATTTCAAAGTTTTTAAAAAAATGGAGTAAATCTACTCCGATCGGAGCAAAGTGGGAACGCTGCTCGTCGTACTACCTTACTACTCTTTTCATTAACGTACTACTATTTGAATGTAAATAAATTTTTTATAGCTTCTTGGAAAACTCTTTATATTCGCATACGGTTATCTATTTTTAACATTCACGAAGAACAAGCAATAAGTTTAATATAATTTTTGGCCTCAAGCCATATGTCTGATGCCATTTTTGGGCTATAGGTATATATTCAATAATCGAATGTTCGAAAGTTGAATAAAAATTAAATTAACCCAAAAAAAAAAAAAAAATTAAAAGTGAAAATATGGAAGAAGCGAAAAAGTGGAAAATTTTTCTTACGAAATTTCAATCATTCATATTGTAGTCTTCTTGATTTACGAGTTCTCGAGGTTTTTGAAGGAAACCCCCAACTAGTCTGTATTTTTCTTCTATTGCTTAAAACTCCTTTTTTTAGAAGTACTCCGTTTATTTTATAAAAACTACCATTTAAAAAGCATTTTGCTACTTTCTAAGATACAAAAACGACAGCACTGATTCTGAATTCACTCAAGTCTCGGCGCAAACATACTGCACACAGTGTCGCGAGTCCATACATTTTAGGAACAAAAATAGAAGGAGTGCTCGCACGATGATGAAACTTGGCACCGATAATTCTTTTGACCAAATTAAGACATAAACAAAGTTTTATCAAAATCGGCCACGCCCACCGCCCACTCCCCATACAACCCAAAACGTTTTTTCTCTCCAAATGGGATGTAATCAGCGAAAATGGTTACAATTTGGCACATTGCTTTATTACGGTGAAATACAGACCTCTAGCTAATTTTATCAAAATCGGCCACGCCCACCGCCCACTCTCCATACAACCCAAAGCGTTTTTTCTCACTAAATATTGTTTAGGCCCCATATTGAGACATACCTTTTTTGAAAGGTATTTTATCAAAGAATAATATATCGATTTTAGATCGATAATTCACGGTGCTTTGATTTCCGGTATTCGCAAACTTACTTATTTGGGTTTTTTTTTTTTTTTTTTATTGGGTTACACCTACTTTCTAAGGAAAAACCCCTTTTTAAGTAATAAAAAAAGTTTTCGTTTTAATTTGAAAAAAAAAAAATTAAATACAAACCCATTCAAATGGTGTAAAAGTTATGAAAATCGAGAGAGCGAGAAAAAAAGTTATAGCGTTTTAAAATTTCAGTTCACAAAAGCTAAATACAGAATAAAAGAAGCATGTCTAAAAAGTCTTGACTTTGACCATACCTAGAAGCCACATTTATCATTATTTTTCCAAACCCTTCAGGTTTTTTCGCAACTATAGTATCTGTAACAACACTGCATTTAAAAAAATTTTAAATTTAAAACTTCAATTTTTTTTATTTTTGTCCCCTTTCGTTACACTGTGCTGCATGCCGTACAATAAACTCAGTAAAGCTGGAAGCAGTCACTGCGCACAGTGGTCTGAAAAATTATTTAAGCACGACATAAATCCAAAAAATCTTATGCCGCAGTGTCTAAGTGTACAAAATTAATTTTTTTTCATTAAGGTAAGTGACCCAAAAGAGGCCATGCTAACGGATTTTGCCCCACAGGTGAAAAATGGCTAAAATTAGAGAGATTTTGAATCTTAAAAATTTTGATTTAATCTTTTTCTTATCGAAATATGAAAAAAAAATTTACAAAAAAGTGTTTAAAACTATTCATTTTAGACGTTTTAAAAATTTTCTTCTTTTGGTCGCTAAATTTGACCCGGCTCAAAGCATTTCCCCAGATTTTTTATTCCATTCTCTCAATTAGCTGAGCACTTTAACAAAAACGTACCAAATTTCACATTTATGTCCCATTGTACCAAACGAAAAAAAAATGTACCAAATTTGGTACAAATGTACCAAAACGGCAACCGTGCCTACAAGCAGAATTGATAAATACCCCAGCCGGAAATCTCACTACTTCTGCAGTACTTCCGAAATGGTGAACATACATACTGCGAATATTCGCATTACTTACCCTTACTTCTAATGAAGTTTGTTAGGAGATGGCGGCTATTTTCAGTACTTCAAAATTCATGTGTAATTGATTAGGAAAAGAAGTGAATGACCGTAGTCGGCATGGAAACTTCATTTGGGAAAAGAGTACATGCTGGCTGACTGAAATGGATCATATGTGCATGATTATTTCATTTGAAAATAGAGTATAGGCTGCTTACATGAATGAAAATATCATTAGGAACAAAGACTATGGTGCCAACGGGAATGAAAATTTCATTTGAGAAAATAGTATCACAGCGGGGATCTGAAAGGAGAGTGAAAAGAAAACTTTCTAAATGTATTAAAAAGCGGTTTCGAACTTGTATATTTTCAATGAATATTTTTAAAAAATTGGCAGATATGGCCATATTTCGTCACTTCGTGGCTGTAACACATCATCGTCTTTGGAAAGACTTAAGAGTTTCAATTCTTGAAACATCTTAAGTACAACCAAATTATAAAACTTTTGTAGAATTGTTGCACACAGATTAAAAAACATCTTGTCATGAAAATTTCATAAGATCTTCATTGAAAATAGGAGTATACAACCCTCTTTCGAATGAAAATTTTATTTGGAGATGGGTCTGTTGTAACGAGTCCTTGAATCTGTGATATTTTCACTAGAAGATCATTTGAAAAGGCACCAATTGGCCTCTTCACAAATGCATGCTTCATTACTTCCGCATTAATGATTTTTTCATGTATGCGATAATTTCCCCTTTATCCACAACTTTTGTCAAAAAGTACCACAAAAACGGAAAAATACCTGACAACACTCATTACCATCGATTAGTGCTGCAACGAATACTCGCATTCGAATTCGCGAAATCAGCAGAAAAAAAAATGAACTGAAAGGCATTTTTTACAATGAGTTTATAGAAAAGTAAACAGAAATTCTCGAGAAGTTTTGAACTGTGGGTTCTTTGAAACCAAAATTCCAATAGTTATAAATTTGAAGCAGCCGATTCCATATTCAAATATTATAAGCAATGGCCTACGCAAGGGAAACAATATTAATTTTGATGAAAGCCAAAAGCAAAATAAGGTAACTTACCCAAATAAAGCCATGCTAACGGTTTTTGCCACAGTGGCAAAAATTGGTTAAACTTAGAGAGAGTTTGGATCTTAATCCCTTTTATTTAACCTTTTCTTTATCCGAAAATGTAAAAAAAAAAGTACAAAAAAGTGTTTTAAAGTATTCATTTCAGACATTTTAGAAATTGTCCTTTTTTTGCCATATTAGGAACCCCATGTCTAAATAAGGCCCAATGTTGATTGCTCTCAAAAACGTTCGAAAAAATAAAGAGAAATATAAAACTATTATCTGATTTCATTGTAAATGTTGTCATTTATGCATTCGCGAATATTAAAGTACATTCGCATTCGCGAATGCAAAAAATTTACATTCGTTGCAACACTACTCGATACTTTTAAGTTAACCAGCCAATAAGTATGCAACACAAAATTATTTCTACAATTTGTTTGCCCTGCTTATCATCAACACTCTGTCTCCACAGGGCAGTTTTTCTGTCTTGATGGCTCTAGCATGAGGGCATATGCCTTCAATGCCTTCACAGTTTCCAAGGGAAATTTCTGTCTGGAACTTTCTGAAACTGTTTTTATAAGTAGTTTTTCATTCCTAGCCGAACTGGGGCTTTAGCTTATGATGGAAAATCTGTGTTTTTGTATATATACATTTCATTGGCTCAACAAGCGCAGTTTTCCATTTGGTTTGAATCAAGTATGCGGACGTCTATCAAGAGAGTTGTTACTTTTTAAATTAAGTAATTATGTATATGGAATAAATACGTATTCGAGGCTTCCACCAACTATGTGCGTAATTGATGAAACAACTCCAAAATATTACATACGTACAGGGGTGGACTGGGCCCATGGGCAACCGGGCAATAGCCCGGTGGGCCCCCAGATCGCTTTTTAGCTGTTAGGTTTTTTTTTTTTTCTTAGGTAACGAAGCCCCATTTTTCAAACGCCCGGTGGGCCCTTTGACCCCCAGTCCCGCCCCTGCATACGTAGCATACGGATGATGAGGGCATGCCAGAGACGGCCCAGCCAAAGTGCTATCGCAGTGAAAAATCGACGGAAAAACTGGAACGTCGAGGCGTGGGGTAATATGTAAGGACTGGTTGCATTTCGAACCCGTTGCCGCCATTTCAAAAGCCTTCAATCCGAATAATGCTTTTCATACTTCAAGGATCACCGAAGCTTTCATTCATAGTCATATGAGTACAGCCATACCTTGAAGAAATTCCTACGTACTTAAAAGTTATAAGTATGGTGGTTGAAATATGTACATTTGAAACTAAAAATTTATAAGCTTAGTTATTTTTAGCCTCAGTTAATTTTGGCCACAACTTTTTGTTTACTTTTAAATGTATTATTATTTTTTATTGTTTAATAAAAGCATTTAAAAAAATATATGAAAAAATACTTTTTACTGCGTCATTATTTCATTTATGTATTATTTTTCACTCAAAGTCATAGAATTTCAAATAGCAACGGACTGAGGGTGTGTGCTGCAAATCCCATTGAATTTTACTAAAAAATAATTATTTTTAAATTTAAACCTCTTGAGATGCCTTCATATGAGTGTCCCCACCCAACATTTGGAAGACTGTTTTATGAGAAGATTTCGAGCCTCCTTCATGATTAGAAAATGATTGATCACATGCATGATTAAAAGAAGACTCGAAAACGACTCTCAAATATGTTTCAAAAGCGAGCCGTATTCAAATTACAAAAACAAAATACAGAGCAATCGGCAATTAATCACGTAGGGGATTGGAATATGATCATTCAAATTGTTTCTATCTTATATTTGACTCAATATTTGACTCAAAATTGAATTGAATGGAATTTGACTTTAAAGTTATAAACGAAAAAGTTCCATTACTTTCGATTTGGAAAGCTTGGTTTTGACGGGTGAGCACAGGACTAGAAAACGAGAGTTCCTAGGTTCAAATCCCACATAAGGCAAGGAAAAAAAAAATTGTTGAATCTATAATAATAATACATATAACATACACACGGAAAAGCCAAATTTTTTTTTATTATCTTTTTTTTTTTTGGAAAGCAATCGATTATAAATATAAGTCGTAGAAGACTCAAAAATGATAGCAAATATGAGTCGTAGAAGACTCTAAAATAGTAACAAATATGACTCGAAAATACTAACAAATATGACTCGAAATCGACTCGCAAATGAAATCACATATGACTCACTAAGAAGAGTCGCGGCTAGGGTTCCAATTTCTCCCGACAAAAGTATCATTTTTGATCAGAAAACGAGCGCATTTTTGATCTTTTAAACCAGAAAGGCGACTCGAAAAAGACTCGCTTTTGATCAAAAATTTCGAAAAATGCTAGCTGGGTCAGTTCAAAACTGAAATGCCTATGTATTGACTGTATGAGTGTCCCAGCCGGAAATTTTCTCATAAAGGACCGATTCATTAATTTTTTCACCAAGGATATCAAGGGGAAAATTTGAGTACTTCTCAATTGCAATGGCATTGCCATCGAAAGAAGGTGCTTTTTATCGCAATTTCAATGACAATGTCATCGAGAGGAAATGTTATTCATCGCAACTCCAATGGCACTGTCATCGATAGAGGTATCGATACGATGGAGTAGATCTACTCCACTTTCGATGACCAATTCGTGACATATGCTCTTATGACAGCCAATGCCGCTTGTGCGTTAATTTCATTAGAAAGTTGGTGTATAATCAGGAGGAGTCGCGGCTCTATGTCATGCTGAAATCATTGATTGTTTCACCGGGACATTTCCGGCTGGGGTAATGAGTAGAATCGATTTCGTGTCGAATCCTTGTGAAAATTCCTTTCGTTCATTTACTTTTCCGTCAAAGAAAATTTCATTCGATAGAAAACAACAAAATAAGTACATATATTCAATAAAATCTCTCGTAAAATCGGAGCTAGAAAATAATAGAAATGTATTCGATATTGAATACAGCTTTCCTGGTTACGCTCGGATTGACCGCTTGGCTTGTTTTATGCTATTTAAAGAAAATCGACAACGCACGGCCACTGACTTCCGATGACTTTGACATCGATGTGGAATTGAAGAGCTCACTGCAGGATGAAATTGAGATGGCGCATTGCCCGGGCGAGTACGACGTTTACATTCAATTCGTTTGCGTTTGCACATGCGTATTTGCATTGACGAAAATCCTTTCGATAACGGAGTCATTTGTTATGGACAAATTGCCATTTGGAAAGAGTTTGAAAAATATTTTGCGTCCTGCATTCAATTCGAAAACTTCTTTAGATCTAAGTGAGCTCGTCCGAGAACGGGAGCGGCTTCTTCTAGAGTTAGACGAACTAACAAAGTACAATTCCGAATTGCTTGAACGTTTGCGGGCTCTCGAATTGAGCCGTGCGCTGCTGCAGCGACACGATCCTGGAAATTTGGAAAAATTCGAATTAAAAGCACCACAGCAGAATATTTTCATTGCCAATCAACATTTATATGTGACCGCAGGGAATTATGCCAACGAGAATTTTGCATTTATTTGGTCGAAATATTTGCAAAAGGAAAATATCTACGCTCCAATCGGAAAGGATACTTTCAAATCGAAAACGGCCGGCATCGAAATGGTTTCCTTGAGTCAACAGTTTGGAAATAAATGCGATTTCGCGCCAGTCATTGTCTCGACTGAGGATCTACAAAAATTGCGCGGAATTCACTGAGACGACACAGCATAAAACGAAACGAAACGAAACGAAAGGAAAACTAAATTTCATGGCCTTCGCATCAAATAAGGAATTCATTCGTTTTGAAGTATTCTTATTTATTCTATAATTGAAATTTATTTGAATTTAAATAATGAAAGTGTCGATTTTAGCACTTCACTCAACCCTCTTGCATGAAATTTGTCCATGTATGTATATTATTTGTTAATATTAAATGTCAAAAACATACAAAAAGGACATCGAACTTCATTTAGCAAGGATTGAGAATATCTCAGTCAATGGTCAGAGGTGTAGACAAACAGGCAAATGACAGCTTTCAAGAACTTAACACATAAGAAAATCATTGATCTCGGAGTATTGGGGATGAAGTTATCGTCCTCCAACCCCCGCCAATGCTTTAGCCTAAAAAAGTGGTGCTTAAGTGTAAGCCCTGCTCGAAATTTTTTCGTGACGAATACACAGTGCGACACGATTTTGTAAACAAAAACTTAACGACTGTTTTTGAAAGTGCTCGGTGAGTATAACAAAGCCTCATACTCAGTTTTGTCAAGTCACCTCTACTTTTTTTTAAAGTAGACTTCAAAAAGTGGGGCCGAGAATTAAATTACTCACTTACTTATGGCTATATCTCGTAATCCGTTCAATATTTTAATTTCTTGTCTATAACAATTTGTAGCTCTGAATTCATTTTAAATAGTTTTACTGGAAACCGACACGAAAAAACTCTATCTAGCAGGTGCAAATTGCAAAAATTCCTAAAGTTTGACGTGTTTTTTATCATATTTTATTTTGTATGGCCCATGATACAGAAAACAAGATAGCGCCACTTCAGTACCGCTATTTTGAGGCTCTCTTTGAGAGCCGAAAATTGAGTTTGTGACGTCACTGAGCGAGAAATTGTTGTTGTTTCCCATGCTATTCAAAAAAGTAAAAAGCCGGTTTAACATGGGAAACAACAACAACGAATCGCGATTTTTAGTTTGTGACGTTTCCTCTCTCAAGTGGCGCTATCTTGTTTTCTTGTATCATGGTATGGCCTATAGCTCCCAAGCCAATAAACATTTTTTCAAAATTTTTTAATGAAAATGTAGAAAAACTATAACTTAACAATTCTTCATATACACGAACTGCAGCCGAGCAATACTTGATACCGTTTTGTCGCTGCAAAGTTGAACGGTTTTTACCAAAAATCGGAAGAAAAAACGCAAAATCACCCTTTGGGTATGCACGAAATTTTTCAACCCAACGCAAATGGTTCACCGAGCACTTTCAAAAACACTTGTAAAATTTTTGTTTACAAAACATGACCTCTAAAATGTCGCACAGTGATATCAAGCAATGTCGATTCTTGAAATGCTCGATACTTTCAGAATGCAAGTAGTCTTTGTGTGTGCCTTGTGAAGAGGGTGTGAGAGTGGGTGAGAGTGGGTGAGAGAGGGTGAGAGAGGGTGAGAGAGGGTGAGAGAGGGTGAGAGAGGGTGAGAGAGGGTGAGAGAGGGTGAGAGAGGGGAGAGAGGGTGAGAGAGGGTGAGAGAGGGGGAGTGAGAGAGGGTGAGAGAGGGTGAGAGAGGGTGAGAGAGGGTAGGAGTGAAAGGGGTGAGAGAGGGTGAGTGAGTGAGAGAGGGTGAGAGAGGGGAGGTGAGAGAGGGTGAGAGAGGGTGAGAAGGGGTGAGAGAGGGCGAGAGAGTGAGTGAGAGGGGGTGAGAGGGAGTGAGAGGGCGAGAGGAGGAGTGAGAGGTTGAGAAAGGGAGAGTGATTAAGAGGGAGAGAGAGCGAGAGAGAGGGGGTGAGAAGGGCTAAGACATTGATTGCCCTCCAGATTGCTAACGGCGCACGCTCTCACTACTTCACCGAGAGGTCCAATTCGCGCGTACTAACTTTATTATATAAACATTCAAGAAAATCTAACTGTTTACGCCACGTATGTATGTATGTATGTATGTATGTATGTATGTATGTATGTATGTATGTATGTATGTATGTATGTATGTATGTGTATGTATGTATGTATGTATGTATGTATGTATGTATGTATGTATGTATGTATGTATGTATGTATGTAGTGTGTGTTGTGTGTGTGTTTATATATGTGTGTATGTATGTATGTATGTATATAACATACTTACAAAATTACATAAATTAACGGATTTTAGTAGAAAAATAGCGAGTGAGAAGATTTCTCCTCATTTTAAATGATCATATTGAATTAGAGTTGATGAGTGACTCGATATTTTGAAATTGATTACATTAGGGATCATTTCAACCAAAGCATTACCTTGTAGTCGATTCAGCAATCGATGTCGTTTGCATGCAAAGACCATTTTGCTGCAGGGTATATTCGCCAAGTATCTTCACAAACCGCACTCAATTTTTTGTATACATACAGCATCAAAATAAAAATTTTTCCGGCGTTCACATTATTTTTCCTTGCCATAGGGTTTTTCAAAATGGTCACATATTTACAACTGAAAAATTTTCAACTTTATAGTGATTAAAAATTGGTTTAATGCAATAAATTTTTATTTAAAAACTAATTTTTGGTACACATTTTTTCGTTTCTCTAAAAATTGACTATTTTTTTTGTATTCGCCGGATATGCAACGATCCCGGATTCCAAGTACCGAAACACTTAAAGGCACGCTTTTTCCAAATTTTTGAATCTTTTGTCTATATTTGGGGACTACGGTACTGTAACGGTTCTCCAGTGAAAGATGCCAGCCAAATTCTCTTTCGCAAAAGTTCGATGTCTTCAGCGTTTTCTGTGTTTCTAACGCTTTCGATGTTTAGCAAGACGAGATGCCTGTTAAAAACTTCGAGCGCCATCATTGGTTTAGTGCAGCAACTGCTCTCGATGTCGGGAGTAAATTTCATTTCATGGTGGTCTAATGGAAATAACGCTGTTGTGTTCTCGTTTTCCGGGATCATCACGAAGCAGTCCTCGGATGTCACGTATTTCACCGAGAAGCTGGGGCTTCGAGTATCCTTTAACCAAAATAGGCGTAAAAAAGAATATTAAAAAATTTATTAGAATTCTAAATTGAATCGATTTGTTGTGGACATTTGGATTAAGAAGTTAGTCCGATAAAAGTTGAAAAACCGAAATTGCACTGATAAGAAAAGCTTGATGAGCTTGATTCTTTTTTTTTATTTCTTGCTTATAGAGCATCTGGTCGCTCTTCCCATCTTTTAGGTGTGTGTCTTAGTGGAAGTCATATTATGGTTTGTGTCTACTCTTAACCCAATACACACTGTTTTGGCACCTAATGGCTCCTGATTCAGCCATAAAACAATATACAGTAGAGTCCGGAAAAAGTTGATCGATTTGTCCCAGAACTAATTTTTGTAAAGCCTGTTCGTATTAACGAAGCGCCGTTCACACTATCACTATTAATTTTTGTGTATTGAATTTGTTTAATTCGTTCAAATATGTACACAAATTGACATGTAAGGTTGACAAAAAAAAATTATTTTTTACGCAAATTTTACGTAGGTGACCTGTCTGGGGTTAAAGGCATGGCATAGGAGTTTATTGGAGTTTTTTGTCGTGCACGAAATGAAAATTGTACACTGAGCAAAAACTAGAGTTTCAACGGATATCCGGCCACTATCCGGCTTTAAATTTAGTATCCGGCCGGATACCGGATACCATCTTTATCCGGCCGCCGGATACCTCACATTAAACATTTGCTATATTGTATTTGGGCTATGAATGCAGATTTGAAAATGGAGCGGTTGGAGGAAACCCGATGCAGTTCCGGTAAAATTTTCTATGCCGTTCAATATGGCTTTAAAACCAACAAATATATAACATTAAAAAAATTAGCTATCCGGCATTCGGCCGGATATTGTAAATATTATTATTTATAAAAAAACAAAAAAAATTTTCGCCCGCCTGACCGGGGATCGAACCCGCCGACATAGGATTGCACTAGGTTAGGTTAGGTAAGTGTGGCTGCCACCAAAGGTGACACACTTAGGCACCAAATAGGCCGGTTGTGACACCACGTATAATTGGAAAACAACCTTGACCTCAGCTGGGAGTCGAACGCAGGGCCTCTCGCTTCGTAAAATAGCATCTGAGCCAACTACGGCACAGAGGCCGACTGGGATTGCACTAGGTGGTAAAAAATTTTGCTACTAAGTACTTTCGTATTTAAACTTACTACGCTTGTGATTATTTTAACTGCGCCCATTGATAGAGCCAAATCATGGCTGTTCGTAGTAAAATTAACAAGAACGAAGTTAATTTAACTACGATTTTTTTTGCTAAGTGTAGACTGACAAAGTTCTTTTTATGGCCAGAGGTATCAAATTTTGCATTTGAATCAATCTACGGCAATCTACGGAGTATGTTCTTTTTTCATTTTTCGAGAGCGTATTTTTCATTGACACGATTTCGATTTCGAAGGACACTGTCGAGGAACTTTTTTTGGCCAGAAAGAAGCCGTACAACAGACACGAAAAAAAAAATTGGGTTTTAGTCGAAAAGCTTAGATCGAAGTCACTTAAACGAAATTTTCTAAAGCGAGCCGCATACTAAAGTCCTTTTCAAGCTAAACTCAGAAAAAATGTTAAATGAACTTACCTGGATGGAATCCTTTTTGCGAGTGCAATGAAAATTTTATTCCAATATGGAATAACGATAAGCTCTGATTCGTCTTCGTTTTGACGAATTTATTTCACGAAGCTAAAAATATCCTTTAGGACACTTGAATAAAAAAAAATTATTTGTTTTAATTCACGAAGGAAGGATAGTTTTCCGTTTGAAACGTTGAACTGTCAAAGGCTTCGGTCGAGTAAATACTGAATGAATCGAATGAGCTTGGCGCGTGCTGACGACCGAAGAAGGGCAGAAGGAGCCGCCAGGACTCGAGTAGACGCAATCGACCACCCGTCGGCGAGGCGAGGCGATTTAAATCCTGCCGTGCCATGCGAAGAAAACGTGGTGCTGCTGGTGGTGGTTGCTCGGCATTTGTTCTGAAGGCAGTCTGTAGTGTGCAATGTGTGTGCTACGCTTTGTTGGTTTTGCTGTCATTGTTGTTCGTATGGCGGCGCACAATCGCAGGAAACATCTGGACTGCAGCCCCTATTTTCCTCGATGGGAGTTGTTGCCGAATGTAGACATTTATTAGGAGCATATGAAAACAACTCACACATGTATTTGATTGAGCGAAATTCGGTATTTTTTTTATTTTTTTACTCAAAACAAAAATTCGACTCAAAACAAGTAAGGGTTTTATAGAGAGGCGAGCCTGATAATACTATACCCGACACATATGTTCATATGTATATGTTTGAAAGTTTTATAAAATAAGCCCAAGGATCACGACCACAACCACTACCACTAAGACAAAGTGTTATAGAGAAATTTATGGCCATATTCCGAAATTTTTTCAATTTCTTTCAAACCGCTTTTTACCACGCCCACTTTTTCATATTTTATGAAATCTAATTGGAAGCCTAAACACGCGCTGAAATTCCAAATTTCGTTGGAATAACTCGACAGTTCTTGGGATTTTTGTGACAGACTCTAGTGCTGGCGGTATCCGTAATAATGGCTGGTCAAGAAAATTTTTTGGGAAGATTTTTATGACTATATAGGAAGCATATGTACATGCCGAATTGCCACGCCCACTGATTTTGTTTTTGGAAACTACATTTTATGCCCTTAAATATTTAAAAATGTTAAATTTCATCAATATATCTCAAACGATTTTCATAACAGACCTTAGTACTGGAGGCATATGTAGATAAAAATGGTCCGATCCGATCCATTCTCGAACTTGTTCTTACTCATGTCCCCGTAAGCGCGTATACCAAATGTTGTCAAGATAGCTCAACTCCTTCGATAAGAAAACTGTATACAGACAGACGGACAGACAGACGGATAGACAGACGGACAAACAGACAGACAGACAGACAGACAGACAGACAGACAGACAGACAGACAGCCAGACGGACGGACAGACAGACGGACGGACAGACAGACAGACGGACATGTCTAAATCGAATCTCCTGGTGACGCTGATCATTTCTATATACATATATTTTGTATGGTCTATCTCGACCTGTTCTGGGTGTTACACACAACCACACAAACGCCATATGCCCTCGACACAGAGTGTGTCGGGTATAACAAAAGGACTATTTGGTTCATGTGGGCTCCTTATGCAGCGGGCATTCTTGATTTAATTTGAAATGAAATTCAATTTTTTTTTTAAATCTAAGGCAAGCGATACACTACAGCATGATTGCACGAAATCGCTGCCGGGTTGTATGGAACGCGCAATTATTGCACGATTACGCGTTGCACGTAGTGTATACAGTATCCCATTTTTGAAAATATACAGATTGCGAGCAATATTGCATGCAACTATTGCATGGAATTATTGCACGCAGCGTATACGCTTTTGATGATTTTTGCTGATTGCGTGCTGCCCGTTGCGCATTTCCAACTCGTTGGAATTGAGCAATCGTTCGCATGCAATGTAAAACGTTTGAAACAAAAAACGAGCACTGCCAGTTCAGAATGATAGCAAACTAGATTGCGCACTTCGCGTTTAAAAAGTGTTTCGGGATCTCGTGTTTCGAAAATATCGGAAATGATACGATTCTTTCCAAATAAGATGTTGCGCCTATTGCAGAAATGAGAAAAGCACGACTCCGATGGTATGGACATGTATTGCGGGCCCACGAAGCAGCCATTGCAAAAAAGGATTGTTACTCGAGGTACCATACATGGACAAAGGGGCGCCTAAAAAATATATGGTTGTATGCACTCAGATAGGATTTAGAAGCAGTTGGCCTATGTGAACCGGATGCTCCAAAAAGCAAGAAATGGAGAACGATACCGGGAAGAGTAGACCCTGGCCTCAGCTGGAATAGAAAATGCTAAAAAGAAAAAAAAGCTGCATATTTATAGTGACCATTTAATTTATTTTTGACCAGGAGATGTACCTTTTTCCGCGGAAACAATTGCTGATTTATACCACATTTCCACATTGTACTTTAACTATCTGCATTAGTTAAATGTATATGGCAAAAAGATCAAAAGATCTATTTTTGATTGCGGTACCAAACACATTCCCATGATTTCAGAAATTATTCGAGCTTAACCGCTTTTGCACCCCCGCCTAGGGGCATTAGTGTTAATATCTCTGTACAATTCACCGTGAGCGTATAAATGAATGGTATAAATTCGTGCAGCAAGTGTGTATACAGTACATGCAACGATTGCAAGCAATATGCGCGCAACTTGCATGAAATCGACTCCCCGCCCAATTTCACGTAATTTATTGCACGTAGTCTAAACAAACCGGCCTTTTTTGATTGCACGGAATGGATTGCCGGCAATTGTGTTGCATGCAATCATTCTATAGTGTATCTCTTGCCTAATTTCGAATTTTTTTGATTTTTTCTTCAAATCATTAATCCCCACGTGAAGAAGCTATGAGCGTGTGTTTCATCCTCTGAAAATCTTTTGATATATTACTGCGATCGGGAATGTGGCCACCCTCTTCTGAGTTGCGTCTTAGGAATAGAACTTGACTATATCTCTTTGGCCTCTTTTGGTGTGTTTTCCTCTTTAAAAGAGTTAAAGTCGATGTCGTGTAGCCGGAAGGAATCTTTTAATATAATGTACAGCATTAACTATAGTGATAGCCATATTGTCTCTAGGATATTTTTTCTAAACATTTCATCCGCTTTGGATGAAGTGTGGCAAAAAATGATTCTTGCAGACCCGCTGTGTATTCCACTATGCTCCTACGCGCTTAAAGCTCTTCTTTTGATATTCTAGTCTATCATTTTCTTATTCTTTCATTTTCTAGACGATGGAATGGCTAAAACGCTGGCCAGTAGAGAGGCGGACGGGGGAAAGGGGTATTTCCACCTGATCCCAAGCTTTGTGAAGAGGCCCACAATGGCTGATGAATTTTTTAAGCCCGAGCATGGGACTTTTTTTTCCCTTATGGTCGTACTTTTTTGGCAAGGGGCCTCGGAAAAACAATCCCCTGGGCCCCTAATTTCTCTCTACGGGCCTGCTAAAACGCCCTCACTCGCTTTGATAAGAATGCGATTCAGTCATAATGTATTTAACCCTTGTATTGGCACAGCATTTGGAAGCACTTATTGTTGCACACATGATCTTCATTGTCACACACAATGGACAAATTTTCTTTGGTTAAGATTTAGACTGCATCGAAAACCTAGAAAAAAAAGGTTTTTTTCCCCTCAACTCCTAGAGAGTTTGTCGTACAATCTTCATGCCTATTTATTAGCTTTCGTGAACGTGAAAACAGTGAATAATGCGTTTCAAAAAATATTTGTTTTGAATTAATTTTATGAATTGAAACCACTAACCATTTTAATGGCTATAGTCTCAAAAAACTCGTCATAGATTGAGGTTTGCGACATTTGACTCGAAAATTTATTTTTTTCTACTAGGGTCATTATTTGGCCAGTTAGGGGATGGAACCCAAAATTCAGTTTTAAAAAAGGTAATAATTATAACATATTATATTAGTGGTATTCAAGCACGTACGCAAAATTTGCGCCCTCGGAAATTTCGCGAGCTCGCAAATTATTTTGTATGAAAAATATTTTCCGCAGCCTCGGAAATTTCGCACGCCTACTGTGATGCGCAAAATATGCGCGATATTCGCTTCGCCTTCTTTCACCAAGGCAAACATTGAAACCAGCTGTTTTCGCACAATTTTTACACACGCTTTGCATAAGGGTCGTTCAAGCAATAGTTCATTTCCGCGCGCAAAATTTGCACCTAGCTATTTCCGAGCCTGCTTGAATACCACTATTATTAAAACATACCAAAAACGAATCCAATATTCTTCATATTAGGCTGGTTTAAAAGGTAATTTTGTAAATTTTTCGAATATGCATACTGAACATGCTCGTTCTTGTTCCTACGGCATCTATATTATAGATTGAAGTTCGTGAGGCATTTTTCTTTAATTTAAGCCTATTTTTGTATGGGGACCCCCCTAAGGAGGGGAGATAGGGGGTCAGTATGTTGGAAAAAAATGTTAGGGGGACAAAGTTAATGGGGGTCGGTCATGCATTTGACTCCTCTAGGGGCACTGTGGGGCTAGTTAGGACAGTGGGGGGAAAATTCATTTTAAAAAAATACTTTTGTATGGGAGCCCCCTTAAGGAGTGGAGATAGGGGGAAGGTTTGTTTGGAGAAATTGTTGGGGATAAAAAAATAATGGTAGTTGGTCTTACATTTGACCCCTCTAGGAGCGACTCTGCTTACAGTAACTTCAAAAATTTGGAAAAAAATCAAAAATTAAATATTTCAAATGACTTGGTGCGTGACATTTTTTTTTTACCAAATAACCTTAAAATTAGTATTTTATGAAGTCTTTAATAAAAGTTCATCGTACTATGATACAGGAAAAGAGTTTAAAAAAAAGTCATCACCCTAATGTACATATCGATATTTGTCAGCTTGCAAAAGTGAGATAATCAAAACGCGAAGAGAAGAACTGATCGATTTGGTCAGTGAAATCGCATTGGAATATGGGCTGTTTGTTTGAATACTGACGGATATACTCTTGAAAATTTTTTGGCGGAATTAATTCCCCTTAAAAACCAGATGATTTTCGAAAGAAGAGTTGCATTTTGAATTGCTAGAGATGGCGATACACTCGATAAATGCAAGAATACTGAAAGCAACAATGCTCATTACACCTGATTAAAAGTTAATGTGTCATTATCGTCTCATCATCGACCAGCGTTTTGTATGGCTAATGGCAACATATGTAATGGGTTCATTAGCGCAGTAATGGAAAAATCCGCTAAGGGGCTGTCCATTAATTACTTAAGCGATATTTTGACAATTTTCGACCACCCCACGTAAGCATAATTAGGTATAAATTAGACTTCTTTTTAGGCGAGTATAAAATTCTTCAAACTCCTGCCCCCCTTTTTAAGCTATTAATGGACGACCTCTAATTAGCCTCGGCGGAACCGAAGCATCAAAGAGACAGACAGACCGACACACAGCGAATTGGTCAGATCGATATCAAATCGAATCTCCCGACGTCTTAATACACTTTGTAAGGACTGTTCCGCTTAGCTCTGATCTTTACACTCAGATGAACGAACACACTTTATCCTCTTAACAAGATGCAATGCTGTGGATAAAATTTTTTTTTTTTAAATCACTAATTATTTTCCATTTTCATTTCAGAAAAATCCAACAACTCTCGTACATGCCGCCGCCTTTCCATTGCGAATTATAGCCTCAAATCTGATTGAGTTCAAACGAAACCAAAAAAATTCCAAATATTTTCATTGGATGCCGAAGACGCATCCACTTAATTTGATTGCAAAAAAAAAAAAAAAACAAAAAAAAAAAAACCAAGCAAGTGTGTAATCGCCTGAATTGGAGAACCGATTTATTATTTTGTACATATTTCGTTTTTACACCGACGCCCCCCGCACCATTTCCGATCGTGTATGAAATAGTTTCTTCTATTTTTGAATTTAATGGCCACATATTAATTTAAATTTAAAAACAAAAAGCTCTAGCCAAAAAAAAAAAATGCGTTGCCGTGATTTACGCAAAAATAAATCCTCACAAATGGAAATGGAAATGGAAAATTGTGTGCGTTCATCAAATTTCTCGAATACGATTTCAATGTCATTAAAATTAATCGCTTGTTAAATGAAATCATCGTTCGCTTCGAGGAATAATTTTCAATTTTTTTTTTTTTTTTTTTTTTACATAAATACAAATAATCTTTAAAAAAATCGAACAAATTATGTCCAGCTTGAAGCTTAAAAGAGAAGTTATTTCATTCACTATTTTTAGAAAAATGTAAAAATTTATAATAAAAAACAAGTAAAGAAGTTTACATCGGCTAAGCCGATTGCACACATACCTTTCCTCAGCCTGAAATATGTTAAAACATTACCTTAACAAAAATTCCTGCCGTTTTCGTTGTTCTAGCTTGGATATCTATTTATACCTTATCTGTAGTTCGATTTAGCTTCTAAAACTCGAGATTATTATTAAGCACAAAATTTTCGCGGATGGTGGTCATGGTCAAGTTTTAACCGTTAGAGGACATTTTGTCTAGCTGCGAAATCCTCAATTCAAAATAGTGAAAATCAAATTTTTGCGAATTTCGCGAATGGTGGTCATGGCCAAATTTTAACCTTAAGTGACGACTTTATTTGGAGGCAAAATACACAATCAGAAGAAGCAAAAAAAAAATCATTTTTGTATACAGATATGAGAATAAGAGAAAGAGTTTTTTTTTCTAATGTGTAGGATGATGACCATAAATATAGCGATGTCGCAATTCTTTTTTAGCGAAAGCTTAAGTCTACATAGTAGCTATACACACACCAAATTTCAATAAGCTGGGATGTAAAGTCAAAAAGTTATCCACGAAAAACGTTAAAAATCGTGATTTTTGAAACTTCTGAACCACTTCCCACGACCCAAGAAGGGACTACGAAAAAAATTTGTATGCAGTTTTTCGGACATTTACCTGGTTCATGTCCATGCCGAATTTCAATATGATATCTTTAATGGCTTAGGAGTAAATTACGAAAAACTAAAGTGTGACCGACAGACAGACAGACAGACAGACATGGCTAGATCGATTCCTCTTGTCACCCTGATCAAGAATATATATATATGTCTATATCTATCGCGACTCCTTTGGCATGTTACATACTCCGAGCCAAACTTAATATACCCTTTCCTTCGGAAAAGGTATAAAAAGATTATTCCTAAATTGATTTACGTACGAAATCAATCTCATCAGTAAGTATAGAAAAAATCGGAGGTGTATAGAATCACGAATATGGAATAACGGAATGCCGAAACCGAAACCGAAACGTAACTATTACAAATTTTTCAAAAATTCATTAAATTTGGTCAAATCCTTATTTTGTCTTTTGGGAAGCAGGCTCAAGTAAGAGCTGTTTGAGAGGATGTGTCTGTATGTAGGCCAAATTGCCCATTCCTCGGAAAGATATAATATATTTCTTTAGTATGTAATTTTTATGTGCAAATTCGGTTGGAAATCCTATCAAGGGGAGCCTCTGTCTATTTTTTTTAAAAGAAATTAATGGAAGAATATTCGGCTTCTGTGCCCAGCTAAGATCGTGGATGTTTGTTTCGTTTTTCTTTGGTTTCCCATTATTCGTGGCATCACAACGAGCCAATGTGAGGCCTAAGAGTGTCACCCATACTGGTGGCAGCCAGACTAACATAACCCTGCAGTAATTATCACTAGTGACTGATTCAATCTGGCACTAGTTCCTCCGTCACCGTCACTAGTGACCAACTGTACCCGTGCCAATGTATTCTCCTATGGACATTTTGTATGAGCATATGTTCGGGCGGACACCAGTTGACGATTGAACTGGTGATGCTGTAGAGGCAGCTCATTAGCTATATTACCTAAATAGAAAGCGCCGCGCACGGGGCTCAGATGGCTCAGTGTGAAGAGTCTGGCCTAGCGACCTGGAGACCCGTGTTCGAATTTCGCTCGGGCGGGTGCCAATTTTTTTTTTTTTTTTTTTAAATGGATAATATTATAGGTGTGTAACAGGCTTTAAAAAAAAATTTTTTTTTTGCGAAAAAATTGGAAAAATTAAGTTATCGAAAATATAATTCATGAGAATTTTCGCACGAACTGTGAAAGCATTCACGAGAATTCAGAATGGAAAATTTTCTTTCTCTCTTCTCACCCATAAGAACAATCCTCCGAATTTTACAATTTTCCAGTTTTTCCCGCCTGCCCTGGGATTCGAACACGAGCCTTCGGATTGATGATCGGACATGCTAGCCATTACGCTACGGAGCCTTCTGATTCTCGTGCAGCAAATTCATTTTATGAATGCTCAAGAAAATTGAACTGTGGACCTCCTCGTTGACCATGTCTATAGAATTACAGTGGTGACGCTGGGGTCAATTTGCCCCGCATTTACTGCAGGGAACTTAGCCTAACCTAAAGGAAGAATAATATTAACTTACCCATATTGATGGCGTATGCGTAGTAGTGATTTTACGAATGTGGTTTTTTAAACATTCGCGAATGCGAATGCAAATGCGAATATCTGTCGCCGGTATTCGCGAATGCGAATGTTCAGTTTTAAATTAAGCGCCACTTATCTATGCTTTGGTATTGACAGCTGACGTGCCGTGTAAGCCCCACATACATATTTTTTGTTAGAATGCTGCCCAATGATTCTGAAAAATAAGTTATTCAATTAATCTGTTTTCGTAAGGAAAATGAATTTAAATTTGTTCTCCAAGCCTTTTTTGAATAACTTTTAAATATTGTTTTGAAATCACAAATCAATACACATATCAAATCAATCTACACAAAAGAAAACTGCAACATCCATAGGATTTGTACATTTTTCGGACGTTAATATTCGCCAAATATTCGCACAAAATTTTGCGAATGCGAATACGAATGTCCAGAAATATACGAATATTCGCAACATCACTAATGCGTAGCATACCTAAATCGACGCAGATTTTATTATAAAACATTAGAACCAACACTAAAAAAAAAAAAAAGACAAATAAATAAATCAAAAACCTCCGCAGACAAAAATTATTATTATCTAAAGAGCACCACGACCTGAAAGATCTTTTGTGGTGTAAAAGCAAAGCACTTGATCCTACGTCCGGTTGCAATGGAACATGTTCCTAAATTAGGGTGTTCCAAATGTAAAAAGTGTATTTGATTCTGCGCGCCAGCCCCGGGAAATGTGATAGTGGTCACAAAACAAGGAAATAAAAATTTTTATGCCGATCGGAAATTATTTAGAGGGTGCTCAAAGAGGTCAAAGTTCGAAACATTTCATTTTTTCATTTTTTTTTTTGTTGCATTTTTTTTTTACCATGAAACCAACTTTTAAATACTATCCTTTTTTCCATTTTTATATATCCTCTCCGTTCCAAAAAGTCTCCCAAATCAAGTAAATCGACCATCGAAAAAAAATTTATTGGCTGATGCTTTAAAATCTGAAAATTGATTTTTATGGCGGTTGTTTTTGTTTAGTTAAAATTTAAAACGCAAGATATAGTTTCTTGATCAAATGTGTGAATATTACCTTGTAGAAAATAGATTAGCCTTTCTTTTAAGCCATAGAACAAAAAAATCGATTAGCATTGAGCAGCCCTGGGATCATTAAAATACAAAATTTTTGAATATTGAAACAGATATTTCCACTTGGAAGAATTTGGGAGACGTGGGAACAACAACAAAAACATATTTGCAATACGTGTTGAAAAAGTATACAAAATGATCTTTCAAACGAGCCCAGTACAAAGAATATTGGATCACTTTTTGTTATATTTTAATAGTATGTAATAATCACTGCCTTTTATTAAATAAAATTAAATTAAACTAAATTAAATTAAATTAAATTAAATTAAATTAAATTTTAAACTCAGTTTTGCGTTTATTCTTTCAACAGGCCGAAAAATGGCCATGGTATCAAAGACCTAACACCTCGATTGGTGATGAATTTTTTGAATACTCATTTGCGCTGTGTTCCTCTCACAGTCTGATCAAGTCATTTCTAAAGCTATTATATTATATATTACAAAAAGAAGCAGAAAAGTTCTGGTTCAATGAAGGATCTTGTAATTTTTTTGTTTTTTTGAAGGGCCCCATGGCAAGATGTCATAAGAAATCATAATCGTAATTATAAAAACAGTTTATAAAGAACTTCCATGGCCATGAACAAGATCGAGTCTTCTTGGCCCATCGCCAGGGATGATGTTCCGTCAAAAAATTATGATTTTGATTGAAAAGAAAAAGCAATTAACGGCTCAATGAGGGTGGTGACATAAGCGCCACAGTATTTAAAAAACCGAAACCCAATTTCAGCCGAAATCTGCTCATATGACAATTTAAATCACATTTCTCTCAGCAAACTAGTATAGAAATAAATAATCAGAATAAAAAAGAAATTCAAAGTAAAAGAAATCAAAATCGCGAAAACCAATAAAACATTGAATATTTGATAAAAGAAATTAATTCATATAAAGCAGAACTGGTTATACATGGACACAAAGCGATCTGATCGGAACAAGTTTTTTTTTCGATTTGATTGTTTTGCGGCCAAAATGATCCAAGAAATCAAAAGAAAAGGGAGAGAGAGAGAGAGAGAGGGAGTAAAAGAGCGGAAACTTCGTCCATTTGGTGAAGTCATAATTTCCTGCGGCGAAGAATAAATTTACCGGTTGTGTGATTTCAACAGAGGCGCTCTGACGTCATTGTCACCATCAAGGGCAAATGATTTTTTGAACTTTCTGCTGCTCTTTTAGCTGGTAACCTTCATTTGGAAACGATGTGGTTTTTCCTCCTGAGTAGTCTTATTCTGACCTTTCCAAGGTTTTTTTTTTGTGTTTTTTTTTTGCTCAGACTTAAACGAAATTTGTGACAAAATTTTGACTGTCACAGTGGCACGTATACTCATGATCAGAAAAATATTTACATATGTGCACATGTACGTGTTACTAAGTTCTAGAAGCAATTTTATTGTAGACAATATCGTTTAAATTGCTCAACTGTTCTGTCGGGCTGAAATAAAATAATGAAATGTTGTTAATATGGATAGATAATTGTTAATTGCACACCGTGACAGATATAAAAATAAGCAACGTCGGTGGATCGCAGCCTTTCAAGCGGCTCTCAAACGTTGGTATTGTTTAACCCGCCACAGTCTGTGCCGAGGGTATTTTGCGTTTGTGTGGTTGTGTGCAACACCCAGAACCAGATATGTTTATGGAAATGCTCAGTGTCACCAGGAGATTCGATTTAACCAGGTCCGTCTGTCTGTCCGTCTATATGTCTATCCGTCCGTCTGGCTTTTGGGATACAGTTTTCTTATCGCTTATCGAAGGACTTGAGCAGTGTCGACCAAATTTGGTGTGCGTCTTGGCGCAGACATAAGTAAGAACAAGTTCCAGAATAAACCAGATCGGACCATTTCCAGTGCTAGGGTATGTCACCAAGATCGCAAGAGTAGCAAAAAATCGCTCCTAACTCTTCGGGCCTGTTTTCAAAAAACATTTAAATATCGCACCCTTGCTACTAAATCGGCACAACTCAACCTTTCGCATTTCTCGAATTATTTATACACATATACTAATGCATATACATACATGTATGTATATAATTTATGTTTATATTTTTCTTAATCGACCACTGCATCAGTCAATATAAGCGTTAATTTTGTAGGTGTTGGGTTTCTTTTAGAAAAATGTAGTCGAACATTAAAAAATTGATTCAGTATATTTTGAATTGAGCCGGCTTAGGAGAAAGGGTGCGATTTATTTAGCTAACATTTTGTCTGTGTCGGGTATTGTATTGTCAGGATCGCCTGACGTTAACACCCTTACTTGTTTCTTTTTTTTTTTTGTAATTTCAGACAATTTAATACAGGAGATTTCCGATTTAACGAGCTCAATCTTACCAGCACTTCTCGTTAAATCGAATTTCTCGTTAAATTGAGTACCATCATAAAATAATTTTTCTTATTGTAAGAGATTAAAATTATAAATTGGGCTTATAAAAAATTTTTTATTTCAAAAGAATTATTATAACAAAAAAAAAAAAAAAAAACAACTCTTCATTTTGGTTCATATTAAACATATACATAACGTCTATGTAAACAGAGTAAAAAACTTATGAGATCACGTTTTGTTTAAATTATAAAATACATAGGTAATATGGGGCATTCTTTTATAATCCGAACAAAAAAAGGGGGAAAATTAACCTAGGTCTTTTCAATTGCGCGATATTTTTACAGCTTCTAGATATGAAATTATTCAACATGTAGTCCAAAATATTTCTCAGAATGCTTTATTTGCGGAAGACCGTTAGTTTAAAGTTTGCTGCAAACCCGTTTTTTAACAAAAATTCAAAGAAAATTTGATGAATTGAATTGAGAGTTTACTGTCAAAGAGTAATGATGATAAGTAAACAACTGCAGTGTTGCTAGTAGAAAAATGTATTTTTGCGTTAAAAAAGGGGGAGGGGTTTGAGAATTCTTTTGCTTGATTACATGGCGAGTCTGATTTATACCAGCAATATAGTAGCAATCCAACTTCCCCCGGGTGGGGCAAAGAATTTTCCACAATTTTTTTCTTTTAATTTTCGTAGTTCCTTCCACCTAAGACCAAGAATCGTGGTGGGGCAAAGTCCCTCCTAGCCCCTAGATTGGTACGACTGATTTCTACTAACGTATGCTTACGTGGGGGATTAAAAATTGACATCACTGAACAACTGTGCACAATTAAAGCGGTAAGTCCAACAGCGCCTGCGCTTTTTCGATTTCACGCAGGTCACGCAAAATTGAACATTACTTTTCATACATTGACTGCTTGCGGCAGTTGGCGCAGCACACGCGCTTTTAGACTCCTGGCTTAACTATTTCTTGGATTCCTCTTTGTTTCTCTTAATACTTTTTCACTGATTTCTTATGTTGCTCGCTAAACCGAGTGCACAAAAAAATTTTTGTGCCAATTTGCTCGTTATATAAGATACTCAATGGAACGCATTTAAATGCTCGTTAAATGCGAAACTCACTAAGGCGAATACTCGTTAAATCGGAAATCTCCTGTAGTTAGTATGTAGTTGTACAGTATTCGCTCTCTCTCTCTTTCTCTCTCTCTCTCTCGCTCTCCCTCACTCTCTCTCTCTCGCTCTCTCTCTCGCTCTCTCTCTCTCTCTCGCTCTCTCTCTCGCTCTCTCTCTCTCTCTCTGCTCTCTCTCTCGCTCTCTCTCTCTCTCTCGCGCGCTCTCTCTCGCTCTCTCTCTCTCTCTTTCGCTCTCTCTCTCTCGCTCTCTCTCTCTCGCTCTCTCTCTCTCTCTCGCTCTCTCTCTCTCGCTCTCTCTCTCTTGCTCTCTCTCTCTCGCTCTCTCTCTCGCTCTCTATCTCGCTCTCTCTCTCGCTCTCTCTCTCTCTCGCTCTCTCTCTCTCTCGCTCTCTCTCTCTCGCTCTCTCTCTCTCTCTCTCTCTCTCTCTCGCTCTCTCTCTCTCTCGCTCTCTCTCTCTCGCTCTCTCTCACTCATTTTTATGTAAAACCTTAACCCTTTTAGCACAAAAATGCAATTTTTTTATTTTTTATTTTTAAATAAAAAGGATAATAATAAAACTTACAAGTGAAACATTTAAAGTTTATTCAGTAGTATTGTAAATTAAAAACAATAAATTAATGCTTGTCATTAAAGGGTTAAACTTCATCAACGGACAATCCAATTAATGTAATTGAGTTTCGAATTTTGAAGGAAAGACACTCAACTGCATGTGGTCCTCTCGGTTTCACCAATGGCGGCGTTTGGGTAGGGCGCAGTGGGGCAACCGCCCAGGGCGTCGGATACAAAGTGGCACCCAACCCAGACGCCCAGGACTATTATTATTATTATTTTTTTAATTTTTTTTTTTTCTATTTATTATTATGATATTATATTATTATGAATTATGACCTTATAAGTCAATCAAATAATAATATCATTCCCGCCCGAACACTGATTCATAAATAATGAATTATGAATAATGAAAGCGTTTGTGTGCGGGGGGTAATTTTTTACACGTTTTTAACACTTAAAACTAATTTAGCGTATCTGACTGGCTGAATGGCGGAATGGCTGAATGGCCGATTGAATGAACGATTGAAAGCATGAGTGAAAGAAAACACATAAATGCCATAGAAAAGGAAACTTCAAAGCATTCGAAATTCTTCGGCGATCATCGCCACCATCATCATTATCATCATCGTAATTATCATCATCATCATCGGCATTACATTCTCGGAGGGCAATGGAAATTCTCTTCGACGTCGATCGGCATCTTGCGAATATCGTTCACTTGGACAAAAAAAAAAAAAACACAATTTCGAATGCTGAAGTTTTTCAGTCTGATTGGAAACGTCAGCGGCAACGGTTCGTTCGAATGTAAACGAATTCGACAATTTCAACATCGTTCGTTCCGAAAGTGAAGTGCTTGCGTGAGCCGAAGAAACTCTTATCGTGCCGTGAACTGCCAGCCGTGCCGTACCGCGCCGCGTCGTTGCAATTTTGTCTTCGATGCGATGTAAATATTCATTATTTTCTTCTTTTTTTTACCCCTCTTACTTTTTTCTTATTTCAATTTCTTTTATTTGATTTCATTTTATTTTATTTCATTTCATTTCATTTTATTTATTTATTTATTAATTTTTTCTATAATTTT
Source organism: Chlorops oryzae (assembly GCA_020466095.1). Lineage (NCBI taxonomy): Eukaryota > Metazoa > Arthropoda > Insecta > Diptera > Chloropidae > Chlorops > Chlorops oryzae. The sequence goes on from CM035806.1 coordinate 36,417,032, forward strand.
CTTTGGGTGCTTTGGACTTTTTTGTTATTTAATTTATTTTTAACAAACTTTAGCGCAAACGAGACGAAAAGTTCGAATAAAAGGGAATTTTGTGTCTGGTGTACATCCGTCCATTCATAGGTTCACCTTTTTTCGTTGTATGTATTGGATTTGGTTGAAGTTCATGGCTTGAATTGATATGAATCAAACGTAAAGTGCCTCAATTTAATTTATTATTAAATAGCTTTGATAGTAGATTCAAGTGTTGTTTTTTTTTATGTTTTTATTGCTATCAGTTTTTTTTTTTTTTTTTCGAGTCAATTATCACTTTGAATTGCTCTCGCAAGCGTACTCCATAAAGATTTATATAATTTTTTGTTAGTTTTTCTTTTTAATATTTCACCTATCTAGATGATTAAAAAATACAGCAAAATGACAAGCCAGATTTTTCAGCAACTGGAGCGATAACGTTGATCGCTTTTTAAACAAGCAATTATCGCTTATTTCACATAAAAAAAAAAAAGAGAACCTAAAAGAAAATACTTACTAAAAATACGTACATATTACTTCAAGGGCGCATTTGAAGGTGCTAGTAGGGGCCATGACTATCCCCTTTCAGATGGATCAAATCTCTATAAGTATCAAATGTTCTTAAATAAAAAAACATACGTGGGGCAATATTATTTTTAATGCCTAAAATTCGGTCTCCATTAATGAAATTCTCTATCAATTTAAATATTTGTACCAAAAATAACCTCTTGCATCTGTTATAAAGTTCAAACATTCTAAATTTGATAACAATAGTTATTTATAAGGCCTTCTTGGAGATTTTTCGAAATATTGCGTCCTGAGGAAAACCATAATGTTGCCAAAAAAAAAGAGAAAAATCTAACTGTAATTTGCGAGTAAACAAAATGGAGTTTTGATAATATTTAATTCTTTTCAATCCAACCAGAGTATTTTATTTTGTTATTAATAAATTTTTTGATTAAAATTGTTTTGTTATTTAATTGATTTGCTCCTTCATGGGGACTGAATGTCATTGACGGAGACAGAAATTTAGGAATTAAAAAGAATTTTGGCCCACATACTCTCGTTTGAACAAGATTTGCCCTTCTTTCTTTGGCCAACGGAATCACCTAAAAAATATCAAGCCCTAATTCTAAATCTTCATTTTCTTAATTCGTTCAGCCAGAATCGCACCCGACTGTGTTTGTTCGAACGTGTATAAAAAAATACTTGTGTGTGTCAAAGCAAATATTATAGTGTTTTGTAGATGCTTAAAACATCTGAAACAAAATTCGCCGCACTTCATCGCAAATGCCCTAGGTACGCGATTGTACATTAGGTTGAAGTGGCTGCAACTTAGGCCGTTAATCGGCCCATTGTTATACCAAGGAGGTTTCCTTGTTTTTGTGTGAGTGTATATGTCTTATTATGAAGTGTGCCACTAACATGCGAAAATTTTTAAAAACCAGTGCTAGCCTTGGAACATTACACTCCGTTTCGCCTTTGCCGGGAATTGAACCTCCAACCCTGGGATCAAGAGCATAGCACGCATCCCCTACGCTATCCCAGAGCCACATTACATATGTAAATGTGTACGAATATATGTGTCTGACATGTGTCGAAAGGTTCGCAGATGAATGAAGTTCATTTTATTATTATTTCGTTCTGTTTTTTTTTTTCTTCTCTTTCTTTTATTGGTACAGCTGAAACGTTCCATCAAGCGTCCCGAATAACAATAGCTTTTTAAAAATAAATTTCTTTATTTACAAAACAAAATCCACCTGAAATTAAGTTGCAGAGTTGCCAAACGTAAAGTTGGATTCGCCTTCAGAGGAACGATTCAAAACATTAACCTAATCGTGACCAGAAATTTTCCAAGCCAATTCTGACCTAAAAAAAAAATCTTCAGTTTTTCCCTCAAAACCTAAAAAAAAGATTTTTTATTTACTCATACACAAGGTATCTTCTGCGATCGCTTGCGATGTCGATGGCGTGCTCATAGATATATTTTTCTTAGTTTGAAATCTTTAGAAGAAGTTCGTTATGCTGTTTTAAATAATTGAAGAATTCGATACAGCTGAAATCGAGGTTGTGCTTTACAAACAGAATTGATTTTTACGTATTCACATGGCGACGATTTTTCTCCCTTGTCCCAATTTTATTGATAATCGCGAAAATTCGTTCTACGGGCGCTATTTCATTTCTTGGCGAGAAGCAAGTATCTGGCCTCTCTGAACTAGGGGTCGAAAAATCTGACCACCTGATCAGTTTACTTTAACCCATTTAAAGCGAAGCGAAATTTGTCAAAATCGTATAAAAATTTAGAAAAACATGAAGCCCACAATTAGCTTTGTGCCAGTTTTTTTTTTTTATTTATATATAGAACTGTTGAGGAGAGTTTATGGTAATTGAATATCGAAGAAGAAAACATCCGAATTATTTTTTTTGTTTTATTGTTTGAAAAGCTATTTTATAATGGTCACTCGGGTGATCCAGGCTAATGGGTTAAGGACGAATTGAATGTGCTGCCATCAAGAGGCAGTGTTGAAAAATTTCCTTCATTGTATTTTCCCCACAGAAAGCCCCATAATTATCCTTTAACTAGTCATAGATGGACAGTATTCCTCGAAGATATGCATTCATTTGGATACAAGCTTTCCTCGCTTAAAACGACAAGTTTGCTTGCATCTTTGATTACCCCCATATCCGAGGTATAGCGTATAAATTTTTTGGTTTCCAAAATGGTTTGGTTTCCTTAAATGAGCTATGTGAATGACATTTTCGGTACAAGGCTGATTTAAACGACAATTGGTCTATCGATAGTTTCCAGTGGTGTCAACAATGCTCACTCTTCTCTCTGAATGGGTAGAAATCAAAATTCCCACATTTTACATTACGCAAAATGAAAAAAATTCCCTCTTCCTATTCGCCGCAATTGTTGGTTTAAAGTTCCCATAAAATGGAAAAATTCCCATCATTGTCAAGAAGGCGACAAAAGGAATAAGCTCCAATAAGCATGGATCAACTGATTTAGAATCCAGAAAGGATTATGACTCCTCTTTGTTTATATCACTCATGAAATTCTTGACATAAATTGCTGCCAGACAATCAGTCCAATATAGAATTAAGTTGCTTACGTAACAAAAAGCAGTCACTTGACCATTGGCCGTTGGCCGTTAACCGTTGACCACACTGGCTGAGAAGTTTTCTCTTTAGAAGAAGGAAATTTCAATTGATCTGTGATTTTTCCGCCTCAATCTAATGTACTTTTTCAAATATTCGTAGGTGGGAAAACCTTAAGTCAAAGACGAAATTGAAATAATCATCGCTACATCGCGACGATCATTGACTTAAGCTGATTACCTGTTAAAAACGTACACCTTCCAATGCAATGAATAATTCTTGAATTCGAAAGCATTAATTATTTCCATCAATGATTATATGAACATATTATTAGCAAAAAAAAAATAAAAATAATAATAACTATTATAATACAAATTATCTTGGCATCGAGACAAACGTCTTTAGGCGAGGCTCTCTGAAGTTTTAAGCGTTGACTTCAAGTTTGAAGCTTTGAGCTTCCATTGTTTGACAATTTTGAAAACGTGACAGAAATTTTTTACGCACTCATTGCGGTCACAGTTTTAACAAAGCAAGAAAAATGCTTTTTTTTTTGTTTTTGTTTCGTTCAAACTGACATTGCATGAACTGGCGCGTTTAACATTGCCCCGATTATCACCGCCCCCGAGGGGAAATGTACTTTTTTTTCTCGAAAACTAATTGAAAAGAAATTCGCAATTGAGCTGCGAAATTTCAACAGGTTATTTCCCGAACTCCCGTATTAAGTGAGAATTTTTTTCAATTAGAAAGTAAAGTTTTCGCACACTCAAGCCAGTGGCAGTGGAAATGCACTGATAGGGGGTAGATGGTGGGGGGATAAGGGCCTCTAATTGGCATCGCATGTACGACAGTATCCAACATATCGACATATTTGAGAGATCTTTCCGCAATTGCAATTATCGTTATTACTTATCGGTTCAATTCTTTGAATACTTCTGTTATCGATAGTTTTGGGAAAAATGCCTTCTATATCCTGGGTTCATATCCTTTAGCTTCAGCTATTTTTCTTAGTTGGAAACTTGGGTAAATTGTACAAAGATAGAATTGCCTACGCCACTGACTTAAGCTCTCTGGAATTAGCATTGTGCGGGTTTTCACAAAAATATTAGCATTTGAAGCTTTCGAATCGTTTTGTTTATTGGCATTGCGAAAGAATAAATTACTCAAATTTCGTGTGGCAATTAATCTCGCTATTGTCTGCCAAATACGATCTCTTACAGTCACCAATTTTATATTTTCTACTCTTCACGTCATTGCCAAGGCTTAGAGCTGAAGCGAAAAACAAAACACAAAACTCAAAACAACTTATAAGAAAAAAAAAAACAAAAAAACAATGTCACACAAATCGGTTTGAGTAATTACTTTTCATTACGAGTGTTGAGCGACAATTGTTAAAAAGAAAAAAAATTACATTTTTATTGAATGCTGTGTACACAAATAATTAAGGAGAGCAAAAAATTATAGTCGAAGCTTCTTATGTACGTACACAGGCAGGCCTGTTTACGGGGCATGCTCAGCGTTCTACAAGGAGACTCCGGATGACTTAGCATCTTTTTATACTCGACACACTCTGTGTCGAGGGTATATTGCGTTTGTGTGGTTGTGTGTAACACCCAGAACCAGTCGAGATAGACCATACAAAATATATATAGAAATGATCAGCGTCACCAGGAGATTCGATTTAGCCATGTCCGTCTGTCTGTCTCGTCTGTCCGTCTGTTTGTATACAGTTTTCTTATCGAAGGAGTTGAGCTATCTTGACGAAATTTGGTATGCGCACTCAAAGGCACATGAGTAAGAACAAGTTCGAGAGTGGACCCGATCGGATCATTTTTAGGGGTACCTCCAGTACTAGGGTCTGTTATGAAAATCACAGAAACTGCTCTAAAACCGGATTTTTACAAGATATTTTAATTAATTTTGATAGTTGAACATATATGAAGTCAAGTTATTCAATGTCAAAAAATTGGGAAAGTGGGCGTGGCGGAAGGACTTGAACGAAATTCGGCAGTTGAGCTTCCTTTGTAGCCATAAACATCCTCTGCAAAAAATTTCTTTGATAGGTCCATTATTAAGGTTACCTACAGTACTAGAGTCTGTCACAAAAATCTCAAAACTGCCCCAAAATCGGATTTTTTGGAAATATTCCACTGAAACTTAGAATTTGAGCGCATATTAAGGCCTCCGATTAGAATTCAAAAAAATTGGAAAAGTGGGCGTTGCAAAAGGCCTTAAACACCTCTTGATATTAAAAATTATTTGAATATGTGTGTCTGTGTCGGGTATTCTATTGTCCGGCTCACCTGACTATAACACCCTTACTTGTTTTTCTCTTTTCAAGCTGATTTAAGACGTCTTTTTTTTCTTCGCACGAAGTTCCTTTACTTTTTGTTTTGTTTTACTTTCCATTAAGCTCAAAGGGACTCAAATGGGATTAAAGTAATACATTGCCCCCTGCCCCAGGCCTCGAAAATTTTCTTTACGGAACTCTCTCACAATCAAGCTTTTAATTTAAATTCATTACCTTTTAGGGTGAAGTAGCTTATTGGCAGCTGCCTACCCTCTTACCATAAATTTTTAATGAGTTTTTTTTTCTTTTTTTTTTTTTTGCTTAGAAAGCTCGATTGAACAGTGTCACGGCACATTCATTGAGAGAGTGTTCAATAAATTCCAATAAATGATTTTCTTTTTATAAAGCAACATATTTTAAATGAAATTAACTACAATTACTACCTTCTGTGGACCGAGAGAAACAATTTAAACAGTAAGTAATTATTTTTGATTAAAATAGCACGAAAGTCAGCAATTTAACACAAGTAGATTACGTTGACCATCTCGATTAGAAAAATCGCAGTCAATCAAATTCGGCCCTCCAAAGTTTTCTTTTTCGCCATCGCTGCCAATTCACGATTGCTGACCACGGAATGACAAAGCTGTATGCAACGCAAAAGGCAACTCAAATTAGTTCGTGGTCAACCGAAATTTGGAATTCGTTGCTTTACCCAAATTGGGGAGGTTGCTTTAGTTGGTTGTACGCCTCAAACTGATAACAGTGCACAGTGGTTCAGCCCATAGGCCAAAAATAAAAAAATCAAATTGTAAATTTCGAATTTTTGCTTTTTTTTTAATACACTGTATTGATGTAATAGCAAATAAATAAAAAACCAAGAACTGTTTTGCTTGCTCTATTTTATATGCGCACTTAAAGTTTCAAAACGTAGATAGGAAAACAAGTTGCGTTGGTGTGCTTTCAGACACGCCGTTTTTTTTTTTTTAGCGATTTTAATCGCCAATTTTCTTTTTTTCCTTACTGTTCTTTCGGCGAGACGATTTAGACACATCGATTTTTTATTGAAGATGTTTTTCTGTTTGCTTCTTTGAACATTCTGGACTACTTATTTGAAAAAGCTTAATGATTTATCTTTGTTTAAGTGAAATCAAAAGTAAAAAATTATGTTTACACTTTAAAAAAAAAATTCAAAAATTCACCTAACGTTTCTCTGTAAAAAGAAAAAGAAATGTAAAAAATCGTCACAATTTCGTTGGTACAAACGATTTGTATTCGTTGCTTTCGTTCACCCTTCCCTTCCCTTCAAGACAAACAAAAAGCCTTTCAGATAAATCGGCCGAAAATCGGTTTTTTTGTTTTGTTTTTTTTTCACGACCGATTTGCGCTGTGTAGGGCGATTTGCAATATTTCACTTCGCGGCGGGAGGCTTGTCTTCATCCTGAGACAATCTGTGCATTACAAGGCTTTTATTGGAAGTAACATTGGTAATAAGAGTCATTGCTCTAACTATAATAGTTTTCAACAAGTGATCGAATTTCGACCCCGCCTCCGTAGAAGCTGAACCACTGTGCAGTCCTTCGTCAAGTAGAGCTGGAGAAACAATCGATAGCACTATCGATGGTTTCAAACTATCGAAAATATCGATGGTTTTTGAGGACTATCGATAGTTTTGAATTCATGGACATTGACTTTAGCATTGGAAAGGTGGTGCTGGCGGTAACAGTGGGTTTTTTTTTTTTTTTTTTTTTTGAAATGGACAGATTCCTAAAAATGCCCTTATTTAGATTAGGGCGAGAGTCGCTCGAAAATGTATCTTTCGATTATCAAAATTATCGATTTCCTAAACTATCGACTCTAGAAATGATCAATTAGTGAAAATATCGATTGTTAAAAATATCGATCATTGAAACTATCGGTTATCGAACTATCGATTATCTTTGAAAAATCGATAATTAAAACATTCGGTTATTATACTTGTCAATTGTTGAAACTATCGATTATTAAAACTATCGATTATTAAAAATATCGATTATTAAAACTATCGATCATGGAACCTATCGACTATCCAAGCTCTCGATTATCAAACTATCGATAGCTCCCCAGCTTTATGAAGCCAATAAACAAGAGACAAACTCACACACCTTCTTGCTTTATCACGTCGTAAAAAACCTTCAGAAATTCTGCAAGCCTACTATGGTTACAAAGTATGGAAAACCGAGTAAGGAAGGCTTTAAAATTCAGCTCCTTGTATATTGCCACGTGATATAAATTGAGGAGGTATACTTTTTGCCAGTAATTCAATAATAGGACCAACATTACTTTTAAATTTGAAACTTTCAAATGGTGGATATTTAAATATTAAACGGCTCAAACATGCTTGGGTGGAACAGAAAGAAATTATAAACAAAAGATGTTGTTTCAACACTAACAAAACTACAAAACGAAAGTTTACAAAACCAAGCAAAATAAAATCCAAATCAAAAATTGAAATTGCAAAATTCAAACATAGTGGGGTGGAAATTGGGGTGGTTTGATTTCTACAATTTTTTCAACATTTCATAATTACATGTATGGAGTTGGACCACTGTGCAGTGGTCTTAGCTTTGTTTATACTTGGTGATAAGAATGGACAAGATAGCCAAACTCGATTACTTGAAATTTGTTAACCTTCAATTTCTCTTCTTCAAAAAGTTGCTAAGGCACTTGAATTGAATGTCAAGTTTCACAGACCAATCGGCTCTGGGATTGTCCCATTGTTATTAAACGTCAATTGTATTATCTTAGACTGAATGACTGACTTGTCAAAAACAAGAATGAAATTATTGATTAATAAGAACACCAAAGCAAAAATTATCATAGTTGAGTCATTGGTGGTCAAGCTGAAATCGAGACGGATAGTTGAGAATACACTCAAAAATTATGCCAAACATGAAACACGAATCAATAACCATTACTTCATTCAGATGCCATATTTGTGCAAATGTCCGGTTCGAAAATGTCCAGTGCTCTCACGACAATCCGTTTACTTACGTTAGACATGTGTTAAGCACAACAAGCACAGCATTTTGGACATAAAGTTTCTTCACACTCCCGAAAGCGATTCTTCGCAACGGAGGCTCCTCAGATCCGTGTGGAAAAAAGCAAACATTTGTTCATTTTGGTAGGAAGTGGGGGGTAAATGAATTAAGCAAAAAGCCATATACATACAGAAGGAAACAATTACCATAAGTTAAAAAAAAAATAAATAATTTAAACTATTGCATTCCGAATATTTGTATGCGGGCACATATGGAATATTTCCCAATTCGAGAAGAATTTCAATTATTTTTTTTATTTTTTTACCAAAAGTTCAACATCAAATCGAATGCCATTGAACACTTGGTAATTACGTAAGAATCAAAAAAATAAACTTAAAAAAAAAAAATGGGTAGATCTTAAAATTGCAAAAATTCCTGTAATCCAAAGACGTTAGAATAGTGTTTCCTAGCAAAAAACAAGAACCCATAGACCTGATCATAACAAAAAAGGTTAAGAATCATTGTCCAAGAAAGTACAAAAAAGTCGATGCACAGGCAGGCGCGCACGCAGAAAACTATTTCGAGAGAGGCGCTATTAATTAAGGGCAAATGGTCGACCGCAGCTTTAATTCTATATAGGAATTTTTTTTTTGTTTTTTTGTATTTATTGTCAAATAAGCACTGTGGCTGAATGATTTAAGGCATAACAATATTGTTATATCGTGTTACTTTGTGACTTCTTGCGACTTGACTTTGGAAGAGGTTTAACCCTAGAACATGGGCGTATCCAGAACTTCACAGTTCATAGTGAGTGGCTCCTTTTATCTTCTGAAAAACAAAAAAATTAGCCTGAGAACGCACCACATCAAACGAAATGAAACGAAACGTTTTCGTTTCGTTAGTCAAGAAAAGACCCTTTTCTTTCTTAGTCAAAACCGCTTCGTTTTCACTAATCTGGTGTGTTCGCTCTCATAAGACACAATGTATTTGAAAACGTTTTTTTTTTCGGTTTCGTTTCGTTTGATCTGGTGTGTTCTCAGCCTTAGGAACACTTGTTTCATTTCTGAATACTTTATATGAGGGGCAGCAGTGCAATGAACCCGTAAATGTTTTCACTGTTAAGGGCTCTACGCTCCAAAGCAGCAAGTAAATTTCCTATACCAAACACACGTAGAAACAAGTAAGGGTGTTATAGTCAGGCGAGCCTGACAATAGAATACCCCACACAGACTCACATATTCAAATAATTTTTAATATCAAGAGGTCTTTAAGGCCATAAGGGGCCCCATATACCAACTTCTGTTAAATTTCTTTATCAAAACTGCCCCTTTGAAACGCCCATTTTTCCAATTTTTTTGAATTCTAATCGGGGGCTTACATATACGCTCAGATTGTATGGAGAGGATATTTACGTCTACAAAGGAAGCATAAGTGCCAAATTTCGTTCAAATCCCATTTCAATCTCAGGTGTAGGAGGCAACTTTTGAAAAACGCCCTTCGGCCACGCCCAATTTTCCAATTTTTGTAAATTGTCTTTAAATATGTTGAACTATCGAATTTAATACCAAATATCTTGAAAAAATACGGTTTTAGAGCAGTTTTTGTGATTTTCATAACAGACCTTAGTACTAGAGGTACCCTTAAAAATAGACCGATCGGGTCCATTCTCGAACTTGTTTTCACTCATGCGCCTGTGAATACGTATCTTTACCAAATTTCGTAAAGATAGCTCAACTTCTTCGATAAGAAAACTGTATATAGAAATCTGTAACAGATGGACAGACAGACGGACAGACGGACAGACAGACGGACATGGCTAAATCGAATCTCCTGGGGACGCTGATCATTTCTATATATATTTTGTATGGTCTATCTTTACTGGTTCTGGGTGTTGCACACAACCACACAAACCAATATACCCTTGACACAGAGTGTGTCGGGTATAAAAAGATGCTAAGTCATCCGGAGTCTCCTTGTAGAACGCTGAGCATGCCCCGTGAACAAAGAAGTAATTTGACTTACTTTCGCTACTTGAACGCATACGCTAATTACAAGTAATCGTACTCACAGGGTTGCATTTAAGTAATACATTTTCTATATTTCTGTCGACCTGTCATCGAAATTTCAACTCTGATTTCCTTTCTTCACAAGAATGAGCTCTATACTTCCTTTCAATTAACTTTAAGTAAATTAAAAGTAATTTTAATTGAAAAAATTTTGTAACTGGACTGCTCAGGTCTGACTTTAACAGCGTTGAGCCCTTTAATATTGCATCAATATTTTGTAGATTTTTCCTCAGCCGAAAAGTAGGCCACACGATTAGAAGTTTATCTCACTGTCAGATGTTCCCAAACAATTCGGGCCGTGGACTTTATTTTCTCCAAGAAAATAATTCATAGAGAAAGTCATAAAATCTTGTTCTATTTGAATACGAGGCAAGGATTTTTTTTTAAGAGAAGTAAACCAACTAAAAATCACGACATAACTCAAAATGCCGGATGGGTCGAAAATTTTCAGCCCTATTTGGAACCGACAAAGGATTTTTTTTTTTTCAAACATTGGTAAAATTTTTTTACGAACTGTTGAAGCACTTCAAAGAGGGGGATCAAAAGTTTCTTAAGAGTTGATGTTCTCGCAGCAAAACGCAGTTAAGCACGATGGAAAAGCTGGATTTATTTTTTCTCATATTTTCTCAAATGCTCGATAAAATGTTACATTATATGCAATGCTATGAAAATATACTATATTATTTATGTATATTGAGTTTTAAATATCTTTAAAGGCAACTGAAGATCCCCAGAACAACTTGCAATATACATACATACATGGCGATGTTGGATTTTTCGCCCCTGACGTTCAAATAGATTTAATTTGAGAAACCCTGCATTCGATTAAAGACATTTTTTTTGAAAGGGCCAAGAAGTATGCAAAAGTATTTTGAGTCATTTGGCTACATTCACTGAGCAAACGTTTCAAATAAGACAAAAAACATCAAGCATTCATTTCGCCAAATAAGCCAAAACATTGGTTAAGAAGGTGGAAAAATTGTGTGTGAATGAAGGCCGTTCGAATTGAAACATTGTACTTCTCTTTGAAAATTACTTCATTGAATCTGTTACGAGTATTGATTTGCCTGAATGAAATACATACATACAGTGAAAATCGGTTATAACGATGTCGAAGAGACCAGCAAAAACCCATCGTTATAACCGATAATCGCTATATCCGGTAACAGAAATTAAGAAGTATTGGAATAGCGAACCGAACTTTACCTAAAATTTTCATCGTTATAACCGACAATCGTTATAAGTGGTATCTTTATAACCGATTTTAACTGTATTATTATTAAAATTGAAGGAAGATAAATAATTGACTGTCATTTAAAACGTTATTCGTGGCTCCGCTGCAATTGTAGAGATGACTGTGGAGCGCTATTTCGGATTTTTTTTTTTTTTTTGGGAGTCCAAATGTAGAACTTACAAAAAGGTGCTCTGGTTGTTTAGAAATTGTCAAACTTCCCAGGGTTAGCTAGTGAAGGAATCATCACTTTCATTCCTCTCTCTCTCTCCTCCCTCTCTCGCTCTCACCCTTTCTCGCTTTTTCCCTCTCTTTCCCTCACCCTCCTCTCTCACCCTATCTCGCTCCCCTCTTTACATATCTCTTCCTCTTCTCTCTGCCCCCTCTCTCACTCCATCTCTCCCTCTCACCCTCTCTCGTCATCCCCTTTCTCTATCTTAACTCCCTTCTTCTTCTCTCTCTCTCCCTCTTTCTCTTCTCTCGTCTCTCTCTCTCTCTCTCTCTCTCTCTCTCTCTCTCTCTCTCTCTATCTGTCTCTCTCTATCTGTCTCTCTCTATCTGTCTCTCTCTTCTTCTCTCTCTTCTTCTCTCTCTTCTCTCTCTATCTCTCTCTCTCTCTCTCTCTCTCTCTCTCTCTCTCTCTCCTCTCTCTCTCTCTCTCACTCTCTCCCTTTCTCTCTCGTCTCTCTCTCTCTCTCTCTCTCTCTCTCTCTCCTCTCTCTCTCTCTCTCTCTCTCTCTCTCTCTCTCTCTCTCTCTCTCAATGCTAACTAATGTCATTCAAATAATGTTTTCACTTTTTCTTATCCGCTGTCCGGTTGACAGCTTCGTCAATTCCCATTTTCCTACACTATCGCATCCGACCTACGTTATCTCAACAATCCAGTGGCACGTTTCAAAATACAGAAAAATACATCCACCGTCAAAGACCTTTGTATTGTTATTTAATTATTATTTATGCTCACTCGATAAGAGGTTTATTTGGTTTATTTCCCATGCCGATAAGATTCACTTGAAGATTGCTTCCCTTTTCAAATTAAATTCGAGATAGCTCGACTTCGGATGATCGCTCGTTAAGTTAGACGTTTACCAATCTTTCTTTTGTGCGGCCGAAATAATCATTTTGCTTGACATTTTTCGCTTTCCAGTAACAATTAATAGATATAAAATAAATGTTAAATAAACAATCTCCGTCTGTTCGATAATTTGGGAATCACAATCATTTCCAGTACACCGTATTCGAGGAAGAAGCTTAATTGAGAAGAACTTCAACCCAAACAACACACAAAATGGCGAATGCAATATTGACAATTCTATACATCGCTGGCATTCTCTACTTAAGTGATGTCGATGCGAAGGCGCTTTCCGACAAGGTTGCAACTGAATTCATCATTCTGCATAATAATGATATGCACGCAAGGTTCGAGCAAACTAGCAAGGAGAGCGGAAAATGTACACCGGAGGATGCGAAAAACAACAAATGCTACGGCGGCTTCGCACGAGTTGCATACGAGTAAGAACATCAGAGATTACAGGGAATCCATAAATGAATAGGGCAGAAATTTTGTGTTAAATGCCCCATAAAGTATGCTTTCAATTTATAAAAGCAACAAAATCCGAGCCCTGCTCATTCGTTTTTGAGATATAAAAGGATACATACATATATATATGTTATGTATATATATATCAAGGACACTGCGCTATACGAACCTACAAATTTCTGCAATGCACTATGGGTACAAAAATGCCATTTTTTCTGGCCCAAAAATCGGAGTTTCTGAATATAGGGGTTTTTCGAGGTTGCTGATTAGATACGATTATGATCTTGAAATTGTAAAATTCCAAATATTTCAAATCCAATATAGTTGTACAATGACGATTAATATTTCTTGCGATATTTGCAGCTTTATCTATAACGCAATCGTTTGTCTATTTCTCGGAGGTTTTTCAGATGCGATTTAGAGTAAAAATTTAAAAGACTCCCATGCATTGAACAGGTCTGAGTTCTTAATGCGATTTGCTCCTTAAAATGGGCATAAAAACCAGAATTTCAATTAATAAGTAGCAGCAAAAGTGATTGACCTGTGCTGACCGTAGGTGACCAAAAAAGTTACTGGTCTTTGAACTCGAAAATCTATTTTATTATACCCGACGCACTCTGTGTCGAGGCTATATTGCGTTTGTGGGGTTGTGTGTGTCACCCAGAACCAGTCGAGATAGACCATACAAAATATATATAGAAATGATCAGCGTCACCAGGAGATTCGATTTTGACAGTGCCTATCCGTCCGTCTGTCTGTCCGTCTGTCTATCCGTCCGTCTGTCTATCCGTCCGTCTGTCTATCTGTATACAGTTTTCTTATCGAAGGAGTTGAGCTATTTAAAGGCAAGCAATGTGATTTCCAGAAATTCGAAAAGTGGGCGTCGCAAAGGAGAGATTTTTTTTAAATTGTCTCCCACACCCGAAATTCATATGGGACTTGAAAAATAGTTGGCACGTATGCTTCCTTTGTAGCCACAAACATCTTTCTCCAAAAATTTCTTCATCGGTTCATTATTAAGGGCACCAAACACCCAAAACTTTTTCGATATATGTATTTCAATGAAACTTGGAATTTGAGCGTATATTTAAGCCTACGATTAGAATTGTATAGAAAATTTGGAAAAGTGGGCGTGGCAAAGTGGCGGTTTTCATAAAGAAATTGAACTAAAGTCGGTATATGGGGCCCATTATGGCATTAAAGACCTCTTGATATTTAAAATTATTTGAAAATGTGAGTCTGTGTGGGGTATTCTATTGTCAGGCTCGCCTGACTATAACATCCTTACTTGTTTTTTTTTTTTTTTATTCTAGGAGCACTAACAAATAACATGATACCACCAGTATTACTATCCATATCTTATTTTCGGTTTAATCTTCTTGAATTTATACAGTTTTCGCCTGTCGAATTTCGAAAGCAAGCGCTAATTTCAATCGGCAAAAATACGTGTAACGAAACTCCTACTTTGACAGCTTTGAGAGTTGTGAAAAAAAGTTCATTCGTGGACCTTAATATTGATTAATGGCCACAAAAAAAGTGACATTTTTACCCATAGTTCAATGGTCCTAGCAATGGTAGTACTTATCCAAGAACCAACATAACTTTAAAATCCCTTTCAGGAGGCCGATTGGCTTCCTGAGACGAAAGACTCTTAATATCAAAATTGATTTTAAAATACTTATGTATTTAAATGTGTACCCTCAGGTGTTGAACTAATTTTTTTTTTACTAAATACTTAACTGATTTTAGAAAATCAACAGCTGCTATGGTAGTGATGTTACTTATAAAATCTAGGCGGTTATAAGAACAGCGCTAGTGAAATACGATAAGCATAAATCCTATCAAACGCGATTGTATTGTCGTAAATAACCCAGCAGCGTAAATGGGAGAAATTAACCTCAAAGCAAGTGCTTTTAAAATAGATACTCCCTACGCGAGTACTCCCAATAAAACAGATTGACATATGAATGGCGAGTACACTACACTCCCTTTGAGATCGAAGGTGGATGAGTTCGTTCATTAATGTACGCTTGCTGCTTAAGACTCTCGTTCAGCAACCGCGTGAGTCGGGGTTCGATCCCTGCCTCGGCTGAAAAGATTTTTTTTTTTTTGTTTCAAGGTTTTTTTCTGTTTATATTTTCATTTATTTGTTTGATATTTAATTTTGAAACAAAAAAAAAATTTCGCTAAATCTGTAAGAATTTTTTTTTTAAAATATTTTAATTTTTTAAATATTTATTTTTCAATTAAAATTTTGTTGTTGCGATAAATCCTAAACGCGCGTTTCACAAAAACTTGAGCAACCAAAAACTCAAGTTTCCATTTTGACGAACATATTAAATTTGCATGTTTAGCTTAATGGTTAAGATGCTGACTTACCAACCCAGAGATCAGCAGTTCGACGTTCAGCCGAGGCTAGAAAATTAAAAAAAAAAAAGAAAAATAAAAGTTTTTAAATAAAGAAAAAAGCAAACAAAAAAGAAAAAAAAACAAAATAAATTTAAAAAAAAAAAATTTTCCATAACAAGCAGAAATACTCTTTTTGGGAGTACTCTTGAATTACTCGCTTTTGTACCTAAATAGCGAGTAGTTGTTTCCAATGACAGATGCTCAATGTTAAAAAAAAGACAGTACTAGTGCTACCTTTTGGGAGTACTCTAAGATTACTCTAGGAGTACTCGCTTTCGCTGCTGGGAAGTTTTATATGGAAGACAGCAACAAAAAATTTACAACTGTTTTAAAAAAAAAATAGCACAATACAACAATACGACTAAATACGATACCTTGTGAAAACCCTAAATATAGAAAATTGAAAAAAAAAAAATAAATAATAATAATAATAATAAAAAATGCATTTCCAAAACTCCACAGAGTTCGAAAATACCGACGAGAAGCGCAAAAGGGTGGCACGCCCGTACTTTATCTAAATGCTGGCGATACGTACACGGGAACGCCATGGTTTACCATTTTCAAGGATAACATTACGGCAGCCTTTTTGAATAGGCTTCAGCCAGACGCGATCGTAAGGAAGAAAAAAGAAAAACAAACAAACAAAAATAAAAACTTTCCATCACATTTCATCTTTCTCGATGTCCTTTTCCCATTTCCCATTTAATACAGTCGCTTGGCAACCATGAATTCGATGACGGCGTCGAAGGGCTATTGCCATTCCTGAATAAAGTCAGCTTCCCAGTTTTGGCCGCCAATTTAGATTTAACGAATGCACCCGAAATCGAACGCACAAAACACTTTGCGAAGTCCACAGTTTTGATGGTTAATAACGTTAAGATCGGCGTTATCGGATATTTAACGCCCGATACAAAATTCCTGGTGTCAAAAAATCCAGTTGAGTACAACGAAGAAATCGAATCGATCAAGTGAGTGAAATAGCGCTGGATCGAAGCCAACAAATTTGATTTCTTTTATTCAACATTTGATCCATTTCAGTGCGGAGTCTGCCAGGTTGAAAGCGGAAGGGATTAACATTTTCATTGCGCTTGGTCATTCGGGATATCAAAAGGATCAAAAAATTGCTGAATATTGTCCAGATATCGATCTTGTTATCGGCGGACACACGAATACATTCCTCTATAATGGCGAACAACCGGATGCGGAGAAAATCGAAGGTCCCTATCCGACGGTTATCAAACAGAAGGGTGGCAAGCAAGTGCCTGTTGTACAGGCCTACGCGTATACCAAGTACCTGGGAAAGCTGCACGTGCAGGTATGATAGCTGTCCAATATATATATATATATATATATTTATAGCACGAACTTAAGGTATACAAACATACATGCATATATAAATACATATGTATTTATACATTATTATAGTTCGATAAGAACGGGAATTTGATTGAGTTCGATGGCTCTCCGATTTTACTGGATGCGTCCATACCGCGCGAACAAGATCTACTACAGCTGCTCGAAGTCTATCGGCCCAATATTACGGCGCTGGAAAATGACATTATCGGATATACGAAGGTGTATTTAGAGGGCTCTGCTGGCGTCTGCCGTAAAAGGGAGTGTAATTTGGGTAATTTCGTTGCCGACTCGATGGTCTATGCGCGCGTTATCGAAGATGAAGGCGGCGTCTATTGGACTGATGCAGCTGTTGCATTCGTCGGCGGTGGAGGTGGGCCATTAATTGCGATATTGGATTTTTGATGTGTGCGATTGCAATCAATAAAATTATCTTCTCTTCTCTTCTCTTCTCTTAGGACTCCGTAGCTCCATTGAGAAGCGTTCCGATGGCGCCATAACGGGCACTGATATCTTGACCGTACTGCCATTTTCCAATGATCTCTACATAACGAAAGTCAGTGGCAAGACAATACGAAAGGCCCTCGAGCATTCAGCCTATCTGCGTGAAAAGGACTCGAATGGCGGATTCCTGCAAATGTCTGGCGTACATGTCGTATATGACTTCAATCGAAAAGATGGCGACCGCGTACGTTCGGTGGAGATCCGTTGTGCCGAGTGTTCGGTGCCGAAACTTCAACCACTGGACGAGAAGAAATTCTACAATGTCGTTGTGCAGAATTACTTGCTGAACGGCGGTGATGGCCATGTCTTCGAATCGGAAAATGGTAGCCAACCGGTTAAACTGAAGCTGAACGATAAAAAAGCGATGGCGCGCTACATCAGTCAACAAAATTTCATATATCCCGAAACGGAGGGGCGCATTCAGATAATTGAGCGCATAGACGATGGAAATACAAATTCAGCGACAAGTATTAAGGGCACCCTTTTGGCTGTGTTAGTTGCCTTGTTACTTAAACGGATTTTCTAGGCGAAGGATGTGGATGTGTTGTTAAAAAGTTGTTCGTTTTTTGTTTGTGCTTCGATTTTTTTACTAAAGATTTTCTATATTCACGTTGATTAAGTGAATGAATTGGAGAAGAAATTTTTTTTCAATTTCATCAAATTATTCTGAGTTATTGCTCCATTTGAATGGAATGGATCTGGCTATTTGTACAACTGAATCAAAAAGGTTTCTCTCTGCAGTGCCGTAGCAATTCTGTTTTGCGTGGGGGGGAAAAATAATTTTTTTCAATTTTAACGTCTATTTTAATTAAAACCATATTACATGCACGCTTTCAATGCAAGCGTTTAACGGACCTTAAGGAATCGTATCGAATGAATACTTTTTTGAAGTGTGTTCGAAATAATCAGCTGTTCTTCTTAGAGCTATTATACACGAGACGATATAAGCGGGGTAGGCAGTTCAACAGTTCAATTCAAAAAGTGCTGCCACACGCACGATTTTTCTCTCTTATAGCTTACATTTTTCCTACTCTCCTCGAAAAATCCCTTTTTTTAAAACAAGTATGCTTATAAGGTGGTTGAGCCAAATAAAACCAACGCCTTTATAAGGCCCGATTTTCAGAAAACATATTGCTAGCACTCTCAGCATAATGACTTTTGGCATGGTCTAAAGCGTTTATATTTACTTCACAAAGCAAACAAAATTGCGTCGATTGTGTACACCGAGAGAAATAACAACAGTTAAATCAACTACTTAGAACAGTTAAAGTAAGAGTGGTCAAATAAACTGTATTCCGCGTTAAATGCACTGAAAAAGGCAGTCAAATGAACAGTTGAAAAACAGTTACTTTTTATGTTCAAATTCGCTTTCGTTCACTTGGACGTATAAGTTCGCATTCTGATCAACCGTTTCCGGAGGTTTCGATAGCTCAGTGCTTTAAACTATGACTCGACAGTCGTGAGCTTCGGGTTTCTATCCCTGCTGGCGGCGGGAATTTTTCTGAATTTTTTTTAATTACAGTTTTTTTTTTTTGTTCAGAGTGTAGTTGTTTTGGAAGACAAAAATTTTCTCCTAAATTTTTATGGTTTTATTTAATTTAATTTTTTTTTTAATGGTTCATTTTCAAGCAAAAAATTTTGGGAGTGAAACAATTCCTTAAGCACGTTCCCCAAAACTTGAGCAACCATAAGCTCAAGTGAGCATTTTGAAAGTTAAATTTCGTTCGTTTAGCGTTATGGTTAAGAGGTCGTTCGCCCAGCGAAGTGGAGGTCAGCGGTTCAAGGCTCGGCCGTGGCGAGAAAATTTAAAGAGATGAAAGAGAAAAAGATTTAAATAGAAACAAATAAATAAAGAAAAAATATAATAATTTAATTAAAATAAAAAATATTAATAAAAGAAGATAAAAAAAAAGTCAAAGCAAAAAATAAATTTTTTTTCCCAGTCGCTGGTGACAGTTGATTTAACCGCGAGACAATTATATCAACCACCAGGTAGTTATGTCCTTATTGACTGTGTTTGTATTGTTGAGTTGACCGCTACTACACATAAGCTAAGAATTAACGGTGAACTCGGTTATTTTAACCTGCTTTTTCAGTTAATATAACTACTTTTTTCTCTCGGTGTAGATGAGTGAATAGTTATCGTCCAACATGGTCGGAAGAAGTGAAAACAACGTGCTTGATCGAATTTTGCGTGAGAAGAAGAACAATGTTTTTCGAAAAGTTGTTGATAATTTTGTAAAGTCTTGGTGCCCATACCAAAAGTCGGACTTTATTCAAATTAAAAAGGATGGAAAAAACCCCTGGCATTTCTGTATTCCGAATAAAACGTAAAAATATATTGAGTGGTTGTAATAAGGCATACAAAAGTCACCTTGCAATTGGTTCTTTAAAAAAACATTTTTTTGGAGGCCCTAAATGGACCTTAATACCAAGTTAAAGCAGTTAAAAACAATGAGAAAGAAGGCCTTTCACTGCAATGGGCAGCAAGTTAACAAAATTATTATCGATAATGCATTGTACCTGCACTTGAATATACAACTTTGAGTTTTAATAATATTATTTTACATAAGAAGAGCTGGGATGAGTATTTATTTAAATTTTTGATCTCAAACAATATTTACAATGAAAGCAGATAAAAATTTTATCTTTTTCTTTAATTGTTCGCACGTTTTTGAGAGCAATCAGAATTGGGCCTTATTAAGACATGGGGTTCCTAATATGGCAAAAAAAGGACAATTTCTAAAATGCCTCAACTGAATACTTTTAAACAATATTTTGTACTTTTTTTTACATTTTCGGATAAAGAAGGTTAAATAAAAGTGATTAAGATCCAAACTCTCTCTAAGTTTAACCAATTTCCGATTTTCCTACATCTTTAACACGCCTCTGTGAATACCCCTATAGTTTAAAAAATTCACATTTTCCCCTTTTTGTCTTATCCCCAAAAATGGGGAAATTTCCATTATCTAGCAGCACTGTAATTGATGAAACCGTTTTTCCGATACGAATTGACAAAGAAATAAAAAAATATAGTGCGTGAAAAGACAACTGACGAACAAAACCTGGAAACCATTCTTTTAAGATTCAATAAACTAAAAAATCGCAAAGTGCAATTATATTAAATATGATTGAATATCATTGTTTTTTCGACTGTCATTTATTTTTTCTCCTTTTTTAATTTTTTTCATGGGCAAAAACAAAAATGCGGGGGTGGGGGGCGGAGCGGCAAAGCCCCCTCTTGCCCCTATGGTTGCTACGGCACTGTCTCTCTGTGTATTATTGTGTTTTATGCAAAACGGAAGAGTCTAGTCCGTAGGCCGGCAATTTTTGGACCTTTAATTTTCCCTTCTGAGCCCCTTTTTGATTAGGTATTAAGAAAAGAGCGAAACAAAGAAATTGTCGTTAGGCAGCCTCAGGACATAGTAATGCACCTGGGGGGGTCTCTTGAAGAATTCTGACTCATGTGATGGAAATTCCAAGTCAAGAGTAGCTCTCAGAAATTTTCAAAAAACAAAAATCCTGCGGTGTGACAGTTTAATAGAGCCCGGGTCCATTTTACAGTCCACTCTTCATTTCGCATCATCCGGTAAAGTGCTCGAAGAAATTTACTTAAAAGTTTGATATCGTTACCTTAATGTAGAAAGGCCCCAACTAACATTTTTCCCAAAATTCATTTTTTTGCATTTTTCGATATACCGCCCCCAAATACACCATGATAAAAGAATTAAGGTTGTAAGATCAAAAATAACGGATATAAAATCATTTAATCAAGAAGCCCTAACTGACTTCAAACAATTCTTTAAACAAAAAGCCGTAACTCACTTCGATTGTGGTAGCTAGATTTCACAATTTTAGACCCACTGAGTTTAACTTTGGAATAGAGCTTACTGCTTTGCCCCAAAAATTGGAAAAACTTAACGTTGATATGCTGGCACGCCTACTTTTTGCTCCACGTCCACTCAAAGTTCATAAATGGAGCACTTATGATGAACCCCCTGAAAATCGTATGAAAATTTGTAAAATTTAAACGTGTTTTAACACACAAAAAAAAAATAAAATTAAAAAACAACTAAGGGTGTTATAGTCAGGCGAGCCTGACAATAAAATACCCGACACAGACACACATAATTAAAATAATTTTTGAACCACGCCTAAAAAACAGGACCACTAAGTAAGAATATTCAAGAGGTTTTTAAGGCCATTTGGGGCCCCATATACCGACTTTTGTTAAATTTGTTTATGAAACCCCGCCCCCCTTTGCCACGCCCACTTTTCCATTTTTTTTTGCAATCCTAATCGGAGGCAAATATACGCTCAAATTCTAAGTTTCATTGAAATATTTCGAAAAAGTTCGATTCGAAGTTTTGGGATTTTTGTGACAGACCCTAGTACTGGTGATACCCTTAATAATGGACCTATCAAAAAAGTTTTCGGAGAGGATGTTTATGGCTACAAAGGAAGCAAAAGTGCAAAATTTCGTTCAAGTCCCACTTGAATTTCGGGTGTAAGAGACAATATTCGAAAAACGCCCTTCTGCCTCGCCCACTTTTGAAATCATATTACTTGCCCTTAAATGTGTTCAAATATCAAACTTCATCAAAATATCTTGAAAAACTTTGATTTTAGAGCAGTTTTTGTGATTTTCGTAATAGACCCTAGTACAGGAGGTACCCCAAAAAATAGTCCGATAGGGTCCATTCTTGAACTTGTTCTTACTCATGTCGCCGTGAGCACGTATACCAAATGTTGTCAAGATAGCTCAACTCCTTCGATAAGATAACTGTATACAGACAGACAGACAGACGGACGGACATGTCTTAATCGAATCTCCTGGTGACGCTGATCATTTCTATATACATTTTGTATGGTGGTTTTAAAATTGACCTCGATCGGTTCTACTAGATTTCAAACTATAACATGTTGAAGTGTAGCGAAAAATTGAAAAACGTATAGCACAGAAGTATAAGGGAGTTTTCATAGAATCTCTTACATAAACTCCCAGCAGCCTTTTCGCTGTGCTTCAACATGTCATCGTTTGAAAACTAGTAGACCGATCGAGGTCAATTTTAAAACTTTAGATTGGGAAAGGTATCCTTTATTCTTAAATAGCCAAATTTTTTAGATATTTTGTTGTTAGTAGTAGTTTTTGTGGTATTTCTCCTTAGAACGAACTAGTAAATTGTTTTAATCGTCTCGTAGATTGCACGACTTTTTGAACAAACTAAGTAACGGTAAGTGTGAAAATTTTCCATCGATGCGAAATGGAATTAGTATTAACTGAAGATCATACAAATAAATTTATTATATGTTTTATGAAATCGTATTTAGTTTTTGAAACCTTATTTATGAACATGTCAACCCCATTACGGAAGAGTTATGCCTCTAAAGAACAAAGGTTAAACTTCAACACTTGGATTTTTTGGAGTCCTTGACTATACTCCCAATGCGACATTCTCAACTTAAATTTTTCCTATTCTTCCATTTAAATTTTCAAATCTTAGTAAATTTTTCAAACGAGCAAAATTGAGTTAACAGTTTTTGTGATTTTCTGTTAGCCCTTCTGTTTCCCTACAACCTTTACTATAGGTCTTTTGAACTTGTTCTCACCCGTATTATATCCAAATATTTCAAATAGTCAACTCTTCGATAAGAAATTTCACAGCGATCTTATAACACCGGAATAAAGAGAAAACAATCTGGAAAAATTTGCTCACTCTGCTCCACTTATGTATTTTTGTATGGTCTATCTCGACTTGTTCTGGGTGTTACACACAACCACACAAACGCAATATACCCTCGACACAGAGTGTGTCGGGTATAAAAATGTATGCCTCCTAACTGCGCTCATTTTTATGATACTTCACCCTATGCAACATAATTGGCACGAATTTCCATTTTAATATATTTGTATTTAAATTTATTCTCTGAGTAATTCCACGTAAAACGATCCATCCCGTGTGACCATATTCATGGAATTGCCCCTTCATATTTTGAAAACTTTTTTTATAGTTATCATGATTATTCTGCGATAAACGTGCAACTTTTCACTTGGTCCAAAAAGCCCCTGGCTTAGAATTACTTCTTAGAAATTTACACTCAAAACGCCCTATATCGTCATTGCGACTGCAAAAGCGCGTAACAGCAATCTGCAATACCGCGTATTTACAAAAGTCGCAAACATGAAATATCGTGCCAAATACATCTCAAGAACTAATACGCCGTTTTGCTATGACGTTGAAATGGACGTTCCTTATTGGCTAATTCAAATGGCGTGAGCTAAATTAGGTTCCCATATACAATCAGATGTCAATAGCACGATATATCAGTTTGCGCATATTTTAAATACGCGGTATTGCAGTTTGCTGTTATGCGCTTTTGCAGTCGCAACGACGATATGACATACCTAACTTTATAAAAAAAAAAAGAAATAAATTTATTTTTGAGTACTCCATTTTTCTGTGTTTAAAAAATGGTCAAAATCGCCCTTACGTAATTAATGGACAGCCCCTAATTACATCTGATTACTTTTACAATTTAAAGCATTGGTGCAATTATATATGTGATTGTATTTATTTTACAGCTTTTTCTTATATTTCTCAAATGATTTATAATTTCGATCGTATATAAGGTGATTGAATTATCAAAATCCTTAGGCACTCCAAGGGGCAGGTGGACCACGAATATGATGTGGTGAAATATATTCCGCCCAATCGTGGAGAATGCCCCTTTTTATATTGCTATATAGAATATATTTTAAATTGCAGGGGATCACAAATTTAATTAGACCCAATTATGTATATGTAATTGCATTTGTTTGTATGAATATAATTCGATACAATTGCAATGATGCAATGATGTATGCAGCCGATTATATATTTAATTGGACGGTATTATATATGTAATTGAAATTATTTTTTTATCATTTGATACAATTACATACATATATAATTGGATGTAATAAAAAATATAATTGGACGTAATTATGAAAATATATTTACATCATACCCAATTACATATATAATGCCTGCAAAATATAATTGGGTATGTGATATTTTTTCTCTGCGTGTACGATCCTGTAAATTAAGTACTAGGTAGGTACATTGTATGTATTTCGAAGAAAAAATGTGGGGCCTAGAAAGATTACTCGCCAGCGATTTAAAGATACGTATAAATTCCATTCCAATGGAATAAAACGAAAAAGTGAAATAATTTGCCATAGTTCCGAACATCTCAGATGCGTAGGCAGAAGCAATTTTAGGCAGGATTTCACGTGCTCAATAAGATTGTCTTATTCAAAGAGGCTTTATTTGTTCCAAACTGCAAGAACATTACGCTTTTTCTCGGTATCTGAACGAACAGATAAATACAAAAAAAATAAAAATAAAAATAAAAAAAATCCAGAGAAAATGTTAAGCATATGTATCTGTATAAAATAGTCGAATAACAGCTTCTCGAATGGCTTTGAAGGTCGTATGAAAGCAGATTTGATTTGATGCGATTTGATGCGAAGCAAAAACATTTCGTACAAAATTTCTTTCGATTCGAGGTGACCTCGCATTTGGGCTTTTTTCCACTCTGCATTTAGAAAAGCATTCCATCCTCACAGAAGCACCATCGATGCATTTACAATCTTCTACGAAAGCACACACACACACACACACACACACACAGGCATGTGGATATGGAAACGCTGCAAGTTCTTATGGAAATGCATTCCCTAATGAGCACTGCATCAATCAATTCCTAACTGCGCTGCGGCCGGACCGTTACGTGCAATTAGGGCGCCTCATGAGCGCTAGAACGTAAACTTGAGGTCAAACGTGAAGACAAATTGGGGGTATCCAAGACAGTTGTACGATTCAAAAGTGGCCCGATTCATTCATTCATGGACGCCACATTGTACATCTACACGGTAGGTGTTAATGTGATGAGTGAAAAAAAAAGGTTAAAAAAAAACTGTCCGACCATGCAACTCGAAAGGCCATATCATAACTCTCTATGGTATATCCCCAGCCAGAATATTTTTGTCCGAGGTGCTGCTCTTCGAAATTTTTATTTGTCTTCACTCGACGTCGGCAGGTCGTCGATGGGCGGCCCCCTTCGTGCGTCTAATTAAATGATAAATGAGGCGATGTGTGCTGATACCATACTAGTTTAATGAAGTGCTTGTTTTTTTTTTTTTATACGTTCCAATGCCGGTATATGGGTCCACCGCAAAGGGGTCTTGGGAACGGTAAAAGACGTGTGGAAGCTCCTCAATTTTGGGACTTCGACTACGCTTTATCTACGACGTACTTAAATAGGCTCCCTCGGGCGTTTTTCTTTTTTGCTGTCGTCGCAGTCGTCGCGATCGTCGTGGTAGTCATCATCGGTCTGCGTGGTTATGCTGGTTCTTTCATAACAGTCCGTTGACCCTTCGTTTAGTTTAGTTAGCACGACATGCGAGCTTCAAGCTTTTAACGCTTCAAATCTATCAACTTTAAAAGAAAAAAGTCATAATTATGACTTAAGTTTCCAGAAGAGCCAGCCCCATTCGACGTCGCGACGTCTCGGACGGGCGTATTCAAATTAAGTATCTTCTTCAACTTTAACAATGGCAACGACGAATGGCCAAAGCGTTTACTGATATTTCATGAAGAATATGGTCAAGGAATTATATAAGATTATGATGGGTTCCTCCTTCCGTCTCCCTCGTCATCGTCCTCCTCCTTTGTTCTGTTTTTTTTTTCGATAGATTGTCGATTTGTGCTCTTTTGTTTTGTTATTTATTTATTTTTTTTTTTCTTTTTCATTTGTTTTGGGCTGCTTCGGAAAAATTTCTTTCTTATGAAAACGCGTTAATTAATGTGGCTTATGTCATGAGGCTTCATTTTTCTTTGCTGTAAATTCCTTTTGGTCTTTTTTTAAGCTTCGGGTTCATTAGAATCTGAAATGCCGATGGCGTAAATTGTTAATCGTAGAGTGTTTCATCAATCAGTAGACTACTACAACTAAAGAAGGCGTAGTTAGAAGAGGGCAGCGCGTTCTTACTTTGATTGTAATAATTATAATGATCGGAAGGATAGGTCATTCCCAACGAGACTTTCTGATTTTGCAATCATAAAAAACAAAAATAATTTCAATTTTTCCCAGGCAACAGAATAAAATTCAATAGGCCCCAAAATTCATCGAACTATTCGGCCGATTGCAAAAGCGAATTTCTTTCACGGGAATTCATTTGAATCGATTTTGCATTTGCCATCCATTTGCCTATTATGGTCTCAAGTTAGAGCTGGAGAAAAAATCGATAGCACTATCGATACTATTGATGGTTTCAAACTATCGAAAATATCGATGGTTTTTGAGGACTGTCGATAGTTTTGATTCATGGACATTTACTTTAGCATTGGAAGGGTGGTGCTGGTGGACGGATTCGTAAAAATACCTTTATTTAAATAACTGCGTGAGCCGCTCGAAAATTCTTCTTTCGATTATCAAAATTATCGATAGTCAAAGTAATCGATAATCGAAACTATCTATATTCTAGGAGCCATTATCGGATGTATCGGTTGTTGAAAATATCGATCATTGAAATTATCGATTACTGAACCTATCGATTATAGGAACTATCGATTACCAAACTATCGATAGCTCCCCAGCTCTATCGAGCCAATAAACAAAACAAACTTACACACGTTCTTGCTGCATCACGTCGTGAAAAATCTTCAGAAATTCTGCGAGTCTTAAGTGTCCAATTTTACAAACCAAATGAGAATTATAGGCGTCATCCTAAAATTTTCTTCTATGCACTGATGCCAGAACGAGGAGTTTTTTCTGTTTTGAGGGATTTTTTTGATATTAACTTTAACCAAAAATCACTTCAAATCTTTCCAAGGGATTTTGACTGATCACTTTCCAGAAATAAAACCGAAATGTCCGTGTTTAGATTAAGAGAGACACTGGAAGGAAACACATGAGAGTGACAGAGACGAAAGACATTCCATCTCCGTCTTTCTCATGTGTTTCCTTCCAGTGTCTCGCGTTTTGTCTGCCTGTTAAAACCGGGACAATAAAGGAACCTTTTTCAATATCCAAGGGAAAAGTCACCAAAATACTGCCTAACATCAGTGCTGGTTACAAAGTACGGAGAATTGAGTAAGAAAGGTTTTAAAATTCGGCTTCTTGTTTATACATATTAGTGATGTTGCGAATATTCGCATATTTCTGGACATTCGTATTCGCATTCGCAAAATTTTATGCGAATATTTGGCGAATATTAACGTCCGAAAAAAATACAAATCCTATGGATGTTATAGTTTTCTTTTATGTAGATTGATTTCAAAACAATATTTAAAAGTTATTCAAAAAAGGCTTGGAGAATAAATTTAAATTCATTTTCCTTACGAAAACAGATTAATTAAATAACTTATTTTTCTGAATCATTGGGCAGCATTCTAACAAAATATATGTATGTGGGGCTTACACGGCACGTCAGCTGTCAATACCAAAGCATAGATAAGTGGCGCTTAATTTAAAACTGAACATTCGCATTCGTATTCGCGAATGTCCGGCGACAGATATTCGCATTTGCATTCGCATTCGCGAATGTTTAAGAAACCACATTCGTAACATCACTAATACATATATAGCCACGTGATTTTAAATGAGGGATACTTATGCACAGTATTTTATTAAATTATTATTATCTTGTAACAGGGAGAATTAAGCTCCGGAGATATAGACAAATATATATAGAAATGATCAGGATCAAAAACTGAATCGATTTAGACATGTCCGTCTGTCCGTCCGTCCGTGGTCGGATCTCCTCCGAAACGGCTGGACCAATCAAGTCGAAATTTGGCACAAAGGTATATCGCGGTCCGAGTATGATCCTAAGTAAAAATGGGAGACAGCCGCCCACTGCCACGCCCATAAATTGAGAAGCAAAACATAGTGCGCTCATAATTTCGGGACGCTGGGTACTTCAAAGTCGGGCTTGACCGACTTTAGCTTTCTTACTTGTTTCAATTTAAAACTTTCAAGTGGTGGATATTTAAATGTTGAACCGCTCAAATATGCTTGTTGAAATCACTAGCAATTTCCTAATGAAATTAGTTCAAATTTTAAAATACATACATCTTCCGATATTACATACTATCGATACTATCGATATTTCAGACTATCGACTATCGGGACTATCGATGGTCGCAACTATCGATAGTGCTCCAGCTCTATCTCAAGTCATATCAAATAATAAATGGCTGTAAAAGAGACCAAATCGAATCGAACCGAATGGAATGGAATTAATTTATATGGAACGAATTCTGTTAATCAAGTATCACGAATCAATGCCATGCGATTTTCCGGCCACCGAATAAACGATTTAATTTGGAAAAGCTCTGATTTAAATGCAAGCACATGAATAAAGCGCTCATACATTGAAACGTGAGTGTGTGTGTGTGTGTGTGTGGATGCTTGTGCATCGGTGTATCCTACATAGCTCGCCACTTTGTCAAAGGTCATTCAGTTCGTCGATTCTGCTTGGTATGCTGACAAACGACAACGACAACGACGACGACGACGCGACGCAGGGATCAGATCGAATTTTATTAAGAATTAAAGCAGTGACTCACAGTGATTATAGCTTGAAGTTCATGCCATTGAATCTATTTGTGTCTGTCCGATTTAACCATGATTTGAATACCCGTACCCGTGCATCGTGATTTCCCCATTAGCCATTTTAAACTCGAATGAAGAGGAAAAGCCTTTTTCATGGATTATTTGTCCAATTTCTTTGAGCATGTTAATTTTTTGTCTCTTCTCCCGTTTTCCCAAGCGACTAGTTAGCCCGTGAAAAAATAGTGGCCCCTTTCTCACAATTTTTCTTCTTCTTGCTTCTTTTTTTCTTTTTTCTTTTTGTTTTTTGTTTTTCGTTTTTTTAGTTGATTTGATATTATATTGTGGAAATTCGATTTAGAAGGAAAACAACAGCATCGTTTGTCATGAAAATGGACCTAATGATAGACTTCGAGTCTGAGCGTAGAAATTTGTACATATGGAATCGAAATTTTTCACGCTTTAGGATCTTTTATAAAAACCAAAAAGCAAAAGAAAAAAAAAAACAGTCCAACTCATTTGCATAATTGGTCTCGAAAGAACAGAATTCTCGTCGAAGGGTTCCATGCAACAGGAGAACAATGTTAAGAGATCAGCATTTAAAAATTAAAAGCTATAAAAGATAATGGTAGCAGATCGGATGAGATGTTTTATCGGCTTCAATACGAGGATCTAGATAGATATCTAATTATAACTAGCCTGATGTGTGTCCTTGTCAGATTAATTTGCAATGCACAAATTTCAATAAATCTTGAGAATTTTGGCCGAGAATTAAGTTGCGCAGATTTTTGGCTATATGTCAGAGCCCGTATAATATACATATGTTACATACCTATTATTTTCGTCTCTTTTAGCCTTACAAATCGAGAGAAGAGGTTAAGTAATAATCGACTCGCAAAAAACTCCATATTCTTAGTTGATACAAAGTTGAAGCAAAAGTATTGAAATTAATTAAGGTTTGTTTCAATAAAATGAACTCAAAATAAAACTGATCAAATCCATACAGCACATTAACTGTATCCGAGCGCTCCTTAATATCGTTTTGATATCCGAAAGAAGAACTGCAAAATTTTATTTACATTCGATTATCTTTTAAATGTATCACAGTGTGATTGAATGTAAATAAAAGAAGTTAAAGTTTGAAGAGAAAAAATTCCAAAATCATTTGGTGATTGATGAAAAGAAATTCTATGAAAAAATACAGACAAACGTTCCAGAGAAAGATTCCGGAGACGCCAGACCTAGCAAAGCTGAAATTTTGAGGGCTCTTTCAGAGCTAGCGGGAACTAATGGCTTATATAATATGTTAAAGGCCTTACCTACATACGTTAAAGTAGAAACACTCGTATTTAATTTTTTTTTTTTTAAGAATATCATCAAAAATTGACTTTCAATATTGCCAGACCATTTCCGTGGGCCATAACTTCCACTAGACGTTATAAAGATTATTTAAAAATTAGGTGGACTAAGTTATACTAGCAAAGCCATTCATGTGACATATATTTCTCATGGTACTATTTGAAGACCGTCTGTAAGCAGGCAGACCAGGATAAGGTGAGTAAGGCCTTTATAAGCCATTAGTTTGCGCTACCTCTGAAAGGGCGCTTTAACTGCATACTGGACTAGAAAGCCCTATTTTAGCTTTGCCCGTAACTCGAATTACCATTATCGAAGAACATTGTTTAAATTGTCGGAGTTTTATTGTATTTAAAACAAAAAATTCTAAAGCCGGTTTCACCAAAAATTTTTATCGAACTTAAATTAAAATTAATTTTAATTTAATTTTTTATTTAAATTGAAATTTAATTATTTTCAGTTTCACCAAGATTTGAATTTGACACATGAGAAAAGTGGCAGCACTTGCGAAATCAGCTGATTTTTTTAAAATTGAACATGGAGGGAAATGTGCGAACAAAGAATTTTTCGGAAGAGGAAATAGAAATTTTACTTAAATTAGTGAAGAGGCAAAAGGGTGTCTTGGAAAATAAAAGAATGGGAAAAGTAAGACCTGGTGAAAAAGAAAAGGCATGGGATATTGTCGCGGAGGAGTTCAACGCGTTATGTCCAAGAATGAGCAGATCAGCAATTCTTTGAATTCTTTGCGTCAGCTGTTTTCAACACGAAAACAGAGTTGCTTTTGTCATATTTAAATCATATTTAAATGGGCACCAAGGCTCATTTAAATGAAAGTTAAATATGAATTAATTTTGAATGGTGAAACAGAAACTAGAAAAATTTAATTAATTTTCAATTAAATTGATGTGGTGAAACCGGCCGTAAATGTTTTAAATTTTAAACTTCTGAAATTGATCTCTTCAGTTATTCGTCCCACTGTGGTACACTTAAGAAAATTTTATTCAATCTTGAAGACTCTCTCTCTCTCTCTCTCTCTCTCTCTCTCTCTCTCCTTCTCTCTTCTCTCTTCTCTCTCTCTCTCTCTCTCTCTCTCTCTCTCTCTTCTCTCTCTCTCTCTCTCTCTCTCTCTCTGTCTCTGTCTCTATCTCTATCTCTCTCTCTGTCTCTGTCTCTCTCTCTCTCTCTCTCTCTCTACCTGTTCCAGTTCATTTTTTGATCAAATATAATATCTTTTTATGGTACCATTTTACATTCCCGTTATCACATTAACATAAATGAGCTTTAAATCAAAATATGTTAGCTCATCTCTCCTCTTTGTCTAACTTCTAAAATCGAAAATACACAAAATGAAATTTAAATTAAAAGAAATTCATTCTTTTGCGCAGCGCCCTATATATCGATAATCCCTGGAGCCCACAACATAATTATAAAACAAAAATATCGCCAAGAATTTCTAAAAGCGCTACTGAAGCAGGACAAAGATCAACGGGGCTTTTTTCTTTTCGGTTTCATTAGATTTTTTCAAACAAAAGCCGAGTTCAATAGAGACCAATGAATCAGTCGATCAATTCCATTAGAATAAGAATTGTTGCTCTTAAATAATTGGACCTTTCTGTTTGCTTTGATGGAGGGTTAAACGGATGACTGAAATGAATTTCTATATCTTTGGCGAAAATCTACTGAAAACGGTACCTAAGAATAACATCGGACTGTGCTGCTGACAATGGCGGTGCTCTCGATTGCGACTTGTCATTGTCCCCGAGAACTGGGCTAAATAGTCGGTCAGAAACTTATCGCTCGAAATGATCAGCCTAATTTCATTGGTTTTATTTATTTATTTTTTTTTTTTCATAATGAATTCCAATGACATCGGACTTCTTCTGTGAACGTTCGAGTTTATTAGGCTATAATAGAGAAAAAGAGTTCCCAACATTTTATGCAAACTACTCGCAATTATGTTTACCCATCGGAGATGATGTATCCAGTGAAAATTACCTTCCGCATTAAATGGGGTCTATTTAAAAAAAAAAAAAAAAAAAAAAGCAGAAAAAAATTCTCATTCCTTGGAACCACGCAAAGCCATGTAAAGATGCTTCGCCTGCTTGTCGTGGGACAAAATTTTTCTAAATTCCGTTGTCGATGCTTCGAAAAGGGTTGGGAAAAAAAAAATAAAAATTCGAAATGAGCATAATCAGAGTAAACAAAAGTTTTGAGAAGCGTGTAATAGTTTCTACCGAAAGGTTCTTGAACCTCAATAAAGCTCAGCTCTTCCGCCTCCCGTTGCTCTTCGTGGGCCTTTTCGTTCAGTTGTGAGAATTGCGTCATTTGCTGTCATTAACAGAATTTTCTTTATACTGAAAACTCTTCTTTTTTTGTTGTTGTTGTTTCGGTTTTCCTACTTATCTCGTATTTTTATGGCAAGCTTCTTACGATTGCATACCTACACATGACAGTGTCAGCTTTTGCTGGTGATAGCCGATGTGGGGGAAACTTTTTCTGTGCATAACACGCTTAATCGCAGATAGCACGCTGTGGAACTTCCTGAGCTTGTAATTTATTTTCATTTTTTTTTTCTATTTTTATACCCGACACACTCTGTGTCGAGGGTATATTGCGTGTGTGAGGTTGTGTGTAACACCCAGAACCAGTCGAGATAGACCATACAAAATAAATATAGAAATGATCAGCGTCACCAGGAGATTCGATTTAGACATGTCCGGCCGTCTGTCCGTCCGTCTGTCTGTCTGTAATACAGTTATCTTATCGAAGGAGTTGAGCTATCTTGACAAAATTTGGTATGCGTGCTCACGGCGACATGAGTAAGAACAAGTTCGAGAATGGACCCGATCGGATCATTTTTAGTGGTACCTCCAGTACTAGGGTCTGTTACGAAAATCACAAAAACTGCTCTAAAATCGAAGTTTTTCAAGATATTTTGATGATTTGAATATGTTTAAAGGCAAGTAATATGATTTCCAAAAATTGTAAAAGTGGGCGTGGCAGAAGGACGTTTTTCGAAAATTGTCCCCTACACCCGAAATTCAAATGGGACTTGAACGAAATTTGGCACTTATGCTTCCTTTGTAGCCTTAAACATCCTTCCAAAAAATTTCCTTGATCGGTCTACTTTTAAGGGTACCTCCAGTACTAGGGTCTGCCACAAAAATCCGAAAACTGCCTCAAAATCGGACTTTTTCGAAATATTTCAATGAAACTTAGAATTTGATCGTATATTTAAGCCTCCGATCAGAATTGCAAAAAAAAAAATGGAAAAGTGGGCGTGGCAAAGGGCGGTTTTCATAAAGAAATTTAACAAAAGTCGGTATATGGGGCCCCAAATGGCCTTAAAAACCTCTTGAATATTCTTACTTAGTGGTCCTGTTTTTTAGGCGTAGTTCAAAAATTATTTAAACATGTGTGTCTGTGTCGGGTATTTTATTGTCAGGCTCGCCTGACTATAACACCCTTACTTGTTTTTTTTTCCACTCGTAATGTTTAGTGTTTTCATCACTAAAATTCATATGACCAATTGAACGTCTCTTGTGACCATTTTTGATTTTTTTTTCCCCCCATTGAGCCTTAAAGCGCGTAGTGAATATCCTATTGTTGTGTTTACGCCTGGATGCCTGCTCAATCTAAGTAGAACTCATCCCACGGAGATGGCATTGAAAAGATATTTTTCTAGTTTTTGTTTTGTTTTCTTTTGTTTTGTTTTTTTACTTTTCTACTTCACAAACGTCCAAAAGATCGGACTAGAACAGCACGAAGTTGGAGTTGAAGTTGAAGTTGAAGTTGGGTGAAAGATAATAATACACTGTTAAGTAGAATTACAGTCATAAATGCGAAAGACGTGATCAATTCAAACGATTTCTCCTTGCAATGCGAGTAAAATTGCAAATCGGGGAATACAGAACGTAGAAAAAGTAGAATAAGGAGATGGAAAGGTGAAGATGAAGGAGAGGACGAGGACGAGGAAGAGGTGGAGGAAGAGGAAGAAAAAAAACAAACCACGAATAATAATAATAAAACAAAACGCTCCATCTCTGTAATGAAATGTGCCTGACCAGCAGCGCTGTTAGGTCCGAAACCAAGAATTATCAATGGATACTGCCAGAAGTCAGCACTTCAATTCGCTACAGCATTGTTGTTATGACAAGGTACTCATTCGTACACATTAAGAAAATTTGTGCGAAATTTTATGCCAGTACCTATGTATTGTACCTATTAGAAGTCACAAAATCGAATCACAAAACGCCCCTCATAAAACCGCCAAATTCTTTTAAAGGAATATCAAGTTGAATTAAAATATTGACCACCAAAATGGTCGGCTCTTTTGATGCCCAGTGTCCATATGTATTCCCAATATTTAAAATACAAAATCTTATTCGGGTATGTGATTAAAACCCTTCCCGGGGAAAGGTAATTCAAGTCAAAAGTTGATGTGATTTATTTCCCTTTAGGGATAATTTAAATAACCTCGACATTGCGCTTGGGAAATGAATTTTCTGAATTAGGCAATTAAAATTTCTCCTCAATATTGTGGTAAAGGGAAATAAATCATATCAAATTTCGATTTGAATTACCTTTCCCCGGGAATAAGTTTTCGTATTTTAAATATTGGGAATACATATGGACACTGGGCATCAAAAGCCGACGCCGACTATTTTGGTGGTAAATATTTTTATTCAACTTGATATTCCTTTAAAAGAATTTGACGGCTTTATGAGGGGCGTTTTGTGACTGCTAATAGGTACAATACATAGGTACTGGCTTAAAATTTCGCACAAATGGGGGGAAAAATATCACATATTCACCCGATTTTGTTCAGAATCTTCTTTGTGGATATTGCGAAAATATTTCAAAAAATATATATTGAGCAGAGTCCGCATATAACGATCGCGTTTATAATGACGAGCCGTTTGGAGCGAAGAAAATGCAACTTCAAGTTTGGTTTCATATCGCACGCCGGCAACTAAAGTGACACAACTCTAAATTTGTGATTTTCGAAATATGCTACGAATCTTGTTCATAAGTCACCATCTGTCTACCGGCACGAAAACTTCTCTTCGGTTTGTGTAATTGCAAAAAGCCGTCATGCCTTTATTCTTGCTTTCATTTTATTTTTGCGTTTTCTGAAGAAAAAAATCGCATATTTCGAGTTGTGTCTCTTTAGTTTTAAGCGTGCGATATGGCAAAACCTAGAACCGATTAGTACGACCAAGTCGGTTATATACATAAATTCCAGCCAGTCGCGGATTTATCCTATAGGCAACATAGGCAGCTGCCTAGGGCGGCAAATTGTGACTGTATCGATGCATCGATAACAGAAAAGGCGAAAATTTGGCTATCCCAACTGCCTAGGGCGGCAGTTATTGTTATGATCCGTCACTGGTGGCAACGTTTGACTTTGACTTTTTTCTTACTTTACATTTCAAGCTGATCATCTAGCTGATCATCTAGCTGATCATCTAGCTGACAATCGAGCACGAATTTTCTTCAAGTGTATAGATATTTTGACCGATTTGAGAAAATCACTCAATTGGCTTCACCTTTTGACATGAAAATTCAAATTGTTTTTTGTTGCTGTTGGTGTTGTTGTTGGTCCTGGATTCGTGATGTTCTAAGCACAGTTTTAAGTTGCTTGGAATTTCACAAACAATGCACCATTTTACCGTTTGACATGGAAGGAAAACGCTTGAATTTCCAAGCATCACATTTCCACACACATCAAAATGCAAACTGCTTGCAATAACTTTTGAAGCCGAACTATTCAAGATCCCATAAAACAATGGAATATAAAAATAAAACAAAAAACCTTAAGACCCCCGACATGAGTTCGGTTCGATTGTGGGAATTTGCATTTTTTTCGTTTTTTTCTCTCTCTCTCTCTCTCTCTCTCTCTCTCTCTCTCTCTCTCTCTCTCTCTCTCTCTCTTCTCTCTCTCTCTCTCTCTCTCTCTCTCTTCTCTCTCTCTCTCTCTCTCTCTCTCTCTCTCTCTCTCTCTTCTCTCTCTCTCTCTCTCTCTCTCTCTCTCTCTCTCTTCTCTCTCTCTCTCTCTCTCTCTCTCTCTCTCTCTCTCTCTCTCTCTCTCTCTCTCTCTCCCCAACAGGAAATATTTATGTTATTTTCATAAATAATCTTTTGCGGTTTTAGTAAGTACTTATATTAAATTACCCCCATTAAACAGAAGCAATCTCTCACGTTCTTAATGGTGCGCATTTCAAGTCCTTAAGTCCTCAAGTCCACTCCTACTCCACTCCGCTCTCTTCAGCTGTGCAAAGGGGCTCAAAAAGTTTCTCTGACAATTCAAGTTCAACAATTCGAATTGCATAAATCCTAAAAAGATTAATTGTTAAACATGGCTACTTTTATTGCGAGCAATTCCCTTATTCCCCATTTGGCCCTTGGCCATGCTCTTTTGCCTAATGCATTTAGGTAGAAGGAAAAAAAAAAAAAATAAAAAAACAGCAACAAACAACAACAAAAAAGCCAACAATTTTCCGACTGGCCAATTTGTCATTTTGAAACTCCTTTTATCTGACAAGCTATGTGCGTTTTAATTTATTGCTGGGACTTTTCAAAGACATGCATTGGATTAAAAATGGATAAAAAAATAAAAAATAAAAATATTCTGAGATTTTAATGAGATTTCTTTTGATCGTTCCTGTTTTTAATTATTTTTTTTTTTTTTTTTTTGTATTTTTATTATTTATTCATTTGTTCATTGCATCGCCAAAGCTTTGAGCGAGCTTAGAGCTTAGCAGCTCGGCTCACAATCAGTTAAAACCGAAGAAGCTCCTTTTAGAACGCAACGAGATGAGATTAAGGCCGCTTTTGAGAGCCGAATTAGTTCTATTAGCAACTGCGTCTCATGACGTATGTATGCATGTGTGTTTATGTGTGTACATGTGTATGCCTGCGTGTGTGTGTGTATGCGTTGACATGCAGGAGAATGCGTGTTCGTATGTGTTTGCGAGAAGCCTCAATTCCGCGAACCGCACATGCAGAAAATCATTCTATCTTCGCGCAAGCGCACATCCTGTCCGGTTCCATCGTTTCAATATGACTTTGAAAATAGCACAACAACCAAGAGTATGCTATACATAAGTACATAAACATATATAGCCATACATGGAACGTACATAAGTTTTGTGTTTTTTTTTTTTTTTTTTTTTTTTTGCCTGTAGTATTCGGCACAAAACAGCGCAAAATAGCAAACATCATCTGTGGTAACACTGAGGCGTCTAGTTAGTCCTCAACGGCTTCAATTTTTCTGGTCTCTGGTCTGATCTTTTTTTTAAATCATTTTTTTCTTTTTGTTGCTTTGACGCTAAATACGATTTTGGTCTAAAAATAAACTCCGTCCAAGATTGAAGAATTTAATTCGCTCCAGGTTGCAATCCATGAAGACGAGGAAGCAAAAAAAGACCAAAATCTGCTCCGCTGTCTTGTCGCGGAAATGGAGAAGAGCGGGATGCTGCGCTGCGGCTGCGGCTGTGGCTGCGACTTTTGCTGTTGCTATTGCAGCAGTCGGCCCAACGTATATTTCATGCAGCGTTCTGGCGCGACGGTTCGGCTCATCCGTTCATGTCCGAAATGAAATGCGTGCAACGTCAAACGCTCGTTTCGATTTCAAGGCAAATGAGTTTGTATCAATTTCGTTTCATCAAAGGACTTTTAGCGATCTTCTTCTTCTTCAACTTCTGCTTGTTCTTCTACGTTTCTTTTCTCCTATTTCTTATGTGAGTAGTTTGTATTTTTTAAAAGCAAAATATAAAAATAAAAAAAATGAAAAAAAATGAAAAAATAAAAATAAAAGCATTGCAACTCATCATCTCGTCTTTTACTGGACGAATGCCTTTCTGTGGGTTATACCGGGCCCATTAAAAGAACCTTTAGACACTCCTCAATGCAAAAGATACGATCGCTTTTTAACGACTCACAGCCAATGTGTGTTTTTCTGCTTATATTCGCTGAACAACAAAATTAACAAAAAAAAACAAAAAAAATAAGAAAATCATTATTAAATAGTTCTTAATATAGTTAGCTGGATGTATTAAAAGTTATTGGTTTTCTTTCGTCCTTCGAAATTATCGATAAAAAGTTCGATTTGAGCGGATATGGAAGGTGCCGTTTATTGACACAACCGAGCAGTCATAATCGCAACATCTCTAGGGACTTATCAAACAAACAAACAAAATAATAATGACAGTCTCAGTTGCGATGGGAGTTCTAGCACTTATTGCTCAGTTTCCTTTTTTGACGGTCTTTTGATTACATTATCCAAATAAACCGATGAGTATATCCGCTATTTTTTTTTTCTATTTCTTTGACTGCTAATCCATCTGAGTCGAGTCGAGGGAGGTACCTATATTTTTTTCGGGCAAGTTTTCCCCAAAATCTCAAAAAATACTTAATTCTGCAATAAAGCTAATTATAATTATATTATTATGTACTATATATTAGGGTGGTCCTTATTTTAAAATTTTTTTTATTTTTCGCACGACACCCCGTCATTTTAATATATACCCCGAGAAAACATTTCTGTATTTTTTTCAAATTTTTTAAATGACATTTAGGGGTCGCTACCAGCGTTCAAAATTTTCCATATAAACTCCATATAAAAATTTGTTAGTTTCATAAAATATATTATAAAATTACAGCAGTACAAAAATCCAAGGGGTTTTTAAGCAATTTCTTTAGATTTCAGCTTGCTACATAATTGAAAAATATCAAAAAAATTCCATCACGTCAGAGTTCCAAGTTATTCGCGTATTAAATTTTTAAATACCATTGATGTTTTGAAAATCATATTCCTCAAATATGGTTTGAGCCATCTTAAAATTTTTAAGGCTTTTGTGTTATTAAAACGTCATTTTTTACTATGAAATCAAAAATAACTTACAAACCTTTAAATTAATGGTAAAAAAATTGTGCTCAAAGTCGAAAAATGTAAAATTGTATGTAAAATTTTCATGTTTTTTTTTTAAATTTGAAAAAAATACAGAAATGTTTTCTCGGGGTATATATTAAAATGACGGGGTGTCGCGCGAAAAATAAAAAAATTTTTTAAATAAGCACCACCCTACTATATATATATATATTATTAAGAAGGATTTTTTTTCTCGCAACTCCAACCAATCTAAATATGTATGTCTTTTTGCTCGGTCGACACGAGTGCAACTTGTCACAGTAATAACTTTTAGAATTATTGCACCAGATTGGAAGTAAAATTTTCCAATTTTTAAATGCCTTGTCGCTTGTAAATATGTTTTTATACCCGACACCCTCTGCGTCGAGGGTGTATTGCGTTTGTGTGGGTGTGTGTAACACCCAGAACCAGTCGAGAAAGACCATACAAAATGTATATAGAAATGATCAGCGTCACCAGGAGATTCGATTAAGACATGTCCGTCCGTCTGTCTGTCTGTCCGTCTGTTCGTCCGTCTGTCTGTATACAGTTTTCTTATCGAAGGAGTTGAGCTATTTCCTGTGCGTTCTCACGGGGACATGCGTAAGTACAAGTTCGAGAATGGACCCGATCGGACCATTTTTAGGGGTACCTCCAGTACTAGGGTCTGTTACGAAAATCATAAAAACTGCTCTATGACCGGAGTTTTTCAAGATATTTTGATGAAATTTTATCATTTGAACATGTTTAAGGCAAGTTATATGATTTCAAAATATTGGAAAAGTGGGCGTGGCAGAAGGACGTTTTTCGAAAATTTTCCCCTGCACCCGAAATTCAAATGGGACTTGAACGAAAGTTGGCACTTATGCTTCCTTTGAAGGCATAAATATACTTCGAAAAAATGCTCATCGCATCGATCTTACAGTCCTATTGTACAAGTCCAAAAACGGCTCCGAACTACTTATGGGGGAACGCAAGCAAGAGCAAGCAGTATCGACATCATTCATATATCCGAAATGTGAATATCCGCAAGGATCTGAATATATCAGCCGTAAAAAAATGTAGTCTAACGACAAAAATCCAAACATCAAGCCAAATTTTCTTCGCATCCAAATCAACGTGCCAGATTCCTCTAACAAGTCAGAACTGAAACAAGACTAAATCGCAAAGATTTTCCAACCCAGCTGTTCACGATGAGGACCGTGCTGCCAAATACATCCGATGGGTGATTCTAGCTAAGCTAGAATCAGATTTAAAGACTTGTTGTTCGTCTCCGTAAAGAGAGTAAAAGTATTAGTTAGGTTTAGGTTAGGTTAGGTTAGGTTAGGTTAGGTTAGGTTAGGCGCTAGGGTTAGCTGTTAGGTCAGTTGGTACCTATTTGTTAGGTATATAGGTATAGTGTTAGTTTATGGTTATTTTTTGAAACACCATTTAGTGATTTCAATGAAGCTAGATAGATTCAACGGGTCGATAAGATCAATTTCAGAAAGTCAGTTGAGAAAATAACTCCCTAAAAATGTGGGCTTTGTAAGAGCATATATACATAGTGTATAAGTATTATGGAGCATAACTATTTTTTGAAAACCATTTGTGCATTTAATGAAGCTAGATGGATTTAAACGGGTCATAATCAATTTCATTGAAAGTACAGTAATACAAAATAATCCCTAATCAAATTGGCTTTGTAAGCATTGCTGGAAAGGAAATTCCCTTAAATGCTAAATTTTAAGAGTCAAACCAGTAGGGACCTAATAAATAAATTATTCTTGACACCATCGACAATTTCTTGACATTTTATTGTAAAACTAGAAAGCAGACATTTTGGGATTGTATATAGGTTAATGTCTTCTCATCGCAAGACAACTTATTAATTATTTTTGGTTATGTAGTCCAAAATAATTTAATTGGAAAATTTTTGTTTTGTCAAAATTAAAAGTCTTTGCGAGATTAAAAATCAACCATTTATCCAATTTAAAGAAATTTGGTACCAATCGATAGGTTGTAAATTCTTGGATACTACGATTGCTAGGTACCTATTTTAATTAAATTGGATAAATGGTTAAATTTTAATCTCGCAGACTTCTATTTTTGACAAAAAACAAAAATATTTGTCTCAAGCCCAAACTCCAACATTGCGAGAGCCCGATGCGAGAGCGCGAGACGAGACGCACACAAATTTCAATACATTCAATCATATGGTTCAAGCTCCAATGTATCGTAAAAACTTGTATCGAAAACTTGAATATTTTTTGTTGCGAGGCAATTTGACAGGTTAATGATGCAGCTATTTTTTGAGTACTCGCTATTGGGTACTCGTTTAAGCTAATAAAACAAAAAGTGTTCACTGTTCCGTGAAAAAGAGCTTTTAAAATATTTCGCGTGCTTTGGTTCATTTTGAAAATTTTTTGAAAATGTTTGAAAATTTTGAATTAAAATTTAAACTTAAGTGATAATGTATAAATTTTATGAGTACTCGGTACTCGTTAGATTGGTACTCGGTTCAAATATTGCTTTACTAGAAACGAAATTATGCTATCAACTGCGTGACGCGAAACTCTCATTGGAGTTTGAAATGCGTCACGGAAAACTTTTTCGTGACGTCGCGCACTCTTGCATCGGGCTCTCGCAATATTGGATTTTGGGCTTCAGTTTAACAGTTATCGTTTGACTGAAAAACTAAAAGTCTTAACTTATTAGTAGGGCAACAGAAAATATTAACGAAAAACAACTTTGAAATGTTTTTTTTTGAGTCGAAAATATTTGTTTTTTTATCAAAATATTTTTTTAAACATGGCGAAATATTTGCTTAAATATTAAAATATGTTCGATAAAAAAGAAAATTTTTCTCCGCAGTAGGCGTATTGATTTGATGAAACGTTTTTCGTTTCTATTTGTTTTTCGTCCTATGACTCTGATCGGTCCAAAATTAACCAAAATAACGTGCAACTATGCAACCATGCCAGAAGGCTACGGGCACCAGCCTTCGATTTTTGCAGGAGTTGTCAGGATGAGGACGAGGAGGAAACTCCTCAGCACCTTCTCCTGCACTGCCCAGCCTTTGCTAAACTGAGATTTAAAACCTTGGGATATTACTTCTTTCACTCCCTATCGGAACTCGGGGAACTTAACCCTGTGAGGATAGCAAGCTTTATTGAGCGAACAAAACGGTTTATTAAATAGGTGTCCTGAATCCGTGGGTAACACAATGGACCTTCCTTGGTCTAAGTGCGCCACCTTCCTGGTGGGCGGCCCCTACAACCTAACCTAACCTAACCTAACCTAACCTAACCTAACCTAACCTAACCTAACCTAACCTAACCTAACCTAACCTAACCTAACCTAACCTAACCTAACCTAACTAACCTAACCTAACCTAACCTAACCTAACCTTAACCTAACCTAACCTAACCTAACCTAACCTAAACCTAACCTAACTTAACCTAACGTAACCTAACGTGCAATTATTTTTAATGAAGGATTTGATATCGGTCTTTCGATGACGGATTTACCGAATAGTCAACATATTCAGCTGCCTAGGGCGGTAAATTTTCGGGGGAAAATTCTGGCCGTCAATAAAACAAAGAGCGGAAATTGGGCCGTTGTCTGAGGCGGCAAAATCGCAACTGCCTTGGGTGGCGAATTGTCTCAATCCGCCCTTGCGGTCTTTTGTATCTAAGCATATTTGGAAATCGTTTTTGAACACAATTAAGTTTTTTTTTTTTTTTTTTTTGTTTTTTGAGAGCACCATCGATATCATCCAACTTCAATGGAATTTGGAGTTGCAAACTTTAGGCTAAAACAAAAGAAGTTCTCTAGATGGGACATTCACTTAATACTTTTTTATTTGGCCGTGAAAGAAGCGTTTGTTGTGAAGGCATGGAAGTAAAAGTATAGCAAAAGCTTTTGCCTATTGAGTGCTCGGTCCTATTACGGTCCAGGTAATATTATGAAGTAAAAAATTTTACTAAATTCTTTAGTCTATTTTATTGCAATGAATAATAACATATTTTTTGCATAATATGCAAAATGCGTTCCGAAGAACGTTCGGGGTTCTCCGCTTCGATGCGGCGAAAAAAGCTTGTTGTAATATTGATATCACCTTGTTAAATACACCTTGAATTGTGGCTTGTTCGGAGAAGTCAAAACTATTTTAAATTTCAAATGAAAAATTCTATTGATTTTTTAGACAATACAGTACACTCGGGATAACGTCAACCCCCTATTCCGTCAACACCCCAAAACGTCAACACATTTTTATTTACATTGACTATTCTAAAACGTCAACAAAATCTAAAAGCTCCAAATGGTAAACTCTGCTTAATAGAAAATTTTAGCTGGAATTACGTATACAGGGTGTCCCGTTGACATATGAGGTACCAAATTAAAGGTAAACGATCCAGCATTTTGAATAAAATAAAAAAATTGGATGTTAATTGGACACTTTTCATACCAAAATGGCTTCTAAAGTAAAAAAAAAATTGAAAGTTTTTTAGAATTTTTTACTTTGACCGTTTATTTTTCCCTCAATGGGTCAAAGTTTTACCATTAATTCGATTTTGCCTAAAAGCACATATAATTGGCTTTCAAACTACATAAATTTTTTTTTTCTACAATTAACCATTGGCGTGGGAGAATTGTTTTTCTGGACTTAGTGTTAAAAAACTTTAAAGCCACATAACTCCTCAGGGGTGCATTTGGGACCCCAACCTCTCATACGATTTTTTGTTCATCTTGGACCCCCCTACCACCCCTTTTAAGGAATGTACTTCCCAACGGGACACCCTGTAGAATACGAATTCTCAGAATTCCGGGAATCTCCCTTTGTGCGTACAATGTAGTTTTTATTTTTACTCTCTTTGTTCAGTTGTATTTTCGAATTTGTGGATGTTGCGCGTATAAAATGATCTCTAAAAACCGAAAATGGCATGATCTCATATAAAATATTTATTCTATTTTTCCAAATACATAAAAGTTTGTTTGAATCAGATTAATGGTTGGTTTTAGTTTGGATACTAAAATAACGTTTGAAACTATAATTCCAACTTTATTTTGGTCTAAAATGAGGACAATCATAAACGTAAAC
Organism: Chlorops oryzae; assembly: GCA_020466095.1. NCBI lineage: Eukaryota > Metazoa > Arthropoda > Insecta > Diptera > Chloropidae > Chlorops > Chlorops oryzae. Next base: position 36,461,498 of record CM035806.1, read on the forward strand.
AATCTGGTAAACGTCAGCACTCGCGGTTTTAATTAGTTGACGTTATCCCGAGTGTACTGTATTTGAGAAAAGTAAAAAAAATATTTTTTTTTTTGATAAATATTTTTTATGTATATAAATATTTTCTGTTGCCCTACTTATTAGTTAATATTCGACTTTTTTGAAAAAGTTAAAAAAATAAAAGGCATCGAAAAATCTCATAGAGAATGGCCTGAGGATTACAATGGCATCAAAAATTTTCCTGTGTGTAAATTTTTTGGTGCTGCTTTTTAAAATTTTGAAAAACATCGAAACTGTTATTTCCAGTCCCTGGAATAAACTTTTTGTGCTTGCAAAAAAAAAACATAAAATCTATCCCGCATCAAATTACCTTAACCCTTTCGGGACTACTGGGATCATACGTCCCACCAAATTTCAAACAGTTGTATTTCTTTTATTTTGTGCGCAAGAGCAAAGTAATTTGTCCCAAAAACTGATGCTACAATGTTCTTTCAGGATTTCAGGATTTTCTAGTATGCAGAACATATTTTTTTAAGACCTACCTTGCAGAATATGCCAAAAATTTGTTCATAGCTATTCCGGAATTCAAAATAAAACCCCGTCCCGAAAGGGTTAAAACCATTTCTCTCCGAAATCCAGCGACTCTAGAGCTCCCGCATGATCCGGGCATACATATGTACTATTCAAAAGATCTTACGAAACTTACTTCCTGTAGCCATAAAGTGAAGAAAAACGATGTAGCGAATGTAAAGTTGCCTGGAACTTCAAAAAGTCCGCCTGCTCAAAAAACGTGGAGGAGAATCTTTGCATCGGACGTAACGGGTGCTGGACGGGAGGAACGAAAAAGGGAACTAAAGGAAAGGAAAGCCTAGAAACAGTAGGGAAAAAGAAGTAGCATATTAAATAATTGTGCTATTAATAAAGAAATGACTCTCAGCGTTGACATATTACTTGACATATTTCACATGGAGTAGCTGAGCGCAACCGCAAAATTCGCTCAAAGGGTGTAATTCTGTGGTTTTGCCTCTGCATCTTAAAGGCAAAATACCGTTTGAGGGAACTGAACGCAGCGCAAAAAAAAAAAAAAAACCAGGCATTCGCAAACAAATTCTATTGAATGATGTGCGTGTGTGTGCGCGCGTGTGTGTGTGTGTGTGTGTGTAGTTATATCCGAAAGGGCCTATAAGAATGGCTCGGTAATTTATGGCCACAGAATAGTTTTATATCACAGAGTATAATCGTAAAAAATTCCGATGGGGACTACAAAACCACAAAAACAAGATAAACTGAACTAGAGGCGCGCGGTTGATGATGGCACACTCATTGGAATATGTGATGGCTAGAGTAAGTACTCTACAATACCCTTGCATACGACACCTGGGTACACATATCTCGACTTTCAACGCTTGACGACTTGACGACTCTGCAAAAGCAACGTATTCGTCGTCAGCGATTCCGTCGTGTTCTTGGCCGTCGCCTTCACCTTCGTCGTCGTCGTCGTCGACGACGCCGTCATCGTTGTTGTTGTTGTTGAAAACTGTCTGCCGATTCTACTTCCTTCGCGCGTCGATGCGGGCTTTAGCTTCTTTGCCAAGTTTATATAACATGCCTTTACCTTTGCCGTTGCCGTTGCTGTTGCGTTTACCTTTACCTTTACCTTGCCTTGCGTTTGTACCCATCAATCGCTTCGTATGGATGAGCCTGCAACGATTCGTTTATACTATAGCGATACTACAATTCTTCGTTACCTTCTTCTTTTACCTTCTCTTCTTACCAATTTCCCAATTTTTCTTTTCCGTCGATCTTGCCCTCCGCTATTTTTTTTTTTTTTTTTATACTTGTATAAGTATATATTTTTTGTTTTTCTTTTATTTGTTGTTTTTTGTAAGCGAGCATTCTCTATGCGCGGCAGCTCTTTGGGCTCTTCGGGCTCTTTGGTTTGGCTCTTCTGCAAATGCTTTGACTAGTTCTTAGTGTTAGCTGTTTTCTGCCATCGTCGTCTTCGTGGCCGTCGTTGTCGTCATCTGCATTTCTCTCTCTCTCTCTCTCTCTCTCTCTCTCTCTCTCTCTCTCTCTCTCTCTCGCTCTCTGTTGCCTGTTCTGTTTTGGGCTTTTTCATTTTATTTTCTTTTATTTTTTTTGGCTTTTACCTCCGCTGTTACTTTGCTTGACTTTGGAAGATTTCCTTTTAAAATAACAACAAAGCCCCATTTAGATGGCATTTGCGTTCGTTAACTTGAATAAGTCAGACACACAGAACTCAGCTCAGCGCAGCTCAGCTCAGTACGGTTCAGCACAGAACATACAGTTCAGAACATCAATAGTATACAGAGTACGGCACGGCGCACGCGCAACTTTACCCTCTTGGCTCGATTTCAGTCAAATTGTTATCGTCTTAACATTGCTGCTAAGGAACTAGGAATCGCGTACACGACACGACACGATTTTGACTCCATCGACTCGGCTGCGACGTGTAGGTTCTCTTTCTTGTTTTTTTTTTTTTTTCTTTACTTTTTTACCTGCCCTGCGCCCAGAGCAAATTAGAGTTCTTTTTTCTTTTTTTGATTTTTGATTTTTGTTTTTTTTTTTAATTTTTTTATATTTTTATTTTAATTTTTTGTTTTTTTTTTTGTTTTACTCATCTCTTTCTCGTGCTTCGTTTATTCGTTTTGTCGACGCAGGATTACCAAACAAACCAACCGACGACGGATCGAACCAACCAACAATCGTCAATCGAAGAAGAAGAAGAAGAAGAAGTCACAAAAGGTATCACACCGACACCGAGCATAACAGCAACAACGGCAGCAGCAACAACGATTCGAGAAAGACTCATCCGGAGTTTCGTGGACCTGAACGCAGATTCTTGTGTTCAGTTTGTTACTTGCAACGATCGAGCGAAAAGGTGTTTGCGCTTAAGCCACAATCGAATCATAAGGATTTGACTTTGAACATCATAGATCATAGATCATAGATTCGAGGGAAATTAAGAATCTTTTGTGATAATAGTGAGCCAAACCGGAACGAAACGGAACGGAACGGAACGAAAGAAAGTCCTCGCGAGTGTTCGAATTCGTTGAATCCATTGCCACTTCTTCAGTATTTTTGCAACGTGCTTGATACAAACTCAATTCAAAAATGGCTAAAATCCTAATTTTCTGCTTTCTCAGTGCTTTGGCCTTAGCATCAGGTTAGTATCAAAGCAATATACCTACATACAAACATTTAAATTTTTATATCGAAACACATACAATATATTATATAAAGAATTTCCCGTGTTTTTTTTTTGTCACATTGCGCTGTTGCACATAAAAATGTTGCTTTTCAATTCCTTTTTATAAACACCAAAAATGAAATTGCTAGCATACTGGAATAATTTATTTCAAATATTATAGAAAATTAGTTTTAAACCTAGAATATATCCTTTTGAAAGAAAAAACAAAAAACAATAACGATGATGCCTCAAAAAGATACTTAAATAATAAATTTTGTTCGCACTCCGAATTTCGTCCTTGTCCTTTCGTCCTTATCAAGATGGAACGCCATGCGATGTTGGTGCAGAAAGGATCGCAGGACAGCTTTTATGAAAATTGAAGAGCATCTTTTTTTTGCTTTTAAAAATAAAGTTTGTTTCTTAAGTCTTTTGTTTGAAATCGAAGCAATCGCAACCGAAAACAAAAGACTTAAGACACGAACTCTTCTCAAAATCAAATAAATCGAAAGGTGATGCGAGACAAAAGTAAATTTTTGTTTTGCAAAATCCTTGCTAAGGATTTGAAATCTTTTTTTTTTTTTTCTTTTCCGTAAAATACAATTCGTTCAGATGGTTTTAGCTTTACACGACACTTTCGATAAATTCGAAAAAATTAAAAAAAAAAAAAAAACACTTTGAATATTTCATTAATTAAAACAAACATTTTACGCAAGTTTTTATCTTTCAACAAACCAGTCTATGTACAGTGTATTGTGTCTTAATTGGACATCTACGGGGCCAAAAAATATGTCCGCTTAACAAAGATGTCCGCTTAAGAGGAAACATTTTGAGAAGCAGGAACGCTAGAGCATTCGCAAAAAAGTTTCTGTTTAAGAGTAGTGTCCGCAAGGAGAGAGTACACTGTATAATAAAAGGTCTTCCTATATTTGTGACACACGACCCTCTACATATTGGAGCTTCCTTGAGAAAGAATTTGAGAAAATATATACGCGTACTTACAAGAATGAATTTTTTTTTATATCTTTATCCCGCTTATCATCAGTGGCGTAGCTAGGCGTGGGCGTGGACGTGGACGTTGGCGAAGTCGGCCAAAGGGGCCTCGCACGAGGTCATTTGAATGAACGATTTAAAAGGACTTAGGGGCCCCGCATAACCATATTTGAGCATAAATCAGACTCCGATGTAAGCGAGCATAAGATTGCAGGATAACAAAATTTTATAGGGCCTCGCTAGTTCACCTCGCCCACGTTTAGATTAGTCCTCGCTACGCCACTGCTTATCACAAAAGCATTTGTACCTTTCGAGTATCACCTATACATAAATAACGGTCAATGGGAGTTAACATTAAAAACTATAAATTTATTGATAATTTCCCTGAAACGGATTTCTCTTTTTTTATTGCCAAATCCTGGTTTTTTTTTTTTTACTTTTGACCCATTTGAAGCCACTCTATACAAGCAGATATAGACATCACATAGATCAACGTTAAGTCCGACACATGTGAGGCACATATTTCTTGGCTATGCCAGCAATTCGACGATTCCAATAATTCTGTAACAATACCGAAATATTTAAGATCCTTTGATCCCGTCATACTTAAATCCGAAGAAAGAAAAATCCACTTTGAAGATATTCAAAATAAAATTAATACCCAAAATCAATTCTTTACAATAACAAAATCAACAACAACAGCAACAAAAACTCAAGCTTAAAATATTTTATTTATCAAAACTGACATAGAATTCTGACAATTAGAGTTAGTTTTATAGAAGATGAGACGAAATTGAAATCTCCATTTATGTCCATATCTGGCTTTATCCGATTTCATAATTTTCAAATTAATCACTTCATCATGAAGACAGCAATCTGCTTATTCATCTACAATCCGCATGAACTCTATCCCACAACCTCAAATTAAAATCTTATTAATGGATCGCAGCAGAGATCACATCAAATGTGCATGCGGTTGTGGATGTGGATGCGTGACTGGAAGATTACTTCTGATTCCGCGCACAGCTCAGCCGGATACGCAAGCGAAACGAACATTGCAAATGTTTTATTTATTTCTTTATTTTTTTTTTTCTTCTTTTCTTTATTTTTGCTATAATTTTAAGAATCACGGAATCGGATTAGCGAGTTAAAGGAAAATATCTTAATTTCCTTCTAACATTTCTCTCACTAATTCACTAAGATGATTTACTTCAAGATAAGCGCAAAGCGAGTGTAGCAACCCGGCAGGAAGCCTGTCGCCATATGCCCCCATGTCTATACTGTCGTCAGTATAGAAAAGTGAACTAGTTCAAAAGTCAACAGCCTTTCCAAGCGGTAACACTAGAGAAGTTATACTGTCAAAAGATATAGTTAATCTCTACTGACCATGTCGACAACGTGTCTCCAACTAGTAATTCATTAGTGACTTTTTCTATGCATCGGTACTAGCGAAAGAGTACTCCATTTGTCTACATAGTAGCTCGTCTATAGCTCGTCATTAGTCCTTTGGTCTACATGTAGACATGCAATGACAACTCAACGTTAAATGTCTATAGCGCAAAGCATTGCGGCGGATATAGCTGGTCAGTAGAAGGTAGGTACTGTCGACGCGTTCAGTAGCGAAAGAGTATAGATTCACTATTGTCATTTCCTGCAGGGAAATAATTCGACACACACACACACACACACACACACAAGCACACAATTAAGTAAACTTGCGAATTTAGCTATTCGACTTTTAAGATCTTTATAAATTTCTTTACTTTCGATTCAGAAAGATTCTTTAAAGTCGTATTAAGGTCTATTAAAATGCTAGCAAAGGCTTTAATACTTGTCTCCATGTCTGTTGGTATGCACGATTGTACCTATGTATATGCATGTGTGTTTTTGCGTATGCATGAGTAAGATCTTAGAACTTGAAGCTAGCGATTTGTGTGTACGCTTCCGGCATTGCATGAACGACCTAATTAGACAGTGTGGAAGCCTATAATAAGAGAGTTCAATGCCGTTACCATTTCTAAAATGGATGGTTACCAATTTCATTCATAGCGTCTCGTACATATTTTTTGTAAGTATGTAGTTTAAAAAAAAAAATTTTTGTTTTAAAATTTATTTTGAGGAAATTATGATGTCATAATATAAATTGTCCAAACATTTAATTGAAATTAAATGAAACGAATGAAGCGCTCTCAAAAGGGTTAAGTTAGGTTATAGCACCAGTTTTTCCTTTAATATCGCACACAATAATCGCAACTTTCCATGTTTGACTGCATTTTTATTGCGGAAAAGCCGACAGCTTATCAAATCGATCGATTCAGCAGTTGATTGAGAGTAATAGGAACTTATTTAAAAAGAAATAGACTTGTTCGAGAAATGCAAAATTTTGAATTCCGTCCATTTTAAGCCCTCATTGCAAAGGCAAGTCAATTATTATAAAATTTAATTAAAAGAAAAAAGTTTCGATTCCAATAGCCGATCTAGGGTCAATTACTCATCGTCTAATAAGAAATTCAAAGCTGGTAGCTGGTTCGTTGCCAGCACACGAGCACACCAGCACACCGGCAATGTTAAACAACAATTCTGCACAAATCCTAGACCAAATGTGGTCTATAAATAAATACAATTTCTAGATGGATTTCCTGTTTCCTTTACACGAGCCGAAAGCAATGTAAGAGAAATAGCGAAGGAAATAGGAAAGTCTTAAATAAAAATCGAAAGGTGTCATTCTCCGCACATTAGCCCCGACGCATACCATACGGTAAGGTACGTTACGGTACGGTACGGTACGGTACGGTACGGTACGAACCTTAGTACATAGTATTACGTGCATACATAAAGTAATGTACAGAGTGTGTTGGTAATGAATAACTCATTGAAATTATCAACGGGCTAGCTGGCAGGCAACACACTCGGCTTACAAATTAATCGCTTGCTAAATACTTTAGTTCTTTCATGAAAGATATAGAGGCAGGCATGCATGTTTGTATCTACTTAGGTTCACAATTTACAATTCAAGTGTGGCCCCCATACACCTCTGGACGTCGGACGAAGACGACAAAGACAGCAAAACTTGAAGAGCAAAACGCAGACCAACACTGTGACGCAGACGCAGACGCAGAAGAAAACGAAAACGAAGACGACTGACGAAAGACGAACACACTTCATGCCTTCTTGCACTTTCAAGAAGGAATGGACGGAAGTACACTTAAACAAATAAATATCTACATACATACATATGTAGGTACCGACTCACGAAGTTGCATGAAATTCTTACTGGTCTACAAAAATATATGTATGTATGTTTGTATGCATGAAGGCATTTTAAATGTAAAAAAAAAAAAAACAAAAAAAAAAGCTTCAACGCAATCATTCATCGCTTTTTATTTTCTCTGTACAAGTAAAAGATGTTGCTGCTGAGAGCTGAGAGCCCTCATAAGCTGGAAAAACATCAGCAGCAGCTGCTGCAACGGCAACAGCAACAGCAACAACAGCCACAAACAACAACAGCAACAACAAATGCGAGACACGCAACGAACTTTGGAATTCCATAGCTTTTACTGTTTTCCATCTGAGAATACGTTATGTGTGAGGTTCGCCCGAAACAGTTGGCTGACTCCAGATCATGTAATGATTTTAAGGGAATTTTCGTCGAGATGGAGGATCCTACATATTTGAATGAAGGGATCAAAAGGTCATGGTTTTTGATACTGAGCAGATTTTTTTTTTTTTTTGTTTTTCTTTATTAATCCTGATGAATATCGAGAATATTTTTGGCTAATTGGGAGGAACCAACAAAAATTCGTTTAATTCATCCGATGACAAAAACAAAAAGGACTTAAAACTTTCCAAAAGAATTCGGCTCTAGAAATCAGCAAAATTCTTCTCTAGTTCAATATGCAGTCAAAGCTCCATAACCCGAATCGAATTTGCCCCTACAAATTATTCGACTTCTGGAGACTTCGAATTCGAAATTCGAGCTAAAGAAGCGCCAGTAAGGGAAGGTAGGTAGGTAGGTAGGTAGGTAGGTAAGTGGCAGCTCATGCTCACATAGGCACAGGGAAGAGGTCCATTGTAATACCAGGATAGACACGACACACCCCAATGGAAAGGATTTCCTTAAGAACTTTGCTATATCCGACAGTTTCAGAGCGGACAGTTCAGTGAGACCAGAGAAGAAGAAGAGTAGGTACCCCAAGTAGGGAGAGTCTACTTCTCGCAAATGCAAAGCTCCAGTAGTTGGAAAAAATTGCTTGTATTGGTATTGGTGTTGAAAATCTTTGCCGACTTTAAACACCAATCTCAAGCTTCATCCAGTAACAATCTTGGAAATTTAAAGAATTTATTATTATTTTAGTTTAATATTATATAATAATTTTCGATTCGATGAGATAAGATAAGTATATATAAGTATAGTTTGCGTCAAACCACCCCTTCGCTCTACTCTTTCTTTGATTGACCTTTATATGTAGTTCCGAAGAATTATAAAATTTTTCTTCAGACCATAGGTTACTTAGTGGTTATCCGTGGCGTAGTTGGTTGAGATGCCAACTTACGATGCGAGAGGCTCTGGGTTCAACTCCCAGCTCGGGCGTGGATGTTAGTTGTGTCGTTTTTTCTGTTTCTGTTCTTCTTTGTTTTCCCATTTCCCGTGGTATCACAACGGGCCCATGTGGAACCTAAGTGTGTCACCCTTCATGATGGCAGCCACACTAACCAACCAAACCATAGGTTACTTATAGACCTCCAGAAAAGAAATGAATTGCTGTCACGTAGCTTAATCGTATTCCTTACCGGTAAAATACTGGTATTTGAATCAAGTCGATGGAAAAAAAAAAGGGTAGGGAACATTCGAAATGTTCATAAACCTCAATTCAAATAACAATAATTTGAGGTAAAAAAAGAAAAAAAAACAAAAAAGAAACAACCTTTAAGGCAATATTTATATCACTACTAAATTAAGCCGAAGAAAAACTGTGCGCCGTATGATTTATTGAGTCCATTAGAAGCACGGTAAAATCGATTCAAGAATGCTTTTTTCTTTATCTAATAACGATGCTACTAACCATTCATCATCAAGTATAACGAAACGAAAAAAAGAAGAAATGAAGAAAAAATTCAAGATTAAAGCCAACAATTTCACGGATCAACGCTTCGACTGATCGAAGGCAATGGCGATAGTTCTTAGCTACAGATAAAAAAAAAAAAAAAGAACACAGGAAAAAACAGCAACAGAAAAGCCCAAGATGAAGAGCACAGACAAGGCTTTTAGTGCTGAATTTATGAATTCAAAGAGCAGCATCGCTAAGCTGTCATCATTGTTATCAGCACAAATGATGATCGCCGCTATTATTTCAGTAGTGAAGCAAACGATGGTTGATTTAAATACGACTTCAACGTTCGCCGCCGCTCCTCCGCTCGACGTACTCAACACAACATAGCACAATCGCTGCGGTGCGGTCCGGTGCGGTGCGGTGTGACTATGGCAACGATGCGCTATTGCCGTTGCCATCGCTAATCCAGATGCTGATCCCGGTGTTGATGCTATTGTTTATCAATGGGGCCCTGAGGTCATTTTGCGCCTGCACTTAGCGACTTAAAGAGCAGTTTGGAATTCCTCGAGAAGCAAAAAATTATAAGCTTTTTCCTCTTCCTCTTCCTCTTCCACTTCATTTTCCTTGTCAATTTTGTTGTTTTTCCCGTAAATATTTTTTCTTTGAAACAATAAAAAGCAAATGCAGCCGACCTCTGTAGTGAAATAAATTTCCACAAACAGCGGACAAGCAAATTGCAATTTACTACTTGGCCATAACCATGACTTTGCTTTATTTCCTTTATGTTTTTTTTTTTATTTCCTTTTTTTTTGGTTTCTTCCCTTCCAAGCCATTTCACTGAGACGTTGAGCATGGTGTATGGTGGATCTTCCTTTTTTTGTGTGTTTGTTTTTTTTTGTTTTTTTTTTTTTTTGCCTTCATGCCGTGCCACTTCTCTCAACGAACTCATAAATAAAGTCTACAACAACCACGATATGCAGGAATCATTGTCTTTGTGATTGAGCACTCTTGAGGATTTTGCTGAAATTTTTTTTCCCCTTTTTTTTTAATTTCATAGATCGCTCCCCCCGATTAGGCTTTGCAACTTAGAATGCACTCCTGAAAAGACTTCGTGTGTCTGAAGGTGCTTGCAAAAGACATAAGAAATCCTTTAACGCGTCTCCCTTCTCTTTTCAGCACAACGCATAACGACCATTCATTTGGACGGTGTTCAATACTTCATTAGTCGCATGAATCCGTATTCGCCCGAATTGAATTACTTCTTGGCCTATCAGTATTGTCGCTCGCTGGGTCTTCAGTTGGCTTCGTTCGAGACAAAGGAAAAAGCTGAATCGATGACGACATATCTGAAGAATGCCGGCTATGGAAATTATGACTTTTGGACCTCGGGCAATCGTTTGGGCACCGGCATGTTCCTTTGGATGAGCACTGGTCTGCCATTTAATGCCACATTCGATTTCTTTGAAAACTCTGCCGACGCTATACAGGCTGGCCTCTTAGATCCTGTCGATCATAACAGCAACACTTCACCACAGAGAACCGCACGTGACAGGTAAGGGCGATGTCGTTTTTTTTTTTTCTTTGTCCTTTTTACCACATTTATACAGCATGCCTGTGTCTTCATGTGGCCCCATCTCCGTCCCGTCCCCGTCCCCGTCGTCCTCAACCGTCTTCGTCTTTCAACTTCTTGCAAATTAACTATAATTCTCACATCTTTTTTTGCAGTAGTAGCGGCGCTGAGAAGGGCTGCGTCATTCTCAAGCAACCCACATTAAAATGGATGCCCGAGGATTGCTCTGTCGTTAAAGATTTCATTTGCGAGCAAACTCGTTGCTATTATTATAATTATGGCAGTATTCCTGTCTCATCGGCGCAGGGGTAAGGACAGTACTCACAAAAAAGCAAAATCAAAAAAAAAAAAGCAATAACAAAATCGAAAACAAAAACAAAAACAAAGCCATTTCATTAAGAAATGTTTTCAAATAAAAAAGAAAAAAAAAACCTAAAACAAAAACAATCACAAAAAAACAAATGCAATAATGCGAACAAAACGATGTAATACGAAAAAAAGTATCCTTACGTAAATTTTATAAAATTTATAAAATAAAAAACATCTACTTAATAATCGTAAATTTAAAACAAATACATCAAATAGAATATAGTATAGTAAAAAAAAGAAAGAAAGAAAGAAAGAAAGGAAGAAGAACCGAAACCTTCAATCGAAAATCGAAAGAGAAAATTTAGGTGAGCTAAACCCCAAATCATACTTTAAATGCTTTAAGAACGCGCTTCTTTTTTATTTTTATTTTTTAAACTTGATTTAAAGAACTCTCTTTACTAATCCTGTCGCAATCATCGGTCAATCGAATTTCCCTTTTCATTTCAACTCTGAAAAATCTAACTAACACAAGACATCAAATGCTTTAGTCCTTAGAATTTTGCTGTAAGTCTTTTTAGCCTGGTGGTTTGGGGCTTAGCTTTTTTCCTACAAGAGTCTGGCTTTCAAAAAAAAAAAAAAAAAAAAACAACAACGAAATTAACCAGAGCAAAGCACTCTATAATTTTTATTAATTTTTTTTTATTTTTTATTTGGAGACATTTCATTGATTTAACATTAAACATCAAAATAATTTGCCTTCCTTTACTTCTGCCCAGAACAGCTTAAAACTTTCTGCTTTAATATACTTACATATAAGTAGATACATAAATACATATCCACATAAATACATACATATGTACATATATTCATATCATACATACATATTCATACAAATATTAAATACATAAATACATACATAATAGTACATAACAACATATGTAATAATAATACATACATAATACATACATACATACATACATACATACATACATACATACATACATACCATACATACATACATAAACATACATACATACATACATAATACATACATACATACATACATACATACATACATACATATGTACATACATACATACATACATACATAGCATACATACATATGTACATACATAATACATACATACATATGTACATACATACATACATACATATGTATGTACATACATAAATATACATATACACACATACATACATACATATATATCTAAATTTATACATACATATGTATATGCATACTGTCGAATCTGGATATAACGCATCACTGAAATAATGAACAGCACGAAATAGTGAACGCTATTTTGTTACACGGACTGGTCTACTGGCGCACATTTTTTCTGAGGGGACCTAGGAAAAAACTCCCCCGGGCGCCAAATTTCTCTTTACGGGGCTGTAAATAGTAAACAAAATATTCAATCGCGATAATACGAACAATCTGGATACAATGAACAGGACGTACAAAAATTAATTCACTATATCCAGATTCTACTATATAGACATACTTATATCATACATATCCTTTATACATACATACAAAAATATACAGATACTCATAAGTAGCATACATTTACATATGCACTAACGATTTATTGGTACTCAGAATTTTGACCGGTATAATTCGTTCAAAAAATAAAAAATTTTAAAAAAATTTAAGATATTTAAGGGGTATTTATAAACGCCATGTGGGTATTTCCAAACGGACGTGACAGTTACCTTAGATATTTTAAGTCCCGAATTGAAGAATGTGGAAAATGGTAATATTGTTTCTAAATATTGTCGTGCAGCTCTTCCGGAATTTTATACTAATGAAAGTTTTATGCAGATCAGAAAGGCAATGAGATATGCTCGGACGTGACAAAAAGTTGATTTATTTTCTGGAAACACCCATGTGAGATTTTGAGAGCACAACGCCTCTTCATGCGTAAAATTAATCCGCTCATAAAGATCAAAGATTCCATAGAATCTGTAGAATCTGTAGAAAGATTAGAGAAAATCATTTTTTATTTTTGAACGATTTACGCTGACACATTCCTCTGTGTATGGTTGTACTTATGTACATAAGTGCCTTCATTCGCATGAGGTTCATTCAAATTCCCATACCCATATCCATGCCGATATTTTTCGAAATTTTTTATTTTTTATTTATTTTTTTTTTTTTAGCCGTCCAATCACCTCGACTACGCCGCGTATACCGTCAACCGCTGGGCTGATGAACTTCCATACGACGACGACGACTCCGTTGCCCGTGCTGATGTCGGCCTATGCTAAAAAGAAAGCAGCCGCCCAAACAGATATTCCACAACAGCCTTCATTTGCATCTTTGAAGCTCGACCACGAACGTGCTTTGGATACCGATGGCGATCCCGATGAGGAGACCGAGGTCCAGGAAGAGAACAATGACAGTCCCATCGATGTGGAAGACGATGACTTGTCGACATTGCAAAACGCTAGCTTAGATGACAGTGATGACGTTGATGAAGAGCACGCGCGTGAGTTAAATGACGTTAAGGAGCATCTTCGTACGGTCAATGCCAACGATCTGCATCATCAGATCGACGAGGAGACCGACGACGATGAAGAGAACGCTCACAAAGACAATGCCGCAACACTAGACGAAGAACATTATGATAACTCCGACGAGGCGTCATCGGCATCGGCACCGGCATTGGCAGCGGCAGCGGCAGTGCGTCGGCATCGGCACCTTCCACTTCATTGGAAGACGATAAGACGAATTCAAATGGTGGAAAATCAAGCGAAAAGACTTTTTCAACAACCTCCTCCTCCTCTTCGGAATTGCCAGCGGTCGAAGTGCGCCTTAAGCAGATCTCACAGGAAGTTGAGAAAATGGCCAACAGCAACGAGAATCAACATCATCCGGCAATGAGCCTCAATAATCGCATCAACGACGATATCGGTCGTCAGTCGTTCCTATCGCTAACCGATCTTATAAGAACTTTACGCCCGAATGACAAGCAAATCATACCACAAATCGATTCGGACTATTCAAATGCTATGCGTGTGCTTGGTGAGAACACAGCCGCAGTGGTGACCAAAGATAAGGAACAACATCAACAACAGCAGCAGCAGCAGCAACAACAACAACAGCCGAATCGTGGTTTCTTTTAGACCACATTCCTTAGTACGTCTAGTTATATAGGATTCTCGTATAAATTCACGTATACATTAAACAAAACAAAAAAAAAAAAACAAGAGAAACAAAAACAACAAAAACTCTAATTTAAGTTACTCGAACAGCCTTGAAAGTTCATGAGTTCCTCTGAGGATTCGTACTTTGAATAAATACGCATAAATATATATTTATATATATATATTTAAATGATTTAAATTTCATTCACATGAAAGTGCCTCTTCTCTTTGGGACATGCATTTAAGACATACTTTCGGGCCTTAAAGCTAAGCAATTTAGTTGACTCCGGCCGAAAATTGAATTTTTTTATAAAATTTATAAAATTAATCCGCAAAAGCAGTTATTTTAATTGCATTAAATAAGTTTCAGCCTTCTTTTTTAAACATTATACTGTTCAAAAAGAACTTAATTTTATATACCTAATAAAAACGATATTTTCCTAAAAAGAATCTTTGTTATCAAACTTGATTTTTTATTTTTTTTTTTTGCGTCCAAGAAATGAATCTTAATGGAATAGATTTTGGGGGTCCAAATCCCCGTTCGAATTGCGAGGAATCTTAAAGAAATCGAGTTTATTTTAAAAAACCAAAGGCCCCCAGTACATATTCGAAACATGTGACTTTTGAATTTACTGGGGAGCTTTTTATACCCGACACACTCTGTGTCGAGAGTATATTGCGTTTGTGTGGTTGTGTGTAACACCCAGAACCAGTCGAAATAGACCATACAAAATTTATATAGAAATGATCAGCGGCACCAGGAGATTCGATTTAGACATGTCCGTGTGTCTGTGAGTCTGTCTGTCTGTCTGTCTGTCTGTCTGTCTGTCCCGTCGTCCTGTCTGTCTTGTATCTGTGCCGTTCTGTCTCCTGTCCTGTCTGTCCTAGTCTGTCCATCTGTTGCGTGGTCCGTCTGTCTGTCCGTCTGTCCTTTTGTCCGTCTGTCTGTCTCGTCCTGCTCTATCTGTTTTCAGTATTTCTTATGAAGAGTTTGAGCTATCTTGACAAAATTTGGTATGCGTGCTCACGGCGACTTGAGTAAGAACAAGTTCGAGAATGGACCCGATCGGATCATTTTTAGGGGCACCTCCAGTACTAGGGTCTGTTACGAAAATCACAAAAACTGCTCTAAAATCGAAGTTTTTCAAGATATTTTGATGATTTGAACATGTTTAAAGGCAAGTAATATGATTTCCAAAAATTGGAAAAGTGGGCGTGGCAGAAGGACGTTTTTCGAAAATTGTCCCCTACACCCGAAATTCAAATGGGACTTGAACGAAATTTGGCACTTATGCTTCCTTTGTAGCCATAAGCATCCTCACAAAAATTTCTTTGATCGGTCCATTATTAAGGGTACCTCCAGTACTAAGTAGGGTCTGCCACAAAAATTCCAAAACTGCCTCAAAATCGGACTTTTTCGAAATATTTCAATGAAACTTAGAATTTGAGCGCATATTTAAGATTCCGATTAGAATTCAACAAAATTGGAAAATTGGGCGTGGCAAAGGGCGGTTTTCATAAAGAAATTTAACAAAAGTCGGTATATGGGGCCCCAAATGGCTTTAAAAACCTCTTGAATATTCTTTCTTAGGGGCCCTTTTTTTTGGTCGTGGCTCAAAAATTATTTAAACATGACTATAACACCCTTACTTGTTTTTTTTTTTTTTTTGAGATAATTAATTCAGAGTAAAACAGGAAATATTTTATTCAACACCTTAAAATATGCAATAAAATATTTTAAAAAAAACATTTATAATACAGTGGAGTCTGGATGGTATAAATCCCGTATAGAGTGAACACCTTGGTGGTGTAAACAAAAAGAATGACAATTTCAAGACAGAATATGCTGATATTATAACTTTCTCCAAACCACTGAACACTTTGGGCCATAGTCTTCAACCTATTTCAAACTTTTTGAAGCTTTACAATTTTAGTCTTCATAAAAGTTTAAACCAGATTTATTAGTTCGATGAAAATTTAAGAAAAATTCAAATATAGAATATACATACTCGAAAAATAAACTCTCGAATCTCTTCTTAAACCGAGTTGAAGACTACGACCCTTTATTTATTTATTTTATATTTACTACAATTCTCAGGAATGAATTCCATTTTTATTCGAACTTAGGGTCAGGTCAACATTTCATTTTTATTTTTATGAAATGATAATTTTTAGGCAATCGGAAAAAACTATTTCCTGAATTGCTGAATGTTGGAAAACCGATGCGATCGATTTCGGACCCAGCTACGAAGTCCATCGTCAGGCACCTTTACCAACTCGACCACGCCAGGTATGTGGCGTCCCGATTGCCTTGCAAAAATTAGTTCACTCTATCCAGACTCTACTGTACATTAAGCCTTTTGCCAACAGAGCTTCAATTTAGGCTTCAATAAGATCTGCGCAACTCCCTGAAGCCATGCTCCAGATGCGCTCGAATAATTACAGAAACCCAATTTTTGTAACGTTACCAGCAATCTTTAACTGCTTATATCTCCTTGGCCATAAGTGCAATCAAAAATATTTTAAGGAACGAATCTTAGGCCTAGGGTTCAAAAAAATTAGTGTTTCATTGTGTTTCATCAAGTTTGAGGTGAAACATATTTTAAAACAAACGGACGTGTGTGTAAAGAGGCCCACAAACGCTTCAACAAATCCACCAATCGGTTGAAATCTCGACGTAAAGTTTCGTGTCTGTAGCTTGGAAGAAAAAATAATTTATATTATGTTTTTGTTGTTGTTTCATTCGATTGATGGATTTGTTGAAGCGTTTGTGGCCAGCTTAACGTTGCCAGTAGTGTCCGACCGAAGGTGGATTTTTAGCCGAAGCCGAACAATCGGCAGAGTTGAAGACTTCGGCCGAAGACCGAAGGCCGAAGCCGAATGCAAAACATTTTACAGTAAGGAAACAAAATCAGTCTTTATTCATTTGACAAGCACAAAAAACAAAATAACACCTCAGCGCTAAAGAGTTGTTCGCTGGCCACGCTTGTTGGAGGGGCAGATAAATAATTCTCGGCCATGCGTTTAATGTTGAAAACTTTTGTGCAATTGTGCAAAAATTTACGGCAATAATTCACTAGTGTAAAAGGTCTCAATGAAGCAATTGAAAATCTATCGTGACTTTTTTACTTCCATTAAAATGCAAAAATATTCGGCTTAAATATTCGGCTTTTTCCAGCCGAAGCCGAAGCCGAAGATTAAAAATTGGCCGATTATGCCGATAACCGAAGCCGAAGCCGAACCTTCGGTCGGACACTAGTTGCCAGTATAAAAATTTCCCATATGGCTATTTCCAAATGGACGCGACACTGTAATGAGCAATTTTAAGTCCCGAATTCAAGTATGCGGTAAATAGTACTTTTGCTTCTCAATACTTTCGTGCAGCTTATGCTGACTTTTATATTTTTCAAAGTTTCTATGCAGGCCCGAATGGTAATCAGCTATATACGGACGCGACAAAAAGTTTACTTTTTCTGGAAATGCCCATATGTATTTTGAACACTATCGAAAATGCTCGAATCTATAATATAATCTAAATATATGCATACTTTTGGGTGCGTTTGACAAAGCCTGGCAGAATACGACAGTATGAAGGAAATAAATTTATATTTACGAGAATGCCTGAGGTCGGAAACCTCGTTAATGTAGAAAGAAAAAAAGTATGGATGTAAGACAACAAGCACTCAAAGAGACTTCTTTGCCTTGGTAGCGAGGATTTAAAAACTCTCACCGAATACCTGACAGGGCACTGCAAATTGAGATATGTATCATCTCAAAAAGATAGGCCTCTCAAACGAATCTATATGCCGATTCTGTGAAATGGTCGATGAAAGACCAGAACACATTCTCTGCGACTGTCCGTCACTGGGCAGCCGTAGGCTGTTCCACTTGGGGCATGCCATGATCGCCCCCCATAAATTTTGGAACGTCTTTAAACCGTCCGCTGTGCTCAATTTTCATAAAAAGCCTAAGGATAGAGAATTAAAGAATCATTGGGGTTAGCACAATAGATCCTTTGTGGTCGCGCGGTGAGCATCATTCCCTACTATTTGTAACCTTTGTGAGTGTTAACCTGCTAACTCACATTTGAAAAGTTTTACAGGGCCCACAAAAAACTGCTTCAAATTAACACCTTCATCCGAGGAAGGAAACCCAAAATATTGTTGCTTTTTTATTTGATATTTTATAAATGAACCAACTGTATTCTGGGTTTCCCTCCTATGATGAAGATGTTAATTTGAAACAGTTCTATGTGTGCCATGTAAAAGTTTTCAAATGTGAGTTAGTCGGTTTACACTCTAAGTCGACGATATTATAATTATAAAACTAATTTTTTTTGTTTTTCTTTTTTGAGCTATCGATTTCAATCCTCTCAATATCAAATCATATCAATCAATCGATCAATCGATCAAAAGAGATGAACGGATTTCTGAAAGCTTGACCTTGAAATCAGAAAAAGTATCCAGTTGAATATAAATTCTCACGAGAGAACGAGCATGATCACGATCGCGAAATCGACCATCGACGATCGACCATCGCTTAGCTTATCGCTTTTAATTTGAAAATCCACAATAATTCTGGACCTATCCAATCGCATTGTTACCAGAGACGTGGGTACACATGTATGTTTGTTTGTACGCAATAAAAAGAGTTTTTACACTGGTCTAATAACAAAATAAAAACAGCAATAAGAACAACAACAAAAGGCTAAGACTCGGAGGGTACTGACACTGACACTGACACGAAAAAGACAAAAGACAAAAGGCAAAAGAACCATAAAGGATTGACTTGCCGAAGAGATGATCATGATGAAATGAAAGACGCCAGAATATCGGGAGACAACCTTGAAGTCTAAAGAAATGATTTCAAGACATAGAAGGACAAGACAATACGAGCGACATAGCGCATAACGCATAGAAGGCGGCGGCACGACTCTACGGTCAAGTAAGCAAAACAAGCCCGAACATAGCAAAGAAGGAAAAACAAAAAACAAAAAACAAAAAACCAGAAAGAAAGAAGTCAGCGATGGGGCTATATGGTTGTTCTCGCTATTCGTGGATGGCGCACAAAGAAATTGTACCAAAATGTGTTTACGACTTGTAAAGCATTAAAGCGCAAAAGGGAACACTAACTAAGCCAAATTCTGGTTCCGCGTCAATAAGGCTAGCCATCATGCTGATTTGACATTTCTGATGTCCATGCCGACCGTCTACTCGACTGTCATCCTATCACCAGAGAGGCGCATTCGTACGGAGGCACAGACGAACAAACGTCGGACCTTATGCTGGCGGCTTTGTCAATATGACAGCACGCAGTCCAAATTTTTTCTGTTCCTTTGCCTTTCCTTTTGCTTAATTTTTTATGCCTCATTTTTATTGGATTTGATATTAGGGTGCCCATTTAAGATTCATAGAAGAAAAATTTCCTTAATTTTTTCCCCTTTTTTTGCAATTTTTTTTTTTTTTTTTTTTTTTTTTTTTTTTTGCATTTCAGGCATTGGCCACTTCGCTGTGCCGGCTGCCGGTATGCTTTCAGTATGCTGCGCATGCGCTTTAGCAGAGTCTCCCCATTTTTGAAGTAGACAATGTTTCTCAATATTGAATGGTGTGCTAATCTTAAACGAACCTCGACTTCAATTGGAGCCTCTTGATAGGTTATTGACCATTTTGAATGGAGTTTTCTATATACAATATTCAACCCATCCCCTTCCCCCTTATTCGCGTGCAAAGCAATTAAGTCAAAAGTCAAAGAAATAATGTTGAGAAAAATTCATAGGTATCATAAAATTCATTTCAAAAAGTTTTTTTTACAAATTTTAATTAATTCTAAATAAAAAAAAAAAGAGAAGTCAGACACCATAAAATTTCCAATTTAATTAATAATAAAAATTTAAAGATGGAAACAGGTTTAACTATTGTTTATCAAGAGAAGATTAAAAAAATGTGTTTATTTTTATTTATTTATTTTTTTTTTTTTTTTTTTTTTGTTCTTTCTTTTATAAAACTGAGTACATGCTGAACCAGATTTCTTAGACCCAACACACTCGGTTTTGAGGGTTTATTGCGTTTGTGCGTACGTGTGTTACGCCCAGAACCACAAATTTTTATGGAAACCGTCCGTCCATCCGTCCATCGGTCTATCTGTCCGTCCGCATACCAGTTTTCCTATGGAAGTATTTGAAATATCTTGCTAGCTGATGAATGGCGGCGATATGAGAAAGAAAAATTCAGAGAACGAGCATTATCGGACTATATTTTTGAAGGTACTTCTTATCACAGAAACTGCGGTACAGACGAAGTGTGTTGAGATAGTGTGATGAAATTTGAACTTGAAATACATATTTTCTGAGGCCCTGTCAATATTCTCTCTGAAAATTGGAAGACTGAGAATGGCAAAAGGGCGATTTTTATAAAATATGTTAATTGAACAGAAGTCGGCATATGGAAGTCGGCTCCTTTATGATCTTGAATGTGCCTAAAACACTTTGACTTTACGTTCGTGGTCCTGTGCAGCCTGTCTTACAAAATCATCAACCATCCATATGTACATATGTACATAGCCGTTTATATCTTTCGGATATTGTACTATCACGCTCATCCAGCTATAACACCCTTACTTGTTTTTAATGTAAATTATGGCGGTTTGAATTTTGTGACGAAAATTATTATTATCATAAGATATTTTTGTTTTTTGTTATTGTTAATAATTTATATATCTTTTTTTTTTTTTTTTTGCAATATTTACTTGTTCCTTAATAAAGGAATGGCTAACAAAGAGCCTGCTTTTCAGGTTTATCTGATTCGGAGCGAGCTGTAGTATTTTGGAAATAGGTCCCCTGTTATAAAGTCCAATCTCGTGGCAAATCCCAGCCGCATTCGGGAGCAAAACGGAGGATCTAGACATGCGAAAAATAAATTTTTCACATTTTTAAATAATAAGGATCGCTTTCATTTCATACATTACTTTTCATCCCCCTTTTTTTTGTTCTTACCGAAGTCTGGAACATGTTACGTCCTTCACTTACATCAAAGTTTTGATTTTATTTGATCAACTTTTCAATAAAATATGCCTCAAACTGAACACTCGAATAAAGGATCGTTACTTCGAGACTTTCATTCCACAAAGGCAGTGGCGTAACTTCACCTTGCGGGGCCCGGGAGAATTTTTTTTTGGGGGGCCCCCCCTCTATCCATGGCAAATTAAGAGATAATAAAAGAGACCAACATATATTAGAATGTTTATTTTATATATAAAAACGTATTAATAGGTACGAATAAATCTAGAACCTACAATGTATCGAGAGCCCGTTCATAAATGCTCGAATTTGATTCGAATTATGTGGGGGAAAAAATTAGTGCGATATTTTAAAATATCTTCCGTTTGACACAGTACGTGGGGCCCCCTGGGTTAGGGGCCCGGGAGATTTTCACCCCTAAGATCCCCGATAGTTACGCCACTGCACAATGGGTTTTGCCGACTGCGGCCCTCTGAAGGAGATTTTTCAGTTTTGTTGATTTTTCGATAGGTGCCATCTAAAAACACTCTAGGGACGGACAACTTTTTAGTTTTCTTTTTTGATAAGTCCTTGAGATATCCTTGAAAATCCTTTTTAGTAAGCCTTTTTTCAAAATTTTATATCTCAAAAACTAAAATTTTTTTTTACACTGAAAAAAAATATTTCACAAAACTAAAAACAAAATTTTAACAATATTTTCAGTGCATTCCCGTTGTCGTCCTTCGTATTCGTTGCAATTAAAAATTCAATGCAAGAAAATATTAATATTAAATTTTCCAAATGCATTTATTTGGACACTTTAGCGGCATTTCTTCATCGTTTTAAACGCAATTTTTGACATTTTAGTGCATTTTTTTTTTTCCGAGCTCTAGAAAGTCTTTTGAGTAAAAATAAATGTAATTTCTAGCAATTTTCGTGCAGATTTCAAGCACAAACATAATCAAAAATGAGGGGAGGGGAGAAAAATTATAAAATTTTATTGGTGGTTCAAAAAGTTCTAGGACTTATTCCAGCACCACACAGCCATCTTTTGTTTTAAGCCGCTAAGAATAGTATTAGACCGTAGTTTAACCCATTTTGGACCGGCTATTCGATTTGTCGAACAAAATTAATGGCTATTTGTTGTTGTCAGGTCAAAATGGATTTAAATTCCGGCATCAAAAGGTTAACAATTGATATGTGGAAATTATCGAAAATGCATGCAACCGTACAGCGATGAAATGTGGTAAGAATTTGAGTTAAAAAATTATTTTCTCCCTCTGCTCTATCCGTCCCCTTATGAGGGTTTTCATTATGCTGAATAGAATAGGGGAAAAAATTATTAATGATAACCCAATTTCTTTGTTTTTTTTTTTTTTTTATTCACAAGAAATTACATTTCTTCCAAGAATTCGATCCATTTTTCATCTTCTCGATGATTAATTGTGCTATTTTAATATTTTTGTTTTTTATTTTGTTGTTTTGCTGTTTTGCTGTTTTGTTGTTTTGTTGTTTTGTTGTTATCAAACAAACATGCAAATCAATTGCTCTCATACCTACAATTGAGACTGATAGTCCGAAACGAAATTTCAGTCTAAAAATAAAAGTAATAAAAGCCGCTTCCCCCAAAGACCTTTATTAAATCTCATCGACTCACAATATCGACGCAAAAAACAAAAATAAAATATAAAAAATATTTAAAAAAAAAAAAAACAAATTCTAACACATCGAAGAGGAAACCTGGATTTTCTAGTTTTATTTCGAATTAATGAAAAAATCATAAAAAATAATCAAATAAAAACACCTTAAATGGAATATTGGTAGCGATATAAAATCAATTAATAGCATCTGCGGCTTTGTTTTTGCATAATAGTTTCATGGAAGTAACTATAAAACCGGGGCCAGCAGCAGATCGCGCTATTTAGTTGACGGCTTTTGAACGATTCAGTAATACTCGTACGGTGAGTTTTTTTTTTAAATAAAATTCTTTCAGATTAAATGTGAAAATGTTCGTACTCAGAAAAAAAAAAAACACTGCAAAATATTAAAACGAAAAATAAATCCAAAAAGAAAAGGAACAAAATCATTGAAGAAATTATCTTAATGCCTCAATCCTTAAAGACTAATTTTGGCATTTGAAATTGAAAAAAAAAGAAATCCAATTGAAAGGACGAATAACAAATATTTACCTAATAAAATAGAAACATATGTACCTACTTATATTATATAATTGTGTCGCAATATAAACAGGTATCAAATTAAGACTTCAGAAACTAAAGCCATAAATATCTGTGGTCATATGGAAGAGTAGCTTAAGTCGACTTAAGCTCAAAATGAGTTATAATTACCACTGAATTCCTTTCAAAGAAGCGCATCATTAGGTAAAACCCTCGTCCCCCTAACATTCTTCTGAAAGAAGTTATTCAAGAAACAAAATTCCGTTTAACATGGGAAGGTATACGAAATATAAAACTTTAAAGCGCTTTTTCTCGAAACAGCATATTTCGACTTAAGCTACTCTTCCATATGACCACAGATATATTACGTACATAGGTATCTTTAAAAGTCTGATGAACGTAAGAGAATTAATTTTCTATGAATAGAAAAATGAATTAAGTAATTCGAAATTCCGTCGCAGGACATACAAATACATGGGTACATACATATATTGTATGTATATAGATTTAAAATAAAAATTAAAAATTCTTCGAAATATGTAAATTGCGAGTGTTGAAAAGCATCGATCTAAACTGCATGGATTTTTTCGCCTAAGTGAAACAAAAAGAAATTTCGTCCATCGTAAAGGCTCAGTTACTCTTGATTGAACGTAACTTAACTTAACTGATAGAAGTCTGTTTTCCACAGATTCTTATCTTAAGTCAAATAAAATTTTCAGTAACTGCTCCCATATAAAATGTACTAAATGTATGTATGAAGTCAGCTGATTAAATAAGCAAAGTTAAGTAACGTTCAATCAAGAGTACCTGACCCCTAAATGAATCGAACAGAGAAAGTTTCAGGGATTTAGCTGAAATTTGGCACATATGTATACGTAGAATGACCGCTTGATTTCAAATCTGGCAATCACGGTTTTTTAGCCCGGTCGCCCAAAAAAAAAAATCGATAGTTTCCATTAAAGGGCGAGATGAAGAGCGGAGGTGTAGTTTCTCTACATCCCCGCGCTTCGTCTCGCCTATAAAAAAAAAAATTTCCGGCAATAGTTTCCCTAATTTAAAAGGGCACATTGAAACATTATGTGAATTGAAATTGGGATCTCTCGTCTCTCCTTCTCTGCTCTTTTCTTCTCCTTTCTTCTCTCTCTACTCTCTCTCTCTCTCTCGTCCCTTCTTCTCTTCTCTCTCTCTCTCTCTCCCTTCCTCTTCTCTCTTCCTCTCTCTCTCTCTTTCTCTCTCTCTCTCTCTTTCTCTCTTTCTCTTCTCTCTCTCTCTCTTTCTCTCCTCTTTCTCTCTCTCTCTCTCCCTCTCTCTCTCCTCTCTCTCTCTCTCTCTCTCTCTCTCTCTTTCTCTCCTCTCTCTCTCTCTCCTCTCCTCTCTCTCTCTCCCTCTCTCCTCTCTCTCTCTTTCTCCCTCTCTCTCTCTCTCTCTCTCTCTCCTCTCCTTCTCTCCCTCTCTCTCTCTCCCTCTCTCCCTCTCTCTCTCTCTCTCTCTCCCTCTCTCCTCTCTCCCTTCTCTCCTTCTCCCTCCTCTCTCCCTCTCTCCTCTCTCTCTCTCCTCCTCCCTCCTCTCTCCCTCCCTCTCTCCCTCCCTCTCTCCCTCCCTCTCTCCCTCCCTCTCTCCCTCTCTCTCTCTCTCTCTCATTCACTGCCGTCATCGATAACCATTTCTTTTCTTATTTCAGCAGTTCGAAGCCATGAGATTCCTTTACATATTGCCGTTACTTTTCGCCTTCGCCACAGCACAATTTAACGGATTTGGCGGTTTTGGTGATTTCGCCAGTTCAATACAACAAGGCGCGAATTCATTAATATCAGGGCTGCCACTCTTAAACAATGTCCAAAATTTCGCCGATTTCGCCGTAAGTCAATTCAAATGAAAAAGATAAAACGAATTTTGATTTAAACTCTTCAATTCCCAGTGTCACCTGCAAGTGATAGTGGCTTGATTTATTTTTTCTCCTTTAAGTGCTATAAAGCAATTTTCTGCACTTTCGGTTGTCATAAGTGCAACTTATCGCATTAGCTTTTGGCTAATACATAACTTTATTGCAACAGCGATAAAAATTATACTTTTAAATTTCCATATGGCGGTGATGACCCACCGATATAAATTCAATGGGTTAAATATTTTTTTTTTTTTTCGCCCCAAGAAAGCATTTTATATCACTTTTTCTTTTTGAATTTTTCGCCCCCCTGCTTCCAAAAGGCGCAAACAGGCAAAAGGTATGCCACAGAAGCTGAGAGTCGACTGCGCGAAGGTGTTTTCAATGCTCGAAAATCCTTAGTCGATGCAAGGAATGCTGCCTTCGCCGCTGGTACGAGCACATTCGAGACGGCAATTAACGGATTCGCGGATTTAACGAAAGCCGAGTTCTTGAAAAAGTTAACTGGCAATAGGAAATCCGCTGCCGGAGAGTAAGTTCAATTCGAACAAAATTTCTCGGTTTTCGGAGAATTACAAAAAAGTAAATAAAAATCTTTTCAGTGCTAAATCACGAGAGCATAAATATGCACCGGATTCGGTGAATCCTTCGCAAGTTCCAGATTCATTCGATTGGCGTGAACAGGGTGGAGTTACTCCAGTTAAATTCCAAGGAGATTGTGGTTCTTGTTGGTCTTTTGCCACTACTGGCGCCATTGAGGGTCATGTATTCCGGAAGACCGGTAGGCTGCCGAATCTCTCCGAACAGAATCTAATCGATTGCGGTAAACTGGATTTCGGTCTGAATGGCTGTGATGGTGGCTTTCAGGAGTATGCTTTTGATTTTGTTGCGTCACAAAACGGAATTGCGAATACGCAGAAATATCCTTATATTGATAAGAAGGACGTTTGTAAATATAGACCACAGCTAAAGGGTGCTGAGATTACTGGATTCGCCGCAATTCCGATAAAAGATGAACAGAAAATGAAAGAAATCGTAGGAACTTTGGGACCTTTGGCCTGCTCGATCTATGGTATCGAATCGCTGCTGCTTTACAGCAAGGGCATCTACGACGACGAGGAATGCAATACGGCCGAAGTGAATCATTCGGTTCTAGTCGTCGGTTATGGTAGTGAGAATGGCAAAGATTATTGGATTGTTAAAAATTCCTGGGACAAAAATTGGGGCGAAGAGGGGTTCTTTAAACTTCCACGAGGTAAAAACTTCTGCGGAATTGCAAGTGAATGCAGCTATCCAATTATTTAGACCTTTATAATGATTTTGTTTTAAAAATATCAAAAAAAAAAAAAATAATAAATGCTCGCAAAAAATTTTCATGTGATAAAAAAAAATTTTTCCTTGCAAATTTTTTAATCGCATGTATTAAACAGAGGTGAAATTGGATAAATTCAATTTGAATGGTCATAAAATGATAATATTTTGATAAAAAAAAAAATGTACAATCGTTGGGAGGGCTTGTAAATCCAGTTAGCCCAAATTAAATTTGACTTTTTTTTTAATGTTTTGAAAATTTATAGAATTATCTATAAAATGGCGAAATATTTCAACCGCTTTATTGTCAACTAGCTTTTTGTTAAGTAGGAAACTCATGGTCCAATCCATTGTACAATGCGTTGGATCAGCGCTTGTAACTGAATTCAACTCAGACATACATATATGTTCCAATGCATTCTGCAACGTCCAATTCAACTTAACTTTATTTTATGTTATTATCTTAATTTGCGACTGTTTTCTTTGTAGAAATCAAACTAACTGAATTTGATACAACAACGTTACAAACGTTCCATCACGTTGGACGATCATGGGTTTCAACTCGAAAAAATCAAAACTCTTTGAATTTCCTCCAACTTTTGTATCAACCGAAAATCTTTCGTCCAAAGTGGCCACAAACGACCTAATCTAGGGTGACCAAAATGCTTTCGGTTAAATAAAGGAAACCTTAAATCGAAAACCAAAACTCCCCCTCGCCCCTCGACAAATGTTTTCCATATTCAATGAAAACACTTTTCCACATGTTCTTATTAGGGCGTAGTATTTACTTCCAATAGTCAAACACGACCTAAGAAAATCTCTTCGAAATACGGAGAAAAAGCAAATTTCTATATATTATATTTTTTTTTACTTTTCACGAAATTAATTTTTGTTGTTGTTTTATTATCTTCTTAATATAAATAAATTCTTGTTGCATTAAAAATTTGAAAAACTATGAGCTTTTCATTGTTGCACCACGAAAGCTAAGTTCATAGTGGCAAATCGCGCGCACACAGGTGAGTACAAATTTTAAATTAGCTTAGCTAGCCCCCTTCTGTACACCCCCAAAATAAAGCTCAATTCATTATCTTTCGACCTGATTACATTTCACAATAAAATTTTACACGTAGGCATCCATTTGAGGTATAAATTACAACCCTTCCTTCAAAAGTGGAGTTTTCCCCATAAAATCCATTTGCGCGACCTCTAAACGTCCTTCAAAAAATCTGAAAAAATTCTCAAAATCTTTTTAGGCAATTGTCTTTCGAATTCCGTGTGGACATTTTAATATTAAAAAAAAAAAAAAAATTTCGGACACCCTAGTACTTATTAGTAATAAGTTATATACATACACTTGAACGGGGTTTATTAATATCACCAGAAAAATGAATAAAATAAAGGACAATCAAAGGCCGATTAATTACTTTCCCCAAACCGCCAAAAAAAAAGGACATGTCCTTTTAAAAAAGGACGTTTGGTCACCCTACCTAATCTATCGTCCAATTTGGCTTCGTTGTACAATACATTACAGGCATATAGCACTATAGGTCTAACTGTCGACGTCGAAAAGCCTCTGCCGCTAATAAGAAACTCCCCATTAGGCAGGGATAGGAAACTCAACTCTTTCGAGAAATTCACCAAAAAGCCACCAACAAAAACCTTAAGCAGGAATAGGAAATTCAACTCTTTCGAGAAATTCACCAGAAAGCTACCAACAACAATACGGGCAGACAAAAAGTGGCACTATGATGCCACTTGCAAGAAAATTATAAAAGAAACACGGCGTCGGCTCGGTTTTTTATATAGCTTTAAAAGTTCATATTTGCAGCTTTAATAAATGTATTACGATGTGTTGTTGCTTAATGTTCACGAATGTTTTCATTTTGTAATAAATTGAAATACATTTTTAACTACGGCTACGAATTTCATTGTGCATACAATGTAGTATTTTTACTGAAACAGTGTGATTAAAAAGTTGTTAGGGCAGGGTAGGACTAAAAAACAACTTCTATTGTTCCCTTATATTGAGTTTCCTTAATTATTTTTGTGTTTCTGAAGCTTTTAATAGCATTTTATGAGTTTGGTAGATATTTTATATGTGATGATTTCGAAAATCTTCCAAAATTAAAAAAAAAAGTGGCAACGCATTTCACCACAGCAGAGCTAAATATTTCGCTGCCATAGCATGCTTCTCTTTTCCTCGTGCTATATGCCTATGTTAAAGCAGCGTAGCTCTAACACATTGCAGGGATTAGGAAGAAGAAGAGTTAGACCTATAGTACTATACATATAGAACTATAGCTGCAACTTCGGCCAAAAGCTATTACGTGGTACACCACACTTACTATTACGTGGTTCACCACAACACTTGGCTTATGGCGTGGTTCACCACAGTTGAACTTTTTCACCAAATCATGCCATAACGCGCCAAAATTTGACCGAAGTTGCAGCTATAGGTCTATATGGTACTATATGATTACAGGAATATAACAAGAATTTTTATGAGAGTAGAACAAGTTACAGAATATTTATGAAAAGCAGCGCATTTTTGATACACATATATTAAAAACAAAAAAAAAGCAATACCGAAGAATAATCGCATTTCAAACAGCTGAAACATCAAATTAATTCCTTATTAGGCTAGGTACTCACCTGAACAGGGAAGTAAACTCCCATATAAAATCATGTATGGCGACAAACTGCAGCTGAACTGTTGCTAAAAGAGTGTTTCTTGTTGCCGTACTCAGATCAATACACACGAACGCCACATTCAAGAGCCGATGAAAGCCAATCAAAATGGCTCCAGATCGAGCGAACTTGACAGAAATAATCAAAATGTCCATTGATTCACTTTGGTTAGTTTGTTAAAACAATCTAATTTCACAATTAATCAACAATTTTCGAATTCGCAAAAATCTCGGTTATTCAAACAACTGATTGCATTTCGCATCTGAATCGGTTTAATGTCGAACGGAGCACGTGCTCACCTGCTAGTGTTCTTGAAAGTACAAAATATTAATTGTACATTCTTTCTGTTGCTTTTGAGGTGAGTACCGAGCCATAGGCTATAAGTAAAAACTAAAAGCTAAAATGTTTAACACGCTAAACTGGCAGCACTGATGAATTTTTTTGTGACACTAGGACTGCTAGCGCTATATCGATGCGATACCTCGAAAATATCGTCATCGATAGCAGTATTCGTTGATATATCGTATCGAACGACACTTCCACAAAATTATCGATACCTGCAATCTATCGATACGATATTTGGCATCCACAGGCCGAGTGACACCTAAATTACTAAGTGTCCAAGAGTGAGGAAAGAAAACGAGTGAAAAAATCGTTGAAAACTTAATGCAAACAACTGAAATTTATTGAAATTTATTTCATTGAAAAGTGAGTGCTCTCATTCAGTTGAATTTCTTTTGAAATAATCGCGAAAAACGACCATTTTCGCATCCATATAAATTGAAAATTTCACTTGCGGCTCGCATTCTGCTTTGCTCTCTTCGTTGCGTGAAGCACGGTCGAAATGCATTAGATAGAACAAGATAGCTACTGTTACGTGTGCGGTGACATCAGTGTGTGGAAGAGAGAGAAGCTTAAAGAAGAAAGAAAGAAAGAAAAAAAAAAACAAGAAAACAAAAGCAAAATATTCAAAAAATTTTTTGAAAATTCATTTTTTGTGCCTACGCCTACAGCAGTCAATCGAAAACGAATTTCATAAAGGGCAATAATTCGTAAAAAAATTCCGGAAGTTCGAAATTTTCTCGTATTTTATTTGGTTAATTTTTTTTTTTTGTTCTTAATTTGTGTCTGAATAAAGAAGGATACGTCTACCATCTACCAAACTAACAGCTGATATTTAGTGGAGCATATTGCCACCCTTTTCACCTCCTACTTGTTAAATTCGTTCGCGTTCGCTTTCGCATGAATCATATCTTGATCAAATTTTGGGCGAGTTTTGAAAAAATTTCGCGAAAATATTCGCACATATTCGCGAATCTAGATAAGTGAATGGCCGGGAAACGCGTTGCATGATTGCCGTTAAAAGAAAAACAAAACAAACCGAAACAGACAGAGAAAAAGGAAAAGGAAACGAGAAAGAGAAAGAAAAAGAAAAAGAAAAAGAAAAAGAAAATTTGAACTAAATTTTACGTTTCGTTGCTGTTGTCGTTGGTTGTTATTGCGTTTGTTGTTGTTGTTTTTATCCCACAGGCCCACAAGCAACGTTGTATGAAAGTCTTCGTGACGACTATTTCGGCCGAACACACGGCAACCGTCAAGCGAAAGCGCAACAACATCGCACTGGATTTTCTTGGGCTCAACCGTTGAAGGCTGAAGTCATCTAGCACCAGTATGGATGCGGAACCGCAAGAGATTCGACAGGTACTTCTTCTTCTCCTTCTTCTTACTCTACTTGCTCTTCGATAAAAGTATTAAAGTATAAGGTATATGAAAAGTATGAAGTATGAAACATGTGAGGCGCGGCGAGGCGAGGCGAGGCATACATGTTGGTATGTATGTAGCTTGAAGTGTTTGGTGTTTAGCGATTTGTTTTATGTGCTTATGCGAAGCTGGAATAGGGTAAACGGTTTGTGGCACAGAGGAAGAAAGCAATTTAGTTAATGGAAAAAAAGGTTATTAATAATTGATCGCTTAAGATTTCGCTTTGAGCAGGTTAGGCGGACTTTGACTGAATTACAATTCAATGTGACATGGTAATGCAATCGTCGTATGGTATTGCTTCGCTTTGCTTTGGTAATGAATCGCCCATACGTTTCCTAAACGTTAAGCCAAGATGCCAATAATCCAAGTCCGATTCCGCTCGCGATGTTGATGCTGATGCTGATGCCAGAAGTTGTTCTTGAGCAATGCGCGTCATTAAAAACCACCTACTCTCAGCTGCCAAAACAGTTTTTGTCGATGTTGACCCGCACACCGCGCAAATAGCTCAAACAAAACAAAACAAAAAAGAACGAACAACGAAAAACGAGAAAAAAAGGCAACAAGAGCAATCAGAACTGCTTTAATAAGTTAGCGCTAGAGTCATAGCAAGTCCCAGTGCCAGTGCCACCTACTTATAGTGCGACTGGTTTTTTTTTTTGTTTTATTTTTTCATTTTTTATTTTTATTTTTTATTAACGCCCGGAGCTGTGAGCTTTAATTTTAGTCGCAGCTAACGTCAACGGAGTCACATAATTCGGTTCAGACGATTCGGATATGGGGAATCGTCACAATCGCCATTCGAAGCAACAAACTCACACAGGCAACGCATTCCGTCAGACACACGTACACACACACACACACACACACACACACAACAAACAGATGGAGACTCACCCATAGAGTGGTGGCCAACATCCTATGACAACTGTTGGTAGAGAACTTTGCAATCGCACCGCTTATAAAAGCAAACATCAGAGATGGGAGCTATAAGTCAATGCGATTTTGCGATGGACTCCTCAGACTCATGGAGCGGCAAGAGGTTAACTTGCAAGTATACACGTTAGTCATGAAAAGCGATTAGAGACGATATGCGCTCATAAATGACGGATACACAAAAAACCAAATTCCTCACATTCGCATTCGCATTCGCATTCTTCATTCACGAAAATCCGAAACACAGCAAATCGACAACAAAAGACAATAAGGAAAAACAAAAAAAACGCACTGGATTTTAGCAAGAGAAAAAAGAAACAACAAAAAATAAATAAATAATAATTTAGAAAATAAACAAAAACATTCGCAGCACAAACAATAGTAATAATAGCAGCAACAATTAAGTCCAATGAATTGCATTGAAGAATTTTTCTCAGCCTACAAACTGTGTGACCTCCAAGTCCTCCCCTTACTTCGTCCGAAGCTGTTCACGCTGAAAGCTTTTTGAAATGCCTGCCGCCACTTGAATGCGTGCGCTCTACCGCCTATTGACGTCTCTTGAGTGCATAAGGGAAAAGGCCTTAAATGCCATTTGGTGGTCCTACTTGCGATGGACCACGGTGTAGCTGCTGCAAGTGTAATCTGCAGTCTGCAATCTGGAACATGGAATCTGGAGTCTGTGAATATGATTGGTCAATATGCCTCAAGTGATTGAATTATGTACTGTAAATACCTTTACGGATACGTCGATGACGTAAATTCATTTGAATTTCAATTCGAATGGATTGCTAGAAGGCTTGCTTGCTGCCTTTCGTACACACTTACTTGTTTGTATTTTTTTGTTTGTTTGTTTGTTTGTTTGTTTGTTTGCTTGTTTACCTGTTTAGCCGTTTAGCTTTAGCTGGCTTATAATACTAACAGTAGAGCTTTCTTTTACCTTTTTATTGAAGTGCGAAATACGTAGCTTCGCAGTGTCGTAGGAAAGTTTTAATTATAAACATGAAAATAGCTTTCTATCCTCGTGTCACATGTATTTATTTATTATCAAAGCAACCATTTTTTCATTTCATTTCTTTCCTTTATTGAATTCAATCTACAAAAAAAAAAAAAAAACCACCCAGAGGAAAGAACGCAACTTAATCTTTCATTGTGAATGAAAGAACACGAGATATTAAAGCATTCATAAAAAAGTTGAATAAAAAAAAAAAAAAAAAAAAAAATCAGCAACTAAGCCTGATTGGGGATCATCGTGCATCATTGCTTGAGTAAAAGAGCGCCCAGAAAACGTGATAAAACTATTAAGAAGCATGAAAACTGTGGACGGGAATTCTAGTAAACCTAATTCACTTTCGGCTTCTTTCGTGTGGCCGTCAATTCCATTTCAACAACATCTCTTTATTATTGGGTCTGATTTGTAAAGAAAAATAATTAAAAAACTTGAAACTCCCTTTCAGATTTCAAATTAAACGGCTTTAGCCAACTTTGATGTCATGAGTGTAGCAAGCAGTAAAAATTTATAAGTGAACAAGAGAACGAGAAGGAGAATAATAATAAAAATGAAAAAAAAAAAAAAAAACAAATAAAAATTATGTCAACACAAGCAAAAGATAGATGATGATGTGCTGGATGTCGTAATATAATCTTAAAGACTTAATCATCATATGTAACTTTTATGAATTTTCCGTGAATGGAGATGAAAGAAGTCCAATTGAAATCATGCCACTCACCAATTTCACAATGAAACTATACATATATACAGAGTACAGTGTACTACAGTAGAAGACACTTTTCGGGAAAGCTGTAGTGTTCTTGCTTCTCAAATAGTTCCCGTTTAAGCGAACACCTCTATTAAACGGATATATTTTTGGGTCCCGTAGGTGTCCGCTTAAGAGAGAGAGAGAGAGAGAGAGGAGAGAGAGAGAGAGAGTACACTGTATATCGAGGAAAGCTCCCTGAGAATTAGATGTCATAGAGAAATAGATAAATTTGCTAACAGGAAAGTGTAGACCGATCAAGGGAGTTGTTCACCGCAACCGGAATTCACTCGCCATTTATTCCGAAGGGTGTTTAAGAATGAATTTTCGAGTTCGGCATAATAGAAATCAAATCCCATACCTACTGAAAGCTAATTTTCCTTTAACTTTTTGTGGTATCTATACACGCGGTGCTTAAAAGTAAAATGAAAGCCCACCTGTGAGCCTTTCGAAATCCAACCAAGGTATAAGGAAATCAAAACTAATAGAGCTCAATAGTTTATAGTTTATGACAAACGCCCATTTAAGTCCCCATTTCAATGAGAATGCACCACCAGCTGACCGAATCGAGCATAAAAGCGAAAATCATTTTTCGTTGTTCTGCTCTGCTCTGTCAGTTCGGTTCGGTTCAGTTTAGTTCAATAAATATAACAAATGCCCTTTAAAATTGATTACCGTTGCGGTAAAATCGTGTACAAGAATGCACTTGAAATGCAATCGTAACTCTTCTGGAAAATTTTACACCACTGACATTTCCCGATATTGCTCTAGTCTCTTGTGTACATTGTACGATTTAAGTAGTTTATCATAAAAGCAGAACGATAACTATTGGATGCCATGGAGCGAGCTTAACGTTGCGTTAAAGAATCGCTCTTGCCACGGGCGGCGAGTTTATCGAACTCTAATTGGGCATTGCACGCTTGGCTACATTTTTGAGTTTTCATTTTTTCTATGCTCATTGCAAATTATGTTCGCGTTCGTTCCTATATACAAAAAAAGGAAAGAAAAAAAATTAATCATTTCGTATCCGTCTACTTGTCTACTCTCACTCTCTCTCTCTCCACTTTGGCTCATACATAAATATATAACTTATGCCTTCATGTAGACTGCTTAATATTCGTTTCTTTTCTTTCACATAATTTCTTCTTTGCACTCTCATATTCGAAAATATGAGGAAGAATAAACAAATCACGAAAATTTTATGGTTTCGATCGCCCGATTTGGCGTTTGGCTTGTGTCATTTCTTCCTATTTTTTTTATTGTATGTACATACTTATATATAAATTTTTTTTTTTCTGAATTGCTTTTAAAAATCGAGCACAAATGCAATATGATAAGGCCCAATGATTTGGGTGCTGGTATTTAATTCTTTGATGTTAGACAAAAATTGAAAAAAGTCTTTGAAATTGAAATTCTTGATTTTTTTTTTTATAAATCCCCCACTAAAGTTATTTATGGGTATGGCAGACGACGATATAAATGTCGAAAAAATTTTGTTAATTTTTTTTTTTTTTTTTTTTGTCTGTAGTTAGGTAGTAAGGATAAAAATGTTTTCATACCATCGTAAATTGTTTTTTACTTCCTCTTTATTTAGTATTGTCCTCTAACTGGCTAACTGGGTCTGGCCTAGAGATTTGCACGGGCCTCAATTTTGAGGCCCGGCCCGACCCGAAGCAGATTTTTCCGGGCCTGTCCCGGCCCGGACCGGAAAATTTTCAAAGAGGCCCGGCCCGAAAAAAATGATCAAAAAAAATTAGTTTGTAGTTGCAGTAGTAAGAAGTTCTTCGACTATATAACAGAGTGTATTACATTAAACATATTTTTATTTTTTCGACTACATAACTGAGTGTATTATATATAAAAGTAGTTTTTTTTTTACATTTATTTTAGCAAATTAAAAATAGTGAGGATATAATCTTTCTGAAATATTTTGAGGAAATTAGTGTTTTATATATAAGTACATACTTTTATAGTTACAAAATAAAGCAAAAGTCATTCAAATAGAAAAAAAAATTAACTCAAAATTAAATTATAAGCTTAAAAAAAGGATCTCTAAAAAAAATCATGAATTAGAATCAGATGGGATTTGATACAGATTACGACATCAGAAATTTTTGTTGTAAATGACGTTATTGTTCCATTTTTCATGTTTGGGCTGCGACATCTTTGTTCTCCTGAGCCATTTTCAAAGCTGAGTTCTAATCAAAAACTTTTCACTTGCCGAAATAACGCAATGAAAGAAAACGGCCTTAAAAATGGCATAGGAACACAGAGATGTCGTAGCCCAAACATAGGAAAAAAATTGAACAAATAACGTCATTTACAACTAAAACATTCTAATTTCGTGATCTGTATATCTATCATTCTTGAAATCTCCCTACATATTTTTATTCTTTTACTCATCATCGAAAATGTAAGTCGGCTTTTACACAACCGTATAACTTCACTTGTGCTTCTATTCTCAAATCGAAAATCGGCCAATAATCGATATACATTGTAAAAGGCCGCAGATGAAATTAAGTGCCTTTCCGATAAAAACATTGTTCAGTGCTTAATATGTAGCGGGCCTCTTTTCGGCCTACGGGCCTGCGGGATTTCAACCTGAGGCCCGGCCCGCACGGAAAAAGCCCGTTTTTTGATTTTTTGGCCCGAAGCCCGTATTTTTTGACCCAGGCCCGGCCCGGCCCGTGCCCATCTCTAGTCTGGCCTCTTTACCCAGCTGGTAGTAGCATGATTTCTTAAGACATCTTAGCGAATGAATATTTTCTTTCTATGCATATTCTTTTAAGGGGCTCTCTCCAGTTATGTCGGAAATAAAACAGAAAGGAAAAACTTAATATAAAAAAACACTTGAGAAAATTTCTGATTCATTTCTGAAGTGTTTTTTTTTTTTTTTATATGAAGTTTTTCAATTCTGACAGAGCTGCAGAAATCCCATAAGTCATCAATTTTGGATAAAGTCATCTTGTAACTGAACTTTGTTGATTCCAGTGAAGGCAACAATATGTTTATGTGTACATTCGTCTATTGCCCTCATTAGTTGCCCGCCTGCACACCGATAAGGTTTTGTTTGACAACATCGTTTTTGGTCATCGATATCATTAGAAGAAAATTGTTGAATGAACGAATAATGAAATGCCTTTCCATTTAACGATAAGATATTAAATTATCTTTTTGCTTTTTTATTTATTTTTGATCAATTTTGTGTTAAATGCATTCTTTCATTCCAGGCTCGGCAACGTGCTTCCGTGAAATGGTTGCTGTCGAAGGCGTTCAATAATCGTGTCCCGGACAATCTAAAAGAACCATTCTACAGAGATCATGAGAATCAAGAACGTCTTAAGCCACAGATAATTGTGGAATTGGGCAATGCAACGCTCTATTGTCAGACACTCTCGAATTTATATTCGGATCCAAATTATCAAAGTCTGAATCATTGGTCCATATTGCAAACGTTATCGCGCAAAGGTGTACCAGTTTCTGAATCATCCGATATGCCACTTACGGAGACAGTTTTAATACAAACGAATCCATTGCGAATAGTAAGCGAAATTGCTTTTATTTCACGAGTATATTGCTTTCCTTCTTCTTTTTCATTTGTTTTTTCATTATTTTTTTTTCCATTCATTCCTTATTTGAGCGAAACGGTGTGTTGTTGTTGTCAATTATTGATTTTTATACCGACACACTATGTGTCGAGGGTGTATTGCG
The DNA here is from genome assembly GCA_020466095.1 of Chlorops oryzae. Classification (NCBI taxonomy): domain Eukaryota; kingdom Metazoa; phylum Arthropoda; class Insecta; order Diptera; family Chloropidae; genus Chlorops; species Chlorops oryzae. The sequence continues at coordinate 36,499,008 of CM035806.1, forward strand.
TTTTTGCGTACGTGTGTAACGTCCAGAACCACAAAATTGTATAGAAATGATTAGCGTCTACAGGACATTCGATTTAGCCATGGCCATCCACCCATCCGTCTGTCTGTCTGTCTGTTTTTATACAGTTTTCGTGTCGAAGGAGTTTAGCTATCTTGACGAAACTTGTTATATACGTAGCGCCGACGATACAAGCAAGAACAAGTTCGGTAATGAGCATGATCGAACAATTTTTAAGGTTATCTCCTGTCTGTCTAGGGTCTGTTATGCAAATCACAAAACCTGCTCTAACAGGGGTGTCACAGAATCCGATAGCTGTCGGAATCGGAATTAAAACCGATCGAAATTTCATACAGAATTTACAAATTTTTTTGTTTTTGATTTTCAATCGGAACTATTATCGGTTCTTAATGGCACAGAACCCTAATTTATCCGGTTGTCTATGAAATATATATGTAAATTCAGTCGACTAAAATTCCAATTCCGACAGCTGTCGGATTCTGTGACATCCCTGTAAAATATAAAATTTTCTTGATATTCTAATGAAATTTGATATTAGAAGTAGTTTCAAAGCCATTTATGGGCTTATAAGAGTTGAAAAGTTATCGTGCAAAATGGCGATCTAATAAAAATTAGTGTTCGACCGAAACAAGATTTTTTGCCGAAACCGAATCTTCGGCTGCTAACTCAGTTTCGGTCGAAACCGAAACCAAACCATCGGTCGGACACTACTTTTAGTATTATAACCCGGTATTTTTAAATACCCGCCATGTATAATTCAAATCAGCTGGTTTAATTACTTCAGTTTCGGCGCTAGCCGAATATTCGGCAAGTTTTTTGGCCGAAACTGGCCGAAACCGAACCTTCGGTCGGACACTAATAAAAATGCCTCTTCCATCAACAATTCATGAGGGAATGAAATGAATAATTCGGCATATGAAATTCTGTTATGCTAAAGAAAATCCCCTGCATAATTTGTATTATTATTGGGGGCGTGGTGATCACGTCTGTCTTACTAAAAAGAAAAAAAAAAATACAGTTTTCAAACGCGAAAATTTCCTCTCCTTTATGTGATCTGTCTGAAAATCAATCGATCAATTAGCTTTAGAAAAGGTTTACACTGTTAAAAAGTAAACAAAGAAAGAAAAAAATCTTATGACCCATGGTCCTTTTTGAGGAAACTTATTGTTATCCATCCCAAGAAGTGCTAAATATGAAACCGCAAGACTAATCTTTTTACTCTCGCTTCCACTTTGTGTTAACTTTTGAATCGTTTCGCTTTCGCATAAGGTAATATTCTCTAACAGTTTAAAAGAATTTCGGTTCAAAAGTTCAAAAATTAATCATAACAGACAGAATGTATAAATAATATGCAGAAATGTTTTAGCAAACCCCAAAGCAATATTCTGCGATAGGCGATTACTTTAAATAGCACATACCCGAGCGTAGAAGCGTAGGCTCCCGTTTATATGTGATAGAAATGTGATCTTCACAGAAAATTGTTCTAGTTCAGAACTCTAGGAGATTATTTCAAGTGCCTTAAGCTGACATAGCTATAAAAAGCTACAAGTTATTCGCACCCATTTTGATTGTGCTTTGAAGATTTTGAGTTTTTCTTTTTCGTGAGTTGATATACTAAAAAAAAAAAAAAAAAAAAAAATACTAAAAATAAAAATCTAAACTCTCAAGAACCATACTTGAAACTGAATGTTTAAACTGCGTTCAAAGCTCATCGTAAATTTTTTTTTTTTTTTTTTTTTTTGAGCAGACAAGCATTATTGATTGACTTTGAATTGTTTATTTAGCGCATTATATTTTGGCTTAGAAAATAATTTATTATATTCTGAAAGCTCAAGCTCAACTCAACATAAAAATATCAGAAAAAAATGTATTCATAATTATAATCAGTTCGAGTGAATTAAGGTCGTGTTTTATGCACTTTACATGCATTATAACGCAACTTCGAAAGGAAATTACCTATAGAAAAAAACTTCAGTGCTAGATTCCCCAATAATCAGCCCTATTCTAAATGAATAATCTCCGAAAATTTTTTTCGTAACATCAAACATCAATAAAAGAAAGAATGTGATGAACTTTGCTTAAAAATGTTCGAAGTTCTCAGCCCCTTTATATTCCCTTCCGAAGTGTACTTAGAATGGGAATAAATTTTTTCAAATCCACAGGGAAAAAATCCCAAGAAATATTGTGTTTTATAATCGATCTGATTACTCGGAATGAATAGAGTGAGTGTGCTTACAAGAAACTAACAAGACCAACCCATAGGTGTTTTTTTTTTTTCAATACTATTTTGGAGCGCGTGAATTTCACTAGAACAGTTCCCAAATGAAATTTCACGGTATCGAACGTAAATTTATTGACCAAAATTTTGTTTAAAGCAAACTTTGCTGATCTTATTTTGAAATCTAAGTTCCAACGACGAAGTGTGGCCAGGCAGTGATGAATAATCATCCATGTGGTATATTCTTTCCCTTAGACAAAATTATAGCGCGCTTTAGAAATTTAACTCGAATTTTAGAGAGCAATTAATTTCGTTCTGTAAGTACATACATAAGTGCATATATATATATAGCACACAATCTGCTCGATTGGCGAATTGTGCTTTGGTTTGTTGCGATCATTGATATATTCTTTTTATTTTGAGTCTCATAATTATTTTCAAATATCATTTTAATCTTTACTATTCAATTACAAAAAATGAATGGATTCTTGGTCTTTTGTAAATCTTCTTTTGTCTTCTTCATCATTTCGCTCAGAATGCCCATATGGCTGTGATAGAATCACTAATTACTTTGTATGCGAAAGAAATCGCATCTGGAGACCGTATACTGAATGCAATCCGAAGGTGCGTGCAGAATTCGAAATGCTATGAATTTCTGATTTTCTAGAATTTAATTGCATCTTTTATCTTTTTCTTTTCTTTCTTTTCCTTCTTTTTTCCGTTTTGCATTAACAGAATCTCTGGGAGCAATTATCAGTTGCCAGCAGGTCAGCCGCATGAACAATTGCTGCTTGCGTGGGTTTCGCATACGTGCGCAGCGCTAAAGAAACGTATTGCAATGGAAGTAGAACAGGGCTTAACGGATGAAAATGTAAGAATTCTCCTCATCTAGCGGATTTTAATTTTTTTTTTTTTTTTTTATTATTTGAATGAATAAATGAGTGCATAATAATGACATATATCCGATTATCATATACAGGGTGCACGTTTACAAGCGCCAGATATACCACCGGTTCGCGATTTTCAAGATCTGTGCGATGGTATCTGTTTGGCCTTGCTGGTATCTTACTATTGCCCAAAAGTTCTACCATGGTCGAATGTGCGTGTAAATTACCTTCCTGCAGTTGAGGACTCGATACACAATGTATTACTAGTTAGTAATTTCTCCCAAAAATATTTGCCATATAACGTCTTTCATATGACGCCGGAGGATATTACGTATATGCGCGGGTAAGTCGTGCAGTTAAAAATTCAAATAAAGATTTTCCTTTTTTTTTCAATCAATTCCTTCAATTTTAGTTCAATGAAACTGAATCTTGCTGTTCTGCTCGGCGATCTTTTTAATCTATTTGAAATACATCCTGCTAAATGTGTAGCCTACCCTGGCATGGAGGGACAAGGTGAGTTGTTGAAAGATCTTATATATATATATATATATATATATATAGTCTCTATCATAGCTGTTAAATAATGATTAATAATGATAGTCATTGCTAATTAGATTACTTTTATTCAAAAGTTGAAATAATTGATTACGTGCGATTCTTTTCTGTTTGGCCCAGTAATCAAATGGTAACGATTGCAAGTAATCAAATTGTAATTTTCAAAAGTAGTCGAATTATTTATTTGATTACTTTTGATTATTTTTCGTAGTCCCAAGTAATCATGATTACAATTCGATTGTAATCGTAATCGATTACTAATCAAATCATTTTCACAAGGATTATATAATCATGAAAGTTTTTTTTTTTTTTTTTAAATGTAATCTAATTGATTGCTAATCGTAATCGCAATTTAACAGCTATGGTCTCTATACATACTACATATATAAATATATTTAATTATGTGATTTTATTTATTCTTTTTCAAAGCTTTATTTTGAAAGCTTAATTTTTGAAACGCTTTTTAATATAGTTTTTAACGGATTTAGAATTTAAAAATTTTTCGCGGCTTTCATACATGTCACACATACATACATATACTCATAGAGATCCTTCAAAAAAAAATGGGAATTAAAAACAAACTTTTTGAAAACTTTATATAATAGTGCATTTATAAATGCTTGCTGTCCGCTGTGTGTTGTTCTTTAATTCACTTGAATATTTTTTGTATGCAATTTGTAAAGTCATTGAAGAAATCGCCGTTTGAGCGAAACCATCGAATAACTCAATGCGAAAGATTCTGGGCATCTATGGACCGAAGACCAAAAATAAAGCCTTTATATTTAGTCGTCGTATATTATATATGTACATACGTTAGGGATTCTGAAGTCAGTTATATGAAGGCGAACATTTTTCAGGAGAACTAAACACACTACAGCCGAATTCAATATAATAGAAGCTTAACCAAGAAACAAAAATTTATTTCACCTCTCAGATATGATATTTAAAATATCAGGGGCCATACTCTGTATTGCGATTTCCGAACCTTTCAGTTCATATTTACAAATCAAAAAACTATAAAACAAAACCGTTCCAATTGCGACTCGAAATAAGCTAGCTATAGCATCGAATTGCGAATCGCATCGCAATACAGAGTGGGGGCCCCAGAATCAGTAATGCCAACTTAGCGCGTTTTACAGGCCTACAGACGTGAAACTACAGCGCGAAAGTTTTATATTTAACTATTTTTGGCGCGAAATTTAACGCTTTTTTACAATATTTGAGTTGGGGAGCAGTTTAATCTATAATGCTCTCACTTTACACTACTACTATTTTATTGAATGAAAAGATTAGCTGCACAATATGAAAATTAATGGTCTGAGTTCTTTTTACATTCCATACACATTCCACCTGCAATTGTTTGGGTTGAGTACGAATCGAAAAGTGTTACTCGCTTCGCCCTGAGCACTAAAGTTCGCTCTAATAAAATTTATTTGTAAAGAAAAAAGGTTCCCGAAATCTCATTTCTTCACACGCATTCGTTCATTACTTCTTTACTTTTTTAATATTTTTATTTATTTATTTTTATTTTATTTTATTATTATTATTATTATTTTTTTTTTTTTTGTCAATACATAAACTCAGTTGAAAGTAAATTTAATGTGATTTTATTATATTTTTTCGTTTCTTTTTCTTAACTACAAAACAAAACTGCTTAAATAACAAAAACAAAATTGTGCAAAATTTCAAATTTTTCAAAATCGATAATCGAAAAAATTCAAATACATTGTAAAATCTAAAATCACTTCCTATCACCAACACTTTTGTACTGCAACGCTTCCACCAAATCAACAAACAACAACAACGACAACAACTGCAATATCGACGACATTTTCAACACTTCTGTACAACAACAAACCACTTGGTCAAACGAAAACTAAAAAAAATATTTTAAAAAACCAATATTCAAAAAAAAAAAAAAAAAAAAATACCGTAGATGTCATCGCAAAGCGTAATGCTGGTGCAAATGAGCACGGAATTTGTCATCGACGGGGGCTTACAATGCAGCCAGTTACACCAATTCCTGATCTCAGAAGTGAACTAGATTTTCCTACGGGCTCTCCGACAAATCGACCACCATTCCAAGGTCTTAATATAGAATCCAGCCTCTTTTTATATATGTATATTAATATATATATACACATCTCTGTATGTATGTAAGCTTATTCCTGTTTTTGCAAACGTTCGTTCGATTCCTCTTGTTTTGTTTGTCCTTATGCATTTTATTTTATGTTGTTTTGTGAGTTCATAGAAACCATTGAATTGAAATGCATGTTTGAAAAATTTGTCGCTTCATTTCGTTCGTTAATCGTTTTGTTCTAATCTTTGGCAATTTAATAATTACATACACATATCACAATCGCAGCAATTGCAGTCAATAATACATACCTCAAATAATTTTCTATGTTTTTCCACAATTCACGAATTTTTCATTTGACATGAAAAAATTCAAAAAAAAAAAAACACGGTAAATGCATGGAACACACACACACACACACACACACACACAATAAAAAGCTTACTTAATTTTGTTCTATGGTTTTTACGCTTTTTTTTTTAAATATGCCCCAGCGGCCAAAATGCTGCCTACAGAAGCAATGAACCGTAACACATTTCGTAGGCCGTAGGCGGTAATGCATACGACCTCATATACCGTCCTAGTATACTTTTGTTCGAACGTGGCCGTTTTGTAGACTGAACGTCTACCACAACCACATAAAGTAAGCTATTGGTAGGCAGTTCGCCTACAATCTCGTATACTTTGTAGCTATTAAATCTCAGGTCGCTTACAGTCGCGTATACTTTGTAAGCGGTAGGCACTATTGGCCGCTGGGGCATTTTGTGGGGCTATGATTTCATTGGATAGCAAAAAGAGAATTGTCAGAATTATTATTATAGTCGATAACAAATTTAAAAAGGCCGTAAAGAAATTCCTTATGAAGAGATTTCGTTACAAGGGTAAAAAAGGCACTAAAAATGAAGTGAAAAGAAGGCTCAGAGAAGATTTGCTATAGCAAGAAATTCGTTACAGTGAGTTTCAAAAGTATTCCATAAAATTCTGAAAATAAAAAAAAATTCTCGAAAAAATGAAATTCCTAGGGAGGAGAGTAGTATGTAGCATTTTTCAAATGGGAAAACGTTAGATGTGGCTACTTTCAATGTATTAAGCTCTACATAAAACTTTATCTCAATCGTCTGCATACGAATTTTTAATGCCGTGCTGCGACCTTTTTAAAAATGACAGAACTCAAGAAGAGTCTTTAAAATGTGCTCTCAACGGGTTAGTAAAAATGTGTGACCAAAGGCTTAAGATAAGTCATAATAAGGGCTCAATTTGTGTGAACAGAACGAAACTGAATTTTCTTTTTCTATAGATCATTAATTCAAGTTTAAATTTCAATTACCTATTAATGGCCATTGCAATCACATTGATGAGAGCAGATCGAACCAGCTGATCCTAGCTAATTCTAGCTTCAAAGTAGGCATTAACAATGTCGGCAAACCTTTGTCGAGATTCGAGGCTATCATCCACCTTCCATAAAATACTAACAGCCACAGTTGGGAATCGCACTGGAGGCCGTCCCAAGACCGGGACGAACCGCATAAGTCAGTTCTGGGGCTTGCAGTCCTCGCTGTACCTACCATTTTTTTTACGTTATATGGTCAATTCCTCGTACATTGCCACCAAAAATACACGATCGATCAGTTTGATCCAATACCCGATTAACCCACTGGCGAAGGTCTTGCTAGAGGCCGCTAGTGCGCCAAACACGTAGCCCTCCGAAGACGCCCGTCTCCCTCGCGGGATAGTCCGTCGTGGGGGCAGAAAAAAAACTGCCCTTCAATAATATAGCCAAATAGTTTCGAAATCTTCAACTTCAATCTGGAGTTGATATGGAACGTGCTCTTATCTGAAAGTCGTTTTCAACAATTTATGGCACATTGATATTGCCATAATGGATTTTAAAGGGAACACTAGTCAAATGTGTATAATACAGTGAATGCTCCCGAAGGTGGACCAAATGGATGTTTTTTTTTTTTTTTTTTTTTTTTTTTTTTTTGTGAGGGAGATGAAAAGCAAGAAGATAAAATCTCAATTGAGGACCAACAAAGTTTACCATCAATAGATGTGTCAGCATGAAGGCCCCCCTCCCCGGCTGGAGGTTTTACTATATTAATTTAAAAATTATATGCTTCACTCATCATTTGGAATGGATCATTAGCAGCAGCAGCAGCAAACAAATGTACAAAATTCCTTTATGTTAAACGCATCAAGACTACTCCATACGTTGCTGAAAGGAAACAGAACGGAGCAGACCTTCTGCTCATCTCGAAAAGATTGTGTGGCATACATGAACATAACAAAAAAAAAAACCTATAAATATTACAAAAATTTGTGGTCATATCGAAGAGAGTGAATAAAAATGCAAAAATTCATTTCGAAGTATAAAATGAAGCACTTTATGAAATAAAATAACGAATGCCATATTTTCGTATATATATACTAGTGATGTAACGAATGTCAAATTTTAGCATTCGCGAATGCGAATATTCAGTTTTTGAATCTATATCTCAAATTTGGCACACATCACCAAATCAATTCATTTATTTATATAGCGCAACAACTTTGGAAAAAAATAATTCATTCATAAGTAAAAGAAATTACACATTTCGATGTTAAATTTCAAAGTGTTAAAAAAAAAAACAGTCACATGACAACAACAAAACTAATCCGACGATTTCGTGCAAGCATAACGCCCCTGCGCAATACGCAATGTTATTGTCGTTTTTCGTTTAGCAGCCCTCAGACGGTCGTTCTTGTATGAAAATTTATGTGAAGGAACTTAAAGGCATTCCAAATGCGTTTAATTCAGGGATCGGCAAAATTGAAAATGCAAGTGTGTGTGAGAGAGCAGATTTTAAGTGCAATATCTGTGTAACGGTAGCACATAAAAAATTCTTTAAATGCTAAAATATTGGCTTTTAAATTTAAATTTAAAAAATCGATTAAAGTTTACATTTTTGGTCAATTTTCTGCTAATTATATATTCGCAACATTTTGCGAATGCGAATGTGAAAAAACATGCGAATATTCGCGAATGCGAATGCGAATATTCGTTACATCACTAATATATACATATATATATATATATATATATAAACAATTTTTGTTTTATTTATTACCCGATTTTATTTCTTACATGTATGAATGTACGTTCTCTTTTTTAATATAAGTTTTTATTCTTTTTTTATTTCATTTTGTTTTAGTTGTTCATACTGAAACTGCAAATAGAAGCAGTACAGCGTCGACTGATTTGCATCAAATTAATCACATCAGTAATTTCGATAGTAGTCAAAATGGAGGTAAACGCGACTTTATTTCGAATTTCTATTAATGATTTCTGTTGAATTCTTGCATTATTTGCAAAATACTTATTTTTCAACAGTATTTCACTTAATTATTTTTTTCCAATTTCAATATTGTTAGATAAACCCAACCCAGTATGGCTATTAAAAAATAACCATTATCCTCATATTTTCTATATTTTTGGTTTGTTTTTTATTTTTTCCATATCACGTCCCGTCGCTGAATCATCTGTTGAACAGCTTTTGTTGTTCACAAGTCACGTGGTGTCACGACACTATCATCCATGCAAACAGCACAACATCAACAATCGCAGGAACCATTAGTTCCAGCACGATTACGCCAGGCTAAAGAGAAATCAAACAATGAAACTAAAGCGGACGAAAGAGGTTTGCATTTTATGTTAACTTCTTTAGTGTATAAATTTCTTTCTATTATCGAAAGTTGAAGGGACCTTTTCTATCGCATAAAATTATTTTAATGTAGAAAAAAAAAAAAAAAAAACAAACCAGGATAACGATATTTATTCAGGGACCACAAATAACAATTATTCCCAGCGGCCAATAGTATTCATTACTAAACACATATACAATGTGATTGATTACCCTGCAGTAATTATCACTAGTGACTGATTCAATCTGTCACTAGTTCCTCCGTCATCGTCACTAGTGACCAACTGTACCCGTGCCAATGTATTCTCCTATGGACATTTTGTATGAGCATATGTTCGGGCGGACACCAGTTGACGATTGAACTGGTGATGCTGTAGAGGCAGCTCATTAGCTATATTACCTAAATAGAAAGCGCCGCGCACGGGGCTCAGATGGCTCAGTGTGAAAAGTCTGGCCTAGCGACCTGGAGACCCGTGTTCAAATCTCGCTCGGGCGGGTGCCAATTTTTTTTTTTTTTTTTTTTTAAGTGGATAATATTATAGGTGTCTAACAGGTTTAAAAAAAATTTTTTTTTGCGAAAAAATTGGAAAAAGGAAGTTATTGAAAATATAATTCATGAGAATTTTCGCACGAACTGTGAAAGCATTCACGAGAATTCAGAATGGAAACTTTTTTTTCTCTCTTCTCACCCATAAGAATCCATAAGAATAATCCTCCGAATTTTCCACTTTTTCTCGCCTGCCCTGGGATTCGAACACGAGCCTTCGGATTGATGATCGGACATGCTAGCCATTACGCTACGGAGCCTTCTGATTCTCGTGCAGCAAATTCATTTAATGAATGCTCAAGAAAATTGAACTGTGGACCTCCTCGTTGACCATGTCTATAGAATGACAGTGGTGACGCTGGGGTCAATTTGCCCCGCATTTACTGCAGGGTACCTTCGCAAATAATGTATACACAAAATAGTTCGTCTCGGACCTACACAAAATAATTCCTATTATACCAGTAATAGTATTGTATTGTATTTATTTATTTATTTATTTTTATTAATTTTCACGACTTTAAATTTTTCTTGCGTAGGTATACCTTAATGTGGTAAACGCCCGTTGAGTGTTCGGCAAGGCCATATTTTCTTGTTTACAAGTAAATTCGTTCGTGCTCGTAGAGGACACGGTGGTTTTAGAACGGCCATGCTTATGTAAATGTAATACAATACTGACTGCGAAGTGTTTAGGGAAGTGTTCGATTTCGTAATGTGCATTTGTGCCGCTGGTTTGATAAAGCATTCACAACAAAAAATAAAAGTACTATAAATGTGATAGACCTAGGTTTTTGGGGTCATCATGATCATCCGTCAGAAAGTATTTATATATATTATTTATTAAGCTTGTGGGTTTCTCCCACTGGCAAAATAGAGGCACTGTATCCAACACTGCAATTGCTTTGTTTTAGTGTGCTCTCAACCGTCGTTAAGAAGGGAGGAGGGAGGGTACATTTAAATAGTTCTCAAGCCTTAGATCGTCGTAGCTAAAGAAGGGCTTATTGAAGAAGATTCAAAAGTCTCAGACTACTACATATGGCAACATTTAGTTTAGCCTGTCTCAGGCCTGACAGACTTCACCAAAATTCTTTGCCGGATCGCAAATTTGAGGACACTTAACTGTGATATGCCACAAATGGGTTTGTTTTCGATAGTGCTTTCCATTGTTTTTTTTTTTTTTTTTTTTTTTTCTGAAGTACTATTGTTTTAAATATCGAGACTTTACGGTAATAAAGTTATACTATTCTCTGAAGGAAAAATAAAAATTTTATAATTATTTATGTTTTTGACATAGTCCTCTCATAACTTTTACAGTCTTTGTATTTATTAATCCATTTTGGTTTTATGCAGGAAAATGTCGAAAGATCTGGCAGTAGCTTTTTTAAAATAATTCTCAAGTTTATCATTGAAAAGTGGAAATAGTCTAGTTTAGTAAGTGAGCGCTCAGTCACATAAAAAGCGGGTGATCGAAAAAAATATAAACTCCTTTTTTTTTTTTTTTTAATTAGACACACTCTAGATTGCTATCATATTCAAGACATTCTTTCTATCCAGTTTGTTGGAAATATTAGCAGCTTCATTACGCATAAATATTACGAGTATTAAATCCAGATATGATATTCTGTATTCTTTACACATCTTATCTTAGTCCTGAATGTAGTTCCCCACCCTTATTACTACTAGTATGTATTATTATTATTATGTATTTGGCTTTTAGATGCTATCGTAGATAAAGCGGAAACGAAAAAATAACTTCATTCTCTTGGTACACTAGTTTTTTCAAAAATTCAAATCGAATTTATCTTGATTTTTAATTTAATCAAATTTTAAATTTTAATTTAATTTTAAATCACATTTTGTCCGGCCAAAAATTCCACAAAAATTCAATTATATCACTCTGAAACTCTGGCACGGTAAAACGATAAAAAAAAAAATTTTTTATAAATCGAAATAATCAGGCGACTATGCACCAGCTGGCCGGCCAAGTAATTGGGAGCAAACACGACGTCCAAGCTATGCAGGTAGGTGTACAAAATTTGCAAATGCTTCCTTCTCCACATATATATGTACTATATAATCAATTTTTTTGGCGTTGTTTATATTGTGTTTCTGTTTCCGTTTCCGTCTCATGTTCAAGAGAGAGCATGCCAAAATGTAATTTTTTTTCACATAAATACATACAAAGTAGTGCTATTTTGCATTAAAACATTGAATTCTCGAATTTCTTGTAGGACGTCGGTCGCGCAGAAATTCGTCAAGTGAAGACTCTCAGCTTACTATTGAAAACTTCGGTGGATCCCAAGACCAATTGAATACACTCGGCCAGTATGATCGCGAGCGCGATCGTGAGCGAGAGCGTAAAACTTCAAACGTGAGCGTTGGTGAGTTTTTATGTTATTCATTTGAATAATTTTTTTTTTTTTTTTTTTCGTTCTTTAAAGGACTTCAATAAATTTTATTTTTTTTTTTTTATTACAGAACCAGCTGTTGCTGTACGTTCCTCCATTGCAGATGCACGCGGTACATTGCAATTGGGCTATGATACTGATTCGGGCTCAGAAAAGCAGGATCGTGAGACCGAAAAATTTTCAATGCGCAGACAAGAAAGGTATGAATATATACTTATACCTATATACATACATATATATAAAACAAAAAACAATTATTTTGAAGTTTAATGAACCCATTTCGTCTTTTTAGTGTGGACAACGTTTCATTTTTAGCTTCAAACGCACATTTGAACAATAGCACACAATCCAGAGGAAGTCCATCTTCAGCTGCGCAGAGACATCAACATTCCATGGAGCGTGACTTTGATGCTGAAAGTGTTGCTGAGTCCAGAGCTGGCGGCGGCGGCTATGATAATGGCGGAACGCCCGTGCGAAAAATATCGCAAGGCAGTCTCGGTGGTGGTAAATCCAATACGTGGTACAATAATCAAAACGGTCAGTATTGCCAGGAGAGAACTATCGCATAAGTGTAATAATGTTCCTCTCATTAAATTTATTAGACTCCTACGATGATGATTGGAGATCCTTGGAAAGTGCTTCTAAACTAAATAACATACGCATGAAGCTGGAAGAGAAACGTCGCCGCATCGAACTTGATAAGCGGAGGATTGAGTTAGCTTTGCTGCGCCATCAGGAAAAGGTAACAATACATACATATATTGAATATAAATACATATGTACAACATTTTTTTTCAATTCAAAATCAACCGATATTGTATTTCCATCACGAATATAATTGCAAAGAATTATATAAAGCGTCTCAAACATAATCAAACATGCATCAAAATGCTTCAAAACATCTATCAAGACATGATAACCAACCAAACCATTAAAAGCATTTAACATACATAATTACCCACTGAAATGTTTTAAAAGATTACTTTCATTGATATTAATTTCTTGTCATGCTGCTCCTTTAAAAAAAAGATAAAATTGATGGCAAGTGATTTATCTGGTGTTGGAAGTGGTAGTATAGCTAGTGGTGATAGAAGCGGGCCGAGCAGTTTGGGTGATAGGCAGTCATATCAGGTATAAGATAACACATAATTTTCTTAACGCAATTTTTTCGTCTATAGCTAGTATTTTTTTTTTTTTTTTTTTCTTTTCTTAAGTTGACGGCACTAAAATCTAATTTTAAAATATTAAGCACCCTGATTTCAAATTTATTTCGAACGTGTCTTCTTTGATTTAGTTAACTTTTACTTTCACAATTTATTTTTTTATTTTTATTTATATAATTTAAAAATTTTTAGAACTTCAAAAGCTATAAAATTCTTCTTTTTCTATAGGATGATCTTGAATCCTGTGCGGACACTTCAAAGTGGGAAGTTTTAAGTAACGATTCTAAACGAAGTCCGGATATGGAAGCAGCTGACTTGGACAAATACCAGGTAAATGAAACAATCGAATGTTTATCCCTCTTTGATATGCTTTATTTTTGTGCTTTGTTAACATTAACATAAAATTTGTGTACATGTTTTTCATTTCCTCTGTCGCATACTTACATACATACATACATCAAAATTTTGATAAATTCTAAAACAAAATTATAACCAACAACACAATCGCAAATACAAATACAAATACAAATACACTCATCCAAAAACACCACACCACTGTTCACCACTCTTTATGATTGGTCGGTCAAATCAAATCAAATTCGATTCAATTCCATTGATGTCGATCCGATATACTAATAATGCATTGTCACAAAACAAAATCCAGCAAAGCATTGCAATCATGAATATGAACCTGCAGGATATACAACAAGATATCCAAAGACTTGCGACTCAACAAAGCCAAATACAAGCGCAACAATTGCAAGCTCAACAACTGATGCAAGCCCAGCATATTACTAATATGTTGAATCAGGTAATTTCTCTCATTTTATGTGTTTTCATTTCAACATAAACCCACTTGGTGGGTGGGGTCCCCTTCAGTGTTTAGTGTTGGTGTTAAATGTGTGAAACTATGTGTGAGCGGAAACGAATTTTTCGAATTCGAAAGGATTATAACTTGGTTGTAAAAAACATTGCATTTTCATAATTATATTCACATTCACTCATTACCTTCTGTCGAGAGTGAAACTCCGATTGGCTTTAAAATTTCTCTCCATTATCGGATTTTATATTAGCTTAAAACCCAAAGAGAATATACATAGATTAAAACTTCATCCCATATTTGTGTGTTTATTTGTAAAGCTGGTCTCCAGTTCCCCAAGGAATGAAAAACTCCATATAAAAAAAAGCCAAAGAAATGCTTAAGAAATATTTCTTCAAGAAATTTTCTGCATGCAGTCCCCAGTTCGGCAAAAAAGTAGTACATATTTTAATACGTTTTTTGACATAAAATGTGACGGTAACCCAGGCTATCAGCAGAAATAATTGCAAATGAATTGTTTCTTGGAGAAATTTTGACAAGTGAGGTAGGTCAGTTGTGATGTATAGAAATAGTGCATCCATTTTTCGGGTTTTTTCAAAAGAACATGAGAAAAACCCCAAAAAACAAAACGCTTAATAAATTTCTCAAACGAGAATAAACGCGAATTAATATCGCTTGTTAAAGAGAGTAGAAGAATTTGCGCGCTTTTTATTCTGAACGTTTATAATCGCGCCTTTTTAATTTCTGTGTTTCGTTTCACTTTTTGGACACATGTGACATATGACAGATTGCCTCTGTTGCACTAAAAAGTTCTGTAGTACTACCTTTTTTCCTCGGAGAAAAAAATAGAAAATTTCTGCTGACATTCCTTACCGAACTGGAGACCAGCCTTTAAAGGAGAATTTCAAATGTTGATTGAACGATCCACGGACAAAGCGCAAGAATGGACAAACATCCCTCAGCACAAAAGTTTTCTATACGAATTCAAAATTCAATTTTCGGAATTATTTCTGCGAGACTCTAAGACTAATGCCTTGAGATTATAAAGCCTGATTTTGAATAGTGCAGAAATTTCTACGAATATTCAACAGATACAAATATATGGGATTAGTTACAATCAAAATCCAAGCTAATTGAAACTGCTTCCATTTCTCTATTGAAAACATTGGCATTAATAAACTCATCAAATTCAATTCTCTCTACGCCTAGAACGGGCTCCAAAACATTTGAAAATAATCTAATACAGAAAAGAAGGGGAAGAAAATACATATAGAAATTAAATAACACCTTCATTCAAGATGGTGTCATCCAAACAATTATGTAAGACATTTCTCACCCATTTGTAATCAATGGAATAATGCAAAAATATTTTTGCCGGGACAGCTTAAAAACAATTTTTAACAGCAACTGTTTTTCGCGAAAATGGTTTGGAAATTTGTACATGTGGTATCACCCTTAGTTATATAATATACTCCTTGAGATAAATGGCTACATTAAACATACATTATTTTACATAAGAACGTTTGGCTTCTGGGATACATTCGGTTTTGGAAATAATTGATAAAGAAAAATCTTTGGTCGGGTACGGCCATATTTTATCCATTAAACCATTTGAATTGAAAAAATTTATTTCCGTTAAAAAAAAAAAAGCTTTAATCCTAAAACACTAACCTTGAAAACTGTCCATAAACTTCTCAATGCAGGCGGTCAATTTAATAATTCACGGCCTCAGTGATATATTTTCCAGCTGGTTTTATTTAAATCTACTAATATTTATCGTCTTGTCTGACACACTCAGCAAACATACGGATCGCAACAACACCTGTCGTCTGACCATTATCAGCAACGCTCGATGTTCGGTTCAACGCCACACCTGCCCCAAGCATTTAATCCGCCCGTCAATGCCTATAATTCACGTCCACCCAGCCGTGATCCGTATCAACAGCAAATGCAGTCCACAATGCCAATGCAATTCGTAAATGAACATGGACAATACATGTCGCCACCCCATCAGCCTCCACCACATCAGCCTCCACCACCATCGTCGCATGCTATGCATCAACAGCAGCAACAACAACAACAGCAGCAGCAGCAGCATTACATGCAACCCCAGAGCATGTACAGTGATAACGGTGTACCGTACAACAACCATTATGTAGGTAGTAGTGGGGGAGGTCCACCACAGTACCTTCCGCAGCACATGCAACCGCAACCTCAACCTCAACATCCGCAGTATATAAATCGTCAATCAGCAGGCTATGACGATTATGCACAACCATATCACGGACGCGATCACAACTCCCCACAAGCGAATCATTTTTATTTGCATGAAACTTCATCGCCACTACAACAGCCACCGCCGCCGCCGCCAACACAACGTCGCACTTGGGCACAGTCTTTTGAGCAGCAACAGCACCAGCAGCAACAGCACCAGCAGCAACAGCACCAGCAGCACAGCACACAGCACCAGCAGCAACAGCATCAGCAGCAGCAACAACAAACGCAACAAAATTCACAACCAATGGTTGATGTTAATGCTTGGCAATCACAAAAACATGGCGCTACTGGTAGGATGGAGGATTCTCCCGTATTTTGGGGAAAGCAACAACAACAACAACAACAACAACAGCAGCAGCAGCAACCACAACAGCCACAACATCAAGGCTTTGTCTTACATCAAAATGGTGGAGGAGGTGGTGAATTGAAGCATCTGTTTCAAGTTCATTCTTCACCTCAACACGTACAACGAAATGTTATGAGTGAAACTGGTGTACATCGACAGCATTCTTTGACAAATCTACGCGACAATAGATCACCGAACGCTACGCCAAGAGCAATGCCACAACAACAACAACAACAACAACAACACCAGCCACAACCTCCAGCGGACGATATGATGGCTCCACAAAGTATATGCTTTATCGGCGACGAAGAAGATGTTGAAGAAATCGAACGTAATATCATTGAAACAATGCAGTCAACGCGCATATCTTCCGATTATGGTCAAATGCCCCCACATAGTTCACGCAACAGTACTTTGAACGAAGAAGCCGTTAATAACAAATTGAATATAACCAGCGGTAATTTAACATACCGTATACCATCGCCATCGAGACCTTCTTTGCATGCCAACAGCTTCCAAGATCCACGTGAAGATGATCGTTCCAATGAGAAAGGCTTTTATATATCGTTTGACGATGAACAGCCAAAGCGTCCAAAGCCACCATTACGGGCGAAACGTTCACCCAAAAAGGAAAAGAGTATCGATGGCGTCGATCATAAAGCTATAATGAAAAGAGAATCCTTAAGTCAACTGCATAACAACAATATAATTGGTGGTGGCGGTGTCAATGAAAGTCTAAATGGCCTAAAGGAAAATGCCAATAAGAGCGCTGAGCTTAACAATGCAACGTATAACAAATACACTGATGCACCTCCTCCCATAAAACTGCGACAGCTAGCAAACGATGAGAACAACGGATCATCGATCGAGCGTCGTCATATTGAGGACATGACAACACAACAGCAGTCACCAACGCAGCTTCATTCGGTAGCAACGAGACAGCACAATGAAAATAGTACAGAAGTTAAGGGAAAGGCGCTTGTGGTTGGAACGGATGTCGATAATTTGGATCCGGTAAGTTAAAAAAAAACTGAGATTGCTTTTAATGGGTTATTGAATTCGAAAGCGTGCGTATTTTAACAGGAATCCGTTGACGAAATGGAGCGCCGCAAAGAGAAAATTATGTTGCTATCATTGCAGCGTAGGCAACAGCAGGAGGAAGCGAAAGCCCGAAAGGAAATCGAATCGTCTCAAAGACGTGAAAGAGAACGTGAAAAAGAAGAGGAACGTGCGCGAAAGAAAGAAGACCAAATGGCGCGTAGGGCTGCGATACTGGAGCAACATAGATTAAAGAAGGCGATGGAAGAAGCAGAACGCGAGGTAAGATTTCTTCTCTTTTCCTTTATTATTTATTATTTATATATATATATAATATATATATTTCCGTCGTCGAGTTGGCATTCTATAATTTGAAAATTTTGAATTTAGGGGAAAACTTTGGATCGCAGCGAAAGTTCGATGAAGCAACAATCACAGAGCGCTTCCGTACCTCGTTTGAGGTCTCAAAGAGTTATTAGACCACGCCCGAAGACAATTCACGTTGACGATGGTTCCGTGGATATAAGCGAGGCATCCAGCATCTCTAGTCGAGGCAAAAAGGGTTCCAATACGAACTTGACAGGTAAATGAACAACAATACAACGTTAAGTTTTGTTTTTTCTAATTTTGAGAGTTAATTTAGTTCTTTTTTTTTTTTTGGTTTTGTTCTTGTTTTCATTTTTAACTACACACAAACTCAAATTGTGTTGCCTTTTTCTTTTTTTTTTCGTTCGATGTCATTTTTTCTTCGATTTAATTTTCTAGTATTTTCACCGACATAACGATGTCTGTCCATATAGTATTCGATAAGTTGTTTTATAATTGCTCTTTTATCAAATCCTTGTTATTTTCCGTTTTGTAATTTAATTTAATTTATGCTTACGTTGTTTCACTCTTTAACCACCTCGTATGACCATTTTAAACAGGCTATGGTCAGTTAAGTTCCAATTCAATGAGACGCGATTTTTATAGAGGCTCACAAGATTCGTTAACTGTAAAAGGTAAATGTTGATATTTTTTTTTTAATTCCTCATTTATTGCTTATATTTTATTCAAATTATTCATATTTCTTTTTAATGTATTCCTATGTCCTACTTAATCTTAAGTGCACAAAATTCTTGCAATTTTGGTGTGTGTTTTACAAAACCGGTCAATACTAATTTTTAAAAGCTAAAAGGTGTGAGAAGCTTCCAATTTATTTATTAATTACGATAGTTTTAATCAGCCCGATTCTAAATATGAATTCCCAGGAAATTTTTCCCTGCGGCTTTGAACAAAATTCTCTCATTCTAAACACACTGGGAGGGGGGGGGGAATATAAAGGAAGCAAGAATTTCAAACATTTTTAAGCAAAGATCATCACATTTTTTTCTTTTGTCACTTAGATAATTGATCCCATTTTCCGCGGAGAAAAAATTTTAGGGAAAAAATTCCCGGAGAATATTCATTTTAGAATAGGGCTCATATTATTATAATAACGTTTTTATTGAACGAAAGAAGTCAAATGCTGTGAATTTAACCCAAAACGATCTTCTCTTTTGCATCTAAATGACCATTAACAATTTTAAATGAACATTAATTGTTCGTTGAATGGTAATTTAGAAGCAATTTATAAAGTGAAAGGGTCTATCAATTTAATTTTTTTTTTTTTTTTTTTTTTTTTTTTTTTTTTGTATTAACCCATTCTAATGGCAAGATGGATGGAATAGATGAGCGCATAATTTGCTAGTTACAGTAGAATCTGCATATAACGACCTCGTTTATAACGACGAACCGTTTTTAATGACGAAAATGCAGCCTGAAGTTTTGTTGCATGTGATTTCCAATGGAAAAAACGAACTGTCCGGTTATTGCGCCCAAGTTTTCCCGACCGCTTGAGTGTGTTTGTTATATCCGGATTCTACTGTAGATGTATTTCAAAATTTTTCTTGTTTTTGATTTTGCTAACCACTTGCTGCACAGCTTTGAATTCATAAAGAGAGAACCCGAAAAAATTATTTTAAGAAAATCTTTAAGCTTTTAAAGAGAAATTCTTTTAGCAGCCACTTTCTCTTTTATTTTGAATTACCTTTCACTGTTAAAAAATATTGCAATATATCTCACAGACAGCCTTCAAATGTCCAATGGAACTACATGTAGTAATCTATTAATTGAAAGTTTTTACACGAGCCCTAAATCATCACAAGCTGGAAATTTTTCTCTGCTTGTCATTTGATTCTATATAATGCGCTTTGGTCGTTGAATCCTGATAATTTAATTTTTTTTTTTTTTTTCTTCTTTATTTAATATTCACCGAAGCTTCAAAATTGATTATAGCTGCAAAAAGCGTTTTAAAAATCTTGAAATAAGATAAATAATTGAACTATTTTTTAAACAGAATCACCTGATGAATATCCAAGCACAAGTTCAACTCCTATCGGACGTCGAGGATCCTATAAAACATCTCGAGGTTGGTGTTGGGTACTAATTCGTGTTTTTTGTTTTTTTTTTTTTTGTTCGTTTTTTTCTTCTTTCGTTCTGTTCGCTTTGTTATTCCTTTTAGAGCTTTTTGGTTGTTTTCAAATACTCCCTCCTAAAGTTTTATATTTTTCGTGTTTTGCTTTTATTTCGGTTTTGTTGACTCCCACTAAAAAAAAAAAAAAAAAAAACTGCTCATGCCACAACAAATAGACGCGCACAAAACGCAGAATGCTGCTGCACCCACACACACACACACACACACACACACTCAAAACGTTTTAAGTTGCTGTTGTTTTGTTAAGAGCATGACACTCTTTTACTATCTTTGGAGTATAATTAATATTTGTACGATTGGGAATCTAAATTTAAGTATGTATACTAAGGAAGGGGGTTTTCTTCCTGGTGGCGGCATTTTCCCTTGTATATGTATAGTGTGGTTGGATGATATATGGTCTTTTGTATTACCTATTATTTTGTTGTTTCTGTTTACAAAAACAAAACAAAAAAAATCAAAAACAATTCTTCTGAATTAAGTGAAAAAAATAAAATTTTAACTTGGAAAATATTCGAATTGCCGCCCAATCTTTATTGGGTATTTTGCAGAACCAACATCGGTCGGTGAACGAGGTCGTAATTTGTCACGAATATCGGTGGCAAAGGGAAGTACGCTTAATTTCCGTGGCAGAAAGTCCAATTCGCTTATGAATTTGTGCGGTAAGACATGAAATTACCAATATCTTCTCCTCACATTCTTTTTCAACGGAATCAATAATTAAACAAACAAAAAATCATAAGAAATTTTTCCAAAAATGTGTTGTATATTCGCTTACCCAAATCGGTGGTATGACTCGACATATAATTTTTTCTTTAATTTGGTGGTTGTATTGATGTACTTCGATAAGTGTTATTTCGTTTATTTCATTGCCTTTTTCTATTTACATAAATCATTTTACACAAGCTCTCAATTGTGCTAAATTGAAATTGAAAAAGAAAAACACTATACGACACTGGTGTTGGGTGTTTTTTTTTTTTTTTTTTTTTTTAATACATATGGTTTTTTAATTTTCTGTTTTAATTAGGAATTGCCGAAACTTCGATTTCTCAAACTAAAGCTGTTTTTGGGGCTATTCTCCAGTTCTGTCAGAAATGAAAAACTTCATGTAAAAAAACACTTCCGAAAATTTCTGATTCATTTCTGAAGCGTTTTTTTTACATGGAAGTTTTTCATTTCTGACAGAACTGGAGAATAGCCCCTTTAATATAAAAATAAGTATTTTACAAAAAAAAAAAAAAAAAAAACGCAAATTACATTAATCTATCTATCATTCGTTTGGTGCTCGAACCTGGAAATCGAAATAATTATTATTCAATCTTGTAACATGATCCTTGCCAAAATATCTTTTATGTTCATTTTATGGTTTGCCATTGTAGGGAAGAAATAAAATTGTATATAATTCTATTTGCGTAGCAATTGAAACAAAGGCGCACTGATACACGAAGAGGGAGGACATCCTTTCACTTTTTGTTATTTTGTGAAAGGGAAGTTTCCTTTTTGAAGTCCTAAAAAAAACTTAGGCGCACACACACACACACAGTGTTGTTAATTAATCCCCTATATTTAACCCTTTAAATACCAAAACGACGATTTTCAGTTCGGATACTAATCGTACTAATCGAACGTACGTACCAGGCAAACAATTCGAACGCCGGGACTGAAAATTCAATTTGAGGGTTAATATCTAAGTATTTTAATCGATTCTTTGAAACCTCGTTTATGCAAAATAGAAACCTTAACATTGTCTTACCTTAAAAACTAGCCACAAAAGGCGCAAATATACCTATATTTTTTTTTTTTAGTTGCCTCACTTAAAAGAACAACGCTACCTCCAACAGAAATTCATCACAAAATCTTTATGTAGAAATTTGATGTTGAAAATATAATTTTATATACATACATATATGACACACATATATATATATATATATAATAAATATTCGCTTTATGTGCCTTTTTAACCAAATTGCTCAGTACTAAATTTCGCACATATGATTTTTTCCATTTATTTTCATACATTCTAACAACATACAAAAAAAAATTAAACCTAACAAAAACTAATCAATCGATTGAAAATCAAAAAAAAAAAAAAAAAAAAAACAAAACCAAACCTCCTATGTATGTGTTTATGAAATCATCACTCGCAATTCCACTTGGGTCGTGGTCATAATTGGAAACTGGCTCGAAACGATTTTTGGGCACCCTGTGTGTTTGTTATACTTGTAATGTGATGCATTATTGCTCTCGGCTAGATACAGATTCAGGATTAGGACGTGCAACTCCACCGAGACGTGCCCCATCACCTGGCATGGCAACAGCAGGTAGGCATCTGCCGTCTCCTTCAGGACCGGGATCATTGCCGCCGGGATTGATTTCGAAACGTCGTGGATTTGACGACGGTTCCAGTGACATGTCGTCAACCCCAAATTCAATGATGGAATATTCGGGTTTGTATCTCACTGCTCTGGTACATACAACAAACACACACACACACGTTTTGCCATTTCATTTTATTTTCAAGTTTCTTGTGATGCGGAATCGTGAAAAAAAAAAACATGTCAATTTTGAAAAGGGGGGTGGGTCGATTTGTTCTTCACCTTCATTGACTTGACGTCAAACATTTTTTTTTTTTTAAATCAGAACTACCAAAAATTTGAATACAAGTGAAAAAGAAAAAATAATAATAATTCTCGTGAATTTTTGTGTAGTCAGAGAACTAGTACCATTTCGATTCATTTCCTCTTTCCGCTCAGTCATCGTCATACTTCACTGGCTCAATTTGAGATAAAGGCGAGACGTTATTCCCGGCGAATTTTTTTCATGCGGATTTGAAAAACATTCTCCCATTGTAAACACACTGAGAAGGGCGGGGGGGCAATATAAACGAAGCAAGAGTTTCGAACATTTTTAAAAAAAATTCGTCGTCGTCGTCGGGGAGAATCTAAGAAACTAAAATAACTTCTGCATTAAAGCTATGTGCAATATATATATATTTGGAGTGCGCTTTCAAGCACCATAACAATCGTAAAAAAATTCAGCATGATAATTTCTGTTATGATGAACAACGCAGCACTATTTTTCCTAACTCTAGAATGGCAAACCATAAATTATATTAGTTAAATAAAATATTCTATTGCGAAAAAATAAAATGAAATGACAAAAGAAAAGAAAAAAGAAAAAATACTCACCCAAGTATTACACCGAAATAAATCTCTCTCTCTCTCTTCAATTACGTATGTACAATCACAAAATATTTATTTTGCATATATTAACGAAATAAGTTGAATGTAATATTATTTTTTTTTTTTTTACCGTATTTTGTTTTAAATTCCGCTAAGCTCTCCGCTGCTAAGCTCGAATCCTATTTTTAACGTTAAAATAAGTTGGACTAAATATCTATTTATATAATATTATTATATATTTTAAAGTAGTTCTCATATGATGCCCTTTACAATTAATGAAATATGCAGCTTTATTATTTTCATTTATTAAAAATCGATTTCTTTTTCTATAGGTCCCAAATTGTATAAACAACCCGCGGCCAAATCCAATCGTGGCATTATACTTAATGCCGTAGAGTATTGTGTCTTTCCTGGTGCAGTGAATCGCGATGCGAAGCAAAAAGTTCTTGAAAAGATTGCACGCTCTGAGGCAAAACATTTTTTGGTACTATTCCGCGATGCTGGTTGCCAATTTAGAGCACTTTATAGTTATGTTCCCGAAACGGAGCAAGTTGTAAAACTTTACGGCACAGGACCTAGTCAAGTCGATGAAGTCATGTTTGATAAGTTCTTTAAGTAAGTTTATCATTCATCAAGGACTACTATTTATAGAAAATATATACATACACACATGCATGTATATATAGAAAAAGGAATTATCCGTATTAGAATTCAAAAACTCCATACTCGCATATATGCTAAAAACTGACATTCGGTGCAACATATACAATAACAGGTTGGCTGATAAGTCCCCGGTCTGACACATAGATGGTGTCGCTAGTATTAAATGCATATTATTTTTATATAGTGGCAACCTTCAAATGATTCGTGTCAAAATTTGACGTCTGTAAGTCAATTAGTTTGTGAGATAGAGCGTCTTTTGTGAAGCAACTTTTGTTATTGTGAAAAAAATGGAAAAAAAGGAATTTCGTGTTTTGATAAAATACTGTTTTCTGAAGGGAAAAAATACAGTGGAAGCAAAAACTTGGCTTGATAATGAGTTTCCGGACTCTGCCCCAGGAAAATCAACAATAATTGATTGGTATGCAAAATTCAAGCGTGGTGAAATGAGCACGGAGGACGGTGAACGCAGTGGACGCCCGAAAGAGGTGGTTACCGACGAAAACATCAAAAAAATTCACAAAATGATTTTGAATGACCGTAAAATGAAGTTGATCGAGATAGCAGAGGCCTTAAAGATATCAAAGGAACGTGTTGGTCATATCATTCATCAATATTTGGATATGAAAAAGCTCTGTGCAAAATGGGTGCCGCGCGAGCTCACATTTGACCAAAAACAACAACGTGTTGATGATTCTGAGCGGTGTTTGCAGCTGTTAACTCGCAATACACCCGAGTTTTTGCGTCGATATGTGACAATGGATGAAACATGGCTCTATCACTACACTCCTGAGTCCAATCGACAGTCGGCTGAGTGGACAGCGATCGGTGAACCGTCTCCGAAGCGTGGAAAGACTCAAAAGTCCGCTGGCAAAGTAATGGCCTCTGTTTTTTGGGATGGGCATGGAATAATTTTTATCGA
This sequence comes from Chlorops oryzae, assembly GCA_020466095.1. NCBI lineage: Eukaryota > Metazoa > Arthropoda > Insecta > Diptera > Chloropidae > Chlorops > Chlorops oryzae. The sequence goes on from CM035806.1 coordinate 36,524,318, forward strand.
TTATCTTGAGAAGGGAAAAACCATCAACAGTGACTATTATATGTCGTTATTGGAGCGTTTGAAGGTCGAAATCGCGGCAAAACGGCCCCATATGAAGAAGAAAAAAGTGTTGTTCCACCAAGACAACGCACCGTGCCACAAGTCATTGAGAACGATGGCAAAAATTCATGAATTAGGCTTCGAATTGCTTCCCCACCCACCGTATTCTCCAGATCTGGCCCCCAGCGACTTTTTCTTGTTCTCAGACCTCAAAAGGATGCTCGCAGGGAAAAAATTTGGCTGCAATGAAGAGGTGATCGCCGAAACTGAGGCCTATTTTGAGGCAAAACCGAAGGAGTACTACCAAAATGGTATCAAAAAATTGGAAGGTCGTTATAATCGTTGTATCGCTCTTGAAGGGAACTATGTTGAATAATAAAAACGAATTTTGACAAAAAAATGTGTTTTTCTTTGTTAGACCGGGGATTTATCAGCCAACCTGTTATATTGTATATATGGGCAAATCCAAACGTTACCGTTTTCCGCATTCTGGACGTCGAGCATCGTTCATTTTTTATTGAATATTCAAGAAAACAATACAATCCGGCTCTAGTCTAGTCGGTAAACAAAGAATTCTTAAACAAAATTTTTTTAATGAATAAAACCAATTTTATTTTTTGGCGCTTGGTTTACTTTTTGCTGGATTTGCCCATATGTTATGGTCACTGATGGCGAAGAATGTGTTTAATGATGTCCCTTTGCACCTGAACCTAAATTTAATAATACCTATTAATTAATCTTTCGAATGTATTATTTGCAGATACAACTCAGGCGGCAAATGTTTCTCCCAAGTGCACACGAAACATCTGACAGTGACCATTGATGCCTTCACAATCCACAACTCATTGTGGCAGGGTAAAAAAGTTCAATTGCCAAGCAAAAAAGACATGGCATTGGTCATATGAAATCAGAAAATATTGCGATCGCAACCCAGAGAGCCCCCAGAGAGAAGACCAGTCATAACAAAAACTTAGTCATGCCAATTTATTTTATTTTTATTTTTTTTTTTTACTTTTCTTTACTATTCTTGTTTTATTTTTTATTATATCGATTTGTTAAAGCTTCTCATCAGTTGTATGTTAAACATACGCTTCTTCTCACAATGTCGCTGGCGCTGGAATAGCAATGTTATAATGCCGTGAAAAGAAATTGCTTCTATATAGCGTATGCTTTAGAAATGAATTTATGTAAAACTTTTCAAAGCTATTAGAAATGTGGTGGATAAGAGCGTTGTTGATTGAGAGAGAAATAACTAGAAAAATTACGATTGCGTATAGTCGAAAAAGAGGTTCCACGGTAAATGAAATTATTTAACAAACCCAAACCAATTAAGTGTCTAAAACAAAAAAAAAAAACAAAAACAAAAACATAAAAATTTAATTGAAAAATAATATTAATAAGATTAAATCATAAAAACTAAAAGAAAGACATAGGCTTCTACTAAAAGTAAGCATATGCATAATCCAATCTGTGTAACAAATTGAATTATTATGTATTGCCTTTTATATATCTACATATAAATATACATATATATATATACAAACTTATATGTGTGTATCGTAAAAGAATCCCACAAAATACTTACAAGTTTAAATTAATCTTTGTAAGAAAAGAAAAATGTTCAAAAAAAAAAAACCGCAATGCTTCATTGTTGTAAGTTTCTTTCTTGTTGTCTCCAAAAATTTTGTGAACGCATTATATTAGCTGTTGAATCTTTAAACAAAAAAAAACAAAAAAAAAAGAAACATTTTAAAAGGCATGAACCATGAACCAAACCTTTATTAAGCGAGTTTTAAGCACCAACAACTTTTCCTTAAGCATTCAGTATTCTGAACTTTTTCTTTTATTTTATTTACTTTGTCGAAAGAATTCAAATGCGTTTTTTTTTTTTTTTTTACTGCGGATTTTAATACTCAGAGTTGAAGTCAATGCATGCAATGAATATTTGAGTAGACAATTACTTTTTATTTCAAATTTTAATTGTCTTAGATATAAAAAAAAAAAAATTCCTTAAAATTTTCACATTGGAATTGAAAAACTTCAAAGAAAACGTTTTTAAACGATTTTATTTCCGTTTCCCCCCACCCCCCAATAAAAATTTGTGGTTTTTATCACTTAATCGTAGAACACACGCAAATGAAAGGAAATTCATCGCAGAGGGATTTATAATATCTATAGTTATTTATACATTTTAAAAAATCCGCTTCTACAAAATTTAATATTCAATTTTTTGAATACTAGCAAAACACTCCAACGCATCATACTCAACAACTCCAGTTTGGTTCTTGAAAATGGAAGCTACTACTTTTTTGTTGCGCGACAATTCGAAAAAATTATAAAATAACGAACTGAACAACTTTTCCACATCGCAAAGATAAAGTAAACTAAATTTAAAAAAAAAAAAATTACATAAGAATCACTTATTAAAAATTGCAATAACGCATGAATATTAAAGAGAGAAAAAAAATTAGAACAGCAAAAACCAACTGCCATTTAAATTGCAAGATTTAAAATTGTAAACAGAAGAAAAAGAGCTGAATTGAATGGTGTTTTATTTTTTATTAAGAATCAGTTGCTTGCTTCAATTTGATTTTGCTCATTAACCGTAAAGTGGAACTTTTCAGTCGCTGGATTCGGAACTCTTTTGGCAACTATATATTATACTGCCAGTAGGAGTTTTCGAATTATTTTTTTTTAGTACATTCTTTTTTTTCTTGATCCATTTTTGTACCCCTATGCGCTGATCAACTAATGGTAGTCTATATTTTAATTGTAGTTTTAATTGCTTTTTTAACATTTTTCTTTTACGTTTTGTATGTAATGGAATATTTTTTTTTTTTTTTTACCTTTTTTGTACTTTTGTAGGGCGAACAAATTAATTTTTAATCCAAAAAGAAAATATATATAAAAGTATAAATATGTATGCTATCATTAATAAAAGAAAAAGAAACTATGTAACTTGAAAGTAGGCAGGATTATGTCAAAATTAGGCATGCCAGGTTCTATGGTGGCCTATTGTTTTGAATGTTGCATATTAATAATGCGAGGAAGAAAGTTAAAATGAGATATGAGTTCATAAGTTTAAGAACCATATAAATTTAATGTAATAAAAACCTTTATTCTATTTAATAAAATAACAAAAAAAATATTTAACACAAATATTGCAAATTTATTCTTATGAATTTGAGAACGGAATCGTCCATCAAGTCTTTGATAACGTTTGTATAAAAAATCAAATATACATAGCTGTCATATACATATTTACATTTCATGAAGTGGGCTTTGAAATTTCGAAAAAATTGATGGAATATATTACTGCCTGCATTACGCAAGACCAATAGTGGAGGACTTCCTCTGCACTTGGAATGGACGACTTCATGAATAACTTGCCCTGCAAAGTGTCGTGCGTGAAGCTCGCAACATTTTTATGGGTTTTGCATCGACGGCACATAGATATTCTAATCATCATTATTTGGCTACGTTTAACAAGAGGTACTTGTGTAAAATTTTTCAGAATATCATACTGCAACAGTGTCGTATCTTAGTTCTAAACGGCTAATCTAATATTACTAGATCTGAAGTTTCGTTTGAGTGCTAATTTTTATTCTTGTAATTTCAAGCCTATTTTTGTATGGGTGACACCCCCTAAAGGAGGAGATAGAGGTTAGGTATGTTATAAAGTATAAATACTTGGGGTAAAAAAATAATGGGGGTCGGTCATATATATCAGCCCCCTAGGAGGGGTTTGACTGTAGTGACAGGCATTTTGTCTGAAATTGTGATAAAATTAAAGTAATTTTGTATGGGTGACCCCCTAAGGAGGGGAGATAGGGGGTCAGTATGTTGGGAAAAAATGTTAATGAGACAAAGTTAATGGGGGTCGGTCAAACATTTGACTCCTCTAGGGGCACTCTGGGGCTAGTTAGGACAGTGGGGGGAAAATTCATAAAAAAAATTACTTTTGTATTGGAGCCCCCTTAAGGAGTGGAGATAGGGGGAAGGTATTTTTGGATAAATTGTTGGGAATAAAAAAATAATGGTAGTTGGTCCTACATTTGACCCCTCTAGGAGCTACTCTGCTTACAGTAACATCAAAAATTTGGAAAAAAATCAAAAATTAAATTTTTCAAATGACTTGATGCGTGACATTTTTTTTACAAAATAACCTTAAAATTAGTATTTTATGAAGTCTTTAATAAAAGTTCATCGTACTATGATACAGGAAAAGAGTTTCAAAAAAAGTCATCACCCTAATGCACACGCACAGTTATGAATGTTAATTTATAGGTCTCGCCATCACTGGCGTAGTTGAACGTCTTTTTGTGAGTTAGGGCTTTTTTCTTTCGCAAAATTGTTCGCTATGAGTTAGGGCTTTTTTTAAAAGTAACTATAACTTCGGTATTTTCAATCAAAGGTCGTCAATTTTTTTGGAGGGGGTGTATTTGAGAGTCGACCATCAGAAAATGCAAAAATCTCGTTTTAAAAAAAAAATGAGTTACGCCTTTCTATCCGAAGCTAACGATATGCTTTATTCTTGTAAGTGTCATCAACGATATTTTCAAGTCGTGCAACCAGCGTCGAAGACAACAGCAGGACTGTGCCAAAGCGGTTGCTACGAGAGATTTTTCAAGAGTTCTCACTGAACGACGTGAGAGATATGAGAGATAAAAAGAAATGGAAACTAGAATAGGTAAGTCGAATTTCTATACACCTGAAACCTACGAGATGCAATGAAATATCACTGATAATCGATTCAAAGAATAGTTTTTATCAGCGACTATCAGCTACTAACTAACTATTTAAAATTTTCGCAATTCTTGCTCCCTTCGTATTTGACTTCCCAGTGTGTTTAGAATGAGAGGAGAATTTTTTAAATCGATGGGAAAAATTGCAAAAAATATTTGATGGGGTCTGTAAATATACCCCAAGTTACAAGAATTTATCGGCTTTTCTGAAATTGGCAGTAAATACAGTTTCTGAGGGGACCCTAAGAGGAGATGGGTAATGTTGGGAATATGTTATAAAAATTAATGGGGTCGTAAAAAGCTCCTTAGGGCATTTGGGCTATTAGGCGTGGGGGGAAAATTCATAAAAAATTATTTGTATTGAGCCCCCTTAAGGAGTGGAATAGGGGAAGTATTTCTGGAAAGCTGGAGAATATAAAATAATGTATTAGGCCTTACATTGACCCCCTGGGTCTCTAGCTCGTAAATCAAAATTTGGAAAAAAACAAAAATTAAATTTTTCAAAGACTTGATGCGGAATTTTTTTAAAATAACCTTAAAATAGATCTATGAACTTAATAAAATTCGCGATATGATCAGGAAAACATGTTCAAAAAAATCATCCCCTAATGCACACGCAGTTATGAATGTTGAATTTTATAGTCTGCGAAACTGCTAGTTGAATTTTTGTGAAAGTTAGATTTTTTTTTCGAAAATGTGGTCTTGATCAAATTTTACCTTAGAGGAAATTGTTTAGCTGCGAAATTTTTTCAAATAGTGAAATCAATTGTTTTTGAATTCAGTCGGTATTGTCTTGATGATTTAACTTAGAGTGTCATTTCTTAGCTGCGAAAACTCAATTAAAATAGTGAAAATCAATTTTTGCGAATTTCGCGAAATTGGTCATGGTCAAAATTGCTATCATTTAAGGACGACTTTATAGGCGGCAAAATACCAATCAGAAGAAGCAAAAAAATACTGTTGTAATTCAGGTTGCTAAATAAGAGAAGAGTTTTTTTTCTATTGTGTAGGATGAACCATAGTATAAGATAAAAACGCAATGGTTTTTACTAAAGCTTAGGTCTACATGTAGCTATACATCACCTAAATTTCACGAGATGGGATGTATAGTAAAAAATGATACAGAAAAATTTTTAAAAATCGATTTGAAACTCAACATTCCCAACTTCAAGAAGGGACTCACGCAAAAAAATTGATGTCCAGTTTTTCGGAATTTACCTGGTAATTTTCCATGCCAAATGGCAATATGATATCTTTCATGGTTTAGGAAGGGTAAATACGAAAAACCTTTACCGAAGATTCAGACAGACAAATGACAGAAGCTGATCGATTCCTTTGTCACCCTGATCAAGAAATAATTATATGTCTATCTACCGCGACCTTTCGTATGTTACATACACGTTACAAAATTTTTTACCCTTTCCTTCGGAAAAGGTATAAAAATACAGAAGAAAAAACAAATTAGCTTTACTAGAAAAATCTACATTTAACCCACAAAATCTTGAACTGAAATTTACGACAGCGCATAAATGAGAATCGCAAAATCCATTGGAAAAAAGAGACTTATTTATTAATAATTAAAACATTAAAGAGTAAAATCGTCACGCATTTCGTTATAAGTGAGAACATGCTGTTTGATCTTGGATCCGTCGACCCACGTAACAAAATCTTCCATATTTCGTGTAATCAGAAAAGCAGGATCCTTTATCATTTCCGGTCCGACACGTACGTGCCCTTGTTCGATAAGGTCAGTAGCATCTTTCAAGTTCTGCGACATTTTATCTGTTCCACGTAAAATTCAAAAAACTTAATTCTTTTTTTATGACAATCTCCAACATTTTCTCTACTACTTACTTTTGACCATAACTACAGGAAGACGACGGCGACAGAAAGATACACCACAGACTTTACTTGCAGTCTCCAACGAAAATTCGTTATTTATAAGTCCCATCGCATAGAGTTTTTGTAGCAGCATATGAGTAGCTTCGGCTTTAAATGGATCGCTCTTTTCTAATTGTGCAATTTTCTCCACTAATTCACGCAACTCACGCGCTAACTTGTTGTATCTGCAAATATATTTTAGTTAATATTTTGCATTGCAACTAATAAACGGGAATTAAAAAAGAGCTTAAGTTCACTTTGTTCAGTTTGTTGACATTGCTATTATTTTCCAAAATAAGAGAAATTTTAAGGAATTATTTTGATCTCTTAAATCAGGTAGTAATTTATATAACATATACCACTCGTAAAAAATGAATTGTACAAATAAAAAATAATACTTTCTCCATAAACTTAACATAAACAATTTTAGAACTTAATCACTTTTTCTATATGAGCAAAAGCATGTGCACAAAACTTACTTTGTAAAATCTTCCCGTTTGCGTATGTGAAAACGTTGTAGTGTTTTAGTTTCTTTTCCTTGATTGTCAATATTCCAAGTAATGAAATCAACCTTTTTGAGCAATTTTTTCTCGTGGTATTTTAGATTCCGCACCATTTTTCTCCAAAAACGTTTTTATTTTGGTTTTCAAATGAAATAGGGATGGGAGTAAAAATGAAATGTTCACGCTTTTGAAACCTCGATACGAAATTTATGAGAGGTCTTTTACACTAGTCAATTGTTGATCGTCAAATCTTATTTTCATTACCTTTTAGAGTTGAATTCGCGTTTATACGTAGGAAAGAAATCACGAAACGATAGTGCAACGAAAAAACGCTAAATTTTTCTCTAAATTCCCGCAATTTGCTCGCCCGAAAGAGAGAATTGACGGTCAATAATTGTCTAGTGTAAAAGGCCTCAGTAATTTTTTTTAATCTCCATCTATCGAAAATCGAAACAATATTGTGGGAAGGCGGTATTTTTGGGTCACCATCAAAAACCACTGGAACAAATTATTTATAATAGTCATTGCATTAATGTGCGAAAATATATTTTATCAAAACAATAATAATAGGAATAAAAATTGTCAATATTTTTTTGCGATAGATATTTATCGATAATGAGTTCCGTCGGTAGGAGGCCATTTACACGTTATACGCTATTTACACGTTAGAGCCTATACTGAGATATGCAGTAAGTAAAGCGCCCACAAGAAATACGTGCAAAAAAAAATTGAAAAGTACTTCGAAGTAAATACTTTACTTTCGCTTATACTGAGATCTCAAGTAATCAAGAGCGCAGGGTTGCATGCGACTTTCCTGGTTTACTTCGCCATGGAAATGAACAGCTGATTGCGGCACATTTTTCAAAGTAAATACTGACACCGACTTCGAAGGTGTTAAATTATTGGCATACTTTAAAGAATTAAGGGAGCGTGAATATAGTTGTCTCTCTCACACTTTACGACGTTGTAGCGAATAGGCTCCTAATGTGCAAGTAGTTACTGCATACCTCAGTATAGGCTCTTAACGTGTAAATAGCGTAGTAGAATCAAAGTTGATACATTTTCATATATCGCAAATCAGAGCTGCCAGATTAACCCGAATTGACCCATGGTTGCCATATGGCAACAGACAGTAGACATGCACAAAAATGATCCTAACGGGCATTCGAACGCAATAACTAGCCTGCCAGCAGTCAGTTGACAGACATGAAAATAGAGCAACAGACATTTGTAATTTGGATACATGCGGAAGCAGGAAAAAAATTCACATTCATAATGAATGCAATTATATTTTGCTTTAAATTCATGCAGGAAAAAGACAGATCTTTATACTATGAAAAATCAATTTTTTCAAAATTCGTAGAACAAAATTTGAAACTGGATCAAATTGGGTTAATTGATATCGAGAAAAATTTATGTTCCCGACAATATTGGATTTCCAATGTGCCCTATTTACATTAGGTGCACACTAATTGAGCAAATCTTTTAGATTTATGGGCGAAAGATGAATTGCGTCTGGATTGCGTATAAGTATCTGATAGTATACCCGCATACATTCGTTTCATCTGCCCATAATATCATAAGGCAACATTGCCGGCAATTATTTGGGTTTATGGAATAACCGGAGCGTTAGTTTCTGTAGATACCCGCACTTCGTCTCGCCCATAAACCAAAAAATTGCCGGCAATAGTTGCCCTAATGTAAAAGGGCACAATAGAGCGGGAATTGCTGCGAATATACAACACGTATAAAAATGGGGTAAAAGTTACAATCAAAATTGCAGTTCATTGAAAATGGTGTCGTATGTTAAAATGTGTTGAATATTTACCGGAATTGCTACGTTATTACCAGTTCCGACCGAAGGATCAATATTGAGGCAACTATAAACACAATATTGAGGGATTTTTGACATGGTGCCGTTTGAGTTTCCCAACTAAGCCACCCGACCTAAATTTTGAATTACTTCGGAAGAATCAGTTCCAACAGTGGTTTGTTTTTTTTTTTTTTTTGCCCAGAATTGTATGGACGTATTAAAGAGCTGCACAAATGTATTTGATTTTATTGTACACTATGTAAAGCACTATGTAAGCATTTAAATTGAAATGATAGTGAATATATAGTGAATGCTTTCTATTTCATAGAACAAATACTGAAACTCCAGAGCCGGGAAGCATGAAAACAGAAATGTCTGTCAGATAAGAACATACGATATCTGTAAGAAACAATCAAATTGTCGCTGTTCGCGGTAGCAAGCCAAAGACGACGGTATAAGTAATCGGGGTTTTAGATTTTAATATTTTATTCAGAAAAAATAAGCGCACGAAATTGCAGTTAATGATTAAATACATAGAGTAGTAGTCAAATACCCTATTTTCAAATTCTCACAATTTTGAAAAATATAATTTGAAGAGAAAACACGTCTCTCGAAAGCCTTGTGTGGCAAGATTTTACCAGCTAGGATTTCATCAAATATCCATGTTTCCTTTTCCGCGCTTGATTTTGGGTTTGGAATTTTGGTAACTTCAATTTTGTCCGCCGTATCCGCGATGTTGTCTCGCCGAAAAATCTTTGGGCAATAATGCTCGAGTACTTGCTCGTCGCTTTAGTGGTAAAAACTATTTAGCGGGTGCGAATGTGGATAAGCCACTTTACTTTGTTTGGTAGCAATTGATATTTTTTTTATTTTTTTATTGAACTGCAAAAATTGCTGTTTATTTGTGAAGGTATATGGCAAAGATTAACGGTTTTTGCTTTTACATTGTACATACATGTATATACGAAAATCGTAAAAATAAATACAAATATAAATATGAGTTATATATGCTCAAAATGTGAGAATGTTTTGTTAGATCTTTAAAATGGAAAACCAGTTTAAGTACTTGAATTGCACTTAATCAATTTGAAATTATTAGCACGATATCGCTTCGATCGATACGATCACTTCGTCGCTCCTCTTCCTTATCCTCGAAAGGATCGTTATTTTCGATACTTAGATCTTTTAACAGAGAGCTATGTATGGAAAGCTCTTGGCATTGGAAGAGAAGCGGCGACTTAACGCTAATATGTATAGAATAATATAATCGCTTAACTAAATCGCTTATCGAATATTAGTGTATAAATGGAAATGCGTTATTATTGCGTTTGATTACGTAGGCGTTAATATTTTTAAACTATTTATTTGGTTAAATAATTTAAATGCACTTAATTCGTAGCTGATCTCAGCAACTTGTAGCGCTCCTTTTCCTCGCCATTGTCTGGTGCCTCACAAGCAAAAGACGCCAGTAGCAATGCCTTCTCATTCAAAATCTCGCAACTCTGCAGGAACGTGACAATATTTGGCGATTTCTCATAGGGGCAATGTGTTCGCTTCCATTTATTGAAATCTTCCGCTTGTTTGGAAATATACGTAAACTTTTCAAAATTTATGTGATCATTCGAAAGCCTGAAATTATTTAAATTACAGCTGAAAAATTTACATAATATACATTTATATTCATTCGAAAGACCAACCTGTTGGCCCTGCTTTCATTTAGAATACATAAGTCTTTTAGGAATAATGTAAAGAACGGTATAACGACACGTTGGCGAGCATCTGTTGCACCCTCGGAACGCCAAACAGCTGCCTTCATTGTTGATCGATAGCTGCTAAAGTTCAAAGACGGATCCATTTGATGTTCGAGTACGGAAAATTTAGCTGATTGTACTCTAGACCACTGAATAAAGATGACAAGAATTGGCTAATTAAAATCAATAACACAGGCAAAATTTTTATCAACAAATACCGTCTTTTTTAAGCGTGTTACTGCATTCAGATTTAAACCGGCTAGTATGGCCATTAGGCTGTTAAAATTACCCGTATTGAAACATTCACGTGCGGTTTCAATCCAGTATTCAATCATTTGAACGCGATGTTTCTTTTTGTAGCACTAAAAGGTGTAATAAACAAGTTAAAATTATGTAAAATATAAGAGCCATTTTTTTTGTTTGTTTGTTTTTTGTATTTATTACCTTAACGATTTCAGTTGCCGTTAGGTAACTTAATCGATTAAACCATTGCACGTATGCTTCTAGATTCCGTGCCTTTCCCGAATCAAATTCTTTGGTTAGTGCTTCTTCATTTGCCTTTGGTGGTGAATCATTTAGCTTTTTTGAGGTTCCTAATTCACTGACGTATATATAACGTTGAAATTCTGTCGTGAATGCGTACAAAAGCTCCTCGGCTCCAATGTGCGACAGATAATCCAGTTCGATAGCAGTCAATTGGTGTGATATATCGGTGTGTTTGGCACAGATGTTCATTACACTCAATGCTTGTACTTTGGTTACAGAATTTGCAAAGCAATTGCCGGCTTTTTTCAATTGCCGCGTTATAGGTTGAGATTCTGAGCGCATAAGGCTGTATTTGCTGGCCGTATCGGCCAAATCGGTTTTGGAACATTTATCCAATTCATCAGAAGAACGACGTAATATTGGTTTGCTGTAGGATTGCAGCGTTTCTTTGTATTTATTTAACTCGGACAATGCATCAGCCGAACGTTGAAGAATTGCCGATATATCATTCGAAAGCGTTGCATCAATGTCGATGCATTTCTTACATAAAATAAGTGCTTCATGCATAACATTTTCATCGTGAAAATCATACGGGAATGTTTCTATCCAATGCTCAAGCAGTTTGACTAGCTTAACTGCTATCTTGGCCTTCGATGTGCGCAAGGTGAATTCTTGTTGTTGAGCCCAAATCTGATGGAGTCGAACGATCAGCTCATTTGGCTTGATAAAAATTCGAGAGCATAATAAAAATGTGAACACAAAATCTGTCTCTGGGGCGTAGTCATGTGTTGGCACTAAATGGATTATAAGGCAATCCAATGGCCCAGACATTAATTTCTCATTGCAGTAACGAAGTACCGTGTTTTCATCTATATAGCTTTGAAATGGCAATGAAATCGATGTCTGAGGCTTACGGTATTGGCGTTGATCTTTCTTTTCTAATTTCTGCAACAAGTACAAACTATTTAATATTCAATAAAATCTTTTTTCTATCTTTTTTCTTTTTCTACATCCAAAATAAAAAGAACATAAGAACAAAATTTTTTAAATACGCTTACCTTTTGAGCCTTTGAAGAGCTCGCACCATTATTCAAATTGTCACATTGTTTTTGAACAATTTCCAATTCTTCGCTGGAACTAGCTACATCATAACAAGAGGAAAACGAATTTCCAGTCATGGTTGCACCATTTTTATTCCAAGGCGTAAAAGCTGTACTTTGCGACACACTATGGTAAACTCCATCGTGTCCAGAATCGCAGCTAACACTCGATCGATTCCCATTGCAGCCTACAACGTTAGTGGATGCTGAATGTATTGGTTGCGAAGTCGCTGTAAGCACTGAGCTAGTCGAAATCATCGCTGAATTAGTTCGACCAACATTGCGAGAGAACGTATTATTCGTTGACCAATCAGAAATTGTCGAGTCAGTATCACAGCATTCAGAGCTATCGATGGATACATCTGAATTGAGCACCTTGTGACTTATCTTACTGTTATTCCTACTTAAGGCGTTCGGCATGCAAGTGAAAGTAGCACTCTTTTGTGGACTTGCTCTAGAATTTTGCTTTTCAGTAACTTCCTTCCGTGTGTACGTATGGCAATTGTCCACCATTTTGAGTGGAACATCTTTAAGGCCACGATCCGGCACAGGTTGTAGAATTTCCATTTGATTCGACTGGTAGATGTAGTCTTCCTTTGTTTCGCATGTCCGTTCGTCAAGTACATTTCCACGTTGCGTAACACATACCTCTTCCATAGTAACAAGCGATGATTTAACGGACAACGAGGTTTCCAACTGAATCGGTTGCCTCAATAGACCAGCTTGATACAGCAATTGATTTAATAGATCGACGGAAGGCATTTGACCATCGAGCAAGGCATTTTTTATAGCTGTAGCATCATCACCTTGCATGCCATCCAGCTTAATGGGTACACCATTAATCATAAGAGTTTCCTCCTGTTGCACGGATGAGGATTTTTCACAGTCAACTATTCTAACACTGGGCCCGAACATTGCGTGCACCGTGCTAAGAATTTCCTCGTCCAGACTCATCGTGAATTTTATTGTATCCTGTTGCTGTTGTTGCACAGTATCTTTTTTTTTTTTATATGCGGCTGCAGTCGTCACATATTCTACGAACGAAATATATCGCCGACGTCGGCAAAGTGTGTTTACTTCTTCAGCGTAGTGTGTTTATGCTAAAAATAGAGAGAGAGAAAAAAAAAAAGAAAACTCTTTCAACTGTTTACATTCCGCATATTTTTGTATGTTGCAATGCTTTTAGCCCACTTTCGCTAGACTTTGTGCTTTTGATTTCGAACTTTTTTTTTGTGTTTTGGTGTCATTGTTGTTGTTGTATGGATTTTATTTCCATTTTACAGACTTCTGTGCTAAAACAATGAATTTCATCAACCACACCTCAAAACTTTTTCATTCGTTGCGCCGAAATTGTGACCTACATTCAAGAAATTGATATATTATGCTGCCCAAATCCATTTCAAGTATATCTTATTGTGTTATTGATTTTTTCCAATTAGAAAACTCTGTCGATAATTCTTCTTAGACGTTTTAGCGTAATATCACCATTCTCTTTGGCTCAATTTCGTATAACTATCTTTTTTTTTTTTTTTATTTACTTAATTCTTATCGTTTTATTGCATCAATTATCGCAATTAGCTCGTAAATATTTATGTATCTCATTTTTTATCTAAAAAGATTTTTTATCAGACCTTCAGTAAAGGCCATTTTGGTGTTTTTATTTAAGGTATCACACACATAATTATGTTCTTTTTTTCTACATCCATCGACTCTTTAAAAAAATCAAATAAAAGTTTTTATTAGAGCTGGAGAAAGAATCGATAGCACTATCGATAATATCGATAGTTTCAAACTATCGAAAACATCGATGGAGGCCTTTTACATTAGTCAATAGTTGATCGTCAATTCCTATCGATATTCCCTTTTGGAGTTGCATTCGCTTTTACACTTACTCGAAAGAATTGATCGTCAATTCTTACTTCGTTTGCCTTTTATAACATTTTCCTCTTCAACACAGGGGTGATATTTTATAAAATTCAAGCAAATTAAAATATGTATCTCTGATTAAGGGTTGATAGCAGAAGCATAAATACAGCACTACCTGTTTTGTTTTAATGAATTTAATTATTGATGCTAAGGAGTATTTCAAAATGCTTGAATTAAAAATGCTTTTTGAAAAAGACAATTTTTAGTGAGTAGCTGTTAAATTGTTCTGTTTGAAAATAAATTCTATTAACGATTTGTAGGAGTAAACTATCTAGGTGATTTTCATATTGTCAAAAGAATAAAGGCGAAACTCCAGAATCGACGGAACATTTCAGGCGATAGAAATGTAGCTGCTTCCATTTAAATACATTTCAATACATTGATTCAATGGAAGCAGCACAAATGTTTTCATCTTTGCCGCGAATACCGCAACAACCGTCATTGCCATCGTTTATGGAGTTTCGCCTTAAATTTTAATTATATTCATCACATTTTTCTTCATATCTTATAACATAAGAATTAGTCTTCAATTTATAGTTTTCGGTACATACAAGAATGTAAGATCCTAAAATATTGATCAAGAAAATAAGTAAAAACATATAATAGCATGCGATGCTGTCTCCACGATCAACGAAAACGAATAAAATAAATGTCAGAAATTTGTTCCCAGCCATCGATAAGTTCGATAAACGAAAGAGAGACGGATTGAGCGAGTACGTGCAACCAAAAAACGCTCAACTTTTCGATAACGATATGTTATCGTTTTGTACTGAAAATGAGAATTGACGGTCAACTATTGACTAATGTAAAAGGCCTCATTCTTGAAAAAATCGATTATTTCACTAACTGATTACTGAACGTATCGATTATGGAACCTATCGATTATCAAACTGTCGATAGCTCACACGTTCACACGTTCTTGCTGCATCACGTCGTGAAAAATCTGTAGAAATTCTGCATAAGTCTTTAAAGTAGTTACCCATTGTTAAATCTACTTAAAATGCAGATTTTAGTGCTTTAATTAAATAAATTTTTATAATCTTATGATCAACATCGATACAAGCAGAACGAAGTTTTTTTTTACGTTTTAGGGAATTAATTTTCGATTTTAAACGATAAATTTCCAAACAATCACTTTCAAATGCTTACAATGGAAATTTTATACGATAAACTTTTCTAATCGAAACAGAAATAAATTTTAATTTTATTCAATCCGAGGGAAAAGTCACCATACTTATCATGAATCATTAAAATTGGTTATCAAATTGATTAGAATTGAGTACAAGAAATTTGAATAATGATTGATTCAAACTATTCGCTTACTTGATATATCATACATTCTGCACACGTCGTATAAATCGAGAATACTGCTAGTCTTAAGTGTCACATTTTTACAATCCAATGAGAATCTGTAGGCTCTGCTTAATTTTCATTCTATGCATGAATACCAGCTAATACAGCTCTGTTGATTTTGTACGTTTTGAGGGATTTTTTCGATTTTACCGTTAACCAAAAATCACTTCAAATGCTTACAATGGATTTTTCCAGATCACTTTTCTATCGACAACAGAAATAAAGGTTTTTTTTCAATCCGAGGGAAAAGTCACCTGGCTAGTATCAGTTTTGGTTACAAAGTATGGAGAATTGAGTAAGAAAGGTTTTAAAATTCGGCTTCTTGTATATAACCACGTGGTATTAAATGAGGGATACCTACTTATGCACAGTATTTTTTGAGTATACTCGACTCTGCTTGAGTATTTTCGACTCTGCTTGAGTATACTCGATTCTGCTTGAGTATATTCGCCTCTGCTTGAGTATACTCGCCTCTGCTTGATTATGGTCGCTGCTGAGTGACTCTTAGTGAATATAGTTCTTATTGCATCTCTGGCTTAATTTTTGGTCTCTGAGAGCGTTGAATTATTTTGCAAAATTGTGGTAGCGAAAGTGTCGTGATTTCGTTTTATTCGTTTTGCTTCTCGTTACGATATCGTGCTTGAATTGCTGAAAATACAAGTTTCATTTACATAAAACGTATTTTATGTCCAAACTTAATGGTACGGATATCTAAAGAATATTTCTCAATAAATATAGCTTAAAAAGTAGGAAATAGCAATCATCAAACGATGAAATAAATGACTTTATAAGAGTCGTTGGCGGCAATTCGGGGCGCCACACTGGCAATAAAGAACTTTCCCCGGTACAACTCCGACTTCATAATTATAATTCCAAGTTAACTCAGTACCCGCACGTATATGAGTCAGTGAGAAGAATGCAACCCACGGAAATCGTACGTCATGCGTATCAACGAAGACATTCTGCACGAAAAGATTCGGCGAACAGGAATGCTAAATGGAAGAGTCATTAATGATAGAACGAAATTTTCGTCTTAAAATATCCCTACATTGAAATAACGACCCAAATTTCCAGTAACCTTTGCGTCCATAACGTATACTGCTTCATCCTTACCGAAAAACTGTCGCACAGATCTGAAATAAAGAAATATAATATAGTTGACTATATAAATATACGTATGTTCGGTCTTACGGTCGTCTCTTTTTTGTATCATCTTCCATCTCAACATTGGGATTAAAATTTATCGCCTGACGCTCGCCTTCGGCAGACAATTGACGTTGCGAGCGTTTTGAACGGCTTCCAAAGGACCTCCCTGGCCGAAAATCATCGTCGTCATCAGGCATATAAGGATCCTGAAAGCATTTTTTATTTAATATATGACAAAAGGATTTTATAAATAGTGGCTTACTTCTTCCTCTTCATCTTCCTGTGTCTCAACATCGGATTCGTAACCTTCCTTTAACTGTTCCACTGTTTCTATATAATCTAATTCTGCAAAGTATTCATCACCAGCATCCAGACCACCCTATTAAAATTTAGAAATACATATAAAAATTTTTTTTTTTTTTTTTTTTCATAAAATCCAAACCTCGTTGGCTTTTGACTCCGTTAACAAATTTCCTGCATAGATACAGACAAAGCTACCACGCGGAACATCGTTTAGACAACGTAAGCCCCAACCACGGTTTGAAGTTTTAAACACTTGAAGTTTCATTTCCAATGAGTGCTGTACAACGCGATTAATGCAGTGGGATTTGCATTTGCATCTATGAAAAGAAAATGTTCAAATAAAAAAAAATAATTTATCCGCTTGTCCCAACAACGCATCGACATACCTCGAATTACACTCGTATATGCCAGTGGGTAAATGTTCGTATAAACGTTTATACTGATAGCCAATGTCGTCGATATGCGCATCGGGATTTATACTTTTTACACCCTCAATTGTCAGCTGCCAACATGCACATTTGTCTTTATCCTTAAAAAAAAAATACGACAATTTTTATAATTATTACATTATTTTTTAACACAGAGAGGGAATTGGGATCAAGAGCAGAACCAACCACACAATCGTCTTCACAATCGCAGCAAATTAAAAAGCTCGGATCCGTATTAATATTGACACCTTCCGTCGGTATGACTTTCGCCGAGTATGTACACTCTGGCAAACTATCATCATAATAGTTGACCAATGGCAGTGGCATTTTCTCCTGACCATTTGAGATATCTCGTTTCCTCAAATTTGTATTTTCCGCCTCGAATTCGGCAAGACAACTTGTTTCAGTATAGAAATCGAAATTGTCAACGTTAAGCGTGTTTTTAGTTAAACGTAAATATTGATGGACTTCTTTCATATCACGTAGAGACTTGCCGCACGGACCACGATAGAATACCCTTTTCTTTGACTTTTGCCGAAGGAAAAGCCGCTCCCAGCCCGAGAGCAATGGCTTCGCTAATGGACTGTAACCATTTAAATTATGCGGAACAAAGATCAAACATTCAGGTGCACATTTATGTGGACGATAGGTTTTGGTCACTAACTGGCGTTTAGCGGTGTAGTAGATAACCTAAAATGAAAAGCATATATATTGAAATTCTCTTAAAAGTGAAGAGTATATCAATATCATACCTTGCCCTTGGGTTTATTTTCATCTTCCAGATAAATGGTCGTGGTATTGAGATGACGGACTTTTGTGGGTTGTTGATTTGCAGCGGCTGTTAAATCAACACGATTGAGAATTCGTTGTTGTTGTTGTTGTTGTTGCTGCTGCTGTTGCTGTTGTTGCTGCTGCTGCTGTGTTGTTGTCTGCTGCTGCTGCTGCTGCTGCTGCTGTGTTCCCAAAGAGCCCCGAATACTCTCTTCATCTTCGGTATAACGTATAAACGGTTCTGTGCGCTGAAATAGAATTATTTGTGTGATTTCCTTCATAGTAAAAAAAAAAAATAAAAGGATTAGCATGTAAACTCACCCTTGGCAAACGAGAAACTGGTATTTGATTCGATTGACTGTTTTTACTTTTTTGATATTCCATATAAACAGGATTCAAACGCAACGAGCCGCGATAAATCCATTCCTTATGATTCTTGTTTGGTCCCTCAAACTGCATGCGTACCAAACTACAATCAATATCAATGACACGTGCTGGAACCCAACGTCCATTGGATTCTGTTGCCATCTTTTGACCTTTGTGAGTTTGAACCATTGGTCGATTGACACGATATTCCATAACATATTTTTGTATGAACTCTCTTGAAGATGGATCGACATCCTCCCAGACATTTCTGGCGACATGACAAACTAGACGTACATCCTTATATGAAACGTATTGCGTATAACCATCATCATAAAATATTAGGTATCTATAGAAAAAAAAAAAAAAATAATAAAATTTGTTAATTCTCTTCGCTTTCATAAAATTTAGTGTTCTTACCTGAAGAAATTATTTGGTTTCATTTCTTCAGCAATGATACCAGGATAGAATGCGCTCTTCACAAGGTTTTTATCTTTATCACGTGGTGATAGAGTTGAGCCATCAAAATAGGCAATTACGCGCTGGCCTACTGATAAACGCACAGTTGGTGGGTCATAATAGGCAATTAGCTTAGCAGATAAGCTTTTGAAAGTTTGATATTGTGAGTTTATGAATTTCACTCGATAGTTGGGCGCATTTTTCTGTGATAGCGTTTGATTTGCATCCAATTGTTCAACAACTCTGCAAGGAATCCAACAGGCGATTGCTTTATGCTTTGCAGCATAATATAATTCACCCAGTTTTATTGGCGGGCGTTCAATTTCTCCGTATGGTGGAATTTGCTGCAATAAAGAATGCATGGAATTATTGGCATGATCAACGTTTGGCAACATTACTCACATCAGCCGTATCATTGTCCAAGTCGAGTGGTTTCAATGTATTTATACGATACTTTCCACTCTCGTAGAGATTATTATACATTTTGTCTGCCATTTTTTGTTGCTGTCGTAGCTCTTCATCGATATATTCGAGTTCATCTTGAAGTTTTTGTACGCGCTCAGTGAAAATTGTTTTCGACCATGTCAATTGATTTTGAACCTCAACGCGATTGAAAATACTGCGAATGGAATTCTCAAGTTCGGTTTCGATTAAATGCAAATCTGCTGCCGAAAATGAGCTATTTTCTGTAAAATACGTAAATAGAAATCATAATGAATATAAATAAAATATCAAAATATTATGTAAATTAAAGCAATAATTATCTTTACCCTTCTCTTTATTTTCGATGTCATTTGAGGAGGAATCTTCTTCATCACTGCTGTCTAAAATTTCAACGAATTCTTGCTTTTTGCTTGTTATATCCCGAAGCAATATAGGTTGTTTTGCATCCAATATGCCGCACAAGTTCTATTGTCAAATCGTAATATGTAATAAACTTTGACAATATTTAATTAATTTACCTTGTAGAACTCCAATGCAGCATCATAGCACTCTCCACAAATATATTGCACCTTTATTTTCTTTTTTGTAACTTTAAAATAATTCAAAGCAAATTGCGGAGCTCGATGGAATTCTTTGTTATCTTTGGAACATTCAAAATTAATGCATTCTTTATTGTAAAAAATTATTGGCATCGTATGCATTTTTGCGCAGCCGCCAGACGAGAGACGGTTCGTTCATGCGGATTTGCCTGTTCGTTGGCTTGGACATCGGCTTCGGCTTCCTCTTTCTTCTGATCACTTTCGATTTGGATTGGATTTTCATCAGTATTCGAGAGTTTTGACTTTTTAGCTTGCAAATCATCATCTTCGTCGTCGATTTCAATAACATCGGCCATCTCATTTAAAGTGTTCTGTGATTTCTGTGCAGCATTATCCATATCGTTTGTGGATTCTAGCTCATCGATATTTTCCATTGCAGAGTTACTAAAGTCTTCCAACTCAATTACCCCAGAACTTTTTGAACCATTTCCATAAGCCGTTTCATCTATTACCAATTTGCTAGAGTCTTGGCTTTCGTTTGCATCATCCATTAGGAAGTCGCCCATGCAATGGTCATCAATATTTAAATCGACACTAAGTGGTTCTTCGAATCCTTCCAAAATGCTTTCAAGGTTTTTGAATGTATTTGCAAAATCTGTTGATTTATTCCCATCTGTAGATGTTGCATCAGTTGACGATTGATCTAATTCTTCAGAATTGCTTTCATTGTCCAGCTCCTTATCCGTATCTGAAGAATTTTCTTTCTCAATTGACTCAGGGACCTTTTCTTCGTCTATAACACTAGTCTGTTCTTTTTCCTCGAATCGTTCATGTACGACAACATCCACTTCAGTGGTTCTTGGCTTCTTTATTGTTATCAGTTGCATTTACGTTTGTCGCTGGCTCAATTGTCGTTTGATCAGTTTCTTCAATGATTTCATCTTTTTCTTTATGCTCTATTGCGGCATGCTCATTCTGGGCAATTGATCCTTCAAACCGGTCGACGAAATTTTCCTTTTCTTCTACCAGTGACGTGTTATCCAAGATGTCAGGGTTCTCTATTATGGACTTAGATTTTTCAACAGGTTCAAACGGTGTTAATTTTTCAACAGATTCGTTTAATATCTTTTCACATTCGTTTTCGGAGTTTTCTGTATTTTGTTCCTTGGTTACTTGCGTGGTTTCAATTTCTGCAATTCTCAGGTCACACGTTTCTGTACTTTCTTGCTTCCCGGCATTTGCAGCGTCACCCAAAATATCGGCTTCCTTTTCACTCGACAAATTTTCATCGATTTTGTTTTGATCACTGTCCTCTTCAATGATAACGGAACCATTTGCATTCGCGTCCTCCATTTTTCTTCACAGTTTTTGAAAACATAAAGCTTAGTTATAAGGAATCCCGACCCGTCAAACACATGTTATAAGGAGACTCGAGCCGTCAAGCCCATGTTATAAGGAGCCCAGGGCTAAATCTTGGTTATAGCTGTCAAATCAAAAATGCAACATTGCCTCGATTAACGGCAGTTTTGGCAGACATATTTTTCTATTTAAAAATGGAAATCACGTTGGGTTGGTTAATTTATTACAATTTCTGCGAATTTCCTGTTCAAATGTATTTTATCTTCCAGACGATTATATCGCAAAGAAACCAGAATTGCAATCTTTCAATTCAAGTGCTAGAATGAGCGCCAACCGCCAGGAAAGAACATGTAATTCTGAAGAATTTATGGCACAGTCTACGGTCTATACGTGCGAAGATATGGATTTGGAAAATAGCTACAAAATGGCGAATGTTTGTAATGCTGAAATTTTCGATTCGAAGAAGAAGAAACAAGAGAAACTGACTGGAGTTAATCTCGATCGCGAATATTTGACACTGGATCTCACTGAGGAAGATGAGTATGAAAACTGGTTTGGATCCCTGAAGTCACAATTTTCAACAAGCGCAGATAATTGTACTGACACCAATAATGGCAGAATGGTAAGCATTAATAATTATGTTAATAAATAACTATAATAATAAAGACGGACGAAAATGCCTACCAGCAACCGGAGAGATTCAATTTAAATCAAGTAGCGAATGGAGAAAAACAGGACGAACATTTTAATCCTCCATTGTCCCAATGGTGCCCGACTCCTTTCCATGTCGACACGAATCCTTTTATGGGAGTGCAGCCCATTGTAATCAAGAATAATAAAAATAAGTTAAAAAGGAAGAAACCTCGAAATGCTGGCTCTAACCGTTTCGGAAGAAACGCATTCTGTCAGCCTAAATATTCCAAATTTGGAAATCCTCTACTCTGGGTAAATCAAAATGACATGAACAATTACGCAACCCAGACTTGCGCTTGCTGTTCGTTCCAAAGTGTTCCGAAGTTATTGTTTGGGCAAAATACTTGCGGTTTAACAAGCCCCGGAAATGGAATCAATGGAAATTCAATGAATTTAAATATGAATGGAAGAGCGGATCAGTTTTTGTTTGGGCAAAATACTTTTGGTTTAACAAGCCCAGGAAATGGAACTAATGGAAATTCAATGAATTTAAATTTGAATGGAAGAGCGGATCAGTTTTTGTTTGGGCAAAATACTTTTGGTTTAACAAGCCCAGGAAATGGAACTAATGGAAAACCAATGAATTTAAATATGAATGGAAGAGCTGATCAGTTTTTGTTTGGGCAAAATACTTGTGGTTTAACAAGCCCAGGAAATGGAACTAATGGAAGTTCAATGAATTTAAATATGAATGGAAGAGCGGATCAGTTTTTGTTTGGGCAAAATGCTTTTGGCTTATCAAGCCCAGGAAATGGAATCAATGGAAATCCATTCAATTTAAATATGAACGGAAGAGCGGATCAATTATTGCATGGACACAATGCTTGTGGATTGACAAGCCCAGGACCTGTAAACACACCATTGAACAGCACTACAACTAACATCGTAGGATCCGGGTGCAATAGCAATAATAATAATAGCAATTGGTGCCCCCCCAAAAACAGTTCGAACGAACTTAACGGTTATGAAGTTTTGAAAAAATTATTGAATTTGAGTTCAAACGATTCCGGCATCGGGTGTACTGATAATAAAAGGTACAACGAGTGAACTGTTATTTTTTCCTGTTTCAAAATACAACACTTTAATTTTTATTTACAGATTTAACACACCATCTCCACAGAACTTGAATTCCTCACAACAAAATAATGTCAATCAAACTCAGTTTGCCAACGAAGACCGTTCTAACGTCGATAAAAATCTCACAACTCCTAATGGCAACAATATTACTCAAGCCTTTGGAGCTAAAATTTTAAATCTTGAACTATCATCTACAATTGCTTTGTTAGAGCATATCTACCATAACGGTATTACTATCAATCTGTTTCCCGAGAAAAATTCAGCAATCGATTCAACTCCTCAAAGTAAACAGTAAATGGAGTGACAAGTCTTTATTATTATTACTTTTTAACAACTCTCAAAACGACCATATTGAAGTTGGAATCCATTTTATTTAAATTCAACGAAATTTATTTTTATTTTTTCATTGAAATGACGTATTAAATATGTCCACCTATATTTTTCACACAAGTGTTATGTAAAAGAACTAAGTTCAGTACGAATATGTTGTTTTGTTTTGTTTTTTTTTTTTCTATAATAAACTTTGTTCGTCCCGTTCAACTGGACATTAAAAATGATTTGTTTTCAATGAAAATTACTTAGCAACTGAGAATTGGTTCGTCTTTTTTAATACGAACTGCAGACAAAAATGACTGTTATGACGTCACACGCAAAAGACGTCAACGTCAATGGCGTATTGTTCGCTACTCTGCCGCTACCTGTCTGCGGCAAACAATACAAAACAGTTTAGAATTTTAACGCTTAATTATGTATACAAGCGAAAATATTTTCTTTAATTATATGAGAGTGATCAAACAATTTGTTATATCTCCGAAAACATTATTAATTGATTACCATTTCCTTGCGAATTCGCCTTAGAATTTCTCAAAGATCTCCAAGATTGCCCGAAAATACAATATTTAACGAGAGCGACGATTTGTTTTAATCAGTAAACAAAAAAAAGTATATATATATATATATACATACACATATATTTATGAAAATATGAAAGAGAATAAGCAAAAAGAATGAAAAGCAATTTTTATGAAGTGCAAAATGAATGAAAACCGGCATATAGTAGTCGGTAGTCACAATTTAAGTGTCAATTACTACAGATGAGACGGAATTTGCTTGACGCTATTGTGAATATTTTTATTCGTAATTCTCTTTACATACTAACATAACAATTGAAATTACCTATAAAGGAGCAAAATGTAGAAAATGGTGTAATCTTGTGGAAGACGTAAAAGTGCTAATGTTCTTTGTTGCGTTTCTTGTTCATATTCCGAATATCCAAATAAGGCTTAACTTGACTGAAATCATTGTAGCTGCCGCAAAGAAAAGAAGAAGAAAAAAATCATATACATATATTTTAAGTAACTTGAAATAAGGAATGTATAAATCGAGGGAGTTTCTTAACCGGCTTTTTAAAGGTGAGTGCCTGATAAGTTCTACATATTCGTAAATCAATTATAAAAGAGTGTACTTTCGAATTTCGTGATAGTTTTTCACAAAGTTTTGTGAAGACAGAATGCTGATCGAAACGAAAACACAAAATACATTCAACCATACATGGAAAAAAAATTGTTCAAAGAAATCTCTCAGAATTCGACTTCAAGCTCTCGCTCTCAATGAGCAAATGAAATATTTTACTTTCGGAGATCTCTCAACTTTCCAGAGCATTCGTTTTCTTTGTATTGTTCTATTGTAAGTCCGCTATTGTTTGATTTACGAAAGGCATTTCACTGGGATTTTCGACAAAACCAACGCTCGGTGATGCAGAGTTAGTAGCAGATAGAACACCACGTTCTCAATGTCAATGTTTCTTATCTGTAGAGTTTACCTTGCGTTATCTCGCAAAAATTCATTTTTTGAAATTATTAATCCTTATCGGAGCCTAAAATAAAATTTACTTGAATGTCTATTTTTCTTTTTTTCCTACATCTTATTTCCAATCGTTATTTGCCGTTCAGAAAGTATTTTTGATTTCCAACAAAATGTTTTTTGCTTTCGTTTTTGTCAATCAATTTATAGTTTAGCTATGCCGACTAATCTTTTTCGTTGCTTCAAATTCCCTTTATAAAATCTTAAGATCATCATTTAAACAGAATTCGTTAAAATATCAAAGAAATTCATATCAGCTAGAGTTATTAATAAAAATAAATAAATTAACACATTCCATATAAGTGTATATGTACGTACATACATTTATTTTTTTAAAAATTTACTCTTACTTTCCAAAAAAAATTTATTTAAATCTCCTATCTTATCTGCCTAAAAAGAAGGCGTATATTCCTTATAATGCGTTTTCTTTTTTCTTTAAATTATTTGTTTACACAAGTTGACGTTCTAGATTTATGACGAACGAAACAAGAAAACTTAAGTCGGTCGAGTCCGACTTTAATGTACTAACTACGAACATTTAATCATTTCGATCCGCATTCCATCTCAGTTAGAATCTAAGTATGTCCATAACTACGGAGTTGAAATCAAACTACAGTATATCCCGGATATAAGCATCGTGCAAAATGCACAAAAAAAATGGTGCTTATAAGCGGGGCTTGTATGAAAATTTAAGGGAATTTACTCAATTTCGCGTGTATATGTTTTCGAAATCTCTTAAATAGCCTTTTCAGATTTTTACTTCAAAATTGATTTTTATAAACGTCTTTATTTTTAAATTTTTTCATCAGATCGTCGATCTTTTGGCATT
This sequence comes from Chlorops oryzae, assembly GCA_020466095.1. Classification (NCBI taxonomy): domain Eukaryota; kingdom Metazoa; phylum Arthropoda; class Insecta; order Diptera; family Chloropidae; genus Chlorops; species Chlorops oryzae. The sequence goes on from CM035806.1 coordinate 36,550,189, forward strand.
TTTTTCTTCTATATTTTCCTCTTTAATAGAAATAGGAAAATACGGAGCGAAATTTTATTTTCTTATCTATCACATGTTTGTATACCAAGGTGAACCCATAAACGAATCGTTTGTTTTGATAATTATAATTATTTTTACTTTCATTTATATTTTTTTTTTGAAAAACTATTACTGAAAGATGACTTTTCAAGATTTTTATTTTATATACTTATATAAAAAAAAAAAATTTTTTTTTTTTAAATAAAACATTTTGGAATGGAATAAATGTCAATTTATTCAAATTATTTTGAAGTGGACATTCGAGCTATAGTAAAAATCGGCATTCGAAATTTCGCTTGTGTTCAACAAGCCGTGTTTTTTTTATTGGTTTTCTTTTAAACTAAATGGGGTAAAAGGTATGTATTGTAGCTTGTTTGTTGTATTTAGAATTTGGCATTTCTCTTGAACGTGTATGAATTTTTAAAATGAAATTTTCTTTGACTTCATTGAAGTGTCCCTTTTTCTAGTAGTAGTCTAACCGATTAGAAAAGAACGCACATGACTTGCGTTTGTTTATGTCGTACGTACATCATTTCCTCGCCTTTCCTCTAATGTTATCTGTTTAATTGTGGAAAATTTTATAAAATGCAACATATGCTCTTATCACAGCTAAAAATAGACATGCATTTTATTTTAATTGAAAACTGGACGAACTTCTTATCAAAGAATTTTCGAATAAAAAAAAAAAAGGAACTTTTAAAACGTCCAACCGCCCAATGATCTGCAAAGATTAAATTCACGTGAGCGATGCTCAATGAAAATCTAGGTCATTCAGTCGTCTGCTTTGAAACGATTGACAGCATTTGCTTAACCTGGAATTTACTTATTCAGTGTATACTTTGTCGGTATAACGATCTTTAGGATACCTTTAAAAAACAAAAAAAAGAAGAGGACTAAACATTTCACTGCGATACATGCCAACCAAAAGGTAGGCTGACTACATATTCGGATAACAGCCGGTCCCGTCGATAATCTATCTTTCTTTGTCAATGAGAAGAGAAACCTCGATCTAACCATTTTAGTTTCCAGGCATTTTAGATTGGAATCTACAATTGAATTGCTTTTCGTTTTTATTTAAACCAACTGATTTAATATTTCATTTAATTTTCTAGAGCTCCGACCAACACGCAAGTCCAGCAACGGTGGTTCATCTGAACATTTCTTGCATAATCCCAATTCTATCTCAAATAATTTCATGGCACCATCGAAATTTAAACTTCGGCGTGCCTTATTGGTAACGAAATTCTCACGCTATGAATACGAGATGGCACGAAATCCTCAGCTTAGCAAAAAGCAATTGGAGCAGAAACTGCGAGATCGTGGGACCGACTACGATTTGCTCATGTATTTACATAATCTCCATAAGGATTTTGAGCGACATGTGATGGAGAGTTTTAAAAACGTCGGATGTGATGTTCGTCTAGCTAACAGGTGAGCATATCCGTTCACCATGTGCCCACTCCATATTCCATGTTATACAATGTCATCTCATGTTTGCTTTTTCATGTTTCTCCTTTTCGTTTGATTCCATACGCGTACCACTTTCAATTAATATAACCAAAATCAAAACTTACACAAAAATTAAAAAATTAAAATATATGTAAAAAAAAAAAAATATTATATAAAACTTATTAACACCAGAGTCGAATTTAGAAGCACTCTAAGCAAAGAGATCATGAAGTGGGCAGATGTTATAGTACCCATTGGTGGTGACGGAACTTTCCTGCTAGCAGCTGGACGGTCAAGTCCACTTTTTGCATTAAGTCAACAAAAAATTCCAATTGTTGGCTTCAATTCAGATCCAGATCGATCTGAAGGAAGATTATTATTACATAAACGTTATTCGGAAAATCCAGCCGATGCGGTTGCTAAAATAAAGAGTGTAAGTAAATCGAATTGATGGAATTTATTTTTTATTCATGCATAATATAATTTTTCGAATATATTTACTTATAGGGTGATTTCCAGTGGATGCAACGTTCTCGCATACGGTCAACACTTTTAGGAAGTAACGGACAAATGGATGACTGTACAGATCTTTATAGGCATACGATTACAAAATTGGAACAGGAAAAAACTTCACCAGAGAAAGTACCAGAATGGATGGCTAAAAAGTATTTGGTGAAAAAGAAAAGGATTATTCCATATCTAGCATTGAATGAGGTGAGCACAGTTCACCATATCATATTAACATACATAATTTCGAGATAACTCATTGAGATTTTTTATAATTATGTCCATAGGTTTTTATTGGTGAGCAAGTATCCGCACGAGTGTCTCATTTGCATATTTGCATTGATAATGAAGACACTATAAATAAAACAAAATGTTCTGGTTTGTGCGTCAGCACAGGAACCGGATCGACTTCCTGGCATACGAGGTGATTAATTTTTCTTTTTCGTTGCAAAATGCTCAAATTTAAGATCCTTGCTTGCATTCATTTTCTTCAATTTTTACTTTCTTTTCGATTAAGTTTGAATAATTTTGAAGTCTCCACTCCATATCGTGGAAAGTAAGTGTTCGTTTTGTATTTCTTCTTCTTGTGTTTGTTATTGTTGTTCTTTTAAATTTGAGTAAGCAGCGCTAAAATGAATTCTCATTAGTTTAATTAACAAAAGTATTTACAATACTAATGACATATCTTTTGCTCTATAGTATAAACCGCATAACCAAAAGGCATGTTGAGGATTTATTAAAGATTCTACCGAATGCATCGCCAGATCTGGATGCTGAAACGATCGCACAGCAGTACAATCAAAATCTTCTTTTCCCGCCAGGTAGCTTAACATTTTCAAATTTTCTTTTTTAAATACAATAAATAAACTTTTGAATTTCCTTTAAGATGATCCCCGGCTGTGTTACTCTGTCCGGGAACAAATTTGTGTGGGTGTTTGGCCCAATCCGAAGACTTTTGAATCACGAAGATTTGTTAGTTCAATTTTCGTGAAATCTCGATGTATTGATGCTAGTAAGTGTATATAAATATATATATATATCAGTCGAAATCGTTTAAAACAGACTTCGAGGGACCGGAAAAATTGTCTGTTGTATACGATTTCTGTTATAAACGATATATCGGGCTGTGGGGACTTCCAAACGTGTATTTTATAATATATATTTTATAAAAGCGATGTCTGTAATATACGAAAATACCTATGCATTGTTCCCATTACACTCGGAGGGACCGGAGGCTTTGTCTACTATATGTGAAAGTCTGTTAAAATCGAATCTGTTATAATCGATTTCGACTGTACCCACTTATAAAGGGTTTATAAGGCTGATAGCCTAAAATGTTATTCATAAACGCACTATAAGGATATAACAGGTTTATACGGGTATATGATTGTTTGCCCTTTCCCGGGGAAATGAATTCCACTGCCAAATTGATGTGATTAGTTTCCCTCTACCAAGATTGAGGGAAAAATTCAATTACTCAATTCAGAAAATTCATTTCCCCAAGCGTAATGTCGAGGTAATTTAAATTATCCATCTATCTTGGTAAAAGGAAATAAATCACATCAATTTCAAAACGTTTCTTTCATATTGCAATTATTTGGGACTGGAGTGTCTTTAGACGATTAACAGGATTCGGAATTTAATAGAGCTGCTTATCGTGGAGCCTTCGCCCACGACATTCATTAAAGCATTTTACAGCATTGAAAGCCTAAAGGGAAGAATATGGAAACGATGTCAAATATAGTCGATTGAAAATTCAAGTTCTGATACAAAAAAAAAAAAAGGGGAAATCCTCTTTAGCCTAGAAGCGTTAGGTTACGAGAATTAAATTTTTTTTTTTATCGTTAATCTTAACGGTTTAGTTATTCTTAAAATATTGCCGATTTTTGTGAAATTCCGTTTCTTACATTCCACTTAATATCTTTTTTTGTTTTAGATTTTGTTATTGACGGAAGTATTTCCTATCCGTTTAATGATGGAGCGAAGGTGCTACTGGAAATCTGTCCTGAAGATGCTCTTTTAACCATCGCTTTGGACTAATTCAAATTTAATCATTTAGTTTGATTCTGTGTTGGCGTTGCGGTGTTCGAAAAAGATGCCCAACGAAGATTACTTAATAATTAAGACGCCACTACGTTCCGGTAGCTTTAATTGCACAAAGTGCTAGAGTTTGAACGACGGAGAGCGAAAAGAAAAATTTATATTTAATATTTTTAAGAAAATTTTAATTTAAAATTTATTTTTATTATTAAAGTTAAGCCAATGTTGGCTGTTTAAGAGTTTCTACCTTTAGAAGTATTCTTCAGCAATTTCACATTTCTTTTTAGTTTGGACGTTTTTAATTTGCTTTTAACTTTATCTTTCGTTTTCATAGTCGCCTTACTTGTTTGTTTTTTACGTTTTTTTTCAAATCTCGATTTATCAACTGAATTAAAACGTTCATCTTGAAGCAATTCACTAGGATTCTGTTGTGCTTGCTCCATTTGTCTTTCCTTACGTTTTCTCTTGATTTCTTTTAATTTATCTTTCTGTTTCTTCCGGTAGCTATAAAGTAAATAAAATTTTATTTTTAATAAAAGAAAAGAAGATTTAAAATTTGTTTTTTAAAAAAAAAGCTTACAGCGCTTCCATTTCGTCGGGGTTTTTCCCTTCTAAAATCCAATTCTTACGTCTATAGTTAGCTGCTCGTTCATCAAAATCATTATTATCGAGCTGGATCTCCGATTCGCGGCGAGTTACATTGACTTGCATGAAAATTCGCTCCACCATACGCTCTATAAAAATACATAAAAAAAAAAAGAAGCAAATAATCTTGTTGTTTTGAATGTTGACGTAAAACACTTACGATCAATTGGATGCTCTGTAAGTTTGGTATTGATGGCAGCTTCTATAGCGGCTAGGAGTTCCAAATCACGCGGGAAGCGGAATATCGAAATGGCCATACCATTACGGCCAGCTCGCGCTGTACGTCCAACACGATGAATGTATTCCTTTGGTGTTCGCGGTAATGTATGATTGATAACCAATTCAACGCTAGGAATATCGAGCCCACGTGAGGCCACGTCGGTGGCGATTAAGGTGCGTATATGATTCGATTTGAAACGTGTAAGTGCAGCAACGCGTTCTTTTTGCCGCATAAAGCCATGCAGGCAGACATTTTCAATACCCATGTTATTTAAGGTCATCGATAGTAATTGACAGTATCTGGCCAGAGCGTTTCTGTTAGATATTTCAGAACTTTTTTTTTTCACTTTTTTATTGACTCACTTCTTGGTGCTTGTAAAGATCATAACGTTTGCTATCTCGTTATCTTCCCGATATTTACGCAATGCTTCGATCAATACCATATCCCTATCATAGTCAGCGCAAAGTAAATAACGTTGATCCAGTGTATCAACGGTAGCTACTTCAGATTCCTCGGACCACTCGAAGCACTGAATAATTATAATGATTAGCACGTTATCTCAAATGAAGCAAAAAAAGTTCCAAAACTTACATCCTTTGATATCGGAAATATGCTTGATTCACGTATTAAATCTTTCATTGTTGCAGAGAAAAATAAGTTTTGCCGATTCTTCGGAATACATCGTTCAATAATAGCTAAACTTTCATCGAAGTCACCATTTAACATTCGATCGGCCTCATCAACAACAAGGAACTTCAAATTATCAAAAGAGAAACTAGTACAACCAGTTAAATGATCTGCCAATCGGCCAGGCATCGCAATAATAATATGAGGCCGTTGCGATAACTTCAGACTTTCCACCATTTGATCTGTACCGCCAGAAACAACACAAACACGAATGCCCATAGGTTGACCCGCAATGAGGAATTGCTCGGAAATCTGATAAGCCAACTCATGAGTTGGTGTTAATATAAGAGCGAAATGGCTGACAGGCTCTTGACCCAGTTTTTCGAGTATGGGCAAGGCGAAGGCAAATGTTTTACCAGAGCCTGTCTTAGCGGCTCCAATGCAGTCCTTGCCCTCAAGTATAGCTGGAATGCAGTTTTCCTGTATTGGAGTGGCAACTTTTAGACTTAATTTTTTCAACTGCTTGGTCAGCCATGGACGCAGTCCCAACCGTGCAAATGGATCATCATCCTTTTTGAACATGATTCCAGCTAGAAAATGAATGTCGCCTTTACCGATTACAGGATCAAATGGATAAACATATCTCTTAAGGAAAAATGTAAACAAAACCAAAGCACGTTGTTCCAGAACAATTTTTGCTTATAACTAGCATTTTCGTTCGGTGCTCAGTTATAACATGGATTTTGGTTTGATATTACTTATAAGCTGGATTTTGTTCAGTGTTCACTTATAACTGGGGCTGTCTCATTACCGGGCAGCTCGACACTCAATTTTTCATGGCATGCCATTTGTTCCATGTCTTGCCATTGGCAAAATTGCCAGGGTGGGTTTGTTTATGTTATGCCATCGGCACGCGCCTTGTTTGTAATTGAAAAGCTAATACTATTGAGTTCATCTTCCTTTTGGGTCATGAAAATATGATTACAGTAGAGTACGGATAAATGCAACACGGATTTTTCTGAAATTCTTGAGCACTTATGCGGTTTTTGCATTTATTCGTGTTGCATTTATCCGTAGTTCACTGTATTACTTATATGTAATTACTTAAATTTTTGAATTTAATTCTTTTATTTGTTTTAATATTTTTTTGTTAGTCGAGAGTCAGACACACGAACAAATGTTCTGAAACAATTAAGTAAGTAGAAAAAGACGAGCGAAGAAAAAAGACGATTGTTTGTTATATGTTCTGCACTTCTCTTTCTTTTTCATACAATCAAATGGAATTGTTCCGAAACATGTTCGTGTGTCTGACTCTCGTGTTATTAGTTAAAAACGCTTTAGTCTTAAGTATTTTAATGGCGTTCATTCCAAAAAAATATTCAAAAGGTAAAAATTAATATTCATTTGAAAATATCCAAAATGAACAACTCCTGGCTACGATGTAAAACATCGAATCATTTTGAAAAATGAATTTCTGCTGACAAACATCCCAAATGCCGTTTATTGCCAACTTCATGGCAAGCAATATTGCAAGACATAAGTTGAACTCATGCAGCTTCGCAAATTGTGGGAAATGAGAAATTCGTCACACAACTGTCAAAATTTATATGAAATTTTACGATAGGAAAATTGCGAAGGCATTTGCGAAGCTGCATGAGTACCACTATAAATTCCCATCTTGCGGTCTCCATTGGCAATATCTACACTTTGACAGATGGCATGATGCCATGAAAAATTGCGTGCCGGGATGCCAGGTAAAAGCTGAGTAAAATGCACTCGTGGGTAACATTTTGTTACTCGGTACTAGATGGCGCACCCAATACTAAGTAGCGAATAGCTACGGTTTGCTACAGCTCTAAATCTGTCTTTCCAAGAAATTCTGCTTGCACTAAGGACGTGTTCAAATACTTTATAAGTATTTTAACAGGTAATTAAACATTTGTTTAAAAAAAAAATTAATAACAATGCCACAGTAAGCAATCAGTAAGTTGTATTTACAAAAAACTACACTACCATAGCGTTAAATGGAAAGTACGTACACGTGCCAAGCCGCTGTGAACCTGCATTGACAACAAAGTGGCTTTTTGTGAGGTTATGCACGACTGGTTGCTTTCTGCAAATGTGTGTTCTTTATTGATTATAAAATAATTAAATTTATATTATCCAATTGTTCGGTTCTTTTGTTTTGTTTTAGCAACTTTAGCAACAAAATGTCTGGCACTACTGCAACTATTCGTACGCGGAAATTTATGACCAACCGCTTATTGGCCAGAAAACAAATGGTTTGCGATGTTCTACATCCTGGTCTTTCGTCCGTAAACAAAAAGGACATCCGTGAAAAACTCGCGGCAATGTACAAAGTGACACCGGACGTGTGCTTTGTTTTTGGATTCCGCACCAATTTCGGTGGCGGCCGTTCAACTGGCTTCGCCCTGATCTATGATACCTTGGATTATGCTAAGAAATTCGAACCCAAATATCGTTTGCAGCGTCATGGCTTGTTGGAGGTCAAGAAACAAACACGTAAGCAACGTAAGGAACGTCGCAACAGAATGAAGAAGGTACGCGGTACCGCTAAGGCGAAGATCGGTCAAGGAGCCAAGAAGTAGACAGACACCTTAAGAATGTCATTATTTTATACAAGTAATTGATTAATAAATTACACATTCTGTTTACCATCAAAGAGTGATGAAAATGTTCTTCTTTATTTTTCGTAAGACGTTTCGAACAGTTTAATTATAAACTATATAAGTCTGTTCCGTAAAATTATTTTCAAAATTCTTAAACATCGAGTATACAATTCTCGAGGAAATCTCGCTCTTTGGTGCATTCAGTTTTACTCCAATTGAAATACTTGCTCGGACAGAATGAGAACATTTTATTCTTAACGCATAATTCAATAAGTTCGGGCTTTGGGTCACAGTTGTTCTGTCTTAGCTTTTCGATCTTTTTATCCAAAGTGGTTGCTTTAAAATAAAATTGTTTTTATCTCATTACAAAGTCACCATACATACATACATATGTACAATATGCTAAGTGAAAACATTTTCAAACCTTGGTCCATGCACTGTTTATAGGCACGCTTGTAAACATCGTTAAAGTCGTGATCAACGGGCATAACCCAATCGGCGTAGTCTTCGGCTTTTCTAAAATCGCATTCACCGCGACGACACAGTTCTGTTCCAGCGTAGACACATTCGTAAAAACACTAAAAAAGAAATGAATAATAATTAAAAAATAAAAACAGTCATTCGAGACCTTCCTTCTTCCGTTGGTTCGTTTTTTTTTCCAGTTTTTACCTGATTTCCTTTGACTTGTGATTCTTTGCAGTAATCAAAGGCATTTTGTTTAAAAAATTGCGGAAAATTACAGCATTCCTGTGGAGCCTGTATTATAAGAATTCAATTTTTATGAATATCTTATTTGAATTTCAAGTTCAAAATGATTACTTACTATCGATTTGGGGAACTCGGTGCAATTCCTTCCAGCACATAGAACTGCAGTATGAATCTAATGAAACAATTTTATGTATCACATACATACATACATATATATATACTCTTTTAATTAAATCGCTTTACCAAAATGGCTGCAATGCAGTATATAAAGCGTGTCAGAGTCAGCATTTTTATCGCGTACTCGAAGTTAATTAATTAAAAGAAGAAAAAAAAATATTTAACTTAAAAGCTTTGATTTCAATTCGGGTTGATCTTTTCGCGGATCACTTGCTTGCTTGCTTGCTTGCTCACTGCAAATTTCACTTTCAGACTGAACGAACCGATTGCCTTTATACTAAACGATCGCGGACGTTGGCGTTGTTGCTCTGCTCTGCTCTGATTTGGGTTTGATTAAATGTAATGAGATCCACACATCATTCACAATGGTCTTTGTGTGTTTAATTTTTTATATTTTTATTTTTGTAAACAACGCTTAATATTTTTGTTATTTTTGAGGGTATATCGCACCTCCTCTTCTAAAGTGACACAACTAAAAATTTTTGAATTTTGAGTTATGATGTGGATCTTGTTCCTAAGTCACCTGTCTAGCTGCAGGAAAAATTCCATTCCGTTTTTCCTATTATAAAAGGCCGAAAAAAAGCCGTAATGCCTTTCGTCTTGCTTTGATTGACACTGCGATGCATTTTGTTTTTTGCGTTTTCTGAAAAATGAGAAATTTTGAGTTGTGTCACCTTAGAAGAGGAGGTGCGATATGTAACTAAAAATTAATATTTATTGGCTGCGATTTTCAACGACTTACCAGATTTGAAGAAAGTAAACCCATATCAGCAGTTCGCTATTATGCGAATCATACATATATCCATATCGATATTCCATAAAACTATCAAAAGTTATTTAACACGAAACTCGAATGTCCCAAAGAAGCCAATATCGACGAAAGAATTCTGAATATTCCCCGGGGAATTTACTTTTCTCGAGAGTAAAATTCTTCTTTTTCAATTATTTGGGGGAAGAAATTTGATGGGAAATGGGTATTTGACCCATACCCATAATTTTCCTTACCCTATCTGTTTGAAAAATGAGAATTTTTGTCTCGAGAAAAGTAAATTCCCCGGGAATTCGTTACCCGGGAATATTCAGAATCGGGCTGATAGCCAAATTTCACAAACGTCCCATTTTTGTAACGTTACCAGCAATCTTTAATCGCTTATAGCTCCTTAACCATATGTGCAATCAAAAATATTTTAAGCAACGAATTGTAGGTCTAGTTATTTCGAACATAAGGGTTCAAAAAAATTTGTGAATCATTGTGTTTCATCAAGTTTGAGGTGAAACATATTTTAAAAAAAATGGACGTGTGTGTAAAGAGGCCCACAAACGCTTCAACAAATCCACCAATCGGTTGAAATCTCGACGTAAAGTTTCGTGTCTGTAGCTTGGTTGACAAATAAGTAAATAGATCGCAAGTTTTCAAAATTTTTTTGATATTATGTTTTTGTTGTTGTTTCATTCGATTGATGGATTAACGTTACCAGTATGAAAATTGCCCATATGGGCAAAATCGAGCAGAAAGTAAACCAAGCGCCTATAGCACTATCGATACTATCGATGGTTTAAAACTATCGAAAACCTCGATGATTTTTGAAGACTATCGATAGTTTTCATTCATGGATATTTACTTTAGCATTGGAAAGGTGGTGCTGGAGGTGACAGATGGCTGTCTTCTTTTGGAAATGGACAGATTCCTAAAAATGGCTTAATTTAGATAATGTCAAAAGCCGCTCGAAAATTCATATTTCGATTATCAAAATTATCGATTGTCAAAATTATCGATAATCGAAAATATCGATGATGATAGCTATGATGATGGTGATGATGTTGGTAATGATGATGGTGATAATGATGATGATGGAGAGGTTGGTGATGAGGTGAGGTTAGTGATGATGATGGTGATGATGTGACGATGGTGTTGATGGTGATGATGATGGTGATGATGAAGGTCATGGTGATGATGATTATGACTTACGCACGTTCTTGCTTCATCACGTCTCGAAAAATCTTCAGAAATTCTGACCTTTGTTTGATTCTTTGCAGTAATCAAAGGCATTTTGTTTAAAAAATTGCGGAAAATTACAGCATTCCTGTGGAGCCTGTATTATAAGAATTCAATTTTTATGAATATCTTATTTGAATTTCAAGTTCAAAATGATTACTTACTATCGATTTGGGGAACTCGGTGCAATTCCTTCCAGCACATAGAACTGCAGTATGAATCTAATGAAACAATTTTATGTATCACATACATACATACAATATAATACTCTTTTAATTAAATCGCTTTACCAAAATGGCTGCAATGCAGTATATAAAGCGTGTCAGAGTCAGCATTTTTATCGCGTACTCGAAGTTAATTAATTAAAAGAAGAAAAAAAAAAATATTTAACTTAAAAGCTTTGATTTCAATTCGGTTGATCTTTTCGCGGATCACTTGCTTGCTTGCTTGCTTGCTCACTGCAAATTTCACTTTCAGACTGAACGAAACCGTGCCTTTATACTAAACGATCGCGGCGTTGGCGTTGCTCTGCTCTGCTCTTTTGGATTTGATTAAATGTAATGAGATCCACACATCATTCACAAGGTCTTTGTGTGTTTTTTTTTATATTTTTTATTTTTGTAAACAACGCTTAATATTTTTGTTATTTTTGAGGGTATATGTAACTAAAAATTAATATTTATTGGCTGCGATTTTCAACGACTTACCAATTTTGAAGAAAGTAAACCCATATCAGCAGTTCGCTATTATGCGTCATACATATCGAAAGCTTCGGATAAAAGGGCGTAACTCATTATTTTGCTACTTTACAGGAGAAGGAAAAAACTTCATAAAATCGCAAAGGTTAGATATTTAAAAAAAGTTTAAACGAAAGTCAATTAAACACTACGCACGAAATTTGTTTTAGGCTTGAATTTTTTTTTTTTCTGTGTTTCGAGCAGTTTTCTGAGTTAGGGCTTTTTGATATCAATTTTCGTTCAAACACGTGAGTTAGGTCTTTGTACGCAAAGTTTAAAATAAAATAAAATTATAAGATGCGATCCAGCCTTACTATAACCAATGATATCGGAAAGTGGTTTCTATTGATAAAATAATTCAAAACAAATATTTTTTGAACGCATTATTCACTGTTTTTAGTTCGTGTCTTGAGTCCTTGCATGCATACAGACCAAGAGAGACATGCAAAGATTTAAGAAAGGAACGTGAAAACAGGAATAAGCGTTTCAAAAAAATTTGTTCTGAATTAATTTTATGAATAGAAAACCACTAACCGATTTTAATGGTTATAGTCTCAAAAAACTCGTCATAGATGGAGGTTTGCGGGATTTGAGTAGAAAATTTTTTTTTTTCTATAGGGTTTATTTGGCCAGTTAGGGGATGGAACCCAAAATTCAGTTTAAAAAAAAAGTAATAAAATTATAAATAATTAAAACAACCAAAAAACAATCCAATATTCTTCATATTAGGCTCGTTTAAAAGGTATTGTGTAAATTTTTCGAATATACATACTGAACATGCTCGTTCTTGTTCCTGGCATCTATATTTATAGATTGAAGTTCGTGAGGCATTTTTTTTAATTTAAGCCTTTTTTTTAGGGGACCCCTAAGGAGGGGAGATAGAGGGTAGGTATGTTTAAAGAAAATACTTGGGGTAAAAAAATAAGGGGGGCGGTCATATACAGCCCCCTAGGAGGGGTTTGACTGTAGGACAGGCATTTTGTCTGAAATTGTGATAAAATTAAGGTAATTTTGTATGGGTGACCCCTAAGGAGGGGAGATAGGGGGTCAGATGTTGGGAAAAAAATGTTAATGAGACAAAGTTAATGGGGGTCGGTCAAACATTTGACTCCTCTAGGGGCACTCTGGGGCTAGTTAGGACCGTGGGGGGAAAATTCATAAAAAAAATTACTTTTGTATTGGAGCCCCCTTAAGGAGTGGAGATAGGGGGAAGGTATTTTTTGGATAAATTGTTGGGAATAAAAAAAAAAATGGTAGTTGGTCCTACATTTGACCCCTTAGGAGCTACTCTGCTTACAGTAACATCAAAAATTTGGAAAAAAATCAAAAATTAAATTTTTCAAATGACTTGATGCGTGACATTTTTTTTTACAAAATAACCTTAAAATTAGTATTTTATGAAGTCTTTAAAAAAGTTCATCGTACTATGATACAGGAAAAGAGTTTCAAAAAAAGTCATCACCCTAATGCACACGCACAGTTATGAATGTTAATTTATAGCTCTCGCCACACTGGCGTAGTTGAACGTCTTTTTGTGAGTTAGGGCTTTTTTCTTTCGCAAAATTGTTCGCTATGAGTTTAGGGCTTTTTTTAAAAGAAACTATAACTTCGGTATTTTCAATCAAAGGTCGTCAATTTTTTTGGAGGGGGTGTATTTGAGAGTCGACCATCAGAAAATGCAAAAATCTCGTTTTAAAAAAAAAATGATTACGCCCTTTCTATCCGAAGCTAACGATATATCCATATCGATATTCCATAAAACATAAAAGTTATTTAACACGAAACTCGAATGTCCCAAAGAAGCCAATATCGACAAAAGAATTTGAATATTCCCCGGGGAATTTACTTTTCTCGAGAGTAAAATTCTTTTTTTCAATTATTTGGGGGAAGAAATTTGATGGGAAATGGGTATTTGACCCATACCCATAATTTTCCTTACCCTATCTGTTTGAAAAATGAGAATTTTTGTCTCGAGAAAAGTAAATTCCCCGGGAATTCGTTACCCGGGAATATTCAGAATCGGGCTGATAGCCAAATTTCACAAACGTCCCATTTTTGTAACGTTACCAGCAATCTTTAATCGCTTATAGCTCCTTAACCATATGTGCAATCAAAAAATATTTTAAGCAACGAATTGTAGGTCTAGTTATTTCGAACATAAAGGGTTCAAAAAAATTTGTGAATCATTGTGTTTCATCAGGTTTTAGGTGAAACATATAAAAAAAAATGGACGTGTGTGTAAAGAGGCCCACAAACGCTTCAACAAATCCACCAATCGGTTGAAATCTCGACGTAAAGTTTCGTGTCTGTAGCTTGGTTGACAAATAAGTAAATAGATCGCAAGTTTTCAAAATTTTTTTTGATATTATGTTTTTGTTGTTGTTTCATTCGATTGATTAACGTTACCAGTATGAAAATTGCCCATATGGGCAAAATCGAGCAGAAAGTAAACCAAGCGCCTATAGCACTATCGATACTATCGATGGTTTAAAACTATCGAAAACCTCGATGATTTTTGAAGACTATCGATAGTTTTCATTCATGGATATTTACTTTAGCATTGGAAAGGTGGTGCTGGAGGTGACAGATGGCTGTCTTCTTTTTGAAATGGACAGATTCCTAAAAATGGCTTAATTTAGATAATGTCGAGAGCCGCTCGAAAATTCATATTTCGATTATCAAAATTATCGATTGTCAAAATTATCGATAATCGAAAATATCGATGATGATAGCTATGATGATGGTGATGATGTTGGTAATGATGATGGTGATAATGATGGTGATGATGATGGAGAGGTTGGTGATGATGGTGAGGTTAGTGATGATGATGGTGATGACGATGGCGATGATGTGACGATGGTGTTGATGGTGATGATGGTGGTGATGATTATGACTTACGCACGTTCTTGCTTCATCACGTCTCGAAAAATCTTCAGAAATTATGCGAGTCTTAAGTGTCCAATTTTACAAACCAAATGGAATTATGGGCGTCATGCTATCATTTTTATTCTATGCACTGATGCCAGAACGAAGGTTTTCCGTTTTGATGGAATTTTTTCGATTTCACCTTTAACTAAAAATCACTCCAAATGTTTACAAGGGATTTTTGTTGATCTCATTCCTAAAGAAAACAGAAATTAAGTGATTTTTTTTCAATATCCAAGGGAAAAGAGTCACCAAAATACTGCCTAGCATCAGTGCTGGTTACAAAGTATGGAGAATTGAGTAAGAAAGGTTTTAAAATTCGACTTCTTGTATATTATCACGTGATATTAATTGAGGAGGGATACGTATGGACAATAATTTATTAAATTATTATAGATCCACCATTAATTTTTTAAATTTAAAACTTTCAAATGGTGGATATTTAAATGTTGAACCGCTCAAACATGTTTGATTGAAATTACGCAACTATCGATATTTCTCCAGCTCTTTTGAGAAGTGTTTTTCATTCTGATTGTTTTTCGGCAGTCCCGCGCTTGTCTGTCGATTGCGTGACATGCGTGGATTTGTGTGTGCGCCTATAGCCATACGTAAATTTGTATTTGGACGTTGTGTACCTTTTGCATATTTTCGCCTTGTCTGCATGTGAAGAGACGATTTGCTTTGTCTCGAGTCAGACACACGAACAAATGTTCTGAAACAATTAAGTAAGTAGAGAAAGACGTGCGAATAATGGAGACGTTGTTTTGCATAGTGTTTGTTCAGTGTTTCGGAACAATCTGGAAATACCCGACACACTCTGTGTCGAGGTTATATTGTGTTTGTGCGTACGTGTGCAACAATCAGAACCATTCAAAATAGACCATACAAAATGTGATCAGAAATTATCACCAGCGTCACCAGGAAATCCGAATTAGTCAAGTCCTTCTGGCTCTCTTTCTGCTTGTCTGTGTATAAGTACTTCAAGAATTGGCTTTATCGGACCATTTTTAGGGACCTTCAGAACTAGGCTCTGGAATAAAAACAAAACAACACAAAAACTGCTCTAAAAACTGAAAAATTTTGAATGAAAAGACGGTTGTTTGTTAAATGTTCTGCGCTTCTCTTTCTTTTTCATGCAATCAAATGGAATTGTTCCGAAACATGTTCGTGTGTCTGACTCTCGAGTTTCTCATGAGAGCGGACTCTCTGCTCTAAATCGGTTTGTGTTTTTGTGTAATTGAGTGGTTTGTGGGTGAGGATGTTGTATGGGAGAGTTTTTTTTTATTTCCCCGTGCGTCCCTCTTCCACAAACCAACTTTTTTATCGCGTAAAATTAATGATGAACATGTTGAAGCACATTGAATTCGCCGTCGGCAGATTCTCGCTATTTGTGTGTCCTATCATCGATTTAATAGAGGTTATCACGTCAAAAAAAAAGCCGAAAACAGCCGTCATTCAAGCCTTTCTTCTTTCTTTGATTGACACTGCGGGGCATTTTGTTTTTGGCATTTTCTGAAAAATCAAAAATTTTGAGTTGCGGAGTTGCGATATGTTTAAATATATTTTTAATATAGGTTTTCAAGATCATACAGGAACCTCTATACCGACTTCTGTGCAATGACTTTATGAACACCACCCGTTTGCCACGCCCACCTTTCCTATTTTTAAAAACTATGTATAAATATTTGATTCTCTAAAATATGCTCACGTATCAAGTTTCATTCGAATATTTCAGTTTTTAGAGCAGTTTTTGTATTGTTTTGTTTTTATTCCAGAGCCTAGCTCTGAAATTCCCTAAAAATGGTCCGATCAAGCCAATTCTTGAAGTACTTATATACAGACAAACAGAAAGAGAGCCAGAAGGACTTGACTACTTCGGATTTCCTGGTGACGCTGGTGATAATTTCTGATCACATTTTGTATGATCTATTTTGAATGGTTCTGATTGTTGCACACGTACGCACAAACATAATATAACCTCGACACAGAGTGTGTCGGGTATTTCCAGATTGTTCCGAAACACTGAACAAACATTATGCAAAACAACGTCTCCATTATTCGCACGTCTTTCTCTACTTACTTAATTGTTTCAAGACATTTGTTCGTGTGTCTGACTCTCGACAAAGCAAATCGTCTCTTCACATGCAGACAAGGCGAAAATATGCAAAAGGTACACAACGTCCAAATACAAATTTACGTATGGCTATAGGCGCACACACAAATCCACGCATGTCACGCAATCGACAGACAAGCGCGGGACTGCCGAAAAACAATCAGAATGAAAAACACTTCTCAAAAGAGCTGGAGAAATATCGATAGTTGCGACCATCGATCGTCTCGATAGTCTGAAATATCGATAGTATCGATAGTAATATCGGAAGATATATTCTAAAAGAGCTACGCAGTCGGCATCCATGTTCATCCTGAAAAATCATATTAATTCCATATTACGAACTAAAGCGAAAAATTCTGATGCAACCCTGCACACTCAGTGCTGCAGTATAGTGAATTAAGAAACTGTTTTCAGTAATCTTTTACTAGCACTGAAAACTAACCACCTATGAATATCATCTCTAGTTTTTGCAGAACTTCTCACAATTTTCTTCTTTTTTTTTTAAAGCAATAATAAATTAATAACAAATTCAATTTTCTTAACCCTAGATGGGTATTGCTCGTCGAATCGACGAAGGCCGTATTTGTTGTTTCTCATATCTTTAAATTCATCAAATAATTTTGAATTAAAAAAAATAAATAATTTATCGATTTGCGCTATTCGTCAAAGAAAAGCCTAATATAAGTACACAAAAATATTTATATTTATTTATCTACAAAAAATTATTTGGCCGCCAAAAAATGTTACTTTGAAAATTATCTTCGTCTATCGGACGAACAATACCCATGAACCTCGAAGATTATGAAGCGCACTTCGACTGCTTCAATGACGTATGCACTTTGTAGACGAAGTGCGTCGGGTTGCTTCAAGCGAATATTCCTTTCACTGACGAAACGTCACATGCTGTCGCTTCATGACTTGCCATGCAGCATTCATCCATGTAAAACGTTTTCAGTAACTTTTCACTCCACATCACATGTATCCACACGAATCACGTACAGTGTCCTGAGTTAAGTAAAAGTTCAAAATGTAAAAAAAAAAATTAGTTTAAGATGATTTATTATTGATCCTTTTTATTTTGAATTTCTCGTCCGTTGCGATTTCGATGGTTCTTTCTTGTGCAGCAATCAAATTTTGAGCCTTATTCTAAATTAATAATCCCCGGAAAATTTTGACCTCAACATTTTTGGCCGCGAAAAAGGAGTAAATCTTAGCGTCAATTCAAGGAAAAATGTGATGACCATTGCATGAAAATGTTGCTAGTTGCTAGTTTTATACTATTGTCATTCCAGTGTGCTTAGAATGCGAGAAATATCTTCAAATATGCAGGGATAAATTCCCCGGTAATATTTTGAATCGGGGCTGATTACTATGAACAATGATTTTTTCT
The DNA here is from genome assembly GCA_020466095.1 of Chlorops oryzae. Lineage (NCBI taxonomy): Eukaryota > Metazoa > Arthropoda > Insecta > Diptera > Chloropidae > Chlorops > Chlorops oryzae. The sequence continues at coordinate 36,568,392 of CM035806.1, forward strand.
TTTTGATATCACGATGCAAATATTATTGAAGGTATTCGGACCGAAGACGTTTAACGAAATTACTTCAGAATTTATTGAATTCATATTTTACCTACAAAATTTATGTGTTCGCTTCACTGTGATGAATCCATGAAATGCGATTTTAGTACGTTGAAAATTTTGTGTGTTACTAAACGTGACCTACGGCATGACTACGTCCTTAAATCATATTGCCATTTCTGCGTTTTTGGGTTAAACGAAACAGCAGGCGAACAAGTCACCCGGCAATCGTCATGAGGTGTTGTGCAATTCAAAGAATTTTCTATTTTCTATTTTAAAATAGATTTGTTTGAAATTTGTTTACTTAATTCACGTGGAAATCCTCGATTTTCTAATTGATATAATGAAGGTATTGCCTTAAAAGTGACAAGATTGAACAGGGGAAAACGTGTAAAATTGTTCATACCAATTTTCATTCATTCATTTATTAGCCTTATTGATTTACGAGTTTTCGCGGCTTTCGGGGCAAAAACACGTTTAAGGGGAAACCCCTTATATTTTTCTACCCGATACACTCTGTATCAAGCGTACACATGTATTGTGTTTTTGCGTACGTGCGTAACATACAGAACCATTCCACAGAACAAAATGTGGATCGAATTGATCACTAGTTAGCAGCACCAAGAGACTCGATTTAATAATGTCTGTCCGTTTGTCTGCCTGTCTGTCTGTCTGTCTGTCTTCCTGCAAGGAGAGCCGGTTATAGTTAACGGGCTTGGAAACCCCGCGGACCCTACCCAAACGTTTAACAGTAGATACCTAAACGATCGACTATAGGATCAAACTGATAGTAAGTATGTTGTGTAACCTTTTGGGTAGCAATGTACGAAAGGTTGACCTATGATGAGGTGAGGATGACCTTGATTCTTGACCAAGAATTTTGATTCCTTGACCCTATGATCACTATGACCAAGGGACTAAGAGTAGTCTAGTTCGGCCTTTTGTGGGCAGGTATCGACTACAAAAAACCCAACATAATATGTCTCTCTGCATACAGTTTTCCTATGGAAGGAGTCAGTGGCGTAGCGAGACATTTCGGCGCCCGGGGAAGATGGCGAACAATGGAGAAAATGCCGCCCAGCCCTAATTTAAAGTACCGATATAAAAAATAAAAATATGATATGGCACCCGGGGCGGTTTCTCCCATGCACAAATTTAACGCACACTTTTAAACATCTACGTTCAAATCTTAGCTCCCAGTCAAACAAAAGAGTCCGTACGGCGTTGGTAAAAATTCCTTTTCCTAAAACCCTCTCACAGGAGCTCTAAATGAGAGTCTAAAAGAGCACACAGCCTAACATGGAAAAATTGTACCTTTCGGCATCTCGAAATTTATCTTTCATGGGTGCTAGAATGCTTCTTAAGAGTCTGTTAGAATTCTCTTTGAGTTATAAATTTAAAAGAAAAAAATGACTCGTTTAGTCTCCTTAGATTCTTTGAAAAGCACTACTTCGAAGAGTTCCGTAAGGATTCCTTTTTCACTCCTTTTTTGACCACTTCGAATATCTTTGGCTGCGCTGAATCGTATGTATACACAGTAAAAACTACAGGTTTAAAATTAAAACCAATCGGTATAAAATTAAATCTTTTTAGTATTAAATTTGAATTTCAATACCAAAAAGTTTTATTTTAATACCTTTTGGTTTTAAATGATCTTAGGTAGGTAGGTAGGTAGGTAGGTAGGTAGGTAGGTAGGTAGGTAGGTAGGTAGGTTGGTTGAAATGGCTGCCCCTTAGCCGTTAATCGGCCCATTGTGATACCAAGGAGGTTTTCTTGTGTTTGTGTGTGTATGTCTTATTATGTAGTGTGCCCCTAACATGCGATTTCTTGAAAAACCAGTGCTAGGCTTGGAACATTACACTCCGTTTCACCTGTGCCGGGAATCGAACCTCGGACCCTGGGATCAAGAGCATAACACGCATCCCAGAGCCACTAAATGATCTCAAAAACGAACAAAATTCTCAAATTTTCAAATTGTTCTCGCGATTATATTGCTATCACACATACATACGAGGCGTCTATAGTTCGATTTTATCGAACGTTGATATAATAAATCTAGCACGCGCGAATGAGATCGCTTGTTAGCGTACTGGAAGCGTTTTTGCTTAGCGTTCTGAAAGGTCCGAGTTGGAGCCCTGTGGCAGGCGAAAGAAATTGTGGAAAAATTGGGGCTTGGAAAAGGTAAAGTAAATTTTTGAACTTGATGTACTCGGGAAGGAGAAAAGGAATGTTGCCAGCGATAAAGTTGAAGTATCGATACTACCTTCAGAAACGTGTGTGTGTCCCCGTCATGTCATGCTGTTTCAAGAATTCCTTTGAGAGTTCTGCTGGAAATCTTTCTTTTTTATTTTTTTCCATAAAAAGATTGGTTGCAAGCTTTTTATTCCTCTTAAGTTTTTATTATAATTTATTATTATTACCTACTTATTCCTAAAAAAAAAAAAAAATGACGCTCGCCTGACCGGTGATTGAACTCGCCGACATCAGATTGTGAGGCAATATCTCTCATTTCTTTTCGCTCTAACATAATTTTTTTTTATATTCATACGAAAAATTCTCAATTTTTTCTCTCTCTTTATTGAAACCAAAAAGGTTTTAATTTAATTCCTTTTTGGCATTGTTATATGTATATAAAAAAACCAAAATTGGTATTAAATTTAAACTTTAGTTTTAACTGTGTACAGAAACTGCCTAAGCCTAACTCCATGCTATCGAGGGACCTCATTAAATATATGTATACGAGAACCCTTTTTTTCATCCGAAAATAGATTTGCCCAGCAGTAGAGCTGGAGAACCAATCGATAGCACTATTGATACTATCGATGATTTCAAACTATCGAAAACATAGATGGTTTTGATTTTAAGACTATCGATAGTTTTGATTCATTGACATGTTCTTTGGCATTGGAAAGGTGGTGCTGGCGGTCCTAAAAATGCTCTTGTTAACATAGATTAGAGCGACAGTCGCTCTAAAATTCGTCTTTCGATAATCAAAATTATCGATTATCAAAACTTTGGACTATTGAACTTACCGATTATTGAAACAATCGATTATTTAGGCGATCGATTATCGAAACTATCGATCATTGAACCGATCGATTGTTGAAACTATCGATTATCAAAGTCTGGATTATTGAAACGGTCGATTGTTGAACCCATCAATTATCGAACTATCGATTATTGAACCTATCAATTATTGAAGCTAACGAATATTGAAACTATCGAGTATTGAACCCATCGATTATTGAAACCATCGATTGTTGAACCTATTGATTATTGAACCTATCGATTATCGAACTATCGATAATTTAAACGATCGATTATTGAACCTATCTAGTATCGAACTTATCGATTATTGAGAAGATCAATTGTTGAACCTATCAATTACTAACTATCGATAACTGAAACGATCGATTATTGAACCTATCGATTATCGAAACTATCGATTGTTGAAAATATATATTATTGATACGATCGATTGATATATCGGCTATCGAAACTATCGATGATCGAACTTATCGATTATTTAGAAAATCGATTATTGGAACTATCGGTAGCTCTCCAGCTCTATCAAACCCATAAACAAGACAAACCTAAACACCTTTTTCCTACATCACGTCGTGGAAAATCTTCAGAATTTCTGCGAGTCTTAGGTGTCCAATTTTACAAACCAAATGAGAATTATAGGCGTCATGCTATCATTTTATTCTATGCACTGATGCCAGAACGAGAGGTTTTCCGTTTTGATGGAATTTTTCGATTTCACCTTTAACTAAAAATCACTCCAAATGTTTACAAGGGATTTTTGTTGATCTCATTCCTAAAGAAAACAGAAATTAAGTGATTATTTTCAATATCCAAGGGAAAAGAGTCACCAAAATACTGCCTAGCATCAGTGCTGGTTACAAAGTCTGCAGAATTGAGTAAGAAAAGCTTTAAAATTCTACTTCTTTTATATTACCAGGTGATATAAATTGAGGAAGAATACTTTTGCACAATATTTTATTAAATTTGAAGTTTTTATTACAGGATCAACATTAGGTGAAAAGGTGAAAAGATTGCAAAAGTGTAAAAATGTAAAAATTTGCATAAAAAACTTCATTAATTTCTAAGCCTTCTTGATTCACGAGTTTTAGAAGTTTTCGAGGCAAATACACGTTTAAGGGAAGACCTTTATTAATTTTAAAATTTAAAACTTCAAAGTGGTGGATATTGGAATGTTAAACAACTCAAAAATGCTTGATTGAAACCACTAGCAATTTGCCAACCAAGTTAGTTTGAATTTTAAAATGTATCTTCTGATAGTACTATCGATACAATCGATGGCTTAGACTATCGACTATCGATGTTCGCAACTATCGATAGTTCTCCAGCTCAACCCAGCAGACTAATAAAGAGGACTTTCGATCCCACAAACCCCCTTGACGAACTCCAAAATTTTTGAAGAAATTACGGAAAACAAAACGGGTTCTAAGCCAACTTCGGAAACTAAGGCTTAAGAATTTCGAGCCCTTTACGCAAATGCAACCTCAGTTGGAAACATTGCCTCGAAGGTACCCATTCCATACCCAAATGCAAAAAGAAAAAAAAAAAAAAATAAGAAGAAAGAATAATATAAGAAGAAATATTTTTTCTTAAATTTCTTGCGACAAATTCAGTTTAATTTAATTTACTATAAATTTTCGGAACTTGTTGCCTTCTCCAGACCCATAATCCGGAGAAATAAAGGCCCGCAAGTAGGAGCACAATAAGTACGGACATGAAAAAGTAGAAAATAAACAAATCGAATAAATGCAAATGGTTGGATGGTATTCCCACGCCTTTTGTTTTAATTTGAGCGCCACTGTTATGACGCAGGACATAGTTCATCCAGTACATGGCGGTTTCCAAAGCACCTAGCGGACGATCGCGGTACATGGTCGAGACTTCTCGTATTATCAATGCGTATTCGGTATTGAATATCAGTGCATCCAATGCTTCGTTCAACGAATTCGCCGTCAGATTCTTCGGATCAATATTTATGGCGATTCGAAGACCCTTGGCCAATTGCATGGCATTACGTTCACTGCGGAATATGGGAACACCGATCATTGGAACATGACGAATTATGCCCTCTTGAAGGCTTATTAAATCACCATTTGTTATGAACACTCGAACGTGTGGATGCGCCAATATATCGCTTTGCGGTGTATGATGTTGAAGAAGCATATTTTTAGGCGCATTATCGAAATTTTCAATATCGTGACACGTCCAGAGCACATGCTCTTTACGTTGACCGAAAACGCTGAAGTATGCCTGCAATTGTGCTGTCGGTATCTCACCGCAGAGCTGTTCGTTGCCCAAATTTACATAAATAGCACCGGCGCGTGCATCATCCAAGAAACGTTTTAGGTGCCACGGTAAATCACGTGTCTGCCGTATGTGCAAGCCACCAGCGGCAATGGTGTTCGGAAGCATCGGTCGCGGTATCGCTAAAGGAACGTAATTATTCAATAGCAGCACAGCAAGCTCCGAATACAATTGCGGTATGGTGGGCGTTATACCTGGAAAAAGTTTATTCATGCTACATACATAGGTACATGTGTACAAACGGAATCGGATTGAAAAAAATTTTCTACAATGCCATGCCTCTGCACATACCCGCGTAGTTGGTGAAATGCTTTTTGATGAGATTTTCCTGTGGCGCAAAATTTTTGCTCACGAAACGTTTCCGACGTGCCAGGCAATCACGTGTGTTTGCCAAACGCGTCCAATAGCTTGCGTACGGATTGTAGTTCTCAAAATCGACGGGCGAACATGCAATCGGTAGCATATTCTCTAGAGTCTGGTCCATGTAGTTCTCGAAATTTCTGCTCACAATGCCAATTGTTGGCGTATTAAAATAGTTACCAAAAGCCAATAATGCTTCCGTATAGAATAGATCTACAATAATCAGATCATAGTCGAAGAGAGTACCCTCCGTGTGGAGTAAGTCTTGCAGAGCTTTGCTCGATAGAAATTGATCCATTGCGGTTGCTCCCACTGTGCCCAAATATTCTTGCAGTGCTGCTTCGGACAGTTGACTTAGAGCGTAAAAACCACCGTCAGGCACATCATTTTTTATTCCAGCCAATTTTTGCACTGAAATTTCAAAGGATATTGATTAGAAAGCTAAAAGGAAAAAAATATACACGAGTATTTAAATGTAACAGACATGCGTATGCAAATAAATATTTTGAATATTTTCACTCATATTGAAAATATGTTTCTTAAAATATGTGCAGTTTTTTTTTTTTTTTTTTTTTTTTTTACAAATGTGCCGTTCATGATACAAGAAAACAAGATAGCGCCACTTGAGAGAGGAAACGTCATAAACTCAAAATCGCGATTCGTTGTTGTTGTTTCCCCTGTTAAACCGGCTTTTTAATTTTTTGAATAGCATGGGAAACAACAACAATTTCTCGCTCAGTGACGTCACAAACTCAATTTTCGGCTCTCAGAGAGAGCCTCAAAATAGCGGTACTGAAGTGGCGCTATCTTGTTTTCTTGTATCATGGTGCCGTTCTTCTAACAACTGTTGCCAAGCTCCGTAGATAAGGGCTCTTAAGAATTTATAAAAATTTCAACAACATACTTTTAGGTGTTGAAGATTTAGATTTCGAATTTTCCTATTGCTCCATAGTGATGAGTTTTTTGTATAAAAAAAAAGACCCACAAACTTTGCGATGACGGGACTAAGCCCAAGCTAACTTTTGACTACTAATAGCCTGTTTACACCTGATTTCACTCTGTGTCGAGGGTATATTGCGTTTGTGCTGGCCAAAATCAGTCGAGGTAGACCATACAAAATGTATATGGAAAAGATTAGCGTCACCAGGAGATTCGATTTAGCCACGTCTGTCTGTTCGTCCGTCTGTCGGTCCGTATACAGTTTTTTTTTTAATCGAAGGAGTTATTTTCACGAAATTCGGTATGCGTGTTCACGGGGACAATGGACCTGATCGGACCATCCACAGGGGCACGTCCAGTACTAGTGTCTGTCACAAAAATCCCAAAAACTTCCTAAAAATCAGAGTTTTTCGAGATATTTCAATTAAAATTGGAATTTATATTGGAACTTATATTATAGATTCCGATGAAATTTCCAAAACCTTCAAATGTGGGCGTAGCAAAGGGGCGGTTTTAATAAATAAATTGAATAAAAGTCGGTGTTTGGGCTAAGGTGGGTCGATTTGTAGGGGACCGAAAAAATATAAAAATCGCATATGGGCAATTCCACGAGAAACGGTCCCACCGGTGACATCCGTGACAGCCATTCCGAGCAAAAATTCCGTAATTCCAGTGCCTAACTATTTTTAAAGGCTTGCATAAACTAAAATTTTTTAAATTAAGTTCCTTTTTCTTCATTGAAATGAGCTAAAACCCAAAAAAAAAGAACTATCACGGGTGGGACAGTATTTATGGAATTGCCGATATGCGGAAAAGAATCTATGGACAATTCTAAGAAAAAGAAACTATGGGTCTAGAATAGATTTTTCCCATTTTTTTTGGTTAAAAATGTCGTTGTGTGCATAATTTGTTCGTATCCTGAATAGCGGTGCGATTGTGCACGACTTTTCGATTTCGATACGCTAGAACCCGTTAGTTTGTAAGGTTTGATAAAGAAATACATGAGCCAAAAAATTAAGGGGGTTTGGATGGGGGCAAATAGCTCGTCACGGGGTCAAACATGGATGTTAAGCAGAAAAAATTTACTGAAAGCTGCACAACCGACTCTGAGTCAGTCCTAGAAGGAAAAATTTATGGGCGACTCGCCGTATTTTTCCCCCAAACATTTTCTGCCTACAATCCTACCCCTAACTACCCTCCTTAAAGTAGCTCCCATACAAAAACTATATTTTTAATCATTTTTCCCCAGCGACCTAACTAGCCCCAGGGAGTTTCTACTGGAGTCAAGTGTATGACCGACCCCTATTATTTTTTTAGCCCCAATAATTTTTTCGAACATACCTAGCCTCTATCTTCAATATTTAAGATGGTCCACATACTAATTTTTAAATCTTTGAATAAACTTTTATGAATTACGAAGAAAAAATCGGCGAAACTCTGCTCGTAGAGGGGTGAAATGTAAGACTTTCCCCTATTAATTTCCGCCCCCCGGCACTATAATCTACTCTCTACCTAAAAAAAAAAAAAAATCTCTATAGTCGAGACCTGGCTTAAAGCTTTATGTAAAAATATTTACTTAAATCTACGATTCGATATGCTTAGTTGTTAAATAGACCTTCCTAAAACCTCTTTTCAATTTAAAGTGTATGTAGGTAGATGCTTGGAAATTTACCTTCCCTCCAAAATGGATACTCCGGCTCTATGACATGCTCCTCAACATTTTTGATTGGTTCATGCATGCGATGGCTGCTGTAAATGGTAACGTAATGCTCCCGGCGTGCCAATTCCATTACGATGGTTCGCATTACAGCGAAATGTCCTTCGCCGGGGTGCGCAAATAAGCCGAGCACTTTGGCTGCCTCCATCGGTGGTAGGAGTGCGTCAATAGCAAGAATAGCTACCAGGAGTTGCAATGAGACTTGCTGCTTTTTACAATTAAAAACAATTCTCTTGAATACAAGCTGGGAGACATAAAATACATTTAAGGATGAATATTTTGCGATTTAGAAGTGCAATTATTGTTGTTGTGTCCGCTCGGCGGCACACAGTGTAGCGAGAGCGGACAAAAATAAAACAAAACGAAATTTGAAATTTATAATTTTCTAATGCAGATTTGTTACAAATACTTTTGTTAACAAAAGATTTAAAGGATTCGGGAAAATAATAATTTATGTGGTTTCTAGGCATGGAACAAGTCAAGGCTTTCAGACCCAAGTAGCAAAATATGGTTCGAAAATTGGTAAATTCTTACCTATATTATTTTTTTTGGTCAGAATATTTACTTGACCGTAACCTAAATAGGTCGAAATTACGTCTGATTCGACGTCGAGTCGAAACGTAAGTGGGAGAATAGATTGGAAGTCTTTGATTGGCGGTAATAATAGTTGATCGTATAATAGGGCATTTTCGACTTCAAAGTCAGGGCGAAAAATTTTGAAAGTCTCGGTTTACACTATATTAGTCCGAAAAGAAAGTCGGCAATGATCCAATTTTTCGACCTAATTGGACTTATGAGTAAAACGAAAGATGAATCGTTAAAAGTTGAATACGAAATAAAGTGAGATGAGAGAAGTAACAGAGAAGATATAAATATCATAATATAATATCTTACTCAGTCATTCGTATTAACTCGAAAGCAGAAATGAACGAGAGATTTTCTATCTTCGTGTGTCTTAAGAAATAAATAATAAATAAAATATGGACTTCATTAAAAATTATTTTGCGCTTAATAAGTCCCAAAAACATATGCCCGCTGAGATTTTTCGTAAAGTGTTCCTTCTACTTCTTCATTTTTAAGGGGCTTTCTCATTGATGGAAATTAAATAAATATTGCTTGAAAAAAATTGTTTTTCTTAAAGAAAAAACATATGCAGAAGAATAATTCTCAATTTGCCATTCGAAAAACATGGCGGAGCTCGACCTATTTTGACCTATTTCGACTTTAAAGTCAAACCGACTATGAAGTCCAAAAATCAAGTCCGCTCGACTTTGAAGTCGAAGCATGCAACAAAATAAGTCAACTTTTGACCCTATTTCGCCCTATAAGTCAAACGGACTTTAAAGTCGAATTTTAGTCAAAAAATTGGTCGGTTTGCCTTGAAAAATTACCTAATTTGGAATTCAAAGTTAAGTCAATTTTAAGTCACTCAATAGGGAATTTTTACCTATTTTCGACCAAAAACCGACTTGGAAGTCGAAGCGACTTTGAAGTCATGAAATAGGTAGAATAGAGGTAATTTGGACCTTCGAAATGGACTTTTAAGTTAGGTCATATTTAAGGCCGGAAAATAGGTCAGAAATAGGGTATTTTCAACCAAAATAGGTCGATTCGACTTGCTGCTGGTCGAATCGCTCTATTTTGCTGCTTGGGGACGTTCTTCTTTTATCGCTTTATTTGGATTTTGCGACATCCAGTTTTAAATGGTTTTTTTAAGCCGATTTTCAATTTTTTTTTTGTTCCATTTTTGGCAGGTCAAAAGTAAAATTTTATTTTTTTAAGTGGTGGGGTTTCTGTTTGAAAAAT